>CM060907.1:840306212-841556212 GCA_030737815.1 Allium fistulosum
CCATTAAATTTCAGGCAAGATCAGTTTTATGCACGTTTATAGGGTATCCTAGAAATTCTCTCGGATACATATTATATCATTCCGAGGAACAAAGAGTTTTTGTTTCAAGAACATGCCACCTTTGTGGAAAAGGAATTTCTATCATATAGTGGTAGCAAGATAGACTTGGTGAGATCCAAGAAACACCTATAGAAACCGAATATTTAGATTAAAATTTAGTACTCATAGAAATCATGCAACCTATTAGAAGTTGTAATAGGGAATTCGTACGCCAAAAAAATACTTTGGGTTTCTCACTAGCAAAGAGAAAGAGGATTGCACCATCCATGACGATGATCCTCTCAGCTATCGACAAGCCTTGGAAAGTAAAGACACTATCTTGTGGTAAGATGCAATGAAATCTACAATGAATTCCATGTATAAGAACAAAATTTGACTATGGAAAATCTACCTAAAAGATTGAAACCGTAACAACCTATACCTTAATGGGCCTAAATTTCGACAAAAATCGAAACCCAAGTCCATCAAAGCACATATCGTTGGATTTGGTACCTACAAATAAGCATGAGCATTATCAAATATTGATAGAAATCTAAACTCACATCGGAAACAATAATAGGATAAGAATACTGATTATGACTACTATCTTAGAATTAATGGCATTCCTTGGATAACAGGTTGTCACATTAGCATCAAGCATGAGAGAAAGAAGACTTCTTCAACAACTAAAGACATCCATCTCAAGTGACCCGTTCCTCTAAATCTATCCCGTGGGATGTAATAAGTGGGGGTTAGAACAATGTTCCAGTGACTGAAAAATCTATAAACTGTCCGTAACAAAAATTTATACCGATTGGTTTCCATTTAATTGTTATGTCGATTAAGGTTAGAAACTCTAACCTTACATTGCACACATGATTACTTACTTACCCATTCCCAAGGTAAAAATTACCGACGAAGCCTTATCAACCACCCAATACTTCCAAACCCATTTCGCACTTAATAGTTCTAAATATGAAGCGGGCTTCTATAATCACCACATTATACTTTAAAAATAGAAGTAGGCAGACTCTTTCATTTAAGACCTTAAAAAAGGTAAACCCCATCATTTAAGACCTGTTCCCAAGGTGGTTTCCTAACAATGTTATTAATGGTCGGTGGGTACTAGCTACAAAGACCTCTAACCACTATCTAAGGTTTCCAACATTTAATGTCCAACTATTACCGCATTCATCGCCAATAAAATCGTAACCATGTAAGAGACAATACCCAGGCCACTTAATACCTTTAAAAGGACCAGGTTGACTTTTAACCATTTAATACATATATTCTAGGCATGTCCTACATTACTTAATACCACTCCCCAAGCGGACTCCTCAATGGTACTATCATTATTAAGGCCTTAGCAATGTGAGAGACTGTACCCAAGCCACTTAATACCTTATTAATAAGGGCTAGTTAGAACCTTGACCATTTAACACCTATTTGTAGGTAGGCCTTTGTCGTTTAATATCTGACCCCAAGGCGGACTCCTCACAAGTACTATCTAGTTGACATCGCTTGGAATCTCACTAGGTTACTTAATAATTTTTTTAGGAGGTAGGCGAACCCTAGACCAGTCACTTAATACCTCAAACATGAAGCGAAACCTTCTCGAGATATCTACTATCACTCTTAATCGTTAATTTGGAACCTCACTAGGTTACTTCTTCCGATAGGCGGGACCAAAATAGCCACTTAATACCTCAACACTGAAGTAAACCCTTTTAGAGACATCCTTATTTATTTAGAATCTCACTAGGTTACTTAATACTTCCTTTTAGGAGAGAGGCAGACCCTACAGCCACTTAATACCTCAAACCAGAAGCGAACCTCTATGGAAATATCCCTTACGACTCCTAGTTCTAAATTTAGACCATTTAATAGTTTTTAGTTAGAAAAGAGGCGGGCCCTCAAACAACCACTTAATACCTCTGACCCTAAAGCAGGTCCTATCTCTTGCAAAGTCACGGGTCCTAGGATTAATGGTATCTCACATTAGTAGTAAGTGCACTCAATTGCTGGTAGCCTCAAAGTGAAGGGCAGTCTTCCGTCGGGTGACTCTATTGACCTCGCATCACTAGCCTACTAAGTCCAATTAACTATTCTAAGTTTTTACTTATATTATCTTAGGTTGACATTGGACTTAGCTTACTAATTCACTTTTATTTAAGGATATAAGATTTACCTTCAATGCTTATCTACTAATAAATCTCCTTTTTATGCTCATAAATGTCACTTTGTCCATAAAATCCTAACGAACATTTCCTAAGACATTTATGTATGATTACGAATTCCATATTAGTATCTTTTTATATCTATTCCATTTTTATTAGTCCCTTTTTATCCATTTGTCCTTATTAAATGTAACTCCCAAATTCATTTCCATCAATTGCCCATTAATTGTAGTTATAGTCTTTTAACTAACCAATTGTAACCCTTAATCTAATCCTATCCATTATTTCCCATTAATTGCCTGTTAATTAGGGTTACAATCCTTTATTTCATATTAAGTTTTGTCAATTCCTAATTTATAGCCCACTAATAGGAATTACTACATTTTCTAATTCTACATATTTGCTTCTTTAAATATAATAATAATTAACAAACATTACGCATAAATAACGAATGAATAAACATTGTTCTATTTTACTAACGTAATAAATATGCATAAACCACATAATAAAACTACTATTCCTATCCAAATATATTCTGGTCATAAATATTCAACTAGAATATACTTTCCATATTTAATTTGCTGGTATTAAATTCCTTAGGAAGATTCTCCGCTATGATTTCCATAAACTGGTTTAACACAAAAGGAAAGACTTACCACGTTTGAAATTACAAGGAATGAATAATTTCTTTTTATTTGGAATAAATAGTGTAAACTATGAAGAATAAATCTGTACTTTACACATCTCTTCCCCTTTTTTGTTTTATTCCTTGTTAAATCAAGCACCGCCTTTTTAAAATCAAAAGTGAAAATAGTAAACAAATTTATAAAAATCAAACGCATGTATTTCCCACAAATTAAACTATGGAAAATCTATAACTTAGCACAAATTTGGGCAATAATCCAAAAATCCTATTTTCCAAGTACAGATGCAGAATAAAAATATACGACATTCAAATTCTAAAATCCTTGGGACTGATTTCCAGATCTAAGTGTAAACATATTTCAAATTAGATCTAAGACAAGAATATGTACGCAATAGTTTTCTACACTAATTTAAGCCTACGGTTCACAAATAAAATTGATTTAGGAAAAATTAAACGTATCCCGAAGAAATAGATTTAAAATCATAAACAATATATAAAATTTCCCTCTCACATTTTAAAAGCAATCCAAGCAATCCAAATCTCCATATTTGAAGTAGAAACTTAAATTCATCTTCGAATCCTTCTTAATCCAAGAAATATATATATATAATAGGTATATACATATATTAGAATTACAGATCTGAGAAGAGATTTGGGATTGGGAGAGAAAATAGATAAAAATATATAAATTACCTCAAATATGCGTATAGTTGATTCTCTTCTCTTCTCCTATTTATTAGATTTTTATTCTTCTCCAATTTGTATGAGTATAGATATAAATATCTTATTTTCATAATTTAGAATGAAAGTGGAAATAAGAAATGGTAGAGTATCGCTACTGCCTCCAGAAAAATATGAGAACAGAATAGAGGGTTATGCCTGAATTTATAGGCGTAAGAATCAACTTCAATCGTTAGATCAAAATATATTAAATCCGAGCTGTTAGGTCTAGGTTAACCCTAGCCGCCACACATGAAGCGGTCGACCGCCCCCTTCCTAGGGGTCGACCATCCATGGTCGACGGCTCCAATATGCAGATCGACCTGTGGGCCTTAGATAATTAATATGTAAACGTTAATTTCTTATTCGAATTCATTTCGTTCGAATTCGTTTTTCGTCCATAACTTCTTCGTTTGGACTCCTATCGTAAAACTCCAAATATGAAAGTTGCTTAGAACTTCGTCACGAATGAAATGGTGCAAGTTTTATGGTTAGAATCCATCATTTGCATAACTTCTATTTTTGGAGCTGAATTAGTTAACTAACTAATTAAATAACTAAAGCCAAATTACAGGGTTTTACATTCTCTTCCGAAAAAGAATTTCATCCCTGAAATTTCACCAATGACCAAGTCATGGTTTTGGCTTCCAATTATCCTAAACTACACAACCAATAGGTGTACAACCAATTTTGCAACCAAACTTGCACAAGTGAATATTGAATTACTGTATAACCACACAGAAAATATGTATGTAGAATGTTTCTAAATCGGATCCTCCTATACGAATGCATTTCTTTTGAAAATATTTTTGAAAAAATATGATGCAAATAATCTATCTATCTATCTATATATATATATATATATACTGGCAGTTCTACATGTATGCAGCTTTTTTTAAAATCCGTTCACCGAAAACCCCTATACTCCTACGAGTAGAAGTATGAAGCAACCAATTTTTGCATCCACTTCCTACCATCCAACAATCTAACACATCGAAAATCGATTTCTAAACTTTACTTCTATGCTAAAAAAGGAATTTGGGTGGAGAATTTAACATTCTTACCACTCTATAATCTTCCTAATCCTGTAGTATAGTGGAAATTTCCTTGTGTCCAGGATGTACTTCAAATTTTCCACGTACAATATGCATAAGGAGGCTTATTTCAAGCTATAAAACAGAATTATGTCTAAAAATAGATTCGTGTGTGTCGTCGACAAAGTATGGAAATAGAAATTCCAAGGCTAAAATAGCTTTTTCCTTGTTACCGCTTGTATTTATAGCATCGTCGATCCTAATGCATCGCTAAATTCGTAAATTCTAACTCTATTTTCCTTCCTTGCACCTATAACGTGGCCTTCAAAATCAAAGATGTCACAAAAACCTTTTCCACTTTTCAAATTCGTTCGTCAAAATAAGATCCCAAAATATTTAGACGCACATTTTCCCTTGGAATAAAATTTTGAACAAAACTCTAAAAATACTTTAAGTACCAAAAATAACTAAAAGCTATTTTTTTTCCAAAAGAGAACTTTTCAAATAAAGGGAAACTTTTCAAAATATTTTCCTTCTCAATTTTTTTGATAAACCAACAGTGCGGAAAGGTGTCTTGGGCTAAGAAGTGAGGGATTGGTTAGATCTGGAGTGGTGGTAGGGTGAGATCTAATGTGCAAAACCAGCATGAGGGGGATGCGAGGTTGCTGCTCCTAGGGAAAAACAACGTCGCCTAGGGGAGGAATGGAAGAGAAAGGTTGATATTTGGAGGAGGAGGAAGATGGAGATTGAGTTCGGCTTGTTGAGGAGGAGGAACAAAAGAATTCAACTAGGAAAATTCTGGCGCTACTTTTATAATCCCGTTCCAGATTCAAGTTGTGTCAAAACTCATTAACTGGTAGACCACTCTAGGTTTATAGCTAAGTTGTCAACTGCTAGGCGAGCTATAGGAATTAATTGTACCTAGACTCAATAATGGTCGGATTAAATAATAATAATCGTTCCGCGCCTTCTCCTTCGATTCGACACGATCTGAAACATTCCTATCCTCATCACGGCGGTGTCAAAGCATACCACCTAGTCCTGAACAATGCTCTAGCAATTCACAGTATTTCCAACAAAACTATTATAACCAACAATAATTCCAAAAACCCAAAAATATTTTAACTGCTATTTCCTGCCTACTTTGCACGAAAATATTTCTTCCAATAGCCAGTGGGACAACAATACTTCAAACTACATACCGCAATAAATTGAACATCTTTCCTATTTTGTCCATATCTTAAATAGAGAAAATATAAAAACCTCGATTTTATAAACTGAAAAATCAATGAGCTAAATATATTCTCCTTTATACTTGTTTCCAAATAATAGAAACTATTTCATACCAAAACTTCCCTTTAAAAACCAAACTTATATATATTTATTTATTTATTTATGGGTTTCCAAAAACTTCCATTTTCAAAAATTTAAGCATTTCCAAGATATACTTTATAAAAATTCCCTTATAGGTTTTAGACTAGGAAATTGACATTAATTATCCAAATAAAAATCTAGTTTGCTATCAAAGAGGCGATCAATGAATGCACCCTAGCAAAAACTTGCTTCCGGACAATTGGGACATACAGACTCTAATTTCTCGTCCATCTGGAATAAATGTGTGTCTCCGACTGGAACTCATCATCAAAATCCCAAGGTAGCCAGAATCTCAACCATCAAGTCGAATACCTCAGGTCTCCGTGATTCTGACATCTATTGTACTCATGCTCTTCATCAATAGCACTTTACGCATCGCCATCACTCCGTGGGTACTTTGGAGTCGGCATGAAAATCTTAACTCTAAGATATTTCCAACCCATAGTTGCTTTTCCCATTCCCTTGGAGTGGAAGTACAACTACTTCTATAGTTGTAAAATTATAATAACACTATATAGGAAAGTACAAATATGTTCTCTCAATTTATCCTAATTCTCTGATCTGTTAACCTAAACTCTGATACCAAATGCAACAACCCATATCTTAATGGGCATAAATTTTAACAAAAACAAAAACCCAAGTTCATCATAGCATAGATCGTTGGATTTGGTACCTACAAATAAGCACAAGCATTATCAGAGATTGATAGAAATCTAAACTCACAGTGGAAACAATAATATGATAAGAATACTGATTATGACTACCACCTTGGAATTAATGGCATTCCTTGGATTACAGGTTGTCATATCAGCATCGAACATGAGAGAAAAGTAGACTTCTCCAACAACTAAACACATCCAGCCCCAATGACCCGTTCCTCTTAATCTAACCAGTGGGTTGTAATAAGGGTCAAAACAACGTTCTGGTGACTAGAAAATCTATAAACCGTCCATAACAAAAATTTATACTGATTGGTTTCCATTTAATTGTTATGTCTATTAAGGTTAGCAACTCTAACCTTGCATTGCACACGCGATTACTTACTTACCCCTCTCCAAGGTATAAAATACCAATGAAGCCTTATCAACCACCCAATACTTCCAAACCCATTTTCCATTTAATACTTCTAAATATGAAGCGGGCTTCTACAATCACCATATAATACTTTTAAAAGAGACATAGACAGACTTTGCCATTTAAGACCTTAATCAAGGTACACCCCCATCTAAGACCTATTTCCAAGGTAGTTTCCTAACAATGTTGTTAATGGAAAGTGGGTATTAGCTACAAAGACTTCTAACCACTATTTAAGGCTTCCAACATTTAATGTCCAACTATTACCACATCTATCGCCAATAAAATCGTAGCCATGTAAGAGACAGTACCCAAGCCACTTAGTACCTTTAAAAGGACTAGGATGACTACTAACCATTTAATACCTATATTATAGGCAGGTCCTGCATCACTTAATACCTATCCCCAGGCAGACTCCTCACTGGTACTATCGTTATTACAGCCTTAGCAATGTGAGAGACTGTACCCAAGCCACTTAATACTTCATTAATAAGGACTAGGCGGACCCCTGATCATTTAATACTATTTATAGGTAGGCCTTTGTCATTTAATACCTAGCCCCAAGGCGGACTCCTCACTGCTACTATCTAGCTGACATCGCTTGAAATCTCACTAGGTTACTTAATACTTCTTTTTATGAGAGAGGTGAACCCTCGATCGGTCACTTAAAACCTCAAACCCAAAGCGAACCCTTCCCGAGATATCCACTATCACCCTTAATCATTAATTTGGAACCACACTAGGTTTCTTCTTTCGGCAGGGAGGTGGGCCCTAAAATAGCAACTTAGTACCTCAACACTAAAGTAAACCCTTTTAGAGACATCCTTATTTATTTGGAATCTCACTAGGTTACCTAATACTTCCTTTTACGAGAGAAGCGGACCCAATAGCCACTTAATACCTCAAACCAGAAGCGAACCCCTATGGAAATATCCCCCACGGCTCCTAATTCCAAATTTGGACCATTTAGTTATTTTTAATTAGGAAAGAGACGGGTCCTCAAACAACCAATTAATATCTCTGACCCACAAGTAGGTCCTATCTCTCGCAAAGTCACTGGTCCTAAGATTAGTGGTATCTCACATCAGTACTAAGTGCACCCTACTAGCCTAGAAGTGAAGGGCAGTCATCCGTTGGGTGTCTTTACTGACCTCGCATCACTAACCAACTAAGTCCAATTAACTATCCTAAGTCTTTACTTATATTATCGTAGGTGGACAATGGAGTTATCTTACTAATTCCCTTATTATTTAAGGCGATAAGATTTACCTTAAATGCTTATCTACCCATAAATCCCCTTTTAGGCTTATAAATGTCAATTTGTCCATAAAATCCTAACGAACATTGCCTAAGACATTTATGTATAATTACTAATTCCAAATTAGTAACCTTTTATACCTTGTCCATTTTTATCAGTCCCTTTTTATCCATTTATCCTTACTAATTGTAACTCCCAAATTCATTTCCATTAATTGCCCATTAATTGGAGTTACAGCCTTTAACCCACCAATTGTAACCCCTAACCTAATCCTATCCATTAATTTCCATTAATTGTCCGTTAATTAGGGTTACAATCCTTTATTTTATATTAATTATTGGCAGTTCCTAATTTATTGCCCATTAATAGGAATTACAAAATTTTCTAATTCTACCTATTCGCTTTCCTAAATATAAAAATAACTAACGAACGTTACAAATAAATAACGAATGAATAAATGTTGTTCTTTATTAATGTAATAATACGTATAAACTACCTAATAAAACTACTATTCTTATCCAAATTTATTCTAGTCATAAATATTCAACTAGAATATACTTTCCATATTAATTTGCTAGAATTAAATTCCTTAGGAAGATTCTTCGCTATAATTTCCATAAATTGGTTTAACACAATGGGAATGATTTACGACGTTTGATATTACAAGGAATGAATAAATTCTTTTTATTTGGAATAAATAGTGTAAACTACGGTGATTAATTCTGTACTCTACACATCTCTTCATTTTTTATTGTTTTATTCCTTTTGAAATCAAGCTCCGCCTTTTTAAATCAAAAGTGGAAAAAGTAAACAAACTTATAAAAATCAAAAGGATGTTCTTCCCATTAATTAAACCATGGAAATCTACAACTTAGCACAAATTTGGGGAATAACCCAAAAATCCTATTTTACACCCTAGTACATATCTCCTTTTTATTAGATATCTATTCTTCTCCAATTTGTATGAATATTGATATAAATATCTTATTTTTATAATTTAGAAAGAAAGTAGAGAATAAGAAATGACAGTTTCGCTACTACCTCTAGAAAAATATGAGAAGAGAATGGAGGGTTAGGCCTGAATTTATAGGCGTAAGAATCAACTTCAACCGTCAGATTGAATATATTAAATCTAGGTCGTGGGGCCTAGGTTAACCCTAGTCGCCACACATGAAGCGGTCGACCACCCCTTTTCTAGGGGTTGATCGCTCCTGGTGGACTGCTCAAATATGCGGGTCAACATGTGGGCCCTATATAATTTATATATAAACGTTAATTTCTTACTCGAATTATATTCGTTCCGAATTCGTTTTTCGTCCATAACATCTACATTTGGACTCCGATTTCAAAACTCCAAATATGAAAGTTTCTTAGAATTTCGCTACGAATGCAATGCCGCAAGTTTAATGGTCAAATTCCATCATTTTCTCAAATCACTTTTGGAGCCTAATTAATTAACTAACTAAATAACCGACGCCAAATAATGGAGTGTTACATTCTCCCCCTAAGAATTTCGTCCCCGAAATTTTACCAATGACTAAGTCATGGTTTTGACTCCTAATTATCCTAAACTACACAACCAATGAGTGTGCAACCAATTTTGCAACCAAACTTGCATAAGCATATATTTTATTACTGTATCACCACACAGAAAATTTGTATGCATAATGATTCTAAATCGGATCCACTTATATAAATTCATTTCTTTTGAAAACATTTTTAAAAAATATGATACAAATATTTAGACGTACATTTTCCCTTGAAATAAAATTTTGAACAAAAATAATTTAAGAGCCAAAAGCAACTAGAAGCTAAAATTTTTTTTCCAAAAGAGAACTTTTCAAATCAAGGGGAAATTTTCAAAATATTTTCCTTCTCAAAAATTTTAATAAATCAAGCCACACTTTAGTCGGAAGTCGATTATGAGCTAAATGCATAAACCAAATTCTAAAATCTACAACTAACCTTTACCCATAAAACTTGACATTTTATTTAAAAATGTCATCACATCTATTATTCAAAAAAATTAGCTTTTAAAGAACATGAGCAATGACCAGTGATATCAAAACAACTTTATCACGTCCTTCGCTATAATTTTCCAACTATTCTAAACTTTCAGTCTTATATTGCATTTACTGTTAGTCAAGTGTCTTTATGAGATTCCCATATTTATATGTCTTCTTTACTATGCATATATAGGAGCGGTTCGCATGTCCCGAAACAATAATAAAGTAAATAAATAGAAACTCATAATACCGTGCATGCCTTTTACAAGACACGACTAATAGTTACAACCCGAACAATTTAAAAGAAAAGAACAAATGCTGGAAGGGAAAAGATAACAACATCATAAATCCTAAAATAATGCCTACAGACTAAGAGATTCCTTGCTCCACGGCTGAAGCTTGATCCGTTTCTACGACCCTTGAATGGTCGTAGTATGGCAACTATGCACCCAATCTCATACCGGTGGCGCTACAGGTGTTGCCGACGGCTTCGGAATTGCCATCTTCCTAAGGAAGGATCTAATGATGGCAGAAGGAACCTTCTACTAAACTACATCCCCACGAATATTAGCCGTATTACCTAAAAACGCGAGTGGATAGATGAAAATATGTAAATTTTCTCTATGGAGTGCTAATCCTTGATCAACAAATTGCAACATAAGGGTGTGGTTCCAATTGACGGCGATGTCGCTAATACTAGCATAGGTGGTCTTCTGCACCATGGGATAAATCCCATCGTAACTTTCCATCTTAGGGATGACATTATGCCGAATGATGCGCACAACCTAATGGGCAGTCAGACATAGATTATCCATTTTTAAATACTGACATCCTAAGGAAAGGATCCACTACAAAATCTTTGAGTCTGTCACTTCAAAATCATCCAAGTCCACATCCTTCACGGAGGCCTCCAAAATCTCAACGAGATCATGATTAGTCAGCTCAGTCAAGACACCCTTCACATTCGAACGAATCAAACTATTGCCTCCATCAAAATTCTGTGCCAATAGGGCATCGAAAAGGCAGATGCAGCATGGGTAACATTCTCGCTCAAAGGTCTCGAAATAAAGGATCAATGCAAATCCTACCGTGACGATTAGCTCTTCCAGCCCAAAAGCGGCAAAACCTTCTGCTCATTCCGGTCCAGCCAAGTGGCCTCTTGAGGGTTGAGACCATAATGGTGCGAGGAAAAACCGGCAGTGCGAAAAGATTTCGGGCTAAGAAGTGGTTGGAGGGAGTGAATAGAGTTTAGATTTGGAGTGATGGTGGAGTGACATCTAACGTGCAAAACCAGCGTGATGTGGAGGCGAGGCTGCTGCTTCTAGGGAAAAACAGCATCGCCTAAGGGAGGAATGGAAGAGAGAGGCCGATACTTGGAGGAGGAGGAGGATGGAGATTGGGTTCGGCTTGTTGAGGAAGGAGGAATGAAAGAATGCAACTGAGAAATTAGGGCACGACTTTTATAATCCTGTTCCATGTTCAAATTGTGTCAAAACTCGTTAACTGGTATATCACTCTAGGTTTACCGCTAAGTGTTCCACCGCTAGATGGGCTTTGGGCACTAATTGAACCTAGACCCAATTAGGGTCGAATTAAATACTAATAATTGTTTCATGTCATCTCCTTTGATTCGACACGATCCAAAGAATTCATGTCCTCATCACAGCGGTGTTAAAGCCTACCGCCTAGTCCCGAACCATGCTCCAATAATTCACAGTAGTCCCAACAATACTACTGCGACCAATAACAATTCCAAAAACCCCAATAATATTCTAGCTGATATTTCCTTCCTACTTTGCATGGAAATATTTCTTCCAATAGCCAGTGGTACAAAAACACTACAAACTATATATCCCAATAAAATTGAATGTCGTTCCAATTTTTTCTGTACCTCAAAGAGAGAAAATCTAAAAACTTCTATTTTATAAACCGAAAAATCACTAAGCTAAATATATGCTCATTTATACTTGCTTCTAAATAATATAAACTATTTCATACCGAAACTTCCCTTTAGAAACCAAATATATATATACACATGTCAAGGTTTTCAATATTTCTTTTTTCAAAAAACTAAGGCATTTCCAAGATATGCTTTATAAAAATTCTCTCATAGGTTTTAGACTAAGGAAATGAGATGAATTATCCAAATAAAAATCCGATTTGCCATCAAAGTGGTGATCAATGAATGCACCATGCAAAAACTTGCTTACAGACAATTATGACATATAGACTCTAATTTTCTGCCCATCTGGAATAAATGTGTCTTTTCGACTGGAATTCATCATCAAAATCCAAAATCACGGGTAGCTAGAATCTCAACCATCAAGTAAAACACCACCAGTCTCCGGGATTCTGCCATATATCGTACTCGAGCTCTTCATCAACACCGCTTTACGCATCACCATCACTCTATGGGGTACTCCGGAGTCGGTGTGAAAATCTGAACTCTAAAATATTTCTAACCCATAGTTGCTTTGCCCATTCCCACAAAGTGGAACTACAACAACTTCTATAGTCGAAACTCTTAGAATCTAGCTTAAAAATATAATAATTCTATATAGGAAAGTACAAATACATTCTCTCAATTTATCCTAATTTCTCTGATCTACGAACCTAAGCTCTGATACAAAATGTACCAACCCATACCTTAATGGCCTAAATTTCGACAAAAATCAAAACCCAAGTCCATTAAAGCACAGATCGTGGGATTTGGTACGTACAAATAAGCATGAGCATTATCCGAGATTGATAGAAATCTAAACTCACAACAGAAACAATAATAGGATAAGAATACTAATTATGACTACTACCTTGGAATTAATGGCTTTCCTTGGATAACAGGTTTTCACATCAGCATCGAGCATGAGAGAAAAGAAGACTTCTACAACAAATAAACACATCCAGCTCCAGTGACCAGTTCCTCTAAATCTATCCCGTGGGTTGTAATGAGAAGGGAGTTATAATAATGTTCTTGTGTTCGGAAATCTATAAACTGTCCACAACAAAAATTTATAACAATTGGTTTCCCTTTACTTGTTATGTCTATTAACGTTAGCAACCCAACCTTGCATTGCACACACGATTACTTACTTATCCCTTCCCAAGGTATAAAATACTGATGAAGCCTTATCAACCACCAAACACTTCCAAGCCCATTTGCCACTTAATACTTCTAAATATGAAGTGGGCTTCTATAATCACCAAATAATATTTTTAAAAGAGAAATAGATAGACTCTGCCATATAAGACCTCAATCAAGGTAGACTCTGTCATTTAAGACCCATTCCTAATGTGGTTTCCTAACAATGTTGTCAATGGTCGACATGTCCAAGCTACAAAGAACTCTAACCACTATAAGGCTTCCAATATTTAATGTCCAACTATTACCGCATCTATCGCCAATTGAATCGTAGTCATGTAAGAGACAGTACCCAAGCCCCTTCATATCTTTTAAAGGACTAGAAATACTTCTAACCATTTAATACCTATATTCTAAGCAGGTCCTACATCACTTAATACCTATTCCCACACGGACTCCACATTGGTACTATCGTTATTACGGCCTTAGCAATGTGAGAGACTATACCCAAGCCACTTAATACCTCATTAATAAGGATTAAGCAGACCCCTGACCATTTAATACCTAACCCCAAGGCTGACCTCTCGCTGGTATTATCTAGCCGACATTGCTTGGAATCTCACTAGGTTACTTAATATTTCTTTTTAAGAGAGAGGCAAACCTTAGATCAGTCACATAATACCTCAAACCCAAAGAAAACATTTCTTGAGATATCCAATATCACTCTTAATTATTAATTTGGAACCTCACTAGGTTATTTCTTTCGTAGGGAGGCATGCCCTAAAATAGCCACTTAAATACTCAACACTGAAGTAAACCCTTTTAAAGACATCCTTATTTATTTGGAATCTCACTAGGTTACTTAATACTTCCTTTTAGGAGAGAGTCGGACCCCACAGCCAGTTAATACCTCAAACCAGAAGCGAACCTTCATGGAGATATCCCTCACCGCTCCTAATTCCAAATTTGGACCATTTAATACTTTTTAATTGGGAAAGAAGCTGACTTTCGAACAACCACTTTATACCTCTCACCCTAAAGCAGGTCCTATCTGTAACAGCCGATATTTTAAACGAAATTTTAATTAAAAATAAAACATGTCGAAATATTGATTTAAATATAAAGTGTAGTAATTTGTGTGAAACGAGAAATTTAAACTTTACATTTCGTTACGTATATTTATGTCCGTTCTTAACTTTACATTAGAATCAAATTTTATTAATGACGATGATAGCTATTTTAATTTTGGTTTAAAATGATACGTTATATTTTTAAGAAACCGTTAACATTTTAATTTATTAATAAAAGAAATAAATCAAATGGTACGTTACTTCGGGCGTTACACTGTACGTGCATTGTTCCATTGTCCATTAATTTCATCTGTATATTTCAGTTTGAAATTTTCAAAATCTTGCCTACTTTGCCGTGAGAATTATTCCACTTACCCCTTTACCTCCCTTACGTTTCGTTCAACATTTATTTTTGCCTTAAATTTTTGCTACCGTTCAAAAACTTTTCGTTGCCTTCTTTCTACAAAAGTAGACAGCTGTTCATTTTCTATTGTTCAAATCTTCATTTCTCAAAAGCATTCTCTGTGGCTTTTGTTTCAAATCTCGTGAGCAGTGCAAAAAGGTAAGCACATGCCTCTCCTTTTATTTTATATTTTTGTCTAGGCTGTTTGCTGTTTGTTCATACCTTCTCCTTGAACCATGCTTTGCCACCTCCTAACTTATATTCTTAGACCATCACCGAAACCCCTCCAGACTACCACGATCGAAGCCAACCACCCAGCCGAGCCCTGCCATTCGCCACCGCACCATGCGCCACCACCCCAGGCCGAGATTCCCACATCTCCAACCCATGCCGTGCTCCGCCATACGAACCAACGCCACCTATCCCATTCACACTGCCCACCACCACGAGAACCCCACGCCTCCACCCAGGCCGTGACCGTGCCAACCAACCTACCCCAGCTCCTCCACCAGGCCGTGACCGTGCCAACCCCACACCGAAACTCCTCCAACCCCATGCCGTGACAGCCACCACTTCATACCATCACCGAGCCTCCAACCCAGGCCACCCCAGCCTACCACCACCGATCCAGACCGAACCCCACATCACCACCTCCATGCCAGACCATCACCGAGCCTCCCTGCATTGAACCTAGAGCAGTGAGCATTTTGTCGTTGCCACTTTTGTTTTAAAGTCATTTTCTATGGTAAAGAAGTTTACATTTTTTTTATGTCAGTATATACGTTTTAACAGGGCAGATTACCTATATTTTGTTTGAAAAACTTACAATATAATTTTGTTTGTATATTATCTTTGTACGTTATCTAGTTTATATATATGTATATTGTGTTCGTCTTGATATATGCTTTGTATATGTTTTGTTATGTATAAGACGGTATAAGTTTATAAGTAAATTACATGTATCTGCCTATATATTAGTTATATATATATATGCTGTTAGTATGTAAGAAATTTTAAATAAATTATACGATTTAATGAATACATATAAGTGTATTTTAAGTAAATTGTTGTATGAGTCTATATTAGTATTATATCAGTTTATATAAAATGAGATTGGACAGTGCAGATTTGCTGAGGTTATATATGTATAGTAATAAAGTATGTTATTTGATTTGTATAAGAGTTATTGATTTTAATTTATATGTTAGATATGTATCCTAAACATATGGGTCCAAAAATAAAAAAATAAAAATTTGTTTTTTTTTGTTTTTTGTATATACCTATATAGAATTTGATATATATATATATATATATATATATATTTGTTCTCATCAATTTCCGTTATCAACTAGATTCGTCGAATTCGTGCCAACCTTGTTTACTTTGGATTCGTGCCTGGATTTTTGTAACTCAACTTCATTGTCTATTCCTCTAGCCTCGAAAGGTGAGCAATCACTCACGATTAATGTTCTTATATTTATTAAATTTGATTTCAATTGAAATGTCAATTGAAATATGCTGTTGTTAGTTATTTACATTGTTATATATATATATATATGTCATTATCTGTATCTGTTCACCTGTGACATCTGACGCCATTTTCTGTTATTTATACTGATGATGATATATTGCCTGTTACTATTGTTATTTTTATTATCATATCTGTTATCACTCTGCAAGTTCCCTGTTAGTATAGAATCACTATGGGTTGAAATGATACATACCCGAACGATCTTGTAGAATAGGAGAAAATCGTTATGGGTTGAAATGATAAACCCAAGCGGTTTTCAATTAATTGAATTTGGGATTGCGGGTTGAAAAGATATATACTCGTATATATATTTAAATTGCGGATTGAAATGATAAATATCCGTATCACTTGACCATAGGATAGAAAAATTATATACAGGCACCGTTGGTCTATATATAAACGTTTGAAAATTATTTCTATGGTTTTGAAAAGAATATATGGTTTTGATGAATATTGATTTAAAAGATTTATTAAAGTTGATTTAATAAAGTTGATAAATAATATGTTTAAGTATTTATTTAATATCTATATTTTCAAATATAGAATTTGTAATGATTTGAAATTGATTGAAATTGTACTTATTTAAAGAATTTTACTTAAATAAGTTTGATTTGAAATGTATTGAATTTGAAATTTAAAGAAGTGATTTACAACTTGAAATTTGAGAAGGTGACTTAAATGGATATTTCAAACGTATGAATATTTAAATGAGATGTTTGTTTATTTAAATTGTAAAATTGAAATTGTATTCAAATGTTATGGAAATGCTAAGCTAATATTTCAAAACTAAATAATTGTAAAGTGAATCTGATATGTATATAAATTTATCGAACTTAGTTTTGAAATGTTGAATATTTAAAGCTTTGATATATATTAAAATTGAAATGGCTTATTTATGGTTCAGATATGTATTTGAAATCGATAATTTGAAATGGTTTATTTAGAAGCTAAATCGAGTTGAAACGGATGATTTGAGATTTGTTTAAAATAAATTAAATTTTTGGAATTCGAGTTAATTTGAATCGATTTGTGAAATTTGAGGAAACTAATTTATTTTATAACGAAATTTTAATATCTAAACTGTTTAAAAGGAAAGGGTTATGATTTCCAAAATACTGTGATTTCCAGACTATGATTTCGAAAGCATTATAACTTTGGAAAGTAATATGATTTGAAAATGGATATATTTGAAACGAAATGATACCGTATTAAATTGGGTTTTGAAATGATAATGATATTTTGGTTTGAAGTATAAACTACTTTGAAATGACCACGGTGTTATAATAACGATTGGTTGGCAAAGAGACCGGGATCGGATATGGACATACTCTCTGTCGATACCGAAAACCACTTTGACAACCGTGTACGCGGTGGAGATTCCAGAATGAAGTAGGATGGTGGCGACGTTCTTAAGGTATGTTACGTGGACCCAACTCCCGTGAGTTGGCATAAGGTGGCTAAAACAGGAGCGATCTCGGACCAGTGAGGTAGCACCTCTTCTCGGACGCATTTCTTCGATATTATACTCTTACTTGTGATTTGACTAGATGGCCATCCTCCGATTGGGAATGTTGTTCGAGGTGGAACGGTAGTGGCTGCTATGCGTATCCATCAGTCCGTGTGCGTAATTGGTATATCTACCCTGGCATTGCCTAGTTGTGCCGTGTCACCTACCATATCGAGCTTTACTACGATTATGATTTTAAGATCCGACCGCGTTAAGGTTCTCCATCCCCTTAACGCTATTTTCCGATATGATTATACTTTACTTATTTAGACATTATTATAATAGCGAATATTACTACATAGTAAATAGTTTAACGGACCCTTAGAGGATGGTTATCCCAAACATCCTTTAAGTTACTTGTATTCCAGTTGATATTTCAGTTGAGTTGGATTTATTGAATATAAGAATGTTAATCCTGACTCGAGTGTTTTGTGTTTTGCTTTACGCTCGGGTCAGACTGAGTGATACAGCATTGGAGACTCACCTTTGGAGTTGGAGCTTCGCTTGGAGATCCAGCTATCTATCGATCCTGCTTTCAGTTATTCTGTTGATTCCAGTGATGTATTCAGATCTTGTATTTGATTATTGTATTGAGACATCTATTGTATTCGAGACCTCTGTTGTATCTTGTTTAACTCTGTTATATATATATAGTAGCTTCATGAACTACTATCCTTTTGTTTCCGCTGCAGTATTGTTATATTACTGTGTCTGTGATCTGTAATTATTTTATTTACCGTATATGCTAAGTTTTGCCAAATTTTATTTACAACGCAGTATTTTGAGCAATTCAACTCCGGCATGAGTGTCTACCTATACACTTATAATGGATGTGAATGGTCCAAAATATCGGGTCGTTACACTATCACTCGCAAAGTCATGGGTCCTAGGATTAGTGTTATCTCACATTAGTAGTAAGTGCACCTAACTACTGGTAGCCTTAAAGTGATGAACAGTCTTCCTTCGGGTGACTCTACTGACTTTGCATCACTAGGTTACTAAGTCCAATCAACTATCCTAAGTCTGTACTTATATTATCTTAGGTTGACATTGGACTTAGCTTACTAATTCCCTTTTTATTTAAGGCAATAAGATTTACCTTAAATGCTTATCTACCCATAAAACTCTTTTTTATGCTCATAAATGTCAACTTGTCCATAAAATCCTAACGGACGTTTCCTAAGACATTTATGTATGATTACTAATTCCAAATTAGTAACCTTTTGTATCTATTCCAATTTTATCAGTCCCTTTTTATCCATTTCTCCTTATTAATTGTAACTCCCAAATTCATTTCCATTAATTGGTCATTAGTTGGAGTTACAGTCTTTAACTAACCAATTGTAACCCCTAATCTAATCATATCCGTTATTTCCCATTAACTTCCCATTAATTAGGGTTACAATCCTTTATTTCATATCAATTATTGGCAATTCATAATTTATTGCCCGTTAATAGGAATTGCTACATTTTTAATTCTACCTATTCGCTTCCCTAAATATAATAATTACTAACGAACGTTACGCATAAATAGCGAACAAATAAATGCTTTTCTTCTTTATTGACATAATAAATACGTATAAACTACCTAATAAAACTACTATTCTTATCAAATGTATTATAGTCATAAATATTTTACTAGAATATACTTTCCATACTTAATTTGTTGGAATTAAATTTCTTAGAAAGATTCTCCGCTATGATTTTCATAAATTGGTTTAACACAAAAGAAAAAGATTTACCTCATTTGAAATTACAAGGAATGGATAATTTCTTTTTATTTGGAATGAATAGTGTAAACTATGGAGAATAAATCTGTACTTTAAATATCTCTTCCTTTTTCTTGTTTTATTCCTTGTTATATCAAGCGTCGCCTTTTTAAATCAAAAGTGGAGAAAGTAAACAAATTTATAAAAATCAAACAGATGGTCTTCCCAAAATCAAACTACGTAAAATCTACGATTTAGCACAAATTTGGGCAATAATCCAAAAATCCTATTTTATACCCAAGCACAATCTGAAATAAAAATATACAACATTCAAATTCTAAAATCTTTGGGATTGATTTCCAAATCTTAGTGTAAACATATTTCAATTAGATCTAAAACTAGAATATGTAGGCGATAGTTTTTTACACTAATTTAAGCCTATAATTCATAAATAAAATTGATTTAGGCAAAAAATCAAATGTATGATGACAGAATAAATTTAAATCATAAACAATACATAAAATTTTCCACTCACATTTTAAAAGCGATCCAAATCTCCAGATCTGAAGTAGAACCTTAAATTCATCTTCAAATCCTTTTTAATCAAGAAATATGTATAAAAATAGTATAATACATTATAATTACAGATCCGAGAAGAGATTTGGGATTGAGAGAGAAAATCGATACAAATATATAAATATATATAAATCACCAAAAATACGCGTATAGTTGATTCTCTCCTCTTCTCATTTTTATTAGATTTTTATTCTTCTCCCATTTGTATAAATATGAATATAAATATCTTATTTTTATAATTTAGAAAGAAAATGGAGAATAAGAAATGGCCGAGCCTCGCTAATGCCTCCAGAAAAATATGAGAAGAGAAGGGAGGGTTAGGCCTAAATTTATAGGCATAAGAAGCAACCTCAACCGCTAGATCGAAATATATTTAATCCCGACTGTTGGGCCTAGATTAACCCTAGCCGCCACATATAAAGCGGTCGACCACCACTTTTCTCAGGGGTCGACCGCTCTGATATGCGGGTCGACCTATGGGTCCTTGATAATTAATATATAAATGTTAATTTCTTATTCGAATTATTTTCATTTCGAATTCATTTTTCGTCCGTAACTTCTTCGTTTGGACTCGAATTGCAAAACTTCAAATATGAAAGTTGCTCAGAATTTTACCATGAAGGTAATGGTGCAACTTTCATTGTCAAATTCCATCATTTGCACAAATTCCTTTTTTGGAGCATAATTTATTAACTAACTAATTAAATAACTAACGCCAAATTACGGGATGTTACATTCTTCCCCCCTTAAAAAGAATTTCGTGTCCAAATTTCACTAATGACTATGTCATGGTTTTGGCTCCTAATTATCCTAAACTACACAACCAATGAGTGTACAACCAATTTTGCAACCAACCATGCACAAGTGCATGTTGTATTACTGTATCACCACACAGAAAATATGTATGCAGAATGATTCTAAATTGGATTCTCTTATATGAATGCCTTTCTTTTGAAAACATTTTTGGAAAAATATGATGCAAACAACCTATATATGTACACTGACAGTTCTATATGTTTGCAGCTTTTTGAAAAATCTTTTCATCCAGAACCCCCATATTCCTACGAGTAGAAGTATGAAGCAACCAATTTTTGCATCCACATCCTACCATCCAACAATCTAACGCATCAAAAAATCGCTTCCTAGACTTTACTCCTATGCCAAAAAAATGAATTTGGTTGGAGAATTTAACATTCTTACCTCTCTATAATCTTCCTATTTCCGTAGTGCAGTGGAAACTTCCTTGCTGCCCTAGATGTACTCCAATTCTTCCACATAAAAAAGCCTAAGAAGGCTTATTTCAAGCTCTAAAATGGAATTAAGTCTAAAAATAGACTCGCGTGCATCATCGGCAAGGTATGGTAATAGAAATTCCAAGGCTAGAACAGTTTTTCCCTTGTTACCGCTTGCATTTATCACATCGTTGATCCTAACGAACCGCTAAATTTTCAAATTCTAACTTTATTTTCCTTCCCTACGTCTAACATGTGGCCTTCAAAATCAAAAATTTCACAACTTTTTTCCACTTTTCAAATTCTATAGTCAAAATAAGATTTCAAAATATTTAGATGCACATTTTCCTTTGAAATAAAATTTTGAACAAAAATTCTATAAATAATTTTAAGAGCCAAAAACTACTAAAAGTTAAAAACTTTTTTTTTCAAAAGAGAACTTTTCAAACAAGGGAAAACTTTTGAAAATATTTTCCTTCTCAAAAATTTTGATAAACCAAGCCACAATTTTAGTGTAGTCGGAAGTCGGTTATGCACTAAACGCACAAACCAAATTATAAAATCTACAACTAACATTTGCCCATAAAACTTAACATTTTATTTAAAAATATCGTCACATCTATTATTCAAAAATTTTAGCTTTTACGGAACATGAGCAATGACCCGTGATGCCAAAACAAGTTTATCATGTCCATCGCTAAAATTTACCAACAATTCTAAACTTTCAGTCTTATACTGCATTTACTGTTTGTCAAGTGTCTTTATGAGATACCCTTATTTATACTACTTCTTTACTATGCATATATAGGAGTGGTTCCCATGTCCAGAAATAATAATGTAACGACCTGCCTTTTTAGATGTTTTAAGTAGACACACATGCCAGACTCAAACCATTCAAAGGGCAGATTGTTATGGGGTAAATAATAAAAAGAGAAACAAATAAAACAAATACAGAATCTCGCAGCGAAATGACAAAATATAATAATCAAATAACAGTTTATGAAGCTGTTTTATAAATACATTTGATTATTCTTTTACAACACAAAATAAGAGTTACATAAAATAGAAATAAATAAATAAATGTAGCGGAACAACATGATGCATTGGAATAAATAAAATAAGTAATAATAGTAGAAATTCTTCGTCTTCATCCTCCAGAAATAAAGTCTTCAAACCTGAAATGCTCAGACTGACCCGAGCGAATTGAAAAGACAAAACACTCGAGTCAGAACTAAATGATCTTATGTAAGTTAAATCAATGACAAATATGAGTGTGACGGCGTCAGATATGTATACGGGGTTTGACATCTCCTATCTAGTGTCTAACGTGAGTGTAGTAACTTAAGAGATGTTCGGGATTCCCATCTCCTAAGGATCCATTAAACTATCTACTATGTAGTACAATACGGTATTATAATAGTGTCTACAATAAAGTGAAGTATTAAAATTGCGTTAAGGCGTTACCCATATCCCCCTTAACACATTTTTTATATAAATTCCCATAGTCTATACAGTACCGTAATTCCTCCGTAAACTGGAGGGCTATCAGAGGGCACTCCATAGGTATAGTACAAAACAAACTCGTAGAAGGCGCTTTAGGGCATCTGAACACGACACTCGAGGCAATTCCAAGGTAGATATACCAATTGCGGATCCAGACTGGTGGTAATACATAGCAGCTACTACCACCAACCTCGGACACACTCCCAAATCAAAATCAAGGGTGGCCACCAAATCAATCACAAAGTAATAGAATGGTATCGAAGAAATGTGCCCGATCGGAGGTGCGACCTCACTTGGCCCGGCGTGGCTCCTGTTTTAGTCACATCTAAGCTGACTCACGGGAGTCAGGGTCACGTCATACCTTATACAGAAATCGTTTGCCAAACCATCATACTTTATTTCGGGAATCTCCACCACGTGCATAGTTGTTAAAGTGGTTTTCGGTATTTCACACTGGATGGTTCTTTTACATTTCAAAAATCAATTCGTACTTAATATCAAAATATCATATTCTCAACATATTAGTTTCGACTCATATTCACTTTCAAAATCACATTCACTTCCAAAATCATATTTACTCAATTTGTCATTTCACAAAGGTTATTAATTCTAAATTTCAACTTAGGTTGTATCATCATCAAGGATATAAATATTTAACTTTACACGGTCTAAATTTTAGAAAATAGTTTAGTTATTCATAAATAATTTTAATAGTTTTAAAAATAGCTTAAATTAGATTTAATATAGTTTAAATAGTAAATAGCTTTGAATAGATTTAAATTGGGTTTAGTTAGATTTAAAATGATTTAAATAGTTTTAAAATAGCTTAAATAGATTTTATTAGGTTTTAAAGGTTTTAAATTAATTAATTATAGACTAAATTGATTTAAATTATATTGAGTAGATTTTTAAATTGATTAAATAAATTTAAAATAGATTAAATTGATTTAAATTATATTAAATTGATTTAAAATAAATTTAAAATAAATTAAATAAATTTAATTGGTTTAAAATAGGTAAAATAGGTTATAATAGATTAAATAAATTAAAATAGTTTTAAATTGATTAAAATAGTTTAAACTAGTCTGAAATAGATTTCAAGGTTATCCAAAGATTTCCAATAACTCAATTCTGATAAGTTCATTTTATTTGACACTTCAACTTCGAAATGTACAAATTTAAATCCTTTGAACAATTCATTAAAACAATTCCAATTTCAACATTTACACTTAGATTTTCGAAAATAATTTAGTTTATATAAATCAATTTCTATTTCAAATTACCAGTTAACTGAATTCAAAATTTAAAGATTTACAAATCATTTAGTTCAACCAAACCAGTGTCCGTATATAATTTTCTACCCTAGGGTCAAGTGATACGGATATTTATCATTTCAATCCGCAATTTAAAATTTTATGATTATATATCATTTCAAACCGCAATCCTGAATTTAAATAAAGTCCATAAAATCGCTCGAGTCTATCATTTCAACCCATAATGATTTTTCCCTAATCTATATATCATTCGGGTATGTATCATGTCAACCCATATAGAACTTGCAATATTATAACAATATAAAATAAAACATCAATCATCCAATATCAACAATCAAACATACATCATAATCGTCATCCAAATCTATCAATAAACATCAATAGATAACTGATAATTAATTCAGGTATTAAATTGACAATTTAAAAATTAAATGTAACAACCCGCATATCTATCGATTCTATATTTAAATATTTAGTCGGATGTTAGTCCGAAAAGCTACTTTTTGCATACGGTCAAATTAGGACTCGAGACTACCCCCATTGAGTTCAAAATGACGTTTGCGATCTTTTTGAGTGTAAACTTCGATATGTTTGGAGATAGTGAAATTTTCAACACTTTTTCCCGCCTTTGACTTTGGTTTGGACTGCACCCCTTTAGTTCAGCCCAACCATCTTCCTCACTCTATCAAAACACTTCAAGCTTTGTCAAAAATGGTGGTGGGAAGTGGAAATTAAAAATCCAAACACAAATTCCATTGCAAATCCGAGATTCAACATCAAATTCACGTGAAGACCATTGATTCAAGCTTGTTGGTGTTCTTGCTTTGCTCTCAAATCTCCATCTTCATCAAATTCCGTGAAAAGGTGAGATTTTTGATCTCACATCTTGCCTATATCTATCTTGGACTGTTGGGAATGATCCCCTATTGCATTTGCATCAACATTTGCATTTGGTTTGGATTGGATTGGCGAAAAACTTCAATTTTCAGCGTTTTGGTGATTTTTCTGGCCTTAAGTCGTTTCTGGCCATCCCTAGGTCGTCCACGAGTTAACTCCTTAGGTCGTCCAGGCTGCTAGCTCGCGTGTTGAAAAGTCTCCAACTTCTTAGGTCGTCGCCGACCTATAATCCCCAGGCAAAATGCTAAGTCGTTCGCGAGTTAAACTTTAAGTCTTAGGTCGTTGCCGACCTATAATCCCCAGGCAATGTTAAGTCGTTCGCGAGTTAAACTTTAAGTCTTAGGTCGTTGCCGACCTATAATCCCCAGGCAATGCTAAGTCGTTCGCGAGTTAAACTTTAAGTCTTAGGTCGTTGCCGACCTATAATCCCCAGGCAATGTTAAGTCGTTCGCGAGTTAAACTTTAAGTCTTAGGTCGTTGCCGACCTATAATCCCCAGGCAATGTTAAGTCGTTCGCGAGTTAAACTTTAAGTCTTAGGTCGTTGCCGACCTATAATCCCCAGGCAAAGTTAAGTCGTTCGCGAGTTAAACCTTAAGTCTTAGGTCGTTGCCGACCTATAATTCCCAGGCAAGATGTTAAGTCGTTCGCGAGTTAAACCTTAAGTCGTAGGTCGTCTCCGACCTAATATTTCCCCTGCTATTTCACTAGGTCGCTTGACCTTAAGTCGTAGGTCGTCTCCGACCTATGCCCCACTAAGTCGCATCCCACTTAGGTCGCAGGACTCTGTAAGTCGTAGGTCGTCGCCGACCTTACACTTGGTCTTTTGAGTTCGCGATTTCCTTAGGTCGTATGACCTATTTTTCCTTAGGTCGCTGGACCGCTTGCCTTCACTAGGTCGAACCCCGAATTACTCTGCGTAGGCAATCTTATCTGACAAAGCATTTATCAGAATTTCTACTTTGATGGTTTTGGGATTGACTTCTTTGGACTTTACTCACGTCTTCGAACGTGAATTGATTTGTTTCTACAATCGTTTTATGACTTGTCATTTTAAAGATATATGAAGGTTTCAATACTAATAGTAAATATCAAAACTCTTTCATCAAAGCGATTTCAACACTATTTTAAATATCAAAAGTTCGTTTTCTCAAACCGATTTTCAATCTACTAGTATATACAAGCCTTTACTTCACTCGAATGAGAAATCGACTTAAACGACTTAGTAAAACGAGTGGTATGAAACGCTTGCGTTCACTTCGTCGGTTAGCTCTTGGACTTGTTCGATTGAACCCTTTTTGTGACAATTTCCTAGTGAAGATTTACAGCTTGTTCGTAAATATTTAAGTTAAGCAAGTGGTTATGGGACATGAAGCTAAACTCATATATTTACTAGCTTGGTGTGATTGACACTTCCTTATGATCATGACGATCATTTTTGTGATTTAGACTAGCGATTGAGCGATGTCTCTTTGTCTACGTGGGAGACTATACCCCGATTATGTGATGTTTCGCCATCACATTTCCTACGGTCTTCGGGCCATTCCTGTGTGAAAATTTAATGGATAGCTTCCATGAGATATCATCTCGTCATGTGTTTACGCGTAGGTGAGTTTTCATGCTCCCATTCATGTGTTAGGCCTCCCCCCCCTTTATGTGTTTTCTGGATTTCTGATGATGATTTCTGGAATTTTGTGCTTCACCAATTTTCATGATTTTCATTGATATGATATCAGTTTTTGTGCATTGGTGAATTCATGTGTTATTGACTTGTTATGAATACAAGTTTAGGGTATGATACCCTATTTTATCTTTGAGAAGATTCTTGTGATATTGATTAATCTTTTGTTGATTATCATATACATACTTATAGTAGTATGTCGCTATGGTTATTACATGTTCATGTCATGCCTTTTACTGTATACCATATCATCTGATATTTATAGTTAGACTGATCCGTTTATTATTTTCTTATAAATAATACTCGGGTCAGACCGAGATGTTACAGGTGCTTCTGCTTGACTTCTCTTCAGGATTATTCTGACTTTTGGCTAACTACCTAGATTAGTAGTTTTTGGATGTACACCTTTGAGATATAGACTCTATGTTGTGTACTTATTCTTTTGTATAGCACGTGATGCTATTCTTTTGTATTATCGTGGATCTTTCCGACCACTACTCTGATGTACACTTTCATGTGATATGTATATTTATTCATATCTTCTTCCGCCTTTGTGATATGGATGTCTGTGACTGATTTATGTTATGATTATTTCTATGTTTGTTTTCCGAAGATTATATATAGCCACCGTGTGATAGCTTTGTGTTTGTATCGGTATGTCGGATTTCCTCCTTAAAGTTATGCATTCTATTCTATCTGACGTATTGGTGCTCGCACAAAGAAGTTACATGGATGGTCGCTCCTCCACAGCCTTATTCTCCGTGCTAATTGACAGCACTACATCATAGTGTTCTTGGTTAGCGTGGGTATAGAGGTGGGGCGTCACATTAAATATTAAATTAAACGATAATTAATTGCAATAAAAGTCAAATTTAACTAGAATGACAATTTAACATCGCAAACAACAATCGATAAATTTCTAATCACATCGTAAGTTTAATATAACTAGCATAAGATAGTTTAGTAATTGTGAGTGGGTTAAAATACTCACCTTTGATTTTAAATCGAATTGAAATCCAAATTAGGGCCCAAAATTCAACAATCTCAAAATTCATCCAAACAAGTGTCAAAAAGTCCAGAATTTTGATACGATCCCGGCAAAACAAACCGCGCGTGAAACGGACCTCGTATGCAAAAGTTATCAACATTAGAACATCACACGATTTTAAATTAAAATAAAATAAGATAAAATAAAAACAGAGCCACGTCATCGTCACTCACCGCAAACCCTAGCTCCATATCATCAGGTCACGAACGAAAGCCGCCACCCTTCTCACCATTGACCACGCAACCACGGCTCCCTACGACCAAATCCAACCACGCCACTGAGCTCCCTACCTCCGGCCATCGCCTTCCCCCACCTGCAGCCGCCTCCGGTTCGCTCCAACAAACCGCGATCACCGCCGCTTCCCAGGCCATCCATGGCCACACCCCTAACCTAAGGCACCAACGAACACCTGATCTAGGACCAGCATGACCTCCTCTTCCCGTTGCCACTCCCTGATCGTCGATCGGACGACGATCCACCGTTGGATCGCGGAAATCCCAATATGAACGGCTGAGGTTCAACCTAGATTTCAAGTCAAACAGTGATTTGATGACAAAAAAGAATTGCACCATTGAATTACGCTCGTCGAGGGCTTTGAATTGATATATAGTTTGATAAGGTTTGAGGAATTTTGATTTTGGAGTTGAATTTGAAACTGAATTTGCAATTTGGTAATTAGGGTTTTGGTTTTGTCTGCCATTGGAAACAGGAGATGAGAAGGAATGTATGTACAGACAAATGAAAATAAGAAGTAGCTAGGGTTTATAACAGACTATTTATAGGCAGATCAGAAATAGAATTGAATGGACAAGATTGATTTGAAAATTGAACGATAAACGACCCAAAAAGCCCGTTCCATTCCCGAAACGAAAATGAGTGATCCCATATATCAACATAGATGTTTTCGATAATTTTAAACTCAATGGAATAGGCTTCAAGTCCTAATTCCATCGTATGAAGAAGTTATGTTAAAATCAGCTTATTTCAAATTGATTTCAATTTAATTAATTTCTACGCGTTTCGAGTCCGTACGATCAAACGATAAGTCCGATCGCTACGAAACTTGAAATCTTACAATAATTCACTGTTACAGATCCGATGAAACTGGTTTCGTCGAAATCCGAGTCTAGCCAAAATGGCTATTTTCATGTTAATTAAATAAATTAATCATCAATCACTTTTTCAATTCAAGTTTAATAATTTACAATTTCTATCATTTTAGATTACTTTGTACCTTATAATCTTTTAAAACAAATTTCTATATCAATTCAATATTCAATATTGCACAAATTACAGTATTTTATTTCAGTTTCAAATGATTCAGTAATTATAAATTTAAATTTCAATCAATCCATTTATTTGATTGTAAATCTTATGATACAATCAATTATCATCTTATGGGTATAATTAACATTGGTTTATATCTTAGTACATTAATATTTCCCAAATTCATCTTAATACCTATTAACGTAATATTTAATTTCATTGAATTGCAATTAGTTTCCAATTAAATTTAATAGGCCAAATAAATAGGTAACATATAATAATTGTTACCATTAACCTTTAATCACACTTATAAATTCATTATTTACAAACAAATGTTACAATTTCTTACATAACACTGCTTTTATTCAATTACCATTTGTTATATACTAGTTCATTAATTTATACAACATTTAGATTTATTTACTTATATTCAAATTATAACCAAGTGTAACATTTAAATTATTTCAATTGATTGAACTACCGTTAAAATATTTAATAATTAACTTAAATTTACATTATTACATTTCACTCTAGTTATTATCTTAAATCACATTAATGTAACATTTATTTACCATTATTTGTAATTGATTTATTAAATTGGTAACAAATAACAATTGTCACCATTACTATATTCAATAGCATTTATAAGTTTATTATTTACAAATAATTGTTATAACTACTACTCCACTATTATTATCAATACAATTAATTACACTTTATTTCATTAATTAATCGGCATTTAAATTATCAATTGCTCTTTATATTTAGTTATCAATTAATGCATTCCCTATTACAATAAATTTACAATTTATAACCAATCATACCTTTTTTAATTCTTTTAATTAATTGAATTACATTTAAAGCAGTTACCAATTACCTCAAATTAATACCGTTTCATTTGATTCAGTTATATTCTTATTATTAAATCATAAATTTTTATTCCTTCCAACATTAATTCACACAATCTTATTAAATTTACAATTTTTAATTATCGAAAACTCACTCAAAACTTTTCGTCCTCGAAAAGGAAAAGAAGGGAAAAGAAGGAATCAAGTAATTAATACATCTTATTCAAAATATTGAATGTATAAACAAATAAATTTACAAAATTTAATAATTTATATAAAATATATCAATTTATAACAATTTAAATCCTTTTACACTCAAACTAATAAAATTTGGAAAACATTTCACAAAATTTTCTAAGTCCAAAATTCACGGAAAATTTCGGCTGAGTCTCCTTTGTACGGAGAGGTCTGGGGAAATAGTAATATCAATAATAACAATATATATCATATTTTTCAAAATAAATTATCCCAAATCACGAGAAAACAATATAATATCGCTAGAAAACCGTAATCCGAGAACATACCTATTTGTCGGGCAAATAACGCTTATTTTTATGAAACCAAAAGTAGTAGCAATTGTTTCCATACTTGTATTTCACTTATTTAATCTAAAAGAAGTTAGCAATCATATAAAATGAAATATTTAAAGTTGTTTCAACCACTAACAAACAAATCAATATAAGATAACTACAATCACTTGCAACCAAAGGCATACAATCATCACATGAAATCAACCATACATTTATAGCAAGCAAAAAAAATGGTTTGTTTGGGTTTTTGACACTTTTAATCGTACAAAATGACAAATAAACTACTAAGTATACCCTACACTCCACAGTCCTAAATAAAACTCAATAGATTATTCATAAATCCAAACAATTAGAAGTATCTTTTCCCAAACATCCATAAGGCAAAACAACCAAACAATGACTCCAAGCATTAATCAAGTTCATTCTTGTTAATTTCATTTCATATTATTTACCTTTCGTCAGTTTTATTCATACAATGACTATTTCACTCATTCACATTCATTTATTTACATATGTTATTCACATTTTCTTACATATGTTACTCATATATAATTATTTAAACATATGTAAATCAATTTTTAAAGTACTATATAGGTTTCTTTGTAAATAAATTCACATTCATTCGTTCAGTACTTACTTTCATTTTATTTTCATTCATTACTTACAAAATTCAAATTCTTTTTCATTTATTCATATAATGAAAATTTCTTTTCATTACTTTACATTCATTTCTTACATAAGTTATATCCATTCAATTATTTGGTCATAAATGAATTCATTATTGGAGTATAGTATACATTTTATTTCAGTTTACTTCAAATTTATAGTTTAGTTTGATTTTTTTTCATCATTTACTTTTCTTTTCTCATTCATATAATGACTATTTCCATTAATTTACATTTGTTATTACTTACAAAAGTACATTTCTCCTTTATTGATACAGTGCCATTTTCTTTCATTTTATTACTTTACATTTATTGCTTAAATAAGTTATATTTATTTCAATTATTGGATTATACATTATTATGCAAGTTTCTTTACAATTTATTTCACCATTTATAGATTATTTCTTTTTCACATTCATTCTTTCATATATATATATAGGATTATTGAATATTAACTCCATTTCTAAATCCTTTTAATGTTTCTGAAGTTATAATCATTCAATTTATATAGTATTCATTTTAATTATAAATGGCTTCAATATTAATTCAAGTTTATTATTATGTACCTACAGTATTTACCTTTTACTATTTAATCTAATTATAAATAGCTTAAATGTCAACTTAAGCTTATAACCATTTTCTTACATTATTCACTTTTATTTACATTTAATTAGTAGCATTACAAGTTATTAACTTGAGTCTATAACAATTTATAACATTAGAATTCTTATTTATTAAAGTAATTCCATTGAACACCCTCATTTCCAAGTTTACTTATATAATATTCTATTGCATATCCTATTTAACATTTCAACTTTTTATATTTTGGTAAGTTATATATATATATATGTCTTTCAAAATGCAATAGAAATTACACAAGTTTCTCTTATTTATTTAGTTAACAAAATGTTCAATAATTACCAATTCTTACTTCCGTTTCCTTTTTATTTACATTTTACAAATTTTTAGTTTCTTATCTATTTCATTTATCATTTTAACATCAAATTTCTTATTTTCATTTTAAAAGTTTCTAATTATTAATATAGTCAAAATTCCATTCATTCCCATAATTTCAATCTCTAATTTATAGAAACTTAAGAACTAAACCACCGGGTTTTCATTTCAATTAATTTAAAATAATATATATAATCATATCTTTATATGTATCATATCATATTTGGAATTTAAAAATCAAGATTAATTTATCAAAATAATTTTGTAGTAAAAATACTACAATGGTCTTCCCTCTTTGAAACTCGAAAATAAACGTCGATGATGCATGCACTCATTACTGAAATTATTTTCCAGTAATGGAGAGGGGAGTACAGAACTTGTTTCCTTTAAAAGTTCTTTTAAAACTTTCTTTCAAATCACATTGAAATATTTATATCGAAAAATACTTCCAAATAATACTAACATTATATTCCAAAATCCTTTGAAAGAAATTTCAAAAAATCCCGGAACTTAAGTTCTTCATTTCCAATTTATATTCATTTTATTTGTAAATCTTATTTTCAATCAATGTTTATTAAATTTCACTACCTAGAAAACAAATATATATAAACCAACTATATAATTTACAAAAGCTATTATTTTATATATAAAAGTATATAATAGGTAAAATTATTTCATTTACCTACATTTCAAAACAGATATTGTGTCGGTCTGCCCCATTAAGTGTGTAGAAATCCCTATCGATGTCATAGCGTCCTATGCACCAACCAGAATTTATAAATACAAAACGGAACAAATTAATACAATATAAAAAAACCTTTTATAACACTAGCAAATACGCTCTCTCGTATACATACACTCAGCGACACATTCTAGGGTATTATTACCCTATTTCTAAAGAGTCAGACCTCACAAAGCTAAGGTTATCGCTAAACTAAAGCTCTGATACCAACTGTAACGACCTGCCTTTTTGGACGTTTTAAGCGGACACACATGCCAGACTCAAATCATTCAAAGGGCAGATTGTTATGGGGTAAATAAGAAAAAGAGAAAGAAATAAAACAAATACAGAATCTCGCTGCGGAATGACAAAATATAACAATCAAATAACAGTTCATGAAGCTGTTTTATAAATACATTTGAATATTCTTTTACAACACAAAATCAGTTTTAGATAAAACAGAAATAAATAAATAAATAAATAAATGCAACAGAACAACATGATGTAGTGGAATAAATAAAATAAGTAATAATAGTACAAATTCTTGGTCTTCATCATCCAGAAATAAAGTCTTCAAACCTGAAATGCTCAGGCTGACCCGAGCGAATTGAAAAGACAAAACACTCGCGTCAGAACTAAAAGATCTTATGTAAGTTAAATCAACGGTAAATATGAGTGTGACGGCGTCAGAGATGTTTACGGGATTTGACATCTCCTATCCAGTGTCTAACATGAGTGCAGTAACTTAAGAGACGTTCGGGATTCCCATCTCCTAAGGATCCGTTAAACTATCGACTATGTAGTACAATACGCTATTATAATAGTGTCTACAATAAAGTAAAGTATTAAAATAGCGTAAAGGCGTTAGCCATATCCCCCTTAACACATTTTTTTATATATTCCCATAATCTATACAGTACCGTAATTCCTCCGTAAACTGGAGGGTTATCAGAGGGCACTCCATAGGTATGGTACAAAACAAACTTGTAGAAGGCGCTCTAGGGCATGTGAACACGGCACTCGAAGCAATGCCAGGGTAGATATACCAATTGCGGATCCGGGCTGGTGGTAATGCATAGCAGCTACTACCGCCCACCTCGGACACACTCCCAAATCAAAATCAAAGGTGGCCATCAAATAAATCATTGATCCACCTTATACACTGGATAGGAGATGGGAATCCAAAATAAATATCAAAATAGCGTTAAGGCTTTACATTGATCCACCTTAACACATTTTTATAGTACTAAACCAAAGTTGTAATGGGCTCGCATAAGGATAAATATAACAAGGCACGTGAGGCAATGCCCAAGATAGGATTCTACCAGTTTACCCTTTTTGGTTGGTTGTAACCCATCCGCGGCCGAACGCGACAATCCAAGGTAGGAATTGAGTTATTGAAAATGTTTAGATATAACTTTGAAATCTATTCTAAATTAATTTAAACTATTTTAATCAATTTAAAACTATTTTAATTTATTTAATCTATTATAACCTATTCAATCCAATTTAATCCATTTTTACCTATTTTAAACTAATTAAATTTATTTAATCTATTTTAAATCTATTTAATATAATTTAAATCTATTTAATCTATTTAAAAATCTACTTAATATAATTTAAATCAATTTAATCTATAATTAATCTATTTAAACATTTTAGACCTAATTAAATTTATTTAATCTATTTTAAATCTACTTAATATTATTTAAATATATTTAATCTATTTTAAATTTATTTAATCTATTTAAAAATCTACTTAATATAATTTAAATCAATTTAATCTATAATTAATCTATTTAAACATTTTAGACCTAATAAAATCTATTAAATCTATTTTAAATCTAATTAAATCAAATTTAAATCTACTTAAACTATTTTTACTATTTAAACTATTTTAATCTATTTAAACTATTTTAATCTATTTAAACTATTAAAACTATTTATGATTATCTAAACTATTTTCTAAAATTTCAAACTGTGTAAAGTTGAAGTATTTATATTTAAATCCTTGATGATGATACAACCTAAGTTGGAAATTCGAAATTGATACCTTTTTGTGAAATGACATATTTGAGTGAATAAGATGATTTTGAAATAAAGAACTAATTAACATAACTTATTAATAAATTCCAAGTGAATATGATTTCAAAAGTGAATATTATTTGAAAATGAATATGATTTGAAAGTGAATATGATTGGGAGTGAATATGATTTTGAAAGTAATTTAGTTTGAAAGTGAATATGATTTCGAAAGAGATATGATTTGAAATGGAATATGATATTTTGATATAAATTGTGAAATGGTTTTGGAAATGTAAAAGAACCATCCGCTGTGAAATAAGCGTTTGGTTGTTCAAGAGACCGGGATCGGATATTGTCATACTATTTGCCAATACCGAAAACCACTTTAACAACCGTGTACGTGGTGGAGATTCCAGAAATGAAGTAGGATGGTTTGGCGAACGATTTCTGTATAAGGTATGACGTGACCTTGACTCCCGCGAGTCAGCTTAGATGTGACAAAAACTAGAGCCACGCCGGGCCAAGTGAGGTCATTCCTCCTATCGGACACATTTCTTCGATACCATTCTATTACTTTGTGATTGATTTGGTGGCCACCCCTTGATTTGATTTGGGAGTGTGTTCCAAGGTGGGTGGTAGTAACTGGTATGCGTTACCCCCAGTTCGGATCCGCAATTGGTATATCTACCCTGGCATTGCCTCGAGTGCCGTGTTCACATGCCCCATCGCGCCTTCTATGAGTTTGATTTGTACCATAACTATGGAGTGCCCTCTGATAGCCTCCAGTTTACGGAGGAGTTACGGTACTATATAGACTATGGGAATATATAAAAATGTGTTAACGGGGATATGGGTAACGCCTTAACGCTATTTTAATACTTTTACCTTACTATAGACATATTATAATAGTTTATTGTCCTGCATTGTAGATAGTTTAACGGATCCTTAGGAGATGGGAATCTCGAACATCTCTTAAGTTACTGCACCCACGTTAGACACTGGATAAGAGATGTCAAACCCCGTAAACATCTCTGACGCCGTTACACTCATATTTACCGTTTATTTAACTTACATAAGATCTATTAGTTCTGACTCGAGTGTTTTGTCCTTTTCAAATTCGCTCGGGTCAGCCTGAGCATTTCAGAGTTGAAGACCTTATTTTTGGAGGACGAAGACGAAGATTTGTACTATTATTATTTATGATATGTATTCCAATGCATCATGTTGTTCCACTGCATTTATTTATTTATCTCTGTTTTATGTAACTCTGATTTTTGGGTTGTAAAAGAATAATCAAGTGTATTTATAAAACAGCTTCATGAACTGTTATGATTATTATATTTTTTCTTTCCGCTGCGAGATTCTGTATTTGTTTTATTTCTTTCTCTTTTTCTTATTTACCCCATAACAATCTGCCCTTTTGAATGGTTTGAGTCCGGTATGTGAGTTTGCTTAAAACGTCCGAAAAGGTAGGTCATTACAGTTGGTATCAGAGCTTTGGTTTAGTGATAACCTTAGCTTTGTGGGGTCTGACCCATATAAAATAGGGTAGTAATACCCTAGAACGAGTTGCTGAGTGTATATATACGAGAGAGCGTATTTGCTAGTGTTATAAAATGTTTTTATATTGTGTTAATTTGTTCCGTTTTGTATTTATAAATTCCGGTCGGTGCATAGGACGCTATGACATCGATAAGGATTTCTAAACACTAATTGGACAGACCGACACAATATTTGTTTTGAAATATAGGTAAACGAAATAATTTTTCCTATTATATATTTTTATATAAAATAATAAATTTTGTAAATGATATAGTTGGATGTAATATGTTGTTTTTTAGGTAGAGAAATTTTATAAATATTGATTATAAAGTGGAATTTGCAACTAAAATGAATATAAATTGAATTTGAGAACCGAAGTTCTGGGATTTTTGAAAATTTCTTTTGAAAGATTTTGGAATATAATATTAATAGTATTTAGAAGTATTTTCTGATATAAATATTTCAAGATGATTTGAAAGAAATGTTTTAAAGGAATTTTAGAATGAAATAAGTTTGTACTCCCCTCTTCATCGTTGGAAAATAATTTCGGTGATGAGTGCACACATCATCGATGTTCATTTTCGAGTTTCAAAATGGGAAGACTGCTGTAGTAGTTTTACTGCACAATTTTGTTGATAAATTAATCTTAATTTTATATTCCAAATACGATTTGGTATATATAAAAGATATGATTATATATATTATTATGTTAAAATAATTGAAATGAAACCCGGTTGTTTGGTTCTTTGGTTTTGTAAATGAGAAATCGAAATTAATGTAATGAATGGAATCTTGGCTATATTAATAATTGGAAACTCCTAAAATGAAAATAAGAAATTTGATGTTAAAATGATTAATGAAATATATAAGAAACTAAAATTTTGTAAACTGTAAATAAAATGGAAATTGAAAATAAGAAATGGTAAATATTGAACATTGTTAACTATATATATAAGAGAAACTTGGGTAATATCCAATTGCATTCTTAAAAACATATATATAACTTACCAAAATATTAAAAAGTTGAAATGTAATAAGAAAAGGTAATAGAATATCATGCAAGTAAAACTTAAAAAAAATATGAAAGTGTTCAATGGAATTACTTTTATAAATAAGAATTTTGATATTATAAATTTTTATAAACTAGAGCTAATAGTTGAAATATTACTAATTAAATGTAAAAAGGGTGAATAATGTAAGAAAAATGATTATAAACTTAAGTTAACATCTTAACCTATTTATAATCAGATTGAACAGTGAAAGGTGAATATTGTAAGTCAATAATTATAAACTTGAATTAACATTTAAGCCATTTATAATTAAAATGAGTGCTATATAAATTGAATGGCTATAGCTTCTGAAACCATTGAAATGATTTAGAAATGGAGTTAATATTCAATGATACTATATATGGAAGAATGAATGTGAAAAAGAAATAATCTATAAATTGTAAATTGAATTGTAAAGAAACTTACCTAATAATGTATAATACAATAATTGAAATAAAATAACTTACGTAAGCAATGAATGTAAAGAAATAAAATGAAAGAAAATGACATTTTATGAATAAAGGAGAAATGAACTTTTGTAAGTAATAACGAATGTAAATCAACGAAAATAAACATTATATGAATGAGAAAAGAAAAGTAAGTGAAAAAAGGGAAAATCAAACAAAATTGTAAATGCGAGGTAAACTGAAAAAAATGTATACAATACTTCAATAATAAATTCAACTATGATCCAAATAATTGAAATGGATATAACTTATGTAAGTTAAGAATGTTAATGAAATAAGCCTTATTGAAAGAAAGGAAATTAAAATTTTGTAAGTAATAAACGTGATCTAAGAAAATCATTTTATGAAAAAAAAAGATGAACACTAAATGATGTGAAAAAGATAAATAGAGTAAACTTAAAAATGTGTTGAATTGTTTGTTTGTTGGACTTATGGATTGGTTGGGAAATGATACTTCTATTTTGTATAGAGATGTATAAATAATCTATAAGTTTTATCTATGACTGTTGAGTGTATGGTTTACTTCATAGTTTATTTATCATTTTATATGATTAGAAGTTCTGAACCCGAACAAACCATTTGTTTTGGTTGCTATGGATGAAAAATTGATATTTTGACTGTATGTGATGATTGAATGATTCGTTTGTATGAAATTGTTGTTATATTGTGTTGTTTTGTTTGTTATTTATTGCAACAACTTAAATATTTCTCTTTTAAATAATTATTAACACTTTTGGATTATATAAGTGAAATACAGGTTATGGAAGCAACAACTGTTGCTTTTGGTTTCATAAATTTAGCGTTGTTTGCCCGACAAATAGGTACGTTTTCGGATTACAGTTTTCAAGCGATATTATATTTTTTTTCCCGTGATTTGGGATATTTTATTTTGAAAAATATGATATATATTGTTATTATTGATATTACTATTTCTCCCAAACCTCTCCGTACAAAGGAGACTCTGCCGAAATTTTCCGTAAATTTTGGACTTAGAAAATTTTGTGAAATGTTTCCAAACTTTTATTAATTTGAATATAAAGAATTTAATTTTTATAAATTGATATATTTTATTTAAATTCTTTTATTATGTAAGTTGATTTTTTTATAAATTTAATATTTGAATAAGATATATTGATTTCTTAATTCCTTCTTTCCCCCTTCTTTTCCTTTTCGAGGACGAAAAGTTTTGAGTGAGGGATAGTGTAACGACTCGTAATTTTCGATAATTAAAATTTTTTAATTTAATAAGTTTTGGGATTTAATGCTGGAAGAAATAAAAATTCGTGACTTAATAATAAGAATATAACTGGAATGAAATTAAATTGTTTTAACTTAAGGAAATTGATAATGGCTTGGAATGTAATTCCAATTAATTTAAAAGGATTAAAGAGTTATAACTGAAATAGATTTTAAATAAATAATAGCAATGTATGTATTAATGGATAATTAGATTAAAGGAGCAATTGATAATTTAAATGTTGTATTAATTAAATAGTACGTAATAAATTGTAAATTAGAAAAATGAATGTTGTGTAAATAACTATAACACTTGTGTGTGGATAACAAACATACAAATGTGATTAAATATAGAAATGGTGACAATTGTTATTTGTTACCAATTCATTCAATCAATTGCAATTGAATGTCATTAAATGTTACATTAATATGAGTTAAGACAATAACAGTAAATTATGAATGTAACAAAATGAATAGAAATGTTAATTCTATTCATGAGGTAATAATTGATTTAATAAAAGAATGAAACCTAGATAAATAAATTATTAGGATATTAAAATTATAATTAATGTGTAAATGGAAAAAAATTCAACTGTAATTGAAATGATGCAACTAGTATGGTAAAAGGTGATAATTGTAGCATATTAATGTAATAGAATATAAAACAATATTAACTATGTCTTTAGAGTAATAATTGATTGAATAAAAGAAATTTAAACAATTTATTGGAATTAAATTATAATTAATTGGATTTAATTACAGTTGATATTGAACACTGTAATTAGTGAAATATTAAACACTGAATTTTATATGTAAATTTGCTTTAAGTTATTATAAATGTTTAAGTAATCAAAAAGGATGAAATTTGTTAGTTTATAAATATTGAAGTAAAAAGCGATTAGGTGATATAATAATAATTTATTTAATTAACGTGAAAATAACAATTTTGGCCACTATCTCGGATTTCGACGAAACTAGTTTCATCGGATCCGAACCGGTGAATTATTGTAAGGTTTCAAATTTCATAGCGATCGGACTTGTCGTTTGATCGTACGGACTCGAAACGCGTAGAAATCAATTTAATTAAATTTAATTGAAATCAATTTGAAATAAGCTGATTTTAAGCTAACTTCTTCATACGATGGAATTAGGACCTGAAACCTGTTCCATTGAGTTTAAAAATATTGAAAACATATATTTTGATATATGGGATGACCCATTTTCGTTTCGGGAATGAAACGGGCTTTTCGGGTCGTTTATCGTTCAACTTTCAAATCGATCTAGCCCATTCATTCCTATTTCTGATCTGCCTATATATCGCCCGTTATAAATCCTAACTATTTCTTATTCCATTTATCTGTACGTACAATTCTATCTGCTTCTCTCTTTCCAATGGAAAACAAACCAAAACCAATTCCAATTCAAATTGAAAATCAAAATCAAACTCCTCAAAAAAATTCGAAAAAATTATAAAATCGAAGATCTCAACGATATGAATCTGCATCTGGTGTTTGTTTCTGCAAATGATGCTTGTGTCAACCAGAAATCATGGTCAAAACCACCAAGTCGTGAAACCCTAATGCAAATTTGGGGGTTTTTGATTTCGATACCAATCGGCGAAATTGATTGTTGGGTTCGGTAGAGATTGTCGCGGGGAGTCATATGCTGGTGGTCGCTCGGCTTGAATTGGTGTGTGGTGGCCAGTATTTGAGAATTAGGGTTTCGACACCCTAAGGTCTTGGCGGTGGCGGTGGGGGGCGCACGACTATGTTGGTCGGTGGAGGCAAGGATGGGGAGCACGCGGAGGGTAGAGGCTTGGCCGATGGTGGTTCCTGGTCGTGGCCGTGGCCGGTCAAAGTGCGGCTGAAAGGGGTTTGATGTGCCATGTTCGAACGTGATCGTGAGAGGAAGAAGGGGTGACGTGGTAGTTTGGTATTGGAGTTCTTTTTATTTTAATTTAAACTTTAATTTTCAAATGTTCTAACTTATCTAACTTTTGCATACGAACTCCGATATGGACGCGGTTTGTTTCGTTAGGATCGTATCAAAATTTCTGACATTTTGACACTAGTTTGGACGAATTTTGAGACTGTTCAAATTTGAGCCCAAATTTGGATTTTAAATCGATTTAAAATCAAAGGTGAGTGTTTTAACCCACCCACAATTACTTAACTATCTTATGTTAGTTAAATTAAATTTATGATGTGATTTGAAATAAACTGATTGATGTTTGGTATATTTAAATTGCCATTCTTGTAAAATTTGACTTTTATTGCATTTAATCATCATTTAATTCAATATTGAATTTTAAATTGTCAATTTAATACCCGTATTGATTATCAGTTATCTATTGATGTTTATTGATTGATTTGGATGATGATTGTGATATATGTTTGATTGTTGATATTGGATGAGTGGATGTTGTATTTTATATTGTTATGACATTGCAAGTTCCTTATGGGTTGAAATGATACATACCCGAACGATCTATAGATTAGGGAAAAATCGTTATGGGTTGAAATGATAGACTCGAGCGATTTTATGGATTTTTATTAAATTCGGGATTGCGGTTTGAAATGATATATAAACGTAAAATTTTAAATTGTGGATTGAAATGATAAATATCGTATCACTTGACCCTAGGGTAGAAAATTATATATGGACACCGGATTAGTTAAATTAAATGATTTTTGAATCTTTGAAATTTTGAAATCAATTAAATATCATTTTGAAATAGAAATTGATTTATATAAACTGAATTATTTTCGATAATCCAAGTGTTAATGTTGGAATTGGAACTGATTTAATGAATTGTTCAAAGGTTTAAATTGGAATTTCAAGTTAAAGTGTCAAATATAAATGAATTTACCGTGTTAGCACCAGAATTGGTCACCAACACTCTTGAATAGAATTGTGTAGAGAGATTAATGAAGAAAGTAAATTAAAACAGAGGAATATCACAGTAGAATGCAAAAGGAACAACAAAAACGAGAACACCAGATTTATAGTGGTTCGGCGTAATTGCCTACGTCCACTTTGAATGTAATCTTTATTGCCTTTCCAAATACTTGAGTACAGATACAATCCGTAAACAACTTAGATACAAGTTCGAACAGAAGAGAGATGAATGTAAAAAATGGTAGAGTATCCATGGAGTTCTCGAAAATAGGTCCCTTCAACTGTACCCCTGCCTCTCTAATTATAGACGAAGATAGGCTGGACTCTCTGCGCAGGCCCAAGACCAAGGTAGTTCGGCCCATAGGTGTAAGTCAAGTTGACCGACCAAGTCATGCCGAACCACTTCCACCGAACCACCTATGCCGACCCAGAGGTTGCCTTGTTGCTGACTCGAAGCGGACCCTTAAGGGACTCCTAGCAAGCGGTAGTATGACTCGAAGAAAAGAAATGTCAGCCGCACCACTCTGTTGTAGGTCGAAGAATTGACTAACCTCCACAAGGTTCACTGACCCAAGTCTGCCGACCCACGCATGCCGAACCATCAAGGCCGAACCACGAACACTGAAACACAACTGACCGATCCGTCTTGGCTATGCTCTTTTGACCGAGCGACACATGACTTAGTACTTCCGAGGCCGGACCACGATCAGCCGAACCATCAAGTTCAATCTCACCCACACCGAGCGACTGTGGCCGAACCATTTTGTCTTGCCTATCTTGGCCGAGTCACTTAGGCCGACCCAGCCACGTCGAACGTCCATCACCGAACCAGCTAAGTCGATCCAATCCATAAACGACCCAGTCTTATCTACTTACCATGGTCGACCCACTGCTCAACACTGAACCACATTTACAGGCCAAACAAATCAAATTCACCAACCCAATCGTGTTCCACTCCTTTCTATGCCGACCCCTAGTAGATGACCCATACCGACTCAAAATTGTTGATGAGATGACTCAGAGTAAACCTTCCCTTGACTCGAAGTAGTCTCCTTAACGACCCGAAGTAGATTATTTCCTGACTTGTGCCCCATCAACATTCGACCATAGCCTCTGCAACTATCGTCTTGTAGCCGAGTCAAGTGGCTGGATAACATTTGCCCCCCAAAGTGCGTTGTGTGAGCTAACATGACGCGCTTTGAATCGGCGAGCAATTCCTGCCTTTAGAGGCTAGTTCATCCAGAATGATAGCTGACTGTGGCTTAGATCCTATTTTTAACTTTTCAAAAGCGTAGTATATATAATCTCACGAAGGCTGAATCATGGCAAACTTTACAAATCTATGCTCCTTTATTTATCCGGTAATATCTGTCTTTTTATCACATATGATGTTCAATCGTCAGTGTACATGAACTTATTCATACGTATATACATGGATATATCTTTTACTATCATTATTTATTTGTTATATTTATGATTATTTATTATTTATTTATTTATTTTATTTTTTTAAAAGAGAGGGATCAGCATATGAAGGCCGACCCACTCGGTCGGCTTATCTGGGATGGGTCGGCATGTCGCCTTGCCGACCCCATGAAACATGGTGACTGCGTCTTTAGCAGAACGCCGATTCACATCCCCCTCTCCATATAAAAGCTCAGGCCTTTACTTTCTTCTTCCCACCGTCACTTTATTATCTTTTCCCCTCAACTCTACTCACAACCCAAAAAGTCCTCTCCCATCGAACTGCTTCCACCCTCCTTTTAACTACCTTTCCATACGCCTTCCGCCATTATTCTTGACTTCGAGCATCAGAAATCACACGCCTCAACCACAAACTATTTCATAGGTAAGGATTCACTCTTTCTTTGAGCTCTTAAGCCATGCCTCCCCGAACTCGCCCTGGACCTGAGTCATACACGTACTCGGCCCTTCTTGGTGAGGGTGAGAGAAGAGATATAGTGGGAATGAGTGCATGGATTAGGATAGTGGAGTGAGTGACACGGTTCAGCACCAAATCGAGGGGAGCTGGCATAGGTATTTTAAGGAAGGGAGATCAGTGATGTATATAAGAGGAGAGTTTATTGTTTTGTAAGAGAGAGGGGGTCGTTGCTTGAGAAGTAAGTGTCCGGTCTGTAGCCTTTGTAGACTGATCCTTAAGGAAGTTTCAGGTCAGCATATTCCAATAGTAGCCGATCGGTTGAGGAGATTGCAAGGTCGGGTCAGTATTTCACATTTGAGTGGGTCGGTTATCTTTGGTCTAAGTAGGCATTCAATGGTCTATAGGAGAGTGGGTTGGTGAGCAGAGAGAGGGAAAAAGCGAGTGAAGCGGGATAGGTTTTAAGGATTGGAACTGAGCGAGGCAGCATGGTTCGGCATGCATGCATTTGAATGGACGAACGGTCCTAGGTTCGGGGATTGGCATTGATAAACACACGTACCTCACCTCGACTCATAGAACTTAATATCATTGCTTACTTCCATACTTAATCACATATCAATAAATCCATGATACGAACCTAAGTTCAAAGGCACATGGAACTGATCAGGACTAATAACTTCCCAATTTGAATAATTGTAAATGTGAACTTAAAGTTTGTTAAAGTTGATAACTTAAAGCTCCTCGCGCCACTCTTTACTTGAACCATCACACTAGCTCACACACCACGCGAGGGGAATATTTTTGTCGTTATATCTGATATCGATTGTCCTTCGAGTATAGTTTAAACAAGTATCTGTTCACATCCATTGCTCTTTAGAGATGTCCAGAAAATCGAGCTCTGCCATAGTTTCTGATAAGCCTGAGGCAGGTTCTCAGCAGGAGGTAGTAGGAACTTCGAACCCACCGACAACCTCTATACAGGGTATTCCAGATCCATTTACTGCAGTTATAGGCCCGACTCCTAATGTTATAGACGAAGCCATTATTCTGGATAATCCTATTGATTCACAATCCTCAAAAATCGGTGAAGCCGCTCTTCATCGATTGTACTCAATTCATGGAATCCCTTTCGACAATGTTTTAGTTCCATCGGGACAAGATCGACCTCATCTGCCCCCAGCCGGGTATACAACATGCAACAAATTTATGTGCTGGGTCGGTAGTGTGCCACCTTTCAACTCTTTTCTATGTGAAGTGTTACAGTATATCAGGATTGCTCCGGCACAGCTACACCCCAATAGTCATGCGTTTATTCATGGCAACTGTGTTCTCTTTATGATCACCTTGTCTAGACTCCCTACTCCCGAGGACATCCGATATATTTATCGATTCAAAAGACGGTTCGACAGCCCATCCTTCATATTTCTTGAGCCACATTCTAAATGTCAAATCCTGATGGGGGCGTGGAGTAAATTTTTCCAGTACAAGCAAGAGTGGTTCTGCGTACGCTGCCCCCTAGTTTCGCGAGAAGATGGCTTGAAGGGAGTAAGTTTTATTCCTTGACTAATATTTGTTAAGGCTCGAGTTGCATTCTTTCTAAATTTCCTTTGACTTTTATAGGTATTCACCCACGACCTGAAGGCGCTGGATATTCCGAGGCCATTCGAGCTATTCCTGTGAGAGACCGGGAGATCAAATCCGTTATTTCCAATGAATTGCTTTCAAAGTTTGGATTGTTGACGGAGGGTCATCGAACTAGCCTCCCAATTGGTGCTACTACAACCAGATCCACCGCGGAAAAAGGCAAAGAGCAGGCCGGGCCTTCGGTGCACCCTAAAGGAGGGGCCTTCGATACATCTACGGAAGGTGAAATTAAAGAGTCCGAGGTGCCAGGAGCGTCTGATGAGAATATAAGTCCCGACTCAGCACTAGTAACTAACGCACCCGGCATCAATGAACCGCCTCCTCCTTCAAAGAGGAAAAAGAGCCTGGCCTACAAACTGAGAAAGAAAACAGTGGGCGGAACCTCAAAAGTTACAATTACTCCAGTTGAGAAAGAGTCGTCTCCCCAACATCTAGAGGGTTCGCTAAAAGGTCTATCAGACTTGACCATCCCTGACGACTTGCTAAATTATGGCTTCAATGATCCAGAGGCCATGGGACTTAATTCACTCACGAGAGGCGATGAAGGCGATCAATCCCGTCATCAAGGAGAGAAAACCCCAATAAGTAAAGTAAAAGAAACTGGTTCGTCAGGGGAAAACACTAGGACACACACAAACAGTCACACTTCACCCTACACTTAAATTTTAGCCATCGTATGATTCTCACTAACTCGTCCTCGCTTGGTTTCTGTGCAGGTGACATGTGGCGCGCGCACGGCTTTGACCGCCTTCGCAGGTCCTCTATCTTCTACCACTCTAGTCAGGATTCAGGATCAGGTAGACGCCAAGACAGGGATGACAGTGGCGATAGGGACTATCGTCCCAGAGATTCATCATCTTCTCGAAGAAAAACGTACAACCATTCTTCATATCCCGACGATCCTCCCCCTCATTTAGAGCATAGTAGGGAGAAATCTGCTCAAAAGGGATCTCAACTCAAAGTTCCTCGTGACCAACACTCGGGCTCTTCCAACACCAAGCAATCTCGTGATCCCCATAAGAAGTTTGTGACTCCGGCTAAGCAGACTTTCCCAGCCTCCACACACAATCCATCAACCACTGAAAAATTAGCCAAGCTTAAGGCCACATTTCCGAAGATATGCTTCGATGGATTGAAATTTCTTCCTGTGATTCATCCTATTCCAAGGCACGTCAAACAAAGCACCATCGCCTACAATAATGATGTCTATGTTCAACACGACATGTTCGTTCATTTGGCAGAAAAAGTTTCAGAAGTTTCTATGGAATGTCAACACGATATTAATCACCTGAAACTTGAAGCCATTCATGACAAAGATATCATTAAAGACTAGGATGAAGAGTTATCCTTGTACAAATCCCAACTTGAGGTCGCACAGAAAAACGCCAAGGATATAGCCGAGGCAGTCAATTGTTTGGAAGCCACTCACAAAAAATAACTTGATGAGGCAATTCAACGTAGTGGCGCTCTAGCCTTAGAAAAAGAACCCATCCAAAAAGAAAAAGATATTCTCGCTCGACGAGTTAAAGAACTGGAGGAGCTGCTCCTTAAAGAGAAAGAAGAGAAAACTGGTGCACAGGAAGAGTCACAACGATATTGCGATGAAATCATCGCAACACGACTCTTAAAGACGAAGCTTGACGAGGAACTTTCTAAAGCTGAAGCATTAAAGGATGCAGCCTGTGAGGAGGGTAAAAGAATGGCGCTGACCGAGGTCAATTCTCGCCTCGAGGCAACTGCAGAAGCCGGTAGGGAAGAAATTAAGTGCCTATTTGATCCGCTTATCGCTGAGTATAATGCTCGAGTTCTCATGCATCGGGATCTATCTTTTCTGGGCTAGGGTTACCTCGAATCATTGGCCAAGGCATGAGATATTTTAATAAAGATTAAACAAATTGAGCTAGGCACCGAAGAGGTTGATGAAGAAGCTCTTGTGAAGGAAGTGCTTCGTGGAAATGAACCTTCCGACTTATCTGCAGCAAAAACTCTCTTCGGAAGAGATTCCTCCTCATCAAAGGGGAAGGAGGACATTGCTGGCCCATCCGACACTGAGTCTCCAGTCCCTCATCCCGCTCAGCTGGGCGATAGCTCGTTACTCGATCCTTGTGAACAACATGTTGGTTATGATCCGGAGAAGCCCGGGCTTGGTGTTCATATTCTATCCCCTATTCTAGAGGGTGAGACCCCTAAGACAACTGAGAGTTAATTGGAAGCCGGTATGTTTCTTTCCCTTTTAGGGTTCAAGAAACCTTTTTTTTGGCGAATTATAGTTGTATTCTAACATTTATCTTTAATGGCTTCATGTAGGCCATTCTAATCCTGAACCAACTCCAAGGAGCGATGTCGCCACAGATAAGGAAGAGAAAATGGCGGAAGAACTTCACACTGGGGATACTCCTGGGCCCGATGCCCAAGTGATCGGGGAGCTTGACGAGGACAAACTCGAGAATCCCTCGCCTATAGACGAACATGATGAGGTTGAAATCACAGGGGCCTTCAGACCTACTTCAAAACTTAGCATGGGGGAGCAGATCGTGGAAGAGGAGAAAAAGAAAGTCGAAATTAAGATTGAACCTTAGGCGGTGGAACTTGATGATCCTTTAAATAGGCCTTTGAAGATAATTCTCCCCGGGGGGAAAACACCTCTGGATGTCCCTCTTCCTGCCTCGGATACCACTTCACTAGGAAGTAGAGGGTCCAGGAAGAAGCTCTTGGCTGAGGAGCCTTCGGAGAAGCCGAAGAAGGAGAAAAAGTCAAAGAAGTAGTTATCATTTTGTCATAACTCGTTCAGCCTGAATAAACTTATGCCATGTAGTTGTTAATTTTTTCTTTTTTATTGTCGTTGTAGATAGCTTTTGGTTTCGAACCTCAGAAAAGTAGCAATGGAACTTAATTTTTTGATTAGTGAATAAAATTTTGTCTCTTTTGCATTTATAGACCCTCATCGTTCAGCTTATCACCTGACTTATAGTTGAAATTCAAAATCTTGTGGGTTACGCAAGTTCCAGTCCGCTTCCACATGACTTGGAGATTTTTGAATCGTTTATACTCTAGTCTGCACTCCGGAGACTCAGAGTACTCTAGTCCACACTTCGGAAACTTAGAGATTTTTGAATCGTTTATACTCTAGTTCACACTCCGAGGACTCAGAGTACTCTAGTCCATGCTCCGGGGACTTAGAGATTTTTGAATCGTTTATACTCTAGTCCGCACTACGGGGACTCAGAGTACTCTAGTCCATGCTCCGAGGACTTAGAGATTTTTGAATCGTTTATACTCTAGTCCGCACTCTAAGGACTCAGAGTACTCTAGTCCACGCTCCGGGGACTTAGAGATTTTGATTCGTTTATACTCTAGTCTGCACTCCGGGGACTCAGAGTACTCTAGTCCATGCTCCAGGGTTTAGAGATTTTGGAATCGTTTATACTCTAGTCCACACTCCGGGGACCCAAAGTACTCTAGTCCATGCTCCGGGGACTTAGAGATTTTTGAATCGTTTATTGATTTCTAATTTTGTATATGCGTTCATACGCCGGACAGAATAATGCAATTCAATTTTTATCATGGGATTGTAACATATAAGACATCAACCTTTCACGGAAAAAACGGCTTCTAGCCTTTACTGATTATTAAAAAAAGGGACAAGCTGAATTGTCTTATTACATGTTTGAAGCAAAGAACAACAAAAGGAAACATACACTGGAAAAAACTGCTACTAAAATGCAAAAGGTATAGACTAAGTGTAATAACGACGCAAATGCTCGCTATTTCATGCTCTTGGGAGTGTCATGCCATCAACAGTCGCTAGCTTGAAGGTTCATTCCCAAAGCTTCCATTCAATGACATACGGACCTTCCCATGTAGGATTCATATGTGACAGGATTGGAAAAACTCGCTTCAAAACAAGATCACCCACATCAAAAATTCTCGGTCTAACTTTCTCATTATAATATCGAGCGACTCGGTGTTGATACGCAGCCGCCCTCAAATCAGCTTCTTCACGTTTCTCATCGATAAAGTCCAATGATTCCAGTAAAATATTATGATTCGTCTTAGTATCATAATGAGTCACCCGGTGAGAGGGAACTTCAAGTTCCATGGGTATAACAGCTTCAGTGCCGTATGCTAAGGTGAACGGAGTGTGGCCAGTCGCGGACTTGTGGGTTGTTCTGTAAGCCCAGAGTGTTGTCAAAAGCTCACCACCCACTTGCCTCTAGCCTTCTCCAAACGTTTTTTCAATATGGACTTGATTATTTTATTTACGGCTTCAACTTGTCCATTGGCTTTAGGGTGAGCAACTGCCGCAAACCTTTTCTCAATGCGATATTTTTGGCAGAATTCTTTGAACTCCCTGCACTCAAATTGAGTTTCCTTGTTCGTAATAATAATTCGTGGGAGGGAAAAACGGCATACGATGTTTCGCACAATGAAATTAATGACCTTTTTTATGGTGATCGTTGCTAAGGGCTCTGCTTTCGCCCACTTGGTAAAGTAATCGACTGCAACAATTGCATATTTTGCACCACCTTTGGAGATTGGCAAGGAGCCGATTATATCGATCCCCCATATCGCAAATGGCAAGGGATCAACCATTTGTGTGAGTTCTGTTGGTAGAGATCTCAAGATTTTCGCATACTTTTGACATTTGTCGCATCTTCATACATAGTCCACGGCATCTCGATTCACGGTTGGCCAATAGTATCCATAGCGGAGGATCTTCTTTGCTAGTGTCAGCCCCCCAGTATGGTCGCTACATTCTCCTTCATGAACATCTTTCAAGAACTCTTTCAAGACCCGCTTTATCTCGTCGTGGACGATGCACCGAAGTAAGGGAACTGAGAATCCTTTTTGATACATTACTCCAGCCTGCATTATATATCACGAGGCTTTGCGAATGACTTGTCGTCTTTCATTCTTTCTCTCGGGCAAAGTCCCATGTAGTAGGTATTGTTTGAACGGGGTTATCCACGATTCCCTTTCAGTTTCCATTTCTAACACAAAATCTACTTCCATTTCGTTTATACTTGGGGCATGTAAGATTTCGACGGGAACTAAGGCTGTCTGCTGTGCATTACCAGTACTTGGGAATTTCACCAATGAATCGGCTTCCCCATTTTGTTCATGCGGGATATGCAAAACATTGTAATATTCAAGGTCTGCTAGCAGTTCTTGAACCCGAGCAAGGTATGGGGCAAGTCTCTTCCCCTTTGCTTGATAATCTCCCCGTACTTGGCACACCACCAATCGTGAGTCGAAAAAGATTTCAACCGATTTTACTCTGAGTTCCTTGGTAAGTTTCAAGCCAGCAATCGCTTTATATTCGGCTTTGTTATTCGTGGATGGGAAGTCGAGTTTCAAAGTATAAAAAATTGATCGGTTTTCAAGAGTTACAAGAATAATACCAGCCCTAAAACAACAATCGTTGAATGCCCCATCAGTGTATAGCTTCCATCGAGTGGGGGGAATTACATCACCAGCACTTGGCTCGTATGATATGGTGAATTCTGCAATGAAGTCTGCTAGTGCTTGCCCTTGGATAGCCCTCCGTGCTAGGTAAGTGATATCAAATTGACTTAACTCAATGTTCCACTTGAGTAACCTTCCAAAGGATTCTGGTCGTTGGAGCATGTGTCGCAATGGTTGGTCAGTATAAACACTAATCGGGTGTGCCTGAAAATACGGATGGAGCTTGTGTGATGCAATCACCAAGCAGTAAGCTAGCTTCTCAATCTTAGGATAATTTCTTTCTGCCCCTGTTAAGCGTTTACTGAGATAGTATACTGGTCTTTGAATTCGGTCCTCCTCACGAACCAAGGCTGTACTGATAGCATGCTGAGATACGACCAAGTAAACATATAACTCTTTATGGTCTACAGGCTTTGACAAAACCGGGGGACTCTCCAAGTGTCTCACCAGAGCTCGGAACGCATCCTCACAGTCCGACGTCCATTCAAAATTTCTCTTCCCTGTCCTTATCACATCGAAGAAAGGAATGCATTTTCCGGTTGCTCTGGATATGAATCGACTCAATGCGGCGACTTTTCCATTCAGGCTTTGTACTTGCTTTATAGTCCTGGGCGCTTATATGTCTCGGATAGCCTGAATCTTTTCTGGGTTAGCTTCAATTTCCCGCGCATTGACAATAAATCCCAAAAAATTTCCCGATGCAACTCCAAAAGAACATTTTAGTGGATTGATTTTCATTCCATAGTACCTGAGTATATCAAACATCTCCGCTAAGTCTCAAATGTCGTCATTTGACTACTGTGACTTCACTAGCATGTCATCCACATGGACTTCCATTGTTCTACCAATTTGGTCTTTAAACATTCGATTCACCAAACGTTGATAAGTCGCTCCTACGTTCTTCAACCCAAAAGGCATCACTACATAATAGTACGGTCAACGTTTGTGACAAAACTAGTGTGTTCCTGATCCGTAATGTGCATCGGGATTTGATTGTATCCCGAATACGCATCCATGAATGACAATAATTTGTGTCCAGCTGTCGAGTCGACCAGCTGATCAATTCTGGGTAAAGGGAAACTATCCTTAGGGCACGCCTTGTTCAGGTCTGAGTAATCAACACAGGTCCTCCATTTCCCATTCGCTTTTCTCACTAGTACGGGGTTAGATACCCATTCAGGGTAGAGGGCGTCGCGGACGAACCCATTTGCTTTGAGTTTTTCCACCTCCTCTCTGAGAGCAACAGACCTCTTCGGGTCCATACCTCTCCTTTATTGTTTCACTGGCACATACTTTGGGTCAATGTTCAACATATGACTTGCGATGGCAGGAGAAATCCCGCATATATCAGAGTGGGTCCAAGCGAAAACATCTAGGTTTGCTCGGACGAAATCAGTAAGATCCTCAGTCATCGAGGGGGTGAGTTGTAATCCAATCTTAAGTACCCGTGATGGGTCATCATGGCTGACTGGAATGTCAATCGTCAGTTCAGCCGGTGCTTCTTTAGACTCCTTGGGTTCTTCATCATCGTCTCTCGGATCTACGTCTCTGTAGATCCGACCTTGCTGCCCGAGCCAAGGCTCGGGCACTACTTGTCAATTTTGATCAACATGGATGCAGACAGAGTTGTCCACAACCTTTCCCTTCGCTCTTCACTGGGCCTCTCACAGCTCAGCCACATAACATGCACGACCAGTCACTTGATCGCCATGCACTACCAACTCCTCTATCCATCGGAAATTTCAGGGTTAAACACCACGGGGCCAAAGCTACCTTAAACTCCGCCATGGCCGGTCGGCCCAAAAATACATTATATGGGGAATCAACATCCAAAACAATGAATGGTAGGATCCGTACCATCCTACGTTCACCTTCTCCTAACTCAACTGGCAATTCTATAAAACCTATCGCATCGGTGGCCACACCATTAAAGCCATGAATGCAGGCTTTAGATGGTTTCAGATCCTTCGCCTCCATCTTCATTTGGTCATATGCCTTTTTGAAGATAATATTCACAGAACTCCCACAATCAATCAGTATCCTTCTCACAAGTGTTGGCCCAATCGTGGCTGAGATGACCATCTGGTCAATGGTAGGTGCCTCCACCCGATCGACATCTCTACTCCTGAATACTATATCATCCGTCATCATTCGCTGCTGTTTCGCTGGGGTCCCGTCTTCTGTGTTCGAGCAGCATTCGAAATCTGCATGCTTTAGGGAACTAGCATAGCGTTCCATTTCTTGCCAACTCTTGTCTACCGGGTGGGGCCCAACAACTATCGTGTTTATAACCAGTCTACCTCCAGTCCTAGCGGGTGCCTCAGGTCGATGTAGAGCCTGCCTGTGATTGGGGTCGGATGTCCCCTGTCCGCCTTCCTGCAGGTTCTTAACAAACTGTTGTAACTTCTTCTGTCGAATCAGCTTTTCTATAGCATCATGGAGATGTCTACATTCTTCGGTATTGTGCCCGTAAGTCTCATGGAAGCGACAATACTTCCCAGTCTGCTTTTGTTCCTTAGTGCATTCTTTTGGATGCGGCTTTCGGTATTGGAATGTATTACAAGTTGATAAATAAATATTCTCCAACAATGCATTCAGGGGAGTGTATTCGTTATAGGTAGGGATCCTTTGTTTCCACTTTCCCGCTTCCCTCTTTCCTCCAGAATTTCCTCCTTCGGATTCTTTAGACTGCCCTGGCTTATTCTGAACATTGACTTGGACCTTGCCAGAGTTTTCACCAGATTGTTTCAGGGCGATATTGCTTTGCACCACTTCCTTACTTGGCCCTGGTGCGCTGCCTCGACTCATCCACCTGGCCTCTTCTCTCCTTATGAATTGGTTCGCCTTTAAATAAAAACATTCCAGGGTAGTCGGGGGTTTTTCTGCTAGCTAATCACCAAATTCTTAGTCCGGATCTACCCCTCGCATCACGGCCATTAGAATAGCATGGTCATTAGGGTTGCTAACTTCGGTAGCAACAACGTGAAATCTTTGCAAATATTCCTTTAACGATTCCCCTGGGGCCTGTATTACACTGGATAAAGACATCACGTCCTTTGGGCGAGTGGTATAGATCCTGAATTGTTCCACAAATTTTTCCGCTAACTCATCAATCCTGGAGATCGATCGCGGAGGAAGTCTGGTGAACCACATGGTAGCGATTCCGGATAAGGTTATTGGGAAACATCTACATTTAGTTGCATCGTTTGCCCTAGCTAAATCCATCATCCACTCGTATCTTATTACATGCTGTCGGGGGTCAGTCTTCCCTTCATACGCTGGAATGGTCGGCATACTGAACTTTCGGGGGTACTCAGCCTGTAGGATAGCATCTATGAACGGAGTATGACTCCTAGATATGCCCTAATCATCGTTGGATAGGCCCTGATTTTCTCTCATCAGCTGTCTGACCATAGCTGATAAATCCGGGGTCGGATGGGAGGTGGCAAGTAGGACTCCGTCCTGCGTGACCGTTCTGGCCGGTGCCTCCTTGGTAAGTGATCTCCCAAATGCATGTCCTGGGGACCCGCTTTGCGATGACCTTAGCGTGGTGGTGCACCAGCTTCCACCTGTGCTCCAGAACTTAAGTTTCCCACTCCAGTTTGAGTACGATTTTCCCAGAGCGAGTGAGGGGCTGTAGTTCCTGGTAGAGAGCCCTGACCATTTCTGTTGGAATGTTCTGCCGCACTTGTTTGTGTTGTTTCAATCTTGCAGCATCTACGTCTGTGATGTTCATCGGACGAAGCAGAGCTGTTAGATGATGAGTAGGAAGCGGGGCTTCCTCCAGCATTCTGATGTTGTTGCCGAGCAATCTGGGTCATGAGATTGGCGTTAGCTTGAATCATCTCATTGAACTCTACTCTGGTGACAACTTTTGATTGGTTTAGGATGGTGGCGGTCCCTGCACCGGATTAGCTTGTTGATTGCTGGGTCCCACTTGCTGAACGTTGGCGGTCTCGTTGACATCCGCGTTGTGGGAGGCTGATCTGGTACGTGGTCTTCCCATCTTAGAGTGTTTCGTCGAAACTCTGAATATAATCTATGAACTCCTAAAAGTGAACTTGGATCTCCTTCGGGGGATTTCTTCAATCCAGTAGTGACAAAGTAGATCCTAATAGCCTGAGAATGCACGTTCTCAGTGAAAGCACCAAAATGTTAGCACCAGAATTGGTCACCAATACTCTTGAATAGAATTGTGTAGAGAGATTAATGAAGAAAGTAAATTAAAATAGAGGAATATCACGGTAGAATGCAAAAGGAACAACAAAAACAAGAACACCAAATTTATAGTGGTTCGGCATAACTGCCTACGTCCACTTTGAATGTAATCTTTATTGCCTTTTCAAATACTTGAGTACAGATATAATCCGTAAACAAACAACTTGGATACAAGTTCGAACAAAAGAGAGATGAATGTAAAAAATGGCAGAGTATCCCTGGAGTTCTCAAAAAAAGTCCCTTCAACTGTACCCCTGCCTCTCTATTTATAGACGAAGATAGGCTAGACTCCCTACGCAGGCCCAAGACCAAGGTAGTTCGGCCCATAGGTGTAATTCAAGTTGACCGACCAAGTCATGTCGAACCACTTCCACCGAACCACCTATGCCGACCCAGAGGTTGCCTTGTTGCTGACTCGAAGCGGCCCCTTAAGGGACTTGGAGCAAGAGGTAGTATGACTCGAAGCAAAGAAATGTCAGCCGCACCACTCTGTTGTAGGTCGAAGGATTGACTAACCTCCACAAGGTTCACCGACCCAGGTCTGCCGACCCACGCATGCCGAACCATCAAGGCCGAACCACGAACACTGAAACACAACTGACCGATCTGTCTTGGCTATGCTCTTTTGACCGAGCGACACATGACTTAGTACTTCCGAGGCCGGACCACGATCAGCCGAACCATCAAGTTCAATCTCACCCACACTGAGCGACTGTGGCCGAACCCTTCTCGGCCGAACCTTTTTGTCTTGCCTATCTTGGCCGAGCCACTTAAGCCGACCCAGCCACGTCGAAAGTCCATCACCGAACTAGCTAAGCCGATCCAATCCATAAATGACCCAGTCCTATCTACTTACCATGGCCGACCCACTGCTCAACTCCAAACCACATTTACAGGCCAAACAAATCAAATTCACCGACCCGATCGTGTTCCACTCCTTTCTATGCCGACCCATAGTAGATGACCCATACCGACTCAAAATTGTTGATGAGATAACTTAGAGTAAACCTTCCCCTGACTCGAAGTAGTTTCCTTAACGACTCGAAGTAGATTATTTCTTGACTTGTGCCCCATCAACATTCGACCATAGCCTCTGCCACTATCGTCTATAGCAGGGTCAAGTGGCCGGATAACATACCGGAATTGAGTTATTGAAAATGTTTGGATATAACTTTGAAATCTATTCTAAATTAATTTAAACTATTTTAATCAATTTAAAAAAAATTTAATTTATTTAATCTATTATAACCTATTTAATCCAATTTAATCCATTTTTACCAATTTTAAACTAATTAAATTTATTTAATCTATTTTAAATCTATTTAATATAATTTAAATCTATTTAATCTATTTTAAATTTATTTATTATATTTAAAAATCTACTTAATATAATTTAAATAAATTTAATCTATAATTAATCTATTTAAACATTTTAGACCTAATTAAATTTATTTAATCTATTTTAAATCTAGTTAATGTAATTTAAATCTATTAAATCTATTTTAAATTTATTTAATCTATTTTAAATTCTACTTAATATAATTTAAATCAATTTAATCTATAATTAATCTATTTAAACATTTTAGACCAAATAAAATCTATTAAATCTATTTTAAATCTATTTAAATCATTTTAAATCTAATTAAATCAAATTTAAATCTACTTAAACTATTTTACTATTTAAACTATTTTAATCTATTTAAACTATTAAAACTATTTATGATTATCTAAACTATTTTCTAAAATTTCAAACTGTGTAAATTTGAAGTATTTATATTTAAATCCTTGATGATGATACAACCTAAGTTGGAAATTCGAAATTGATACCTTTTTGAGAAATGACATATTTGAGTGAATAAGATGATTTTGAAATGAAGAACTAATTAACATAACTTATCAATAAATTCCAAGTGAATATGATTTCAAAAGTGAATATGATTTGAAAATGAATATGATTTGAAAGTGAATATGATTGGGAGTGAATATGATTTTGAAAGTAATTTAGTTTGAAAGTGAATATGATTTCGAAAGAGATATGATTTGAAATCGAATATGATATTTTGAATATAAATTGTGAAATGGTTTTGAAAATGTAAAAGAACCATCCGATGTGAAATAAGCGTTTGGTTGTTAAAGAGACCGGGATCAGATATTGTCATACTCTCTGCCAATACCGAAAACCACTTTAACAACTGTGTACGTGGTGGAGATTCCAGAAATGAAGTAGGATGGTTTGGCGAATGATTTTTGTATGAGGTATGACGTGACCTTGACTCCCGCGAGTCAGCTTAGATGTGACTAAAACAGGAGCCATGCCGGGCCAAGTGAGGTCATTCCACCTATCGGACACATTTCTTCGATACCATTCTATTACTTTGTGATTGATTTGGTGGCCACCCCTTGATTGGATTTGGGAGTGTGTTCCAAGGTGGGTGGTAGTAGCTGCTATGCGTTACCACTAGTCCGGATCCGCAATTGGTATATCTACCCTGGCATTGCCTCGAGTGCCGTGTTTACATGCCCTATCGCGCCTTCTACGAGTTTGTTTTGTACCATAACTATGGAGTGCCCTCTGATAGCCTCCAGTTTACGGAGGAGTTACAGTACTATATAGACTATTGGAATATATAAAAATGTGTTAAGGGGGATATGGGTAATGCCTTAACACTATTTTAATACTTTTACCTTACTGTAGACATATTATAATAGCGTATTGTACTACATAGTAGATAGTATAACGGATCCTTAGGAGATGGGAATCCCGAACATCTCTTAAGTTACTGCACCCACATTAGACACTGATAAGAGAAGTCAAACCCCGTAAACATCTCTGACGCTGTTACACTCATATTTACCGTTGATTTAACTTACATAAGAACTTTTAGTTCTAACTCGAGGGTTTTGTCCTTTTCAAATTCGCTCGGGTCAGCCTGAGCATTTCAAGGTTGAAAACCTTATTTCTGGAGGACGAAGACGAAGATTTGTATTATTATTATTTATGATATGTATTCCACTGCATCATGTTGTTCAGCTGCATTTATTTATTTATCTCAGTTTTATGTAACTCTGATTTTTGGGTTGTAAAAGAATAATCAAATGTATTTATAAAAACAGCTTCATGAACTGTTATTTGATTATTATATTTTATTATTCCACTGCGAGATTTTGTATTTGTTTTATTTCTTTCTCTTTTTCTTATTTACCCCATAACAATCTGCCCTTTTGAATGGTTTGAGTCCGGAATGTGTGTCTGCTTAAAATGTCCAAAAAGGCAGGTCGTTACATTCTTATCGGACCTTGTTCATATGAATAGATTTTTGTTTCTCAAACCCTAGCAGCCATTTAGTTATTCTGTACGTACAATTCTATCTGCCTATTCCTTTCTTTCAATGGTAGAAACAAAATTCAAGTTACAAACCCTAATTCAACTCCAAAATCAAATTGAAAAATTAAAACGCCTCAAACTATATAAAATTATATATCGTTGGAAAGCTCTCGATGAGCGCAATCCGCTGCAGTGATTCGTTTTCCAATTGGATGCACCGTTTGACCAGAAATTAAGGTTGAACCTCGACCGTCGAAATTAGGTTTTTACGATTCAACTGTGGATCTTCACCCGATCGACTATCGGGAGGTGGGGTTGGGAAGGTGGTGTCGAGCAGGTCACAGATCTGGGGTTCGTTTATCAAGATGGTCAACGAAATCGCCAAAATTGGCATGTGAATGCTAACGGCGGCGTGATGGCCAAAGGTCAACGGAGGGGTCGCCGTTGTGGTCATGGGTGCGGCTGGAGGAGCCTACGCGGCGGTGAGCATGGATCCGGTTTTTAGGGGGATATGGGTAACGCTTTAACGCTATTTTAATACTTTACTTTACTGTCGAAATTAGGTTTTTACGATTCAACTGTGGATCTTCACCCGATCGACTATCGGGAGGTGGGGTTGGGAAGGTGGTGTCGAGCAGGTCACAGATCTGGGGTTCGTTTATCAAGATGGTCAACGAAATCGCCAAAATTGGCATGTGAATGCTAACGGCGGCGTGATGGCCAAAGGTCAACGGAGGGGTCGCCGTTGTGGTCATGGGTGCGGCTGGAGGAGCCTACGCGGCGGTGAGCATGGATCCGGTTTTTAGGGGGATATGGGTAACGCTTTAACGCTATTTTAATACTTTACTTTACTGTAGAAAATATTATAATAGCGTATTGTACTATGTATGTAGATAGTGTAACAGATCCTTAGGAAATGGAGTCCTGAACATCTCTTAAGTTATTGCACTCACGTTTGACACTGGACAGGAGATGTCAAATCTCATAAACATCTCTGACGTCGTTACACTCATATTTATTTACTGTTGATTTAACTTACATAAGATCTTTTAATTCCGACTCGAGTGTTTTGTCTTTTCAATTCGCTCGGGTCCGTCTGAGCTTTTCAGTTTATCGAAGACTGCTTTGTGGAGGACAAAGACGAAGATTCAATACTATTATTATTTATTATATTTATTCCACTGCATCATGTTTTTCCGCTACATTATTTATATATTTCTGTTGTATGTAACTCTGATCTGTATTGAAAAGTTGTAATCAAATGTATTTGTAAAACAACTTCATGAACTGTTATTTGATTATTATATTTTGTCATTCCGCTCTGAGATTCTGTGTTTTTTTTATTTCATTCTCTTCTTTTTCTTATTTACCCCATAACAATCCTCCCTTTTGAATGGTTTGAGTCTGACATGAGTAATTTATTGTCGATTTAAATCTTTCAAAAAGGTGGGTCATTACAGTTGGTATCAGAGCTTTGGTTTAGCGATAACTTTAGCTTTGTAGGGTCTGACTCATTAGGAATAGGGTAGTAACACCCTAGAATGAGTCATTGAGTGTATATATATGAGAGAGCGTATTTGTTAATGTTATAAAAGGTTTTTGTATTGCGTTAATTTGTTCTGTTTAGTATTGATAAATTCTGATCAGTACATGGGGCGTTATGGCACCGATAGGGATTTCTAAACACTAAAATAGTGCAGACCAACATAATATTGTTTTCAAATATAGGTAAATGAAATAATTTTACCTAGTATTATATTTTGTACATAAAGAATAATTTTATAAATGATATGATTAGATGTGATATAATTGTTTGTTAGGAAGTTAAATTTATAAATCTTGGATGTAAAATAGAATTTACAAATAAAATAAGTATAAATTGAAAATTTAAGAACTTAAGTTCCGAGATTTTTGAAAATTGCTTTCGAAAGGTTTTGGAATATAATATTAGTATTGTTTGGAAGTATTTTCTGATATAAATATTTCAAGATGATTTGAAAGAAATGTTTAAAGGGATTTTGGAAGGAAATAAGTTCTGTACTCCCCTCTTAGTCGTTGGAAAATAATTTCGATGATGAGTGCACGCATCGTCGACGTTCATTTTCGAGTTTCAAAGTGGGAAGACCACTGTAGTAGTTTTACTCCATAATTGTTTTGATGAATAAATTTTAATTTCTAAATATGATTTTATATATAAAAGATATGAATATATATATATATATATATATATATATGTTTTGAAATGATTTGAAAAGGAAAACCCGGTATTTAGTTCCTAAGTTTCTGTAAATTAGAAATTTCAATTATTGTAGTGAAATGAAATCTTAACTATTTTAATAATTGGAAGTTTCTAAAGTGAAGAAAAATATAAGTAATTAGATGCTAAGTGATTAATGAAATATATAAGAAATTGGAAACTTGTAAATTAAAGCATAGTGAAAATTTAGAAGATGTGATTATTGAACATTTTGTTAACTAAAGCAAACGAGATAAACTTGGGTAACATTCAATTGCATTCTTAGAACACACACACACACAGATATATATATATATATATAACTTACCAAAATATTAAAAGTTGTAATGTTAAATTGAAATATGTAATAGAATATTATACAAGTAAAACTTTAGTAATGAAGGTGTTCAATGGAATTACTTCTATAAATAGGAATTTTGATGTTATAAATTGTTATAAACTTAGGTTAATAATTTGAAATGTTACTAATTAAATGTATAGAAAAATGAATACTGTAAGTAAATGGTTATGAACTTAAGTTAATGTTGTAGCTATTTGTAATTAAAATGAATAGTAAAGTGAACGCTATATAAATTGAATGATTATAACTTCAGAAAATGTCGAAATAATTTAGAAATGGATTAAATATTCAATAATACTATATATGGAAGAAATGAATGTGAAAAGAAATAATCTATTAATGGTGAATTAAATTGTAAAGGGACTTACATAATAATGGTAACCTAAATAATTGAAATGGAAATAACTTATGTAAGCAATGAATGTAAAGTAATGAAAAGAGAAAATGGCCTTACATAAATGAATGGGAAATGAATTTTTAAGTGATGAATGTAAATTAATTAAATAAGCATTATATGAACGAATGAAAACAAATGAGCAGTAAATGGTGTGAAATAAGATTTCTAAGAATAAACTTAAATAACATTTATTGGTTGTTTGGCTTATGGGATGATTGGGAAGTGATACTTTAAATTGTTTAGGATGTATGGATAATCTATAAAGTTTTATTTAAGACTGTTGAGTGTATGATATACTTAGTAGTTTATTTATCATTCTATATGATCAAAAGTGTCTAAACCCGAACAAACCATTTGTTTTGGTTGCTATGGGTGTATGGTTGATTACTTTGATTGCATGTGATGATTGTATGGTTTTGTTTGCAAGTGACTACTATTATGTTGTGATGATTTGTTTTGTTGCTAAATTAAAACAACTTAAATACCTCCCTTATACATAATTCTCACTATTTTGGATTATATAAGTGAAATCAGGTTTACGGAAACAATAACTACTGCTTTTGGTTTCATAAAGAAAACGTTATTTGCCCGACAAATAGGTACGTTTTCGGATTACAGTTTTATAGCGATGTTATATTGTTTTCCCATGGTTTGAGATATTTTATTTCGAAATATGATATATATATATATGGTTATTATTGATATTATTATTTCTCCCGGACCTCTCCGTACAACGGAGACTTAGTCGAAATTTTTCGTGAAATTAAGACTTAGAAATTTTTCGTGAAAGTGAGATATTTTCAAACTTTTATTTACTTGAATACGAAAGATTTAATTGTTTATTTATTGATATATTTTATTTAAAATGCTTAATTATGTAAATTAATTGTCTATAAATTGAATACTTTGAATAAATATATTAATTCCTTAATCCCTTCTTTTCCCTTTTCGAGGACGAAAAGTTTTGAGTGGTGGAGAGTGTAATGACCATAATTTTTCGATAATTAAATTATTTAATTTAATAAGATTTTTTAATTTAATATTGAAAGAAATAAAATTTTGTGATTTATTAATAAGAAAAAATAACTAGAATGTAATGTTAATAATGTTAATTTAAGGCAATTGATAACTATTTTAATGCAATCTCAATTAATTGGAATTGATTAAAATAGAATAATTAATCTGTATGTGAATTTATTAGTTTTGTTTGTTAACAATAAACATAGAATTGTGTTTGAAATTGTAAGTAGTAACAATGGTTTAATTATCATCGCATTATTTAATCTGTTGAAACTTAATTATAAATCAATTGCAATAAATGTAAGTAAATATCACGTTAATATGAATTAAGATGAAAATTGTAGAATATTGCTGTAATTAATGGAAAACCAATGTTAACTATGTCCATAAAATAATGATTGATTGAATAAAAAGATTAAAACAAAAATGAATCAATTTATTGGGTTTTAAATTATAATTAATGAATTTATTAAAATTGGAATTGGAATGCTGTAATTAGCGCAATATTAATAGTTGAATTTGACATGGAAAATTTGTTTTAAAAGATTATAATTACTAGTTAATCAAAAGTGATAAAAATTTGTTAGTTATAAAAATTTGAATTTTAAGGTGATTAAATTTATATAATAATAATTTATTTAATTAACGTGAAAATAACTATTTTGGCCACTGTCTCGGATTTCGACCAAACTAGTTTCATCGGATCCGTAACGGTGAATTATTATAGGATTCCAAGTTTTGTAGCAATCAGACTTGTCGTTTGACAGTGCGGGCTCGAAACGCGTAGAAATCAATTTATTGAATTCAATTTGAAATATTTGATTTTAAAATCTAACTTCTTCATATAATGGAATTAGGACTTGAAACCTGTTCCATTGAGTTTAAAAATATCAAAAACATCTACTTAAGCATAGCTAATGGTAAATTTTCATCAGAAAATATGAGAGTTTATTTTATTGTGTAATTTTATTTAAAATTTAAATCAGTTAATATTTGATGATAATAAAATGTTTTCCAAACCTGAATATTTTATAAAATAAATTTGTAAATCATCTTCTGAGTGAGACGTCATATTTCGTTTCGCCAAATTTGAACTGCTATTGCTCCGTCTATCTTATTTTCGGCAAAATAGCAGCATTTTCGGTATCGGATATCGACTTTTGATACGATGATCGTCCCACTGATATCTGTATACCGTTCTGGTCATCTTGTCGTGCTGATCTCTGCAGTATATTCATCTGTGCATTTCGGTGCCCGGTAAACAACGTATTCGGCAAAACGACTTGCTATATCGGTTCCATATTTTGAATCTTTTGACTTTCCTTTGTCTTTTCGTTTGTCCATCGAGTAATGTAACAGCCGCTAGCTATAATAAATTCTGAAATTAACTTATGAGTTTTATTTTTCCCATGGTTTCAATTTATACCGGCTTGTCTTTTCATTTTTCGTCCTCTCGTCCATTCTCTTTCTGACTTGTTCCTTTAAAAGGGAAATTATATTATAGTTTATATATAGCGAAACCTACTTCATTACCTATTTCCTTCTTCCCTCTGGTTCGTCTTCTTCCGTACTCGCTCATTTTCTTTTATTCAGTTCTGAGGAAAGTATATATTTTAAGTTATATATATATATAGTTATCTGGGAAACCATTTTCCTCGTGCTGCTTGTATCGTGGCCGACCACACTTCGATGCCAAAGCCACCATTAGCCAAGACTCCCCTTAGACCATGGCAACCCACGCAACAACATATCCATCCCCAAACCTATAATGACCCGTAATTTTGGACCATTCAAATCGACAATAAAACCACACATGTCAGACTTGAATTGCTCAAAATATCAGATTTTTAATAAAAATTTGGCAAATCTCAGCATATACGGTAAATAAATCAATCACAGAATCACAGACACAGAGTAATACAATAATACGCAGCGGAATAGATAAAATAGTAGTTCATGAAGCTACTATATAAACATCAGAGTTAGAAATAAAATACAACAGAATATCTCAAATACAGTGAAGTCTTCAGTACGAATAGATGACCTCTCTGAACAAATCAACTGGAAAAGCTGAAAGCTGAATCGATAGTTGGATCTCCAAATGAAGCTCCAAACTCCAAAGGTGAGTCTCAAATGCTGTATCACTCGGTCTGACCCGAGCGTAAAGCAAAACACAAAACACTCGAGTCAGGATTAACATTCTTATATCAATAAATCCAACTCAAGTGAAATATCAACTGAAATACAAGTAACTCAGAGGATGTTTGGGATAACCATCCTCTAAGGATCTGCGGAACTGTCTACAAGGTAGAAATATACGCTATAACCCCGTGGTCATTTCAAATTAATTCATACTTCAAAACCAAAATATCATTTCATTTCAAATATATCTATTTTCCAAAATAGTATATATAGGTTAAATAACTTATAAAGTAAAGTATTTAAAATTTCCTCAAGTCTCACTAATCGATTCAAATCAACTCAAATTCCAAATTCAAATTTATTCAAGGCTCAATTCATCAATTCAATTCAGTTCTCAATAGACCATTTAAATTCTCAATATATTTCAAAGCTTTAATATTCACCAGTTCAAAGTTAAATTTAACAGTTTCATATAGCTCTTTATTTAATTTCATTATATTATTTAATAAGGGAATATTCACTTAATAAATTCAATATCATTTAACTAGCCTTAAATTATATTTTTATTAAATATTTCCTTAAATTTATTTAAACAAGAAATATTTATTAAGCTACTTAAATCAAACCCAAGTTATAAATCATATCTTAAATCTCAATTTCGATAAGTTTCAAATCGGTTTAATTAAATAAAATTATCTTCCCAACCTTAACTTATTCAAATTATTACCAAAATCTATTTTGAAATATAAATTTTATACTTAAACATATTATGTATTAAATCCATCTTAATTAAATTAAATATCATTATTCAATCTATATATATCATTTCCATTTATATATAATAATTTAAGAATCAACATTTATTAAAACCATATGTTTCTTCACAAATCCATAGAATTTATTTTCAAAATATTTATATATGGACCAACGGTGTCTGTATATATATCTATCATATGGTTAAGTGATACGGATATTTATCATTTTAATCCGTAATTTAAATATATACGGGTAGATATCATTTCGACCCGCAATCCCAATTTCAAGTCAAATGAAAATCGCTTGGGTTTATCATTTCAACCCATAACGATTTTCTCCTATTCTAAAGTCCGTTTGGGTATGTATCATTTCAACTCATAGTGAATTCTATACTAACAGGGAACTTGCAGAGTGATAACAGATAATATAAAATACAGCAACAGACATATATCATCAATAACTATATAATATAAACAACAGGATATGGTGTCATATCCCATAGGTGAACAATTACAGATAATAGCATATATAACAATTTAAATAACTATAGCAGCATATTTCAAGTGTCGTTTCAATTGAAATCAAATTTAATAAATATAAGAACGTTAATCGTGAGTGATTGCTCACCTTTCGAGGTTAGAGGAGTTGACAATTGAACAAGCTACGAATTCCAAATCAAAGTAAGATCGGCACGAATTTAACGATCAAAGCTGATAATAAGAATAGACAAAATCCAATCAGAACTAGGTCGATGAAGATAATCAGAATCATCTTGGTAGAACAGAAATTTTATATATATATATATATATTATTTCCAGGAAATCAATATTTAAATTAAAACAAGTATTAAAATAACATATATATAATTAAAATCATTGTTTTACATTAAATACATACATCAAAATCAACCATATACTTAAAATAATAAATATATTTAGTTTCAAATCACTATTAAATCCTAACCCATAAAGATATACATATATAATTAGAATCCAAATTCTCATATACCAACCTATAAACAAATGTATATAAACCTACATACAACTTACACGCACGCTATAAACATATGACTATCATAGACATAAACTGTGACCAAATATATACAAACAAACCCTTATGATATATACAACTTCATACGCAGCCCTATACTTTATAATATATATAGTATAGACTCTATAACATGCTAAATATAACTTTATATGCATATACAAACTCATGCAGTAAAGCTATGCCAACCATATTTGTATATAAAAATACTTAAAAGTACTTAACGGCAAATCATATAAACTCAAATATTCGTATACCAAATGATATATATATATATATGAAATCAAACTTCAAATTAATACATACTTCTTTAAAACTGTTAAAATCAGGTATATAGACTAAATCTGATAATATAAATCTTATCAATAGATAATATATGTTATATATGCAAACACTGTTGAAACTATGAACAAAAATGCACATAAGTCTAAACGCATACCAATACGACATATATATATATATATAGAAACTATTATCCAGATCTATATATACATATTATATATGTACATTTTAAAACCAAACTTGATAACTTTAAAATATTTATAAGTAATATATGTGAACAAACTTAATAAGTAAATATATGCAGACATGTATGTTTAAGCCATCCTATGTAGACAACTCTCTAATGCAATCTTTTTAAACATATTTATACTTTATATACTGTTATAATATATATAACTGTAAGTTTCTATAAAAATATATATTAGCAAAATAGTACTTATAAATAAAATAACAAACAATATATAACTTAACATATTATAACTACAATATAAATGCATAGTCAAACCAACATATAAATGCAAATCTGCCCTTGGATATAAACATGCAAACTAACATATATAAATAACTTCCTTTACAACACAGTACACTATAAATATATACTGACTTCTTCATATTATATATAGAAAATTCCTCTTTATAAAACATAACACCAATTCAATATATATATATATATATATATTTATTTATATTTATAAAATCAATATAGCATACTATATAGAAAGGATTACCGCTGCTTCACTTCATGGAAAGACAGGGAAGGCAGAGAGCTGCCGTTCGGCCATGGGAAGAGAACGTGCCGGAGATCGGGTGATGGAGGAAGCCCAAGCAGAAGGATGGAAGAACGCGGGCGGCCAGAGGCTGCATAGGCGGAGGGGGATGGGGAAGTAAGGCAAATGGCAGGCTGTTCTATTTGTGGATGGTGGATCTGGAGATGCAGGCGGACGATGGGTTCGTGTGGCGACGTGTGAGAACAGAGGAGAGGTGGAGCAGCGGTTAAGGGTGAGGCCGGTGCGAGGGGGTTAGGGTGTGACGAGGCTGCAGGTCGGAAGAACATGCGTGGGGAAAAGGTGATGCGTATCGGAGGGGAGAGGGCAGTGGCGTGCAAGGCGTGGCTGTGAGGATGGATATGGTGGCGGGTTGAGCGGAGTATGTGTAGGCGGAAGGTAGGGCTAGATGAGGGTGGAGGCCGAACTTGATGGAGTTTGGGAGAGAGGGGAAAAATATAAACAGAGAAGAAAAAATGGAGATAGAAGAAAAAGAAAACAGAGAGCCTCAAACGGGAACGAATAGAATATATATCTGTGAATGCAATGGTGACAATTGATATTCGATTCTGCAAATAATAAAAGTTGGTGACAGGTTAGAATCACAAAAGCAATTAATATTTGTGTGTGAAGCACGTTTCAATATTTGAAACTGAAGGAAGGTTAACGGTCACAAATTATGGTACCATTACTCGAAGAGTTTATTGTTTCCGTCGCGTACCGGACCTCAAAATACAGAAATAAATATACTGTGGTGATCAACGTGACGAGACGATCAAAATGGTATACAGATATTAGTGGTACGATCATCCGATCGAAAGTCGATAATCGGTACCAGAAATGCTGCTATTTTAACATAAATAAGATAAACGGAACAATAGAAGTCCAAATTTGAAAAACGAAAGATGACGACTTACTCAGAAGAGGATTTAGAAATTTTCTATAGAAAAATATTCAGGTTTTGAAATAAATTTATTATCACCAATTTTAATTGATTTAAATTGAAATGGAATTATACAATAAAATAAACTTCCGTATTTTCTGATGAAAATTTACCAATTGCTATGTTTTTAAATACGTATCCCAAATATAACATTTTTATTTCAAAATTCAATTATTAAAATTACACAAAAATTCAGTTAAATACGTTATTAAAACCAATTAAATTTTTTTTTTGGGTTGTTACAAAACCCATGCGAACTCCACTCTCGTCAGCCTCTCCCATTCACCTCGAAGTCAATCGCCTCGTCCACGTCTCTGCCATCCTCTGTGAACCCGCCTTCCTCCGTGAACCAGCCTAATCTGCCGCGCCTCCACCATTTCTTCACTCCTCCAAGGCACCACTGCATTGCTTACTCCCCTATAGCCATACGTTATGGGCTGGGTATGTTCTGTGAGTTATCAGATACTTGATTTATTTATATATATTATAGACATATTTTCAAGTGCATGTATATTGTAGTTGATATATATATATATATTAGTTATATAATATGTTGTGTTTTGTTTTATATATTGGTATATATTATGTAGTTATGTTTTAAGTACATATATATTTATATGTAAGTTTAAATATATGTATAGATAGCTTATATATGTCAGTTTTCTAATATATAAATGTTTTCATTTCGGTTTTATATGACTTCAGATTATATATATATATATAATTAATATAGAAGCTGCTGCAGTTTTCTATATATAAGTAAGTGTTTGGTCATGTTAATTATAAGTTGTATATTTTAATTTGGAAGCATCTCTGGGATCTCAATTCCAGCTACGGTTTCATTAGCAATCCAAAATTTGGAGAATGAATGGCATTTTGGTTACAAATAACATCTTGTTGTTGCATCGAAACATATAAATGTTGACTAATCTGGCTAACATTGAAATCCTATGTATATGTATAAGTAGAAGAATTGTATAAGGAAGATAAGATGCTCGGTTATAGAAAAGAACAATAAATTCTACTGAATTAACAAATGGTTTTATTCGAAATGTCTCATGATTTTTAACTAATTATGTGCTTCAATATAATTACCTGGAGTAAGCGCAAGTTAACGTCTTTCTTTGTAGCGGGGTCGGGGGAAAGAATGGGAAAGACGATTTCACTATATTTTTGACCTGGAACTGGACCTATCACAAGAATATTTCTTTTATTAGGCCTCCCGTTGGTCGCCTGGCCTTGACTTGAGTTTTAGTTACTTTGATTCGATATTTTTAGTGATCAAATAAGTAAGAATTCCTTGGTTGATTGAAAGAAATCATTTTATCTACTAATAGTGGACAAATTGGCGTATTACCAAACCACGCCCCTACTGCCACAGCGGTAGATATAGGTCTTTTGAGAATACGTCTCAACGACCAATGGTTAACGGTTTTGGCTTGATATGTATATTTGTTTATATATATATATATATATATATATATATATATGTTTATACCACAGTTGTTAATATTCCAAGTATTATAAGTTTATACAGTTTATAAATGGTATGTATGCTGCAGTATGATATACATATATGTCTGCTTTGTTATATATGCTCAGTTAAGTTATATATTTAAAATATATATTAGTTTATTTATATTGAGTTTGGGTTTAAATATATATACTAAGTTTGCCTGTACATATTCTAGAAATATAAGATTTGTGTATATAAAGGTTTATATGTATAGGTTTGTATAAGTTATAATAATATTAAATATTTTATCTGTTTGTACAGTTTTATATTGGTATTATATACATATATCTAATCTGATTTTATAGTTTAGATTTATTTTATTTTTAAACACTTATTTTTGATATGTTGGGAAGAATATATATATATATAATATGATGTTGGTATGCGGTTAAGGAAGGGATGTTGGAATTATATATCTATTTTATTTTTTTTGTATGTGCTTTTAAACTTTATTTTGATTTTGAGAAAAATGTATAACGATATGATTTAAATTTCGTTCTAATTTATGTCAAACTGATTCTAATTGTTTCATCGATTCCTCATTATCAGCTTTGTCCGTCTAATTTGTTCGAATCTTGCTTTGCTTTGAAATTCGTGCTTGGATTCGTAACTCATTTCATCGTCAAAAATCTCTAGCCTCGAAAGGTGAGCAATCACTCACGATTAACGTTCTTATATTTATTAAATTTGATTTCAATTGAAATGACAATTGAAATATGCTGCTGTTAGTTATTTACATTGCTATATATGTTATTATCTGTATCTGTTCACTTATGACATCTGACACCATTATCCGTTATTTATATTGATGATGTATGCATGTTATATTATTATCATATCTGTTCTCACTCTGCAAGTTCCCTGTTAGTATAGAATTCCCTATGGGTTGAAATGATACATACCCGAACGATCTGTATAATAGGAGAAAATCGTTATGGGTTGAAATGATAAACCCAAGCGATTTTTATTGAATTGAATTTTGGATTGCGGGTTGAAATGATATATACCCATAGATATTTAAATTGCGGATTGAAATGATAAATATCCGTATCACTTGACCATAGGATAGAGAATTATATACAGACACCATTGGTCTATATATATATATATTGAAATGATTTCCAAGGTTTAAAAGATATATATGTGGTTTTATATAAATATTGATTTTTAAATATTATATATATAAATGTTTTTTATATATATTTAAATTCTTGATTTTTTAAATTATATGTTTTGAAAATTTTATAGTTATGAGTAAACTTTGAAATTATAAATTTTAAGTATTTATTTATAATTTTACTATTTTTAAAATATATATATATATTTGAAATATATAAATAAATTTAATAACATGTTTAAGTATTGATTTAAATTATATTTCAGATATAGAGTTTATAATAATTTTTAATAAATTAAGGTTGGAACTGGAAATAGAAATTTGTTTGAAATTGTATTTATTTAAGAATTATACTCAAATAAATTTGATTTGAAACTTGTTTAATTTGGGATTTTAAAGATACGATTTTATAACTTGATTTTTGATTAAAAGTGATTTAAATGAATATTTTCAAATTTACATAAATTGAAATGGGATATTTAGTTTATTTAAATTTGTAGTTTGAAGTTTTATTTAAATGTTATTGAATGATTAAGTAAAATTTTCAAAACTAAATAATAATGAAGTTAAATTAAGATATATATTAAATTATCAAATTTAATTTTGAAATTGTGGAATATTTAAAGCTTTGAAATATATTAAAATTGAAATTGTTAATTTTGTGGTTCAAATCTGTATTTGAAATCGATATAATTTGAAATGGTTTATTGAGAAACTGAATTGAAATGAAATTGATGATTTGAGATTGGATTAAATTTGAATTTTGGAATTTGAGTTGAATTGGAATCGATTTGTGCAATCTGAGGAAGCTATTTTATTATATAAAGTATTTTTAAATTATATTTAAAACTATTTATATATTTTACCTTATAAATTATTTTAATATAAACTATTTTAATATAAATCATTTTTAATATAAACTATTTTAATATAAATCATTTTAATATAAACTATTTTTTTATATAAACTATTTTAATATACTAACTATTTTATTATAAACTATTTTAACCTATAACTAATTTATATAACTATTTTATTTTATAAACTATTTTATTATATATACTATTATTAATATCTAAACCGTTTAAAGGAAAGTGTTATGATTTCTTAAGTGTTATGATTTCAAAGTGTTATGATTTCCAAAGTGTTATAATTTTAAGTGTTTTGGTTTCGAAAGAGTTATAACTTCGAAAGTGCTATGATTTTGGAAATTGATATATTTGAAGTGAAAATGATATCGTATTGATATGGTTTTGAAATGGAAATGATATTTTGGTTTTGAAGTATAAACTATTTTGAAATGACCGCGGTATTATAATAATGTTTGGTTGTTAAGGATACCGGGATCAGATATTGTCATACTCTCTGCCAATACCGAAAACCACTTTAACAACCGTGTACGCAGTGGAGATTCCAGAATGAAGTAGGATGGTGGCGATGATCCTATATGAGGTATATACGTGGACCTAACTCCCGTGAGTTAGCATAAGGTGGCTAAAACAGGAGCAATTGACGGGCCAAGTGAGGTAGCTCCTCCGATCGGACACACTTATTCGATTGCCATTCTATTACTTTGTGATTGATTTAGTGCGCTCCTTTGATTTGGGAGTGTGGCTCGAAGTGGGCGGTAGTTGCTGCTATGCTTTACCACCATCCCGGAAGTGTAATTGGTATATCTACCCTAGCATTTCCTAGTTGTGCCGTGTCACCTACCTTATCGAGACCACTACGAGTTTGTTTTGTACCATACCTATGGAGTGCCCTCTGACGACGCCCAGTACGGGGGAGATTACGGTACTGTATAGACTATGGGAATATATAAAATGTGTTAAGGGGGATATGGGTAATGCCTTAACGCTATTTTAATAGTTTACTTTACTATAGACATTATTATAATAACGTATATTAATACATAGTAGATAGTTCCAGGGATCCTTAGAGGATGGGCATCCCAAACATCCTTTGAGTTACTTGTATTTCAGTTGATATTTCACTTGAGTTGGATTTAGTGATAGAAGAATGTTAATCCTGACTCGAGTGTTTTGTGTTTTGCTTTACGCTCGGGTCAGACTGAGTGTCATAGCATTTGAGACTCACCTTTGGAGTTGGAGCTTCGCTTAAAGATCCATCTGTCTATTCAGCTGGCAGTTATTCAGTTGACTCCTGTGATATATTCTGATCTTGTATTTGACTATTGTATTGAGACTTCTATGTATTCGAGACTTCTGTTGTTTCTTGTTTTAATTCTGTTATATATATATTAGCTTCATGAACTACTATTCATTTGTTTCCGTTGCTTATTGTTATATTACTATGTGTCTGTGATTCTGTGATTATTTTATTTACTGTATATGCTGAGATTTGCCGAATATAAATTAACAATATGATATTTTGAGCAATTCAATTCCGACATTTGTGGATGCGAATGGCTGAAAATACCTATGACGACCCAGAAATTTAGCAATATTACTTTAATAAGAATTTAGTCTAATTAATTAAAATATAAATTTAAAACAGATATATATATGTATTTTTGGAAATAACCATGATTTGGAGATATAAAAAAATTAAGAGTTTTAAAATATTCAAGATTTGATCTAGTTTATTCGCAATAATGTTTAAAGGACATATACATATCTTATCAATATATTAACAATTATATGGTTAGAATGAAATAAAGTTTATTAATTTAAAACTGAAATCTAAAACAAAATATGGTTATAAAATAAAAATAAATATATAATATAAGAGAAATTATGAAATTAACATAAGTATAAAAAAAATAAGAAATTAAATGTTCGATAGTTTAGCCTTTAAAAAGAAACATAACAAGTATTGATGTAAAATAAATGCCTTAAAATTTATAGGTACGTCAATAGAAAATAAACACTTAAGAGAATTTTAGAATTTGTATAGATATATTAGGAAAATACATGTAGTATGAAATGAAGTAAGGCAAAAGCAAATGTATATAAGTTGTACATAATATAAATATCTATGAACATGGATAAGTATTAGCTTATGAAACAAAACAACAAAGTAAATATTTATGTACAAATATATAAAGATAAATATATAGGCTTGGGAAATAGGACAAAAATTAATTAATGCAAGCACATACAAATATCATTTCAGCCTTCTTTGTAAGGGAAAATCTCTGACCAAAATATACAAATAATCTCTCCAGTACAAGTAAAAATCTTACATCAATACCCTACTTCAACCTGTACTCTTCAGCCTGCATATTGCTTATATATCATCTCATGTTCTCCATTTCGTTCTTAAGCCAGAGAATCATATAAAAAAAGAAAAGAATTAGCAACCTGAACTAAACCCAGCAATTAAATCTGTTACCATCAACAACAATTAGAATCTTCAAAACAAGACTCTAGAATCAACCCAGGCTGATAGTGTTCAATATCCGGGAAGTGAGTTCTCTGGTCAGTTATTTTACAGGTGAGTAAACCTATGTTTGTTCAAACTCTTCTGTGCCTTGAACTCCCGCATGAATGCAATAGCTTTGAATTGAATGAATGGGATGATTGTGTTTTGATTTCCTTAGAAACATTGTTTTCCTGTCTCTGTCTTCCTGTAACACTTTAGTTACAGTGAAGTTTAAAATTTCCTCTCCCCCATTTCTTTTGGAAAATTGAATTGGGAAACAAATGAGTAGACTTTTATTTGTAAAGGCTTAAACAACAAATATAGGAAGCACATGAATCACTTTTGTTGTTAGTTTTAAACCTCAGATCTAGTTCAACCCCTCTGTTTTGTTTTTCTGGAAACAGAGTTACATTTAAATATCAGGTTTACAAGAGTATACCATATCAAGATCTAACTCAAATCTTTTTTCCCCCATTTCTTCTGTAAATGAATTGAAAAAAACAAGTTGAAGTTTTTGTTTTAGAACCTGTACTATGTTCCAGAAATAGATTAAAGCAAGGATATATAGTTTTCTCCCTGGAAAGTATGAAACACAGTCACAATTCGAAATTTGCAGAATTTCAAACCCTACAGATTTTAACTTTAGTAATATCATTCGAATCCCCTTCAAAAATGAGGATTTTAGAAACAAAAATCTAAATTTTTCATTAACCTTTCATTGAGATATTAAGGTTGATCAGAAAAATGCATTTTTGTCAAAATCAAATGATCTGAACAATGGTGGACCTCGAGTTCGTCGTCATAGCTAGTGTTGGATGTCGTGATCTCTAGAAAAATACGAGTATAATTTATAAATCCTTAAATTTTTGATTCGAGATCAAACCAGGGTTTAAGAACCCATTTTTGTTCACGTTAGAAACTACGGTGCCGCGCCACCTAGGGATGATCGGAATAGTGCGCGATGGGGGGAATCGGCGCTGGGGATCGAAGGGGTGCTCGGGTATGGACGACGTGGGTGTTCGAGGTCTAGGTCAATGGCCAGAGAAGATTTTCCGATCGTGTCCATTTTCCAGTTTCGATCGAGACTGCGATTTTGGGATCGCCATCGATATCAGATTTTCTGCTTTGTGGGGGGCGTTGTAAAGGTAGATTGTGAGTTGGAGGTAGCTGGAGAGTTGAACGACGACGAGTTTCCTGGTCGTGCACGTGCACGATTATGGTTCGTGCATCTGGGTAATTATAAGTTTGGGGAAGATGAAGATTTCACGAGATGAACTCGGGGCATTTGCATGCTGACTGGAAGAAAAAGGTTGTGGGAGGCTTGCTCGAGATATTTGTAAGATGACTCGGGGAAGTTGTGTGTTAGGCTCAGATTTGGATTGTATTCAATAACCAGGGTTAATTTAATTATGATCTAGATTAAAGGATCGCTAATTGATTTATGTAATCAATTAAGGAAAAAAAATTATTTTTATGGTAATTAATGAAGGTTAATTAAATTGAGAAATCAATTTAATGGATTGATTGATTTATGTGATTAATTTGGGATTAATCACCTAATGAAAATAATTGGAGATGATAATGAAAGTAATTAAAGAACAATCTGAATGTCATTAATTAAGGAAAGAAATTAGTGGATAATTGATCAACGAAGTGATTGTGAGATAATTAATCTGAATGATTAATTAAGGATCAATATTATTATTATGAATGGGTAAAGAATAATTAATTTGTGTAATTCATTGAGAACTAGTTACTTATTGTAATTAAAGAATAATTAATCAAGAATGATTAATTAAGATAATAATTAGAAGATGAATTATTAGTTGATGTGTAATTAATTTAATGTTGAGTACGCAGGATTTAAAGATGGTGGAAGTAATGAATTTTAAATATATTTAAATTAATTGATGGTATGACTAATCAACCTTGTGTATGGATGATAGAATGATATTGGAAGCCTTGGATTAATTGTTATCCCTAATATGTGATTCGTGATGCTATGTGATATGTTTGGTTTAAACTGTGTTGAGGTGGTTATCTATTGAAGATGAATTACTGTGACACCCTGAATTTAAAATTGAATTGTATTTCAATTGAATAGCTTGGGTTAAGATGGCATTGGATTCGAAGAAACCGGGGTCGGGTATTAGAAAATACCCGAAACCACTTCTAATTTTTATAGATTAATATATGGAATCAATAGGCTGGAATGAAATGGTTTAAGTGAATTGAACTATTTAATCTAAGCTTTGGTACTTAGAAAATTGATGTGTGAAATAAGTGATGTCTATAACAAGTTGTGAATTTGTAAATTGATACGAGTTACCTTGGGTTTTAAATTAGTTCTATGCATTGGAATTTCATGTTAAATGAGTTTACTCACGCTGGTTTCCAGCCTGACCTGGGTGTTACTTTGATGTAATGCTCGGGTCAGACCGAGTATTACAGATTTTCAAGTAAGGACGTTCGAGAGCTCAGGGAACGAGCTGGATGGCAGGAACGTATGGAGTGTTTCCGCTGTGATATATTTTTGTTTATCTGGAATATGTTGATTTGTATATATCTAGTGATTGTGTATATGTATAACTCTGATGTATTAAAATGAAAATTGACTGATATGGTATTCTTTTGTAAACTGCTTTATTTGATATTATATTTTATCCGCTGCGAATGTGAGAATCTGTGTTGTTTTTTCTATTTCTTCTTCTTCTATCTCTTTCTTCTTTCCTAACTATCTGAAATTTTCGTGATCGAAAATTTCGGGTCGTTACACTTGGTATCAGAGCGAAGGTTAAGCGAAAACCTTGGCTCTGGAGGGTGTACTCATCAGTAATAGGGTTAGTATTACCCTAGGATGACTTGAGTGTACATATATATATATATATATATATATATATATATATGAGAGAGAGAGCGTACTTGTTATTTTCTTATATAAAGATTTTAAATGAGAATATATTCTGATATACATAAAGCAATATTTCTTTCTAATGAATATTAAGGTAATTGGCTGTTCAATTATTGGAATTAAATTGAGTGGTAATGGACATATAACCAAATTGAAATTAAAGATAAGTTTGAAATGGATTCAAACTGAAATTAAAATCTTGAATTTAAGAAGAATTTCAGAATAAGATAAAAATGAATTAGTTTTCAGATACAATAATCTTGGTTATTATCAGAAATGATCAATAAGATGTGCATATATGAGTAAGCAAAAATAAAATGTTTGGGAAGTAAAACATTTAGGTAAATATGACTTATAAATTCGAACTAAAGATAATCTAAATTGTGAAGTTTTAAATCTGGGTCCAGAATTTGAAAAAAATATATTCAAAGTAATAAAGAAATAATAAATAAGATTATTTAATGTATATGAATGAAAAGGATCCTATTTCAAATAAGAGTTGTTGAAAGCTTTAAAGGAAACTATTTTGATTTAAAACCAAAGGTGGTTTAAAATTTTAAGGTGTAACTTGGTGTATAGGTAGGTATATTTGGAAATAAACTCTAAATGTTGAGTTTAAATTTGGAATGAGACGTGATACCCAAAGTGATAAGTCTTTGAACTTATAAGATTCTTGGATGTGAAATTTCAAATTTGAAATGGAAATTCAAGTTGGGTAAGATTGGCTGGATTAAGTAAATTGAATTTAACTTTGAAAAAGTTAAATAGGTCAACAAACAACCTGAATTGGAAATTTCAAGATGAAATTGGAAGTTAACTTGGAAAGTTAAATGGTTAAGTTGAATTGGGAGTTTGTGTGATCTTAAAATGGGTTTGAGATCTGAAATTTAAAATGGATGGATGTTTTAAAATAAATATAATGTTAAAAATCTTTAAATTGTGGATCGGTTTTGTTCAAATAGATGAGAAATAAAGTGTGGTAATATATCCATTATTGAGATAAAAGGAAAATCTAACTTTAATTTGAAATTAAGGATATGGAATTACTTTGAACTGGAAATTTGAATAATTGAATTTGTAAATTAAACTTGTTTAAGAACTGGTTTCAAAACTAGAAGATAAAATTGGGCAATAAATTGAATTTTAAGATAAAATTGTTTTGAACTCTTATTTGAACTTCGAAATAAGTTAAGTAAAGATAATTTAAAATGGAATTTTGAGAATTTGACACAGAATTAAATTATTTAAAGATTTGGATTATTGATTTATAAATAAAGGTTAATTTGATTTATAAGGTTAAACCAACATTTGAAAATTTAACTCGAATTTATATAATTCGAGGCGGTTTAAAATTGAGATTTAGATTGCATTAGTTCAAACTGAATTTAGTTTGGATTAATTAGAAGTGAAGATGGATAAGTATACAATTTCAATGGAAATTGAAGTTGAATAAGTTCAAATTCAAATGGGAATTGGGATTAATTCAAACAGATATTGAAATGATTTGAAATTGAAGAGGATTCAATGTGGAATTAGACTGAATTAATTTGAATAATTTGGACTTGTAAGTTAAGTGAATATGTTTAAAATCAAGTGGTATTTGATTTGAATTTGGAAAGGAATTGAGGTTAATTCAACTTGAATTGGGGATAAATCAAGTTTAAGGGAAATTGAAGTTATTTAAATTGAAATTCAATTAAAAGTGGGAAATTTAAATTGAATTGATTTGAAATGGAGGTTGGGAATTGAACAGTTGACTCTAGACTATTTTCAAAATAAATTGTTTTAATATAAATATATTTTTCCGAACTATTTACTATACAACGGTTCTTTTTAAACCTAGAATTTTCTTAAACTTGTTTTATAATTAAGTTTGAAACTATTTAACTATTTTCAACTATTCTACAATTACTTAACTATTTTACAACTATTTTACAAACTACTAATTATTTTTCAACTACTTATTCATTTTAAAATTTTCCAAGCTATTTTCAAAATTTAATTGGACAGAGTTCAAACTATTTATGATTGAATATCCATTTGGGATAAGGATTAGAGTGATAATCCAATGGAATTGAAACAACTGTGATTATGTGGATAGAAATTAAAGGAAATGTGAATAGAAAGAGAAATTGATTTAGTTAATAATCAATGAAGATGAATACGTAGGATGTGCGTATATTATTCTATTCGCATAATGGTTTGATCCAGATTGGAGCACAGAATTTCGGGATAATATTATCGATCCGAGTTGGGATTTTTCGCTCGATTTTCGACGGCGTGGATTTTTGATTGGTTCTGGATATTCTCTATCATAGCTGTGACTATGCAAGGAGAATGACAGTTTTTGATCAAGAAACCAGATCTGAGTCCATGCTAGGAAGTCGGGTGGACAATACTAGTTCGGAAGTGAAATTGTGTGATCGAGTAAGCGATCGGATTAATACGGATAATACGTGTACATCGTACGGGTTTGAATGAAATTGTTACTCGGAATTTGTGGATAATAATTGTGAAATGGTTTTTGAGATGAAAGTATATTCTGTGAAATATACAATGAATAAAAGTGAAAGTTGAATATTTCTATGATTATGAAGAAAGGTAAAGAGTAATCAAATTAGAATATTTGATTTGGAATAAACAAAGTTGTATATCTTGGTTACATAAGATAAAACTCCCCTGGTTGAATCCATTACCGGAAGAACAAGGTTTTTGAAAGTTTTTGAAGTATACAAAGGAAACATATATAAGTATAAAGTGATTTAAAGATTTCCCAAGAAAATTATATATATATATAGATATATATATATATATATAAAAGATTTTATGGGAATGGTTTTGAGAAAAGGTTTTGGGAACCTTTGGATTTGATAAAGGCTTTTGATTTTCGAGGAAAATCAAATTTGAAAGTTTGGAAAGCCTAGTTTGAGAATTATCGATTTTGGGAATCAATTTTGTAAAGGAGATTTATATGAGATTCATACTAGGTGTATGATTTGGAAAATACTATATGTGTATAGTATAAAGTGTTTTGAGATTGGCTCTGGGGAAAAAGGCGCTTCCTTGAAATGAACTTCTCAGGAGTGCCACATGGTGGTACTGCCTTGAGCCTCTAAGGGGGAGGTTCTAAAGTTGATCCTGTGAGGAGTCCGGACAAAACTAGTTCCTGGGGATTTTGTATAGTGTAGCGAAAGTCGTGGGGCGTTGATGCCTACAGAGGCATTTGGGTTTTACTGTGACGACAGTTTAACTCAATGTCACTGCGATCTACTACAGACCATAGCGAAAGTCGTGTGTGCCGCTGAGAGCCAACAGTTTACGTTTGATTTTATATCGGTAGACTGCGACACTATGGTAACATAGCGAAAGTCGTGTGTGCCGCTGAGAGCCAACAGTCTATGTTTGATTTTACATCGGTAGACTGCGACCTATGTGGGAGTGGAGAAGATTCATTTGACAGCTTAATCGAGAGGCCGCAAAGAGCCTGCAGTTACATGGACTTTTGCTGCGACGGCAACGTAACCCTGGAATGTAACTGCGATCTGTTGTGGGTTTCATGGTGTAATTAGTTACATGGACTTTTGCTGCGACGACAACGTAACCCAGGATGTAACTGTGACCATGGATGGGGGTGATGATTTCCAGAGCATTCTCACCAAGGATATTTCCTCTATTTTCAAAAACTATTTTCTATATTTTCAATAAAATTATTTTCCCAAGTATTTTCACTGGATGTTGAAAATAGGTTTGCCTAGTACCTTTAGATTTTCAGTCGTACGCCTGATCAACGTATGACCGAATTTCTATGAGAACAAGGATGGACTTGTCGAAACATTGAGTTATAAAAGTATTTGTATAAAAACTATTTTAGAAGTATTACATAGATTTTTAAAGTAGTTTAAGAATGATCAAGAAATATTTATCTGATTTTAAGCATTTTCACAAATTCTGGCTTCGTTCCTTTTTGGGGACGAAAAGTTCTAAAGGGGGAAGGAATGTGACAACCCAGAAATTTAGCAATATTACTTTAATAAGAATTTAGTCTAATTAATTAAAATATAAATTTAAAACAGATATATGTGTGTGTGTGTGTGTGTGTGTGTGTGTGTGTATTTTTGGAAATAACAATGATTTAAAGATATAAAAAAATTAAGAGTTTTAAAATATTCAAGATTTGATCTAGTTTATTCGCAATAATGTTTAAAGGACATATACATATCTTATCAATATATAAACAATTATATGGTTAGAATGAAATAAAGTTTATTAATTTAAAACTGAAATCTAAAACAAAATATGGTTATAAAATAAAAATAAATATATAATATAAGAGAAATTATGAAATTAACATAAGTATAAAAAAAAATAAGAAATTAAATGTTTGATAGTTTAGCCTTTAAAAAGAAACATAACAAGTATTGATGTAAAATAAATGCCTTAAAATTTATAGGTATGTCAATAGAAAATAAACACTTAAGAGAATTTTAGAATTTGTATAGATATATTAGGAAAATACATGTAGTATGAAATGAAGTAAGGCAAAAGCAAATGTATATAAGTCGTACCTAATATAAATATCTATGAACATGGATAAGTATTAGCTTATGAAACAAGACAACAAAGTAAATATCTATGTACAAATATATAAAAATAAATATATAGGCTTGGGAAATAGGACAAAAATTAATTAATGCAAGCACTTACAAATATCATTTCAGCCTTCTTTGTAAGGGAAAATCTCTGACCAAAATATACAAATAATCTCTCCGGTACAAGTAAAAATCTTACATCAATACCCTACTTCAACCTGTACTCTTCAGCCTGCATATTGCTTATATATCATCTCATGTTCTCCATTTCGTTCTTAAGCCAGAGAATCATATAAAAAAAAGAATTAGCAACCTGAACTAAACCCAGCAATTAAATCTGTTACCATCAACAACAATTAGAATCTTCAAAACAAGACTCTGGAATCAACCCAGGCTGATAGTGTTCAATATCCAGGAAGTGAGTTCTCTGGTTAGTTATTTTACAGGTGAGTAAACCTATGTTTGTTCAAACTCTTCTGTGCCTTGAACTCCCGCATGAATGCAATAGCTTTGAATTGAATGAATGGGATGATTGTGTTTTGATTTCCTTAGAAACATTGTTTTCCTGTCTCTGTCTTCCTGTAACACTTTAGTTACAGTGAAGTTTAAAATTTCCTCTCCCCCATTTCTTTTGGAAAATTGAATTGGGAAACAAATGAGTAGACTTTTATTTGTAAAGGCTTAAACAACAAATATAGGAAGCACATGAATCACTTTTGTTGTTAGTTTTAAACCTCAGATCTAGTTCAACCCCTCTGTTTTGTTTTTTGGAAACAGAGTTACATTTAAGTATCAGGTTTACAAGAGTAAACCATATCAAGATCCAACTCAAATCTTTTTTTCCCCCATTTCTTCTGTAAATGAATTGAAAAAAAAACAAGTTGAAGTTTTTGTTTTAGAACCTGTACTATGTTCCAGAAATAGATTAAAGCAAGGATATATAGTTTTCTCCCTGGAAAGTATGAAACACAGTCACAATTCGAAATTTGCAGAATTTCAAACCCTACAGATTTTAACTTTAGTAATATCATTCGAATCCCCTTCAAAAATGAGGATTTTAGAAACAAAAATCTAAATTTTTCATTAACCTTTCACTGAGATATTAAGGTTGATCAGAAAAATGCATTTTTGTCAAAATCAGATGATCTGAACAATGGTGGACCTCGAGTTCGTAGTCATAGCTAGTGTTGGATGTCGTGATCACTAGAAAAATACGAGTATAATTTATAAATCCTTAAATTTTTGATTCGAGATCAAACCAGGGTTTAAGAACCCAGTTTTGTTCACGTTAGAAACTACGGTGCCGCGCCACCTAGGGATAATCGGAATAGTGCGCGATGGGGGGAATCGGCGCTGGAGATCGAAGGGGTGCTCGGGTAGGGATGACGTGGGTGTTCGAGGTCTAGGTCGATGGCCAGAGAAGATTTTCCGATCGCGTCCATTTTCCAGTTTCGATCAAGACTGCGATTTTGGGATCGCCATCGATATTAGATTTTCTGCTTTGTGGGGGGCGTTGTCGAGGTAGATTGTGAGTTGGAGATAGCCGGAGAGTTGAACGGCGACGAGTTTCCTGGTCGTGCACGTGCACGAGTATGGTTCGTGCATCTGGGTAATTATAAGTTTGGGGAAGATGAAGATTTCCCGAGTTGAACTCGGGGCATTTGCATGCTGACTCGAAGAAAAGGGTTGTGGGAGGTTTGCTCGAGATATTTGTAAGATGACTCGGGGAAGTTATGTGTTAGGCTCAGATTTGGATTGTATTCAATAACCAGGGTTAATTTAATTATGATCTAGATTAAAGGATCGCTAATTGATTTATGTAATCAATTAAGGAAAAAAATTATTTTATGGTAATTAATTAAGGTTAATTAAATTGAGAAATCAATTTAATGGATTGATTGATTTATGTGGTTAATTTGGGATTAATCACCTAATGAAAATAATTGGAGATGATAATGAAAGTAATTAAAGAACAATTACTGAATGTCATTAATTAAGGAAAGAAATTAGTGGATAATTGATCAACGAAGTGATTGTGAGATAATTAATTTGAATGATTAATTAAGGATCAATATTATTATTATGAATGGGTAAAGAATAATTAATTTGTGTAATTCATTGAGAACTAGTTACTTATTGTAATTAAAGAATAATTAATCAAGAATGATTAATTAAGATAATAATTAGAAGATGAATTATTAGTTGATGTGTAATTAATTTAATGTTGAGTACGCAGGATTTAAAGATGGTGGAAGTAATGAATTTTAAATATATTTAAATTAATTGATGGTATGACTAATCAACCTTGTGTATGGATGATAGAATGATATTGGAAGCCTTGGATTAATTGTTATCCCTAATATGTGATTCGTAATGCTATGTGATATGTTTGGTTTAAACTGTGTTGACATGGTTATCTATTGAAGATGAATTACTGTGACACCCTGAATTTAAAATTGAATTGTATTTCAATTGAATAGCTTGGGTTAAGATGGCATTGGATTCGAAGAGACCGGGGTCGGGTATTAGAAAATACCCGAAACCACTTCGAATTTTAATAGATTGATATGTTGAATCAAAAGGCTGGAATGAAATGATTTAAGTGAATTGAACTATTTAATCTAAGTTTTGGTACTTAGAAAATTGATGTGTGAAACAAGTGATGTCTATAACAAGTTGTGAATTTGTAAATTGATACGAGTTACCCTGGGTTTTAAATTAGTTCTATGCATTGGAATTTCATGTTAGATGAGTTTACTCACGCTGGTTTCCAGCCTGACACGGGTGTTACTTTGATGTAATGCTCGGGTCAGACCGAGTATTACATATTTTCAGGTAAGGACGTTCGAGAGCTCAGGGAACGAGCTGGATGGCAGGAACGTATGGAGTGTTTCCGCTGTGATATATTTTTGTTTATCTGGAATATGTTGATTTGTATATATCCAGTGATTGTGTATATGTATAACTCTGATGTATTAAATGAAAATTGACTGATATGGTATTCTTTTGTAAACTGCTTTATTTGATATTATATTTTATCCGCTGCGAATGTGAGAATCTGTGTTGTGTTTTCTGTTTCTTCTTCTTCTATCTCTTTCTTCTTTCCTAACTATCTGAAATTTTTGTGATCAAAAATTTCGGGTCGTTACAATACCAGGATGTTACAGGGGTTCATTTTTCGAGATGGTCGATGAAATCGCCAAAATTGGCCTGTGAATGCTAATGACGACATGATGGCCAGAGGCCACCGGAGGGGTCACCGTTGTGGTCGTGGGTGCGGCTAGAGGAGCCTAGGCGGCGGTGAGTGTGGATCAGGTCGTAGTTTGACTTAGCGGCGGCGTTGGTCAAGTTTTGGGTGGCGGCTGCAATTAGGGTTCGTGCGTGCGAATTTGGGCATGGCTGAGGAGTAGAACGAAGGTAGGTGACGTGTCATTTTTTTCTCTGTTTTTATTTTATTTATTTTAATTTTAAATCGTATAACTTCTAACGATCATAACTTTTATGCACGAGGTCGGATTCACGCGCGGTTTGTTCCATTGGGATCGTATCAAAATTCCGGACATTATGGAACAGGTTTGGACGAATTCTAAAACTATTCAAATTTGGGCCTTATTTTGGATTTCAAATCGATTTAAATTCAAAGGTGAGTGTTTGACCCACTCACAACTACTAGATTATCTTATGTTAGTAAAATTGAATTTATAATATGATTAGAAATCGATTGGTTGATATTTGGTATATTTAAATTGTCATTCCAGTTAAATATGGCTTTTATTGCATTTAATCGTCATTTAATTTAATATTGAATTTAATTGTCAATTGATTATCTATTGATGTAAATCAGTTAATTGATGTTATTTATTGGTTGATTGAATGGTGATTGTGGTTGAATGTTTGACTGTTGATATTGGATGGCTGGATGTTATATTTATTGTTATAACACTTCAAGTTCTCTATGGGTTGAAATGATACATACCCAAACGATTTGATAGATTAGGGAGAAATCGTTATGGGTTAAAATGATAGACTCGAGCGATTTCCTGGATTTTATTTTAATTCGGGATTGCGGGTTGAAATGAAATATACCCGTAAATATGAAATATTTGTGGATTGAAATGATAAATATCCGTATCACTTGACCATAGGGTAGAAAAATATATACAGACACCGAATTGGTTAAATTAAATGATTTTAAATCCTTAAATTTTGACTTTAGAAAAATGATATTTTGAAGAAAATTTGATTTATGTTAACTGAATTATTTTTTAAAATCCAAGTTTTAAATGTGAAATTTGAATTGGTTTAAATTGAAAATTTAAAGATAGATTTGAAGTATAAATGGAAATTATCGAAATTGAGTTATTGAAAACGTTTGAAAATGTAACTTTGAAATCTACTAAATTTAAAATAGTTTGGATTTATTGTTCGAACTTGGATTTGAAATCGATATTGATTAAATGGTTTAAATGAGAATTTGAATTAAAGGACAAAATTTAGTTTGTTGATTTGAAAGCTGGACATGGTCCACATGTGTTGAAATGAAAGAAATAGTTTAATTTGATATTAATTTCAAATTTACCGTTTTAATATAAACTGTTTAAAAATATATTATTTTAAATCCTGATTATTAAAATTTTCAAACTATTAAATTAATTTAATCTATTTTAAACTATTTTAAACTATTTTAATCAATTTAAACTTTTTAATTTATTTTAATATATTTAATCCAATTTAATCTATTTAATCTATTTTAAACTAATTAACCCATTTTAATCTATTTTAAATCTATTTAATCTATTTTAAATCTATTTAAATCATTTTAAATCTATTTAAAATATCTTAATCCACTTTTAAACTGTTTTAAAGTATTCCAAACTATTTAAAACTTATTTTTAAATTATGTTCAACTATTTATATCTATCTAAACTATTTTATAAATTCCAGACTGTGTAAAGTGAAAGTGTTTATATTTAAATCCTTGATTTAAAGGCAAATATGGTGAAATGATATTATAATCTAAGTTAGTATTTGAAAAGATATTTTCTAGTGAAATGACATATTTTGAGTAAATATGATGATTTGAAAATATGATTTCAATGGTGATATGACTTCGAAAGTGAATATTATTTCGAAAGTAAATATGATTCCGAAAGTGATATGGTTTTGAGAATATGATATTTTGATATCAATTATGAATCGGTTTTGAAAATGTAAAAGAACCATCCGTTGTGAAATAAGCGTTTGGTTATTAAAGAGACTGGGATCGGATATTGTCATACTCTCTGCCAATACCAAAAACCACTTTAAAAACTATGTACATGATGGAGATTCAAGAATGAAGTAGGATGGGTTGGTGAATGATTATGTTTGAGGTATTTACGTAGCCTTGATTCCCGCGAGTCAGCTTGATGTGACTAAAACAGGATCCATACTGGGCCAAGTGAGGTTGCTCCTTCTATCGGGCACATTTCTTCGATACCATATTATGACTTTGTGATTGATTTGGTGGCCACCCCTCGATTTTGATTATAGGAGTGTGTTCCGAGGTGGGCGGTAGTAGCTGCTATGTGTTACCACTAGTCCGGATCCGCAAAACGGTAGTATCCTACCTTGGGCATTGTCTCGCGTGCCTTGTCACATGCCTTGTCTCGCCTTCTATGAGTTTGGTTTGTGTCATACCTATGGAGTGCTTCCTGATAGCCCACCAGTTTACGGTGGAGTTTACAGTACTATATAGACTACGACATTATATAAATTGTGTTAAGGGGGATATGAGTAACGCCTTAACGCTATTTTAATACTTTACTTTACTGTAGACACTATTATAATAGCGTATTGTACTATGTATGTAGATAGTTTAATGGATCCTTAGGAGATGGAATCCCGAACATCTCTTAAGTTATTGCACTCACGTTTGACACTGGACAGGAGATGTCAAATCCCGTAAACATCTCCGACGCCGTTACTCTCATATTTATTTACTGTTGATATAACTTACATAACATCTTTTAGTTCCGACTTGAGTGTTTTGTCTTTTCAATTCGCTCGGGTCAGACTGAGCTTTTCAGTTTATCGAACACTGCTTTCTAGAGGACGAAGACGTAGATTTAATACTATCATTATTTATTATATTTATTCCACTACATCTTGTTTTTCCGCTACATTATTTATATATTTCTATTGTATGTAACTCTGATCTGTATTGAAAATGTGTAAGCAAATGTATTTGTAAAACAGCTTCATGAACTGTTATTTGATTATTATATTTTATCATTCCACTGTGAGATTCTCTGTTTGTTTTATTTCTTTCTCTTCTTTTTCTTATTTACCCCATAACAATCCTCCTTTTGAATGGTTTGAGTTTGACATGTGTGGTTTATTGTGGATTTAAATCTTTAAAAAAGGTGGGTCGTACATCGAAACCATTGGAAGTATCCTTTTCGAAATTATTGCTTAAAACCTTAAACATCCTCTTTTGAAACTACTTAAACGTATCTTTCAAAACTCTTAGAAATATTCCTTTTGAAACGCTCAAAATGTGCCTTTCAAAAGCATTGGAAACTTTCCCTTTATAACACTTAAAATATACCTTTTGAAAGCATTGGAATCTTTCCCTTCGAAACACTTAAAACTTACCTTTCGAAAACATTGGGTTCAAGTAAGAGTTTTTGGAAACCTAGCTTCGAAACCATTTAAAAGTATTCCTTTCGAAACCATCAGGTTTAATATTTAATATAACTGTAGGGTCAAAGAGAACATAAGCGAAAGCATTACCTTGGAAAGCATTAACCCCAAGTAAAAGAATTGGAGAAGAGGATAGCGTCGAAACCATCATTTAGTAAGCTTTGCCTCCGAAACCATTATTAAAAGCAGCTAAAACAACCCTTTCGAAAGCATTGGGAATGCGGCTTCAATGTTAAGAAAACAAAAGCCTTCCTTTCAAACATATTGTTATAAGGCTATAATGAAAAGCAGTCCTTAACTAATTCGAAAGGTATGAATGCGGTAGCTAGGGTGTCGAATGAGTTCAAAAGAGGCAACTCCTTCGAAAGCTCCTTTTAAAAACAAAGACAAGTGGCAACTCTTTTGTAAGCTTCATTTTAGAATAAAGACAAGTTAATGAGTTCAAAGCAAATAAAAGCAACCCCTTCGAAAGCATGCCTTTGACACGGTCCCATTGCTAATGCACCTAATCCAAAAAAATGATGATAAGGGCTACCCTAGTCGAGGTAGGGAAAAAACAAAAGGAAACATGAACACCCTTTTAACTGGGCAAATAAATTCAAAGGCATATGCCATAATTGCGGAAAGAAAGGGCATAAAGCAATATAGTGTGGTAAGCCTAAGAATATCATGAAAAAGATGTCCAATGCAAATGTGATTGAATTAGAAAGACTTTTAGATGATCGGAAATGATTTTGTATACCATGATTACTGGCTGTAAACTGATCGGAAACTCCAAAGAGTGGTTGTATATACTGTAGCCACTCGACACATCTACAACAGTTGGTGTTTTCTAAATACAAGCCCACCAATCAAGGAAAAAGTTGCACATGGGAAACTCCTCCACCTCAAAGGCTGAAGATAAAGGTAAAATTATACTAAAAATGACATCCAGGAAAGAACTCATCAAAAATAACGTTTCACCATGTTCTTGATATTTGTATGAACCTTGTTTCAGTTTCTTTATCAACCAAAAATGGCTTCAAATTAGTCTTTATATTAGACAACTTTGTATTGTTAAAAAATAGGATGTACGTGGAGAAGGGTTATGTAAGTGATGGTTTGTTCAATATAAATATAATTATTGCTTTAACTAAAGCTATTGATATTGAAGTTGAATCTTCTACTTACATTACCTAATCTTCTAATATTTAGCATAGTAGTTTACAGCATGTAAAGTTTGCTATATTACGTAGGTTACTTTACTTGGATCTCATACCTAAGTGTAAAATGGACTCTTCTTATAAATGTCAAATTAGTGTTGAAGCAAAATTGACAAAAGACCTCTTTTTAGCATGTTAAAAGAGACATAGAACCTCTGGAATTAATACATACATATGTATGTTAAAAGAAGCAAAGACAAGGCATTTTAAATATTTAAAAAAATACAAGGTCAACAACAACAACAACTAAGCAATTATTCCCAAACAAGTTGGGTTCAGCTAGAGATGTAACCCAAAACTAAATGACAAAGTCAATTTAAAAGTAATAATAACAATAATAGATTAAAAAAACCATGATAATAATAATAAAACAATGTAAGATAATTAAACAAATAACAATAATAACAAGAATAATAATAATAATAACTAAAATAAAAATATATAAAGAAATTAAAAAAACTATGAAAATAATAATAATAGTAATAATGGTACTAATAGTAATAGGGACCGAAGACCAAACACTACGTCTTAGGCTCATGTTCATTAGTCCTATAATGTACCCCTAAACCAACCCAAAGCAAAAAACTTCTAGCTCATGGTTCTAGTATGTGGATTGCTAACTTCCACGTGCTCCTATCCGACAACAACACTTAACATATGTTCCAATCCCTTAAGTCCCTTTTACTACTTCCTCCTATGTCAACATTGGTCGACATCTACCTCTCTTTCAACATTCGATGCGGCCCATAATTCCAACATGCACAGGTGCTTCGGGAGGCCTCCGTTGGAGATGTTCAAACCATTTTAAGCGGTGTCGGACTAGCTTCTCTTCAATTGGTGCTACTCCAAGGTTGTCACATATATCATCATTTCTAATCCGGTCTCGTCTTTTATGACCACAACTCCATCGCAGCATACAAATCTCTACTACACTTATCTTCTGGGCATGTTGTCTTTTAGTAGGCCAACATTATGCACCATATAACATCGCAGGCCTAATTGCCGTTCTGTAGAACTTTCGTGGGACTTTCCTGTCACAAAGAATGCCAGACTCTAGTCACCATTTCACCTATCCTACTTGAATTCTAAAAGTAACATCTTAATAAAAAGATCGTAGCCTGACATAGTGATAGAGAATGCGAATATGTATCTTTGTTCAATGAATTTTGTGCCCAACATGGTATAATACACTAAACTACTACACCATATTCACCCAATCTGATTGAATTACCAAGTGCAAGAATAGAACCATTAAGGAAACAATGAATGATTTGCTAATTGGTTCTAGTTTATCAAATAACTTTTGGAATGAAGCTATACTTTTAGCATATCACATCTTTAATAGGATATCTTATAAAAAAACTTCTAAAGATACATATGAATTTTGGACAAAGAGACTATTATCCTATAAATACTTAAGGGTGTAGGGGTTTCTTGCTAAAGTATAAGTCCCTGAGATGAAAAAGAATAAAATAGAACAAAAACAATGGATGGCCTATTTAGTGAATATGCACAAAACAGTGTTGCAAATCATTTTTTCATATATAAATATTAATTGTTCATATTCATGAAAATACCATTATATATTCAAGAAATGCTAGACTGTTTTGTACATATTTACCCTCCAAAACAATCCAATGTACCAACCATCTAAAGAGACCATAAAAGGTCGAAAATATTGAAAACTAAATGGATAATATGGAGAAAAATGTAAATAAAACTGACACAACACAAGAGGGAGATGCCGAGGAAATAAGAAGAAGCAGAAGGGCAAATAATTTAAAAATCTTTGGACCTGACTTCTATAGATACCTGGTCGAAGATGAACTTTTGAAATATAAACAAGTTATGTCCTCTCCCAATGCTCCTAATTGGAAGGGAGCTATAAAAAATGAAATTGACTCAATATTGTTTTCTAAATTACCTGATTTTCTGAACGGATCAAACTAAAGGTTACAAGTGGATTTTTAAGAAAAAAGATGAAAACTGATGGTTTAATATAAAAGTATAAAGCATGCTTATAGTCAAAGGCTTTAGACAAAAAGAAGATTTAGACTTCCTTGACATATATTCACTGTTAACAAGAATAACATCAATGAGGATGCTTATTGCAATCGCTTCCTACTAGATTTTGAAACAAATCAAATGGATGTAGAAAAATATTCCTAAATGGTAAACTAGATGAAAAAAAGATATGCAACCATGTGATGCCCCATTATTCTTAACACCTAAATCAGTGTCATACGCCATCAATGCTTATGCATTAATCTTAGAGGATAGAAACAATGGGTTGTTTGGATGAACAATTAAAAATAGCTATATAATGCATTTACTTTATGTTACGGTGGAATTAAGCAATAACATACTACTTCAAAAAATAAATATATCATACAAGGGCCAATGTTACAAACAACATCTATACTATTTGTCTATGTCAAAATTACAATCTTGGTTATTTTACAATAGGAAACAAAATAACAGGTACTAAATGAAAATGTAGGAAAATGTGCAACATGAAAGCATGAGTCAGAAACTCACTCTATTACATTCCCCATTCCTTTACTTGTAAGCCAAAGAAACCCGTAAATAGAAACTCACTCTATTACATTCCCCATTCCCCATTCCTTTACTCACCTTGGCACAACCCAAGGGATCTGATGGTCTTGGGTAGAAAAAACTGCCTATATACCCTTTTCGGATCAAACCAATGTTGCTCTATGTAATGACCCGGTATTTCGAACCATTCGCATCCGCACATCTCTGACTTAAATTGCTCAAAACAACAGATTGTTAATTTATATTTGGCAAAACTCAGAATATACAATAATTAAATCAATCACAGAATCACAGACATAGAGTAATATAGCAAAAAGCAGCAGAATAGAAAAATAGTAGCTCATGAAGCTACTATATAAACAACAGAGTTTGAAATAAAATACCGCAAAATATCTCAAATACAATGTAGTCTCGAATACAAACAGATGACAAGTCTGAACAAAATAACTAGATAGTTGAAAGATGAATAGATATAGATGGATCCTCAAGCAAAGCTCCAAAGGTGAGTCCCAAATGCTGTAACACTCAGTTTGACCCGAGCGTAAAGCAAACCACAAAACACTCAAGTCAGGATTAACATTCTTATATTTATAAATTCAACTCAAGTGAAATGTCAACTGAAACAGAAGTAACTTAAAGGATGTTTGGGATTTCCATCCTCTAAGGATTCGTGGAACTATCTACTATGTAGTAATATACGCTATTATAATATGTCTATAGTAAAGTAAACTATTAAAATAGTGCTAAGGCGTTACTCATATCCCCCTTAACACATTTTTATATATTCCCATAGTCTATATAGTACCGTAATTCCTCCGTAAACTGGATGGTTATCAGAGGGAACTCCATAGGTATGGTACAAACCAAACTCGTAGAAGGCGCGATAGGGTATGTGACAAGGCACTCGAGGCAATGCCACAGTAGATATACCGTTTGCGGATCCGGACTGGTGGTAACGCATAGCAGCTACTACCGATCACCTCGTGACACACTCCCAAATCAAAGGGTTCACCCAATCAAATCACAAAAGAAATAGAATGGTATCGAAGAAATGTGTCGGATCGGAGGAATGACCTCACTTGGCCCGGCATGGCTCCTATTTTAGCCACATCAAGCTGACTCACGGGAGTCAGGGCTACGTAAATACCATATAGAATCATCACCAAACCATCCTACTTCATTCTAGAATCTCCACCACGTACACAGTTGTTAAAGTGGTTTTCGGTATTGGCAGAGAGTATGACAATATCTGATCCCGATCTCTTTAACAACCAAACGCTTATTTCACACCGTGTTCATTTCATATTTCAAACAGTTTGTACTTCATATCAAAATATCATATTCATTTCAAAACCATATCAATTCAATATCATTATTCACTTTAAAATAATATTCATTTCCAAAATCGTAACAATTTAAAATTTATAGCACTTTCGACATCATAACACTTTTAAAATCATAAGGCTTTTGAAATCGTAACATTTTTGAAATCATAAGACCTTTGAAATCATAACACTTTTGAGATCATAACACTTTCAACTTAAACAGTTTAGATATTAAAAATAGTATATATATTAAAATAGTTATAAATTAAAATAGTTTATATATTAAAATAGTTTATATAAATTGAAAATACTTTATATAATAAAAACAGTTTCCTCAAATTTCACAAATCGATTCAAATCATCTTAAATTCCAACATTTCAATTTAAATCAATTTTAGTTTAACCATTTCAATTTAAAGGTCAAAGGTTCAATCCAAATTCTAAATAAACCATTTCAATTTATATTGATCTCAAATCCAAGTTTGAATTATCACTTCAATTCCAATAAGATTCATGTTTAAATATTCAACATTTACAATATAAATTTCATTTATATTTCAACATTTAACTTTTAAATTTATTCAAATTGGAAAGTATTCACTTAATCATTTCAATAACAATTTATAAAAATCCCAATTTATAAATTTAAATTAATATTAAATATTCAATCTCGATTTTATTTAATATTGAGAATATTCATTTAATCACATTTTATCAAATCAAGTTATAAATCATATTTTCCAACATCTAAAAATCAATAAGTTCAAATAAATTCTTATTTAAATTCAATTTAACCAATTTAAATTCAATTTAACCAATTTAAATTCCAAGTCAACCTAATTTATCTTCCCAACCTTGATTACTAAAGTTATAAAAATCCATTTTCAAAATATTAATATAAATTTAAATAAATACTTAAACATTTTATAAACCAATTAAGTTAAATTTTTATTAAATCAAATCTTATTATTAAATGTATTTTGTATTAAATCTATTTTATTTATATTTTTAAAATAATAAAATTATAAGAAAAATCTTAAAAATTATATTTTCAAAACTAACCTACAAATTAAAATTTACAAAACATATTAATTTAAAAATCAAGATTTCATAAATATATATAAAAATAGCCTATATATATTATATTTTAAACTCAATATTTATTAAAACCATATATTTCCTTTCAAAACCTTGGAAATCATTTTTCAAATTATAGACCAACGGTGTCCGTATATAATTTTCTATCCTATGGTCAAGTGATACAGATATCTATCATTTCAATCCGCAATTTAAATATCTACGGGTATATATCATTTCAACCCGCATTAATCCCAAAATTTAAAATCAATGAAATTCGCTTGGGTTTATCATTTCAACCCATAACGATTTTCCCTTAATCTACAATATCGTTGGGGTATGTATCATTTCAACCCATAGGGAATTCTAAACTAACAGGGAACTTGCAGAGTGCGGAAAAATATGATAATAAATCAACAACAGGCATACATCATCAGTGATAAATTAAATAAAATATACACAACAAGATATGGTGTCATACATCGTAGGTGAACAATTGCAGATAATGGCATATCATATTTAACAATTAAATAACTAGCAATTCAAATTTAACAGCATATTTCAATTGTCGTTTCAAGTAAAATCAATTTACTAACTATAAGAATGTTAATCGTGAGTGATTGCTCACCTTTTGAGGCTAGAGAAATTTGATAACAAACTGAGCTGCGAATTTGAGCAACGAGTTCTAAAGTGAAGTACGATGAACATGAATTTGACTATCAAAGCAAAGCTGGAAGCTTGGAATTGACGGAAATAAATCAAAATTAGCTTAGTATAAACTAAGCAAAATATATGTTATATACATATATAAAAATATCTCTTAACCAATTTAAAACATATATTTACAATAAATTCTATATATTTATTTTCAAAAATTAAATTTAAACGCATAGAATATCTCTATATATTTTCGAAGGCGAAACTCATGTAACTGATATAAACTAATATATAGACTTACATATATATTATATAAAAATGGTATCTATTGTAAATCAACATAACTTACTTTATTATAATATACATATATAAACAAACAGAACTTGCACATTATAAATCAATAGATCAAAATATACAAACTAATATCCAGGCAGATATATAACCCATATATATAGAATAGAGAGTTGGAAAGCACGCTAGTTCAGCAAAGCAGTCTATCAAAATAGGAGCTAATATATATATATATATATATATATATATATAAAAACCAATACATACAAATGTTAGGATAGACTGGCACGGCTATTTCCAAATATACAAGTGAAAACTACTTTTATATTATATATACATATCTACTTTAAATACATACAATACTTATTTTAAAATCTAGTATACTGTAAGATACCTATACTGTAATACATATTTTTAAAATAAGATCTATATATATATTTTAATATTAATATTCCTTCAAAATCAAAATTCTTTTTATATATATAAATAAGCTAGGCAAACAATTATACTTATATATATTCCACTTAAAAATAAATACCCAACATCTTAAATACATATTAAAATTTAAAATAAAATCCTTATTTTGTATTGAAAACCAAACTCACGTATACATATGTATACAAAACAAACAATATATATATACTACATGTGAAATAAGCTTATATATATAATTTACAATAGAGAAGCAAAGAAGACTGCATGTTTCCCTTTTTTTCAGAAGAGGAGAGCTAGAACTGCTCGACGCTGGGAAACAAGGCACGACAGCAAGAATGGAACAGAACAATATATATAACTTCATATATATATTTTAATTTCTTTAAATGGGAGGAGGCAGTGGTTTTCTCAGTCATGAAGAGGATGGAGCAGGATGTGGAGAGGGTGGATGGAATGGCGGAAGATGGTGCAGACTGACATGTTAGAGCTGTTGTTGTTCGGTAGAGGTCTGTGTGGTGTTTGCGGCAGTTAGGCGGGCTGATGCACGGAATGGTGGGCGGTGGACGAGTGGCTGTCGTGGGGAAGAAGCCGCAGTAGGTTGGGCGGCTTCGGCAAGGAGGAGATGAGGCCAAGTGGAGGGATGTGAGTGGACGTGGGTTAGGGTGGTCGGCGGTTCAAAGGTGGAGTGATGGGAAGGTGGTGAGGCATTGCGTATGGCGGAGGGTTGGACGAGGTGATGGGTAAACGTGGTGAAGGCCATGCGTGGAAGGGAGGACGAGCGATGGAAAGCAAGGGGGAAGGTTGGTTCACAGCTACCAGGGAAAGGTGGTGCTCTATATTATGAAAACAAACAGGAAAGAACATATATCTTATATAAAAAAATTTCAAAGCTACGATTAGGAAAAGAAAAAAAAGAGGGGAAAAGAAGTGGATTCGGCAGAAGTGAATAAAAGAAGAAGAACCACCTTTCAGACTAATATAAATATAATTTGATATATTTTTACTCTATTTCTCAATTAAACTATTTACCAAAAGCAAACGTACGAACCAGTTAATAATATATTGAAACAATAGGAATTGTAATAGTCAATAGCTGAATTTTTTTAATGACTGATGGCTGTTGGATTCATACAAGATAATGAATGGTCGTAGAAACGAATAGACTCGAACGGGTATCGATACGGTTGACCGCTTTTCGCAGATTCCGTCGCGTATCGGACTTCGAAACACATGAATGAATATACTGCGGAGATCAGCACAATGAGACGAATAGAACGGTACATAGATATTAGCGATATAATCATCCTATCAAAAGGCGATATTCGGTACCGAAAATGCTGCTACAATGCCAAAAATAAGATAAACGGGGCTAGAGAAGTTCAAATTTGACAAAACGGAATACAACGTCTCACTCAGAAAATGATTTACATTTTTCTTATAAATAATATATTCAGATTTCAATAATATTTTATTGTCATCAAATTAACTGATTTTTAAATTGAAGATTACACAACAGAATTTACTTTCATATTTTCCAATAATAATTTACCAGTTGCTATGCTGAAATATACGTATTCCAAATATCAAATTTCCATTGCAAAATTTTATAAGTTAATTTCAAGCAAAATTACAATTAATTACGTTATAAAACCATAAAACTTTACGGGTCGTTACACTCTCCCCCACTCAAAACTTTTCATCCCCGAAAAGGAACGAGGTACGAGAATATGAACAACCAGAAAGAGAGATAGATTGAAATATAAAATACCAGCTACCATAATTAATTCCAAAACCATATATATTTCATTTATTTTTAAATTGATTTATATTCAATTAATTTTATTTCCAATCCAATTTATTTAATCAATAAAATCCATTTATATTCATATTTTGTTGAATTTCAACTCCAACTATTTTCATTCAATTTGGTTGGTTTCAGTTTATTAATATTTGTTACAAAATATTTCTTTCAAACAAAATTTATTTGATTTAACTCATTTATTTAAATCCTTTTGGCCCTAGATAAGTTGATTTCACTTAAAGTTTCAATTTCATTGTTCTTAAGTTCATATTTATTTTCTTAAATAGCATTCTTTTCTTTTCTCGTTTAATTTATTCCACTTGACATATTTTACAACATATATTAAGTGTATAAACATTTTTTATACCCATTTATTATTCAATCCATTAATTCTCTTTTTATTGTTCAGTTCATTATTCAAGTTATTATTCATAAACTCCCTTAACAAAATATCATTTGCACATCTTATTGCTCACATTTATATTGTATATTATTCAATTACCTGTTCTCATTAACATTTAACTATTTCTAGATAACTTATATTAAGGTTCTGAGTGTAATTAAATACTATACAAATTTTCCTTTTATTTAACATTTATATTAAGCCAAATTTTTGTTTGAACAATTTATTACTTATGTTTTCCCTTGTATAACCTTTAATTATATATTCACCCTAACATTTTAAATTTTTGAATATTTTTGGTAAGTTATATATTAGAATGCAATTGATTACTGTACAAATAAATTTTTATCCTATTTCTACTGTTTAAGTTGTTAAATTTCCTTCTCTCTTTTTGATTCTCTAATTTTCAAAATTTTGCAAAAATTTTAATAATTGGAAATTATCACTTAACATAAAATTTAAGAGTTAAATCCCGGTTTCACTTCAAATCATTTTTTTTTGAAATAAAATTTATACATATATATTATATAATTCAAATTATACACAAGAAATTTAAATCAAATTCATTTTTCCTAAACAAAAGTGTAGCAAAGGTAGTAAGTGGTCCCTCCACTTTGGGACTTGAAAATGAATGTCGATGATGCTGCAGCCATCACCGAAATTATTTTCCAGCGACAAAAGAGAAGGGTACTGACTTCATTTACTTTTAAACAATTTCATTCAAAAATGTTTTCAAATAATATATCTTTCAAAACTTTGGAAACCAAATTTAGAAAACACGGAAAATTAAATTCTCAAATCCATATTTAAAGTCATTTCATTTGCAAATTAGATTTATAACCCAGGTCTATAAAATTTCATCGCCTTATAACATATAACAATAGAAAATGATTCGGTAGTGTTGACAAAATAACAAATGATAATTCTAGTATTATCATTTCTAACAACCAATTCAATTAACTATTCAATTTCAGAAAACTATACTTTTATATATATAATATAATCATACACAAAATTATTTCATTTACAAATTTTGAAACAATATCGTGTCAGTTTGCTCTGTTCAAGTGCTTTGGAATTCCTATCGATAGCGTTGATCAGACGAATCGATCGAAACCCAAAATTCAAACTTAACAACTCAAACAAAACAATATAAAACATTTTATATTAAAACAAATGCACTCCCTCACACGATGATTCAAGAATGGATTATAGAACAAGAACAACGATTCAAATTCAAAGAGACCCTAATCACAGAGAATTCTAACATGGAAGAGAGGCTCGAAACGTAGATAAGATAACTGAATTACAAAGAGGAAAGAATGGATAGACTAATATTAATCACGACGACCTTAACCAGGTCAACCGAGATTCCGAAATAAAGTTGATGCGGAAATTCAATTTCCCGCTTGAGAGGGAGAGAAATGACTTCACCCAATATCAAGATAATCTCTGATTACCAGAGTGGAGTCAAAATTTACAAGGGAATTACCCTGATCGTTTGCTAAGATATGGTTCAGGCTTGATAGGAAAAAAACAGCATCGTAAACCAAGAACACAGAAATCTTCGGTGAATCAACGCCTGTTGTAAAGGAGTTTCACCCCTTTACAAATCATATTAAGGTTGTTGGAACAGAAATGGAGTTATGGGATGCTCTAGTATCAAGAATAACACGAATAGGAAAGGCACGAATGGATTCTAGAACAAAAGGGAGAGTTCCAAAAATCCGAAAGGAATCCTAAGCAAAGAAAATCCTAACGAAGAAATTCAAGCTCGAACAAATATGATTCTATGATTAAATTTTTACTCCATATGCTAAGTTTGCCTAAACCAGAGCTCTGATACCACTTGTAACGACCCGGTATTTCGAACCATTCACATCCGCACATGTCAGACTTGAATTGCTCAAAACAACAGATTGTTAATTTATATTTGGCAAAACTCAAAATATACAATAATTAAATCAATCATAGAATCACATACATAGAGTAATATAGCAAAAAGCAGTAGAATAGAAAAATAGTAGCTCATGAAGCTACTATATAAATAACAGTGTTTGAAATAAAATACCGCAAAATATCTCAAATACAATGTAGTCTCGAATACAAACAGATGACAAGTCTGAACAAAACAACTAGATAGTTGAAAGATGAATAGATATAGATGGATCCTCAAGAAAAGCTCCAAAGGCGAGTCTCAAATGCTGTAACACTCAGTTTGACCCGAACGTAAAGCAAACCACAAAACACTCAAGTCAGGATTAACATTCTTATATTTATAAATTCAACTCAAGTGAAATGTCAACTGAAACAGAAGTAACTTAAAGGATGTTTGGGATTTCCATCCTCTAAGGATCCGTGGAACTATCTACTATGTAGTAATATACGCTATTATAATATGTCTATAGTAAAGTAAACTATTAAAATAGCGTTACGGCGTTACTCATATCCCCCTTAACACATTTTTATATATTCCCATAGTCTATACAATACCGTAATTCCTTCGTAAACTGGAGGGTTATCAGAGGGCACTCCATAGGTATGGTACAAACCAAACTCGTAGAAGGCGCGCTAGTGCATGTGACAAGGCACTCGAGGCAATGCAAGGGTAGATATACCGTTTGCGGATCCGGACTGGTGGTAACACATAGCAGCTACTACCGCCCACCTCGTGATACACTCCTAAATCAAAGGGTGCACCCAATCAAATCACAAAAGCAATAGAATGGTATCGAAGAAATGTGTCCGATCGGAGGAATGACCTCACTTGGCCCGGCGTGGCTTCTATTTTAGCCACATCAAGCTGAATCACGGGAGTCAGGGCTACGTAAATACCGTATAGAATCGTCACCAAACCATCCTACTTCATTCTAGAATCTCCACCACGTACACAGTTGTTAAAGTGGTTTTCGGTATTGGCAGAGAGTATGACAATATCCGATCCCGGTCTATTTAACAACCAAACACTTATTTCACAACGTGGTCATTTCATATTTCAAACAGTTTGTACTTCATATAAAAATATCATATTCATTACAAAACCATATCAATTCAATATCATTATTCACTTTAAAATAATATTCATTTCCAGAATCGTAACACTTTAAAATTTATAGCACTTTCGACATCATAACACTTTTAAAATCATAACGCTTTTGAAATTGTAACACTTTTGAGATCATAACACTTTCAACTTAAATAGTTTAGATATTAAAAATAGTATATATATATTAAAATAGTTATAAATTAAATTAGTTTATATATTAAAATAATTTATATATTAAAATAATTTATATAAATTGAAAATACTTTATATAATAAAAATAGTTTCCTCAAATTCACAAATCGATTCAAATCATCTTGAATTCCAAAATTTCAATTTAAATCAATTCTAGTTTAACCATTTCAATTTAAAGGTCAAAGATTCAATTGAAATTCTAATAAACCATTTCAATTTATATCGATCTCTAATCCAAGTTTGAATTATCACTTCAATTGCAATAAGATTCAAGTTTAAATATTTAACATTTACAATATAATTTCATTTATATTTCAACATTTAACTTTTAAATTTATTCAAATTGGAAAGTATTCACTTAATCATTTCAAAAACAATTTATAAAAATCCCAATTTATAAATTTAAATCAATATTCACTACAACAAAAGAGGCATATTACAACGGTGGAACACAGTTGTAAAAGATATATTACAACGGTGGAACCACAGTCGTATTTTAAGAAGTTGTAAAAGACTACCAATTTTTTACAACTGTGTTCTTTAGTTGCATATAACCGTTGTGATATTGTATATTACAATTATTTCTTACCCTTGCAAATAACCATATTACAACTGTTGGTAACTCTTGTAGATATGTAGCATTTCGTGCTGTAGCAGGTATGACAACTGCTGGAAAACTGTTGTAGTTATCTACTACAACTGTTATTCACAGTTGCAATTAATCTTTTTACAATAGTTGATAGCAGTTATAGATTGTAATTTAAACCCAAAAATATAATTGCATGCACCATTTAATAATTTACCAAAACTATAAATATACATAACTGAATCAAATTCATTCATAAATATTAATATTTATATAATTCTAACAAAACACAATACGTACCAAATAAAACAATCTAAAGTATTCGTTCACATCACCAACTAAAACAGTACCAAAACAAAATTCTCACATAACCATTCCAAAATAGGATACAACACAAAATACATAAGAAAGATAAAGTTTTGTATCGCAAAACACATACCCTAAGGAAATACTCTAGTCGAAGGCAACGAAGTCTTTATGCCAAGCCACGGTCGATCCAACTGCTTCTCCAATAGTACACATCTCGGAACTCGGCCTCCACAAGAAAGCTTCCGGATCCACCGCCACATCCACCCAAACTTTACAACCATCTTGTTTTAAGATAGATAAAGCAATTGTTTCGGCTTCAGCAAGTGTCAATTCCTGCAAGAGCATACGGCAGTATAATTCTACAAAATATCAACTGTGGTGAATATATATATATATATGTATGTGTGTGTATAATCAAAGAAAAACCTTAACAACACTCTACTTTATATACCTTGTTATATTGCTCTTGCAGCGAGCTGTCAGCACCTTCTGAACCCGAACCTATTGCCTTTGCATTGCACTGCCAGAATGTACCAGATGGGTTCGTATAGCACCTGTATATAAAAACTGCAAGATTCAATATACTACTATCATCATTCATCATTCTCTACCCAGTGCATAAGATTTCCAGAAAGTGATATTAAAGTCACTCTGTAAAATTCTTAATCATGTAAGAACATAAGTACAACTTAATCAAAAGCTAAACCATCCTTTCCTATGTAGAGTTCGATTAGCTGTCAGCATCAAAGCCACTTTAAAATCAGTAATGTTGCACATAGGTATAGCACTAGAAATTCCAAGCTATCATTGTCTTCCCACAACTAATCCAACATTAATTTATCTATGCAATGTATCAGTTAAGCGTTCATGTCCATCTTGTTAAAACAAATAAGAGCTTATAGCAGCAGTTGACCTATACAGTATACATTCATAAACATAAAATATTTAAGAGAATAGTTAATTGCACTCTTATGTACTAATGCATTTCCCTTTTAATATTGTATCTCTGCTAATTTTAGAATGCACCATTCTGTTGAAATAAGAAACTGTAGAAAAGTTAATATTCAAAGCCCAACCATCGAATAACTAAATCTTATTGATTTAGCTGAGCTTAGTGCTTCTTGTTTTAAAGAGCTTATACAAAATCCAAAAAAATATCAACATTTTAGACAAAAAAATTGTGTCTGTTGTTGTAAATAGATGGGTGCAAAAAGTTCAACATCATACACTGACAGCCAAACTGCCGTATGCATGTTCCAGTCCCAGTCATATATACCTGAAACAATCATCATGCTGAATACGAACCACTTAATTCAACTTGCAATGAATCAGCAAAACATCCCATTCTAAATTTCCTATTACTCCCTGAACACTTCCTAAACTCAAAAAATTGCCATCTAACAGTGCATATAAACCACATGCATCGTCACCTATGATATCATAGTACTAAGTAGTAAGTACCACCGTATACTTCCTATTTAAATCCCTTGTCTCTATATCATATATGCACAAAAATAACAAAGACTTCACATGATATAACATGCATTAGGATTTTCATCACTAAAATACTGAGGAGGATGCAAATTTACTTGAGTGTAGTTCAAATACTCCATCATTCTTAATTCTGTGCACATAGTTGCTGCTATTTCCGCTTCTTTCACTGCAGAATCTTGCTTAATACACCCACCATCAACCAACCGTCTTGGATTATCTTCATTCTTCTTTGGTACCATCTCAACAGTTCGTTTCAGCTTCCTTTCCAGAATCTCAGGCAGTGTCTTCCCATCCATTACCCCTCTCACTGTCACTAAGTTCATTTCTGGTTCCATTGAAATGCTCACCACTCCTGTAATATTTCAACATTTTCAAGGGTAACTGTGGCATTACATAAAAAAAAGTTTATATCATAGTTTTTTTAATATTTATAATACATATAATACATTGGAAAACAGTTTATATCATAGTTTATGAACTGGATTATTAGAGCCTAATCGGTAAAAATAAAATACATAAAAAAAGAGCAAACAGATGAATGCTATGGAGCAATACATGGGTTTAGAATCATCTTTAACTGAACATAATAGAATCTGATTTAAACAGAAATGAGCATTGTCCAAATATTAACCTATCAACACACAAATTAGTTTATCAACAAAATGACCAAACAAATAATGAAAAAATGGATACAATGGAATGAAAGCTTTGGAGCGAAAGTTACTTATATAACTGAAATATCACAGTGCCAACTCCATGCTTGATTGTCAACAAACAACTTGTGCACAAAAACAAAAATCATCACATTCAACGATCTATAATCTAGTCTTGTATTTTTTATAAGGTACCAAGCTATTGTACTATTGATATTCCTATCGTATTTCAAACCAAATCAATACGTGACATATCAAATTTTTTCTTAAAATGAGATATGGAAAAAACAAAACACTAACATTTGAAAATGCAAATAAAATGGGAAAATTGCTGCGTAAATTAAGTACCTGTTAGTCATTTTCAACAAGTTAGCAACAAGTCAGAATCGAAGATCCTTGCACTGGAGTTGCCTATTGCCTGTTGTCGTCTAATTGGTCGAAGTCAGGGAGTCTTCACGGCTGCGGACCGTCTAATTAGAGTCGCGTCTGATTCGAGGCGTCGCGACACCGCCTTGTCGTCATCGCAGTCAACTAGCCACCATCGTCGATGTTTGGAGTCGCGTCAATCGTGTACTGTTCTTGGGCAAGCTGCAGATCTTGCCTTTCTTGAGTCGCGAATCTAAAGGTGGTTATGCAATATGTGAAAAACTAAGGGATTTTGTGAAACCCTAGAATGAATTGGGAGACGAATGATTTGGGATTTGGAGAATGGGGAAGCGGTGAAGAAAGTTTTAACTAAAGACAAAGCGGGCAAAGTGAGATATATTGGTGAGCCCGCCAAAAAATTCCGCCATTGTTTTTTTCTTCAAACTACTTTTGTTTGATTAAAACTAACGAATGTAATTAGAGTTCAAATGTTATATTTGAATGTTTTTTGATACTACACATAACATTATTTCTTGTAGTGATCGACTAATCACTCTCGTCAGTTAAATCAATTTGTTATTATAGGTCACGTCGGTTAAGTCATGCAAATATTCGCCCCGACTTTGAAGTTCATTTACTATAAGAATAATTATTTATTAATTATTTAATAATAATAATTATTTATTAATTATCGAATAATGATTATTAATTTTAATTATTCTATTTTCAAATTAATTATTATTATTTAATAGCAATTATTAATTATTAATAAAAAAATTATTCATTGTTAATTACTAATTATTAATATTATTATTTAATTATAATTATTAATTAATTATTACAATGGGAAAACAAAAGAGGTTGTAATAGACATCTATTACAACTGACAAAAAGAAGAGTTGTAAAAAATAGATATCTATTACAACTGGCAAACGAAAAAGGTTGTAACAGGCATCTATTACAACTGATAAAAATGAGAAGTTGTTAAAAATAGGTATCTATTACAACTGCCAAAAAAGAAACGTTGTAATAGACATCTATTACAACTGGTAAAATAAAAGAGTTGTTGAAAATAAGTTTATTACAACTTTCTGAAAAAAAGAGTTGTAAAAAACCTTTATTACAACTGCCATTTTTTAGCAGTTGTAAAAATACAGTTGTAATATGGTCTTTTTGTTGTAGTGATTAAATATTCAATCTCGATTTTATTTAATATTGAGAATATTCATTTAATCACTTTTTATCAAATCAAGTTATAAATCATATTTTCCAACATCTAAAAATCAATAAGTTTAAATAAATTCTTATTTAAATTCAATTTAACCAATTTAAATTCCAAGTCTACCTTAATTTATCTTCCCAACCTTGATTACTAAAGTTATAAAAATCCATTTTCAAAATATTAATATAAATTTAAATAAATACCTAAACATTTTATAAACCAATTAAGTTAAATTTTTATTAAATTAAAACTTATTATTAAATGTATTTTGTATTAAATCTATTTTTTTATATTTTTAAAATAATAAAATTATAAGAAAAATCTTAAAAATTATATTTTCAAAACTAACTTATAAATTAAAATTTCCAAAACATATTATTTTATAAATCTAGATTTCATACATATATATATAAAAATAGCCTATATATATTATATTTTAAACTCTATATTTATTAAAACCATATATTTCCTTTCAAAACCTTGGAAATCATTTTTCAAAATATAGACCAACGGTGTCCGTATATAATTTTCTATCCTATGGTCAAGTGATGCGGATATGTATCATTTCAATCTGCAATTTAAATATCTACGGGTATATATCATTTCAACCCGCAATCCCAAAATTTAAAATAAATGAAATTCGCTTGGGTTTATCATTTCAACCCATAACGATTTTACCTAATCTACAATATCGTTCGGGTATGTATCATTTCAACCCATAGGGAAATCTAAACTAACAGGGAACTTGCAGAGTGGGGACAAATATGATAATAAATCAACAATAGGCATATATCATCAGTGATAAATTAAATTAAATATACACAACAGGATATGGTATCATATATCACAGGTGAACAATTGCAGATAATGGCGTATCATATTTAACAATTAAATAACTAGCAATTCAAATTTAATAGCATATTTCAATTGTCGTTTCAAGTGAAATCAATTTACTAACTATAAGAATGTTAATTGTGAGTGATTGCTCACCTTTCAAGGCTAGAGAAATTTGATAACAAACTGAGCAGCGAATTTGAGCAACGAGTTGCAAAGTGAAGTACGATGAACACGAATTTGACGATCAAAGCAAAGTTGGAAGCTTGGAACTGACGGAAATAAATCAAAATTAGCTTAGTATAAACTGAGCAAATATATGTTATATACATATATAAAAATTTCTCTTAATCAATTTAAAACATATATTTACAGTAAATTCTATATATTTATTTTCAAAAATTAAATTTAAACGCATAAAATATCTCTATATATTTTCGAAGGCGAAACTCATGTAACTGATATAAACTAATATATAGACTAACATATATATTATATAAAAATGGTATCTATTATAAAATCAACATAACTTACTTTATTATAATATATACAAATATACTAACAAATAGAACTTTCACATTATAAAATCAATAGATCAAAATATACAAACTAATATCCAGGCAGATATATAACCCATATATATAGAATAGAGAGTTGGAAAGCACACTAGTTCAGCAAAGCAGTCTATCAAAATAGGAGCTAATTAATATATATATATATATATATATATATATAAACCAATACATATAAATTTTAGGATAGACTGGCACGGCTGCTTCCAAATATACAAGCGAAAACTATTTTTATATTATATATACATATCTACTTTAAACACATACAATACTTCTTTTAAAATCTAGTATACTTTAAGATACCTATACTGTAATACATATTTTTAAAATAAGATCTATATATATTTTAATATCAACATTCCTTCAAAATCAACATTCTTTATATATATATAAATAAGCTATTCAAACAATTATACTTATATATATTCCACTTAAAAATAAATACCCAACATCTTAAATACATATCAAAATTTAAAATAAAATCCTTATTTTGTATTGAAAACAAAACTCACGTATACATATGTATACAAAACAAACAATATATATATATACTACATGCGAAATAAGCTTATATATATATATATAATTTACAACAGAGAAGCAAAGAAGACTGCATGTTTCCCCCTTTTTTTTCAGAAGAGGAGAGCTAGAACTGCACGAAACTGGGAAATGAGGCACGACAGCAAGAATGGAATAGAACAATATATATAACTTTATATATATTTTTTAATTTCTTTAAAAGGGAGGAGGCAGTGGTTTTCTCAATCATGAAGAGGATGGAGCAGGCTGTGGACAGGGTGGATGGAATGGCGGGAGGTAGTGCAGACTGACGGGTTAGAGCTGTTGTTCGATAGAGTTCTGTGTGGTGTTTACAGCAGTGAGGCGGGCTGACGCATGGAATGGTGGGCGATGGATGAGTGGCTGTCGTGGGGAAGAAGCTGCAGTAGGTTGGGCGGCTTCGGCAAGGAGGAGACAAGGCCAAGTGGAGGGATGCGAGTGGACGTGGGTCAGGGTGGTCGGCGGTTTAAAGGTGGAGTGATGGGAAGGTGGTGAGGCATTGCGTACGACGGAGGGTTGGACGAGGTGATGGGTAAACGGGGTGAATACCATGCGTGGAAGAGAGGACGAGCAATGGAAAGCAAGGGGGAAGGTTGGTTCGCAGTTCTCAGGGAAAGGTGGTGCTCTAAATTATGAAAACAAACAGGAAAGAACATATATCTTATATAATTTTTTTTCGAAGCTACGATTAGGGAAAAAAAAGAGGGGAATAGAAGTGGATTCGGCAGAAGTGAATAAAAGAAGAAGAACCACGTTTCAGGCTAATATAAATATAATTTGATACATTGTACTATTTCTCAAATAAACTTTTTACCAAAAGCAAACGTACGAACCGGTTAATAATATATTAAAACAATAGGAATTGTAAAAGCCAAAAGCTAAAAAAATTTAATGACCGATGGCTGTTGGATTCACATGAGATAATGAATGGTCGCGGAAACGAATAGACTCGAACGAGTACCGATACGGTTGACTGCTTTTCGCATATTCCATCGCATATCGAATTCCGAAACACACGAATGAATATAATGCGGAGGTCAGCACGATGATACGAACAGAACGGTACACAGATATTAGCGATACGATCATCCTATCAAAAGTCGATATTTGGTACCAAAAATGCTGCTACAACGCCAAAAATAAGACAAACGGGGCTAGTGAAGTCCAAATTTGACAAAACGGAATACGACGTCTCACTCAGAAAATGATTTACATTTATCTAATAAAAAAATAGATTCAGATTTCAATAATATTTTATTGTCATCAAATTAACTGATTTTTAAATTGAAGATTACACAACAGAATTTACTTTCATATTTTCCAATAATAATTTACCAGTTGCTATATTGAAATAGACGTATTCCAAATATCAAATTTCCATCGCAAAATTTTATAATTTAATTTCAAGCAAAATTACAATTAATTACATTATAAAACCATAAAATTTACGGGTCGTTACACTCTACTTCCATACATGGACCTTCTCTTCCCCTATAGTCATTGGTGTTAGCACATGATAACATTTAATCTTGGCCTATCCTTTCAATAATATCAGCATATCCATCATATCGAAAATAGTATGATAATATAAAATAACAATAAAACACTTCAACGCACATGCATAACCAAAAACAATCCAATCCCTATTTTCCACAATACCAGTCAAAAGAATCGAACGAATAATATCGCTCAACATAGAGGAGCATACCAATCTATGTATAATAACAACTCTAGCCATACATCAAATGACAATAACCACTTTTTGTGAAAGCCAATAATCACACATGCTAACAGATGGTAATTACTAAAATCTATATAGAGACACGCACACACACATCAACACCGAGTAAATACCAATAAATAGAAATTACTCACTCCATACAGTGGTCGTCTCCCCATATGGTAAATACAAAAAGGTATACCTCCACAAATAATAAATATCGATCCAAATAACATGTCCCATAATGGTAAACATTAAATTATATGACAATTGAACAATAAATAATAACAATAATTAATTCCTAAAGTAGTAGAATCATTCCATCATTATTTATGCAAGCACCATCAGTTTACTTCGAATAGTTTAGATCGCTTTGTTAAAATTCATTGGCTCTAAATTAATAGTATTTTACTTTCCATATCCGGAGGTCATTTTGTAGTTATTCACCCAAATAATAATATTAATTCACTTTGAACACCTTAAATACACCGTATTACTATTTTCTCAAAATCATAGAAATTGTTATAAAAATCTCTTTCAAAGGTTATTATTATTATTTTCCTCAAATAGTGGATTTTCCATAAACCCCCCTTTTAATTCACTTTATTTCTTTCAACCCAAAATAGTAATAATAATCCAAATTAGCTATTTTAGAAATATATAATATCTCGCTTTTAAAATACTCAAACTTTATTATTATCCACCTTGAAAATAATATAAATTTTGACTCAAAAATACTTATCAAAATATCTCTTTATTATTTTCCCAAATATCTCTCGCTACTTTAAATAATAATAATATCATTTCCTAATAATACATTTAAAAGTATTTATATTACTATTTACCAAAAATAGCAATAATACTCTTTTAAATCTCTGGAAAGCTGTGACTCCCCAGCTTAGTACTCATTCTATCTGAGAGAATTAACCTTCCGAAAGCACGGAATAAAGGACATGATAGGAGTGAACTATCGTATACACTCCCTTGGGTCAATATGTATACATTCCAATATAACACTACCTCTCAATAATATGTATCTTGTCTCGACACAAAGCAGTGTACATGAAAATTTTAGGATCAAGTAATTCAGAATTAGCAACATATATGAAACCAGCCCAACATAACATTATTGGAAACAAGTAAAAGATAAAATATACATACCATATCTGAACGTTTGATAACAATATATCACAACATACATTATGGTATAAGTACATGACAAGATAAGAATAACCAAATTATATCCATCATATACAACTATATCACAACATATGTACATATACAAAATCATAATCTAACCTTATGTGGAATAAGGACTAAAGGGCCACCATACTCATCTTCTCTATCACCATATCATATGCTAAGAAGCAATACACAATCATAATAACATGTCCTACAAAACAATGTCGTTCTAACCTAAGATTGTTAAATAAATAACACACCCCAGGTCAGGCAAGAAACTGGCTGTGAGTGTACACCCATCAACATCTCCTAGTTTAAACAAGGTTATAACACACATGTTAGGGCTCTATTTAGTGCGACTCACAACTACAACTCTAATCAAATAAGAATAAACCCACGCTTATTCACATTTCTAAGTTGCACAATTATTATTCAAGGCATATTGTAATATAAAGGTGAGAGACATGCACCTACCACTAGTGAATCCTACTCAATTTCACTCAACCCGATATTGAATCGACACTAAGGAATGTGACATATATAGAGACAAATCCCTGAACCACCTTTGTGGGTGGCTCCACATGATCTATTCGCTGCACTCTCACTTCACTCTACCCTGTTAATGCACCATACCGTGCTTCACATCACAGCTCATTTCAGTCAAATCACTATAGCCTTAGTGCGTCACCCTTTAGTTGTGTCCATGCAACATATCTTTTGGACTAAAGTTGCGATTGTACCAAGTTACCATGATTCAAGGAGTGATCCCGAATTAGTCCAGCTAGGATGGATAACTAGCATTTTCAGTAACTCGCCCCATTTCGATCAATTTTATTAAATTTATTTAACAACCTCACTCGCAACATTATCCTTCTAACTATCATTTATTCCCGATGTGACTACAAGGTTATCAACGTGTCCAACACATCACATTTTTATAATATTTAACATCATCAAACATAACATAACAGAATAAACATAAGTGAGGTATAACATAACATAACGGGGTAATAGCAAATGATTAGTAACATAGCGTAAAGGGATAATCATAAATGCCTAACATATAATCATGGCATACACATATCAATGTATACATTGGTGATGTCAAGTTGAGGCATCAGTACAAAACCTTTAAATATAATATAAATCATTTATGCTAACAACCACTTCATGGTAAAATCATTTACAAATAACATAACACATATAACTCATCAAAGAATATATAAAATATAAAGCAACAAAGATCTAAGCAAACACATCGATATTGAATATTACTCTTCACATAGCTTCACATTACCAAACTGAAATGACCCTAACTAATTCCACCTAATTATTTTTACTAGGATTTTTTTTTACATCAATAAATCTCTTAGAGTCATTTAGCCTTCTTACTAAATAATCCAGGATCCTCCTTTTCTACTAATATATTTATATCAGTTCATCAATAAACATATTCACATACATATGAAGATGTATGTGACCCTCTTGCTTGGATCAGAGTGTTGTTTAGCAAGAGTGTATCCTGATTGAATTTTGAATTTCAAATCAACCAGCACATAGCTCATTTTCCATACCTTTTAATTTTTAAGTCAGGGGAATTAATCCCATAATCATATGTAGTTGCTACTTAGTAATTTTTAACACTTCTTTTCCTCAATAGGCAAATTAGGCAAAATCAGCAGTTTAGACGTCTAAAATTTTTATGACAGACGTCTAAATTTGATCTCAGACGTCTCAGAGTGTCTAAAATTGAAACAGAGAGTGAAAAACATTTTGAACTAAATTCAGACATCTAAATTTTTATGACAGACGTCTAAATTTGATCTCAGACGTCTAAACCTTTATGACAGTCGTCTCAGAGTGTCTAAAAATTATTTCTTAACTTATACATGGATTTTTCTTATGTCAGTTTTTTGTATATACATTCAATCCATAAATCCTTTATTCTCAAATTTTCTACCATTAGCCTGACTGTTCTTGAAGCTTAAAATTCATTTTTCTTAGCAAAACATCTTGTAAAAACAAAGCACATAGTCTCAGCTGATATATATAAGTTTAACAACTACAAAACAGCAATTAACCATACATTGGTTTCTCAAAGTAACTTAAACAAAAGGTCTTAATCTAGTTCCTCATGAATGTTTGATTTACTTCAGCAAAGTCTTTTTAAACATAGCATCCAAATCTTTAAGTAGTTAACTCATCCAATTCCTGATCAACCAAGTTCTTATTTACCTGCATAATCACCATGAACTGCCTCATACAAATATGAGACACCCAATGGTGCACAAACACAAAAGGGTCAGACTAATTGTCTGGTATGAATAATCTAACTGAAAACATGATCATATTCAATTCCATTTATATTCCAGTGCTTTGTATGAATAAGAAACTCAGTATCTTCTTTGTACATGTTTTTGTGAGGCATGTGCATTCATATCAGTGTTAAACAGATTATATATATGTGATCACAATGACTTAATTCATAGAAAACAATCATAAGGTTCATCAATAAAAACATCATAAGCCAACCAAATGCAATCATCAATTCAGTCATCATGCCCTTTTCAACTTTACTGGCCATCAGGGTTTTGCCCAGGCCTCTCCTGAACCTATTTCTAAAGTTCATTATCAAATATAATAGGTTCTTTAGCTACTTTCTCTTTTTAAACACACACTGCCTGGGACATCTCTCTGTTAACCCAGCACACTCAGGCCCCTGGGTATAAACATACCATGTGTGAGCTTGCAATGTTCCCCTTGCCAAGCTATATTTTGTAGCCCTAAGATCCCAAGTCCTTAGTTAAATTACTAAGTGTTTTTCCCTTTTTTTTTAACTGAGCTAATCCCTTCTGCATCTCATTTTTTTTCAATCAGAGAAAAATAAACAATTCAACCAATATGTATTCATTCAGGGTCTGGTAAGTTATATTCTCAGAAGCAATCATTTAATCATGAAAACAGATGTGATTTCTTAGTATATCATTTCTCCCATGGGTTACAATGGGTCCAGTTGCACACATATGGTCCTAAGTAGTTTACTAGTTATCTTTTCTTACCTCTGGTTCAATCAGATTCATGATCTGGCTAAACCATAAGTATATTTTGATTTGGGTAATTCATAAAAACATAGAAGCTCAGCACATGTACAACATTGCACTCCTATATTTTCTTTTGATTTAATTAATATGAGACATAAGCAACAACACAATGTTGTAGCCCCATATTTCTTTCTATCTTCAGATCATATGTCTACCCCATGACTCCGGGGATTTTTTATAAGCAACTTTATAAGGAAAACTTATAAAAGAAATCACTCCATCTCAAAGCTAACCCATATCTCAGATGAATATTTTTAAAACATGAACCCATGACTCTTATCATTCTGGGTAAATCACAGTGAGGGGTTTTACACTTAAGCAGAACATTAACAAACCAAGGTCATCAAATCATAAAACATAACTTGTAAAAAGAAAATGAATGATTAGTTCAAATAGGCTGCCTCAATCTTCAGGACTTAATGCCAAAGCTTTCAGTGAGGTTACTCACCTTAATCCTTCTTCTTCCTATGCCTTATGAACCCCTTTTAGTCTTCTGCCTTCTCCTATTTTCTCTGGTTTATGTCTTGTATATTATTTTCTTTAAGTGGTGAGGAACAAATGGGTATGATCTCACTACCCCAAGCCTCTTTATATAAATCCTGGCGGTTACTAGGGTTTATGGAATTTACCCAATGTCAGTTCTACCCCATACATAACATAGCCTGCCTTTAAGAAATAAGAGGGTATGTGGTCCTTGTCTTCATTTTCAGAAATAAGCCTTATTCTTTTAATCTTTTCTCGGGTCATGTTATATCCATGACTTCTTATTTCCTAAATTAAAGAAATTACTAGAAATGGATAAAGTGTTTGTTTAAGGACTCATGCCATTTCTATGTAACTTCTGTTTTCTTCCAGAAATTGGTTGACTGTATACATGTATAACACATGCATACCTAAGTCTTTTATTTTTCTTTCTTTCCTTACATAATTTTAAGTTTATTTCTGCCTAGCTTTTATTTTCTTTGTACCCTATTTTATTTAAAGATAAAATTCTATCTTCATGCATATGTATTTCTAAATCAGTTATTTTAATTTATCTATTGATTTCTGCTAAATTCTTATTACACAGAAATCTGTGTGCATGTGTGTACATCGTCTTGTGCACATGTACATGTTTTAAACCATGTATCTGTAAATTTCAATGCAATTTCAAACAAACAAAAACAATTTCAATGCAATTTCTAACAAACACAAACTAAATTAAATCATGAAATTACTCACAAAAATCAGGGTTATCACACAAACAACCCATTAAATACCCTTCATGATCAAACCATTCATTTAAAGAGTGTGGTTCAAATGCCAAATTTCAAAATATTTATTTCATAATATAATAATATCAAACCACTTATGAAAATTATTTGAAAAGATCATCGACAAATCCCTTCTCAAATATTTCACATAGGTTAATATATTTATAAAATAGTAATGAATATCTAAACTAGATTTTATAACCTTTATTTTAAAATTAACTAATTTAAAAAAAATCAAATATATTTACAGTTTCCAATTTCATTTTCCTTTAATCTTATATAAACTATGTAACAACTTTTTAAAATAATTTATATACTAATAATATTATTTACAATACAAATCTATTTTTATTTTATATCATATATATATATATATCTGTGTGTGTGTGTATGATCTAGATTTCTACCATTTTTATCATTCACATGCATGCATCCAAACGTTTATCATATAAATCCAACATATATCATCTAATTCAAACCATAACATGATGTAAATATCCAGATTTAGTAATAATCATAATTTACTTTTCTAGCATGTAATTACTGAACTAAACACATTCTAATAATTTTTTTATTCACCAGCCCTATAATATCAACATGCATATAGTTTAATGAATTTTATATGTGAATCAAATCAAAGAGGGGATGAGTTAACAAACTTAAGTCACATAATTCCAACAAGAAAATTCCAATGAAATTTTTATATGATATAAATTGAAAAGAGACGTGTTAACTCACTAAAAACAATGCATGCAAGATTGAATACAAAACCTTAATGCTTCAGCCCTTCCTTATTTCTTCCTCCTTTTCACGCCCATGTGCATGCCCCCGAAATCACATTGTAACACCCTATATCTTAGAGTGACATTATATGGAGAATCAAATAAATAAATGATTAATCAAATTAAAGTTTGAGTTAAAACAGTGACAAGTAAATTAAAGAAGGGTGAATGAATGAAGGAAGAAGAGTTAGGGATTTAGAAGATTAGGCTTGAATGAGATTTTAGCCCAAATCCCAAATTACTAATTCCTTAAGCTCCAACCCTACATTCGTTCTCTTTTATTTTCCACAAAACTATAGAAAGAAAACAAAGAACCAAGGCTGGCTATACTTATAAGGTAAAGGAGATAAAGATAAAACAAAAGAGGAAGCTTTCATCATTAAAAAGACTTTAAACAAAGCTTAATCAAACCAAAGGTGAATAAAAACTTTTCCTAAAAATTATCTCTACCCATTTGGGTTAGGAGTTGATCTTGTATGAATGCTTTGATGATGGTAAACATGTTTGAATGGTTAAAACATTGTTTGGTTACATTTGGAATTTAAATATGGTAGATTTGTTCATATATTAGGGTAAAACATGAAATAATTTAATTTAATTAATTCAAAATTGATATATGATGTTATAATGATGAAGTAAAGATGGATTTTAATTTCATAATTTTTGGAGTTAAATTGGGATTTTTATCAATTTTCTAAGTTGAGAAAATGTTTAATTTTGGGTAAATTAATTATTAAAAATAATTAAAGTTATTATTTTGGCTTGATAATTTGTGGAAAGGTAAAATATAATTAAATTGATTTTTGGAGAATATTTGGGATTTTTCCCATTTATTTTCAATTTTATATGAATTAATTGGCTAAGCAAATAAGTAATTAATTAATGATAATTAACTAACAAATAGATAATGTAATTAATGCAATTTTGAAAAGTGAACTATAAAGAAAAGGATTACCCAACAAGAATTCAACACCAAATAAGATTTGGTCTAAAGTTACTACTTACTAAGGCAGTTGTAACAGCCCGCACCTCACCTAACGTAGATATTGTCCCCAACTTAGTCACTTCCGCCTCATGGGCCAAGCCAAGGTTCGGGGTTTTGTTCCTCAAGAGGCCTCGACGTTGTTATAAGGTGAAGGATTTGGTATATAAGCACCCACTTCATAGTGTTTTTCCATGATGTGAGACTATTATTCCTATTTTGAAGGGGTGTTACAATCTCCCCCCCTTTAGAGCCCAACGTCCTCGTTGGCTCATGAACACAACACCACCCAGGCATCGTGGCTGTAACACATACAGACAACAATTTTGGCTTGGTATGGGTCTGATACCAATGTAACAGCCCGCACCTCACTTAACACAGATATTGTCCCCAACTTAGTCACCTTCGCCTCATGGACCAAGCCAAGGTGTGGGGTTTTGTTCCTCAAAAGGCCTCGACGTTGTTATGCGGTGAAGGCTTTGGTATATAAGCACCCACTTCATAGTGTTTTTTGGCCATGTGGGACTATTATTCCCATTCTGAAGGGGTTTTACAGCAGTTTTCAATATGATTATGAATACGACATTTAACCCACAATAGTCCCATATATATACAACCAATGATATCCTATATATTGTCAACCCGTGATAGCACTAAGGCTATCAGCACATGATAGCACATGATGGAGTCAACACACGATGACATATGATGCTGTCAACACATGATAGCTATATGAAAGTTAGCACACGATAACTACATGAAAGTCAGCATGCAATAGCTATATAAAAGTTAACACGCGATAGCTATATGAAAGTTAACACACGATAACTATAGGGAAGTCAGCATGCGATAAGTTCATGAGCCAACATGCAATGGATCTTAGAGAGTTAACACGCGATGGATTGAGGAAGCTATCAACCCACGAAAACTTAAAAGAGTTAACCTAAGATAGCTACTAACTATCAATACACAAGGAATTGGGCAATATCAACATGCAATGACCCCAAGAGGCTTAGTATGCAATAGCCTTATACGTTGGTTTAGGATAATGAATAAATTAAGAAAGAAAGGTTATGTACAAGTGATGGTTTTTCCTAAGTATAAAATGCCCTCTGGAAAATAATAAGTTAATGAAGAATAACTTAATTTAGGAATGAAAGAAGGCCTTCCTTCGTGGCAACAAGATATATAAAACCCAACTTCTTATTTGATATTAGTAATGTAAGGCCTTAGTGGCAATCTTGTGTCTAAGTTAGAAGTGATATTTGATGAAAGGCCTGTATAGCAATCGAATGTCAATCCCACAACATTATATTTAATAACGTAGGTATAGTAAGGATTATGTAGCATCCAATTGTCTATTCATGACAGATAAGCTTAAATTATGGAGTAAGGCTTGTGTAGCATCCAATTTTTAATTCACGACAAATAAGCGAGAATGATAGAGTAAGACTTATGTAGCATCCAATTGTTTAGTTACGACGTAAATGATGGAGTAATGCTTATGTAGAATCCAATTGTCTATTCATGACAAATAAGCGTAAATGATGAAGTAAAGCTTATGTAGCATCCAATTATCTATTCATGACATGATATGGGAGTAGTGGTATAAGGTCTTGGTGGCAACATAATTATATGTTCACGGTAAAACTGAGGTAAAACACCTAAGAACAACCCTTAAGTGTCAAGTACCAAAGTTGAACTGGTAAGAATCAAGCCTATGTCGCAATTTAATATGAGACCATAATAATCGGTCGAACACATGTGTAAGAAATCACACACTTATTATGATTTGATGATTAAGCATGTCTATGATGTAATAATATTGTGAAGTATTTTGTAATTGATTGTAATGATTGGAATAGTGAGGGGAAAACCCATTACGTGCTTGTGCGGCATGGTCTCACTATATGTTTGTTTGTTAGGGTAGAGTTTTACTCATACCAGACTTCATGTCTGACCCATGTTTTTATTATTTTCCATAAACTCATGGATGCTAGTTCGAATAGGCTAAGTTTATATAATAGACAGGTATTTAGTAGGAGGACGAATAAATACTCTAAAGACGAAGCATGAGGCTTATCTAGCTAATAAAAATTATTTTGAATTTCTATCATGTAAAACCAGGATTTATATCTAGTTATGTGTTGTGTTTCCATCTTTATGTGTTAGATACAAAACTACTCTTATTTTCATATTGTATTTACTCCTACATGGGAATGAAATGCGTTAAAGATGATGTAATGAATTATGTAATTCAAATTGAAGTAATGGAAAAGTTATTTAGCTACTATGTTTATTTATGTTGTGAATTTAATGCAAAACTCACATTGTTACTTGAAAATAAATCTAATGGTGACTACAACTTCATCGACGTCCATTTTTGGGTCACGGTGTGGGGGATGTGTAGTGACCCATAATTTTTGAGTCTTTGAATTTGGATAATTAATTTATTATGCGAATTTGAATTTAATATAATATGTGTTTCAAATAATTTTCCGATTTTTGGTGACATATTTTTAATTTAATCTATACGATTTTTCTATAATTTTTAATTTAGAAAATGTTAACCCAAAAAATAGATCAACACCCTGGTTAGAGTTTGAAAGCACCAGCCCTATTCTAACAGAGCAATATCACAAATCACAGATATAAGAAAAGTACAGTAAAAGAAAGAAGACAGACAATTTTTATAGTGGTTCGGCTGTTAATAAAGCCTACGTCCACTTTATAATTTCTCTTATAGATTGATTGTTGTTACAAGAGATGTTTGATTACAAGGCTTTGATTATCTTTAGCTAGATTGAATCCCTAGAGTTGGAATCCACCAGAGAATCACGGTGAATTCCTTTGGAGATTGTTGTGAGGGAGGTAGAGAGTGAAGAATAATTCGATCAGAGCTTCAGCAACCAGTCCGGAGAAGATTTAGTTTATGTTGCAGGTAGAATGAAATTTATATGGGTCGGAGAGCTTCTGGGCTAGGCTACATCTTCATCAGCTCGTAGGTAGGTAGTAAACAACCAAGGGAGAATTTGGCACGCAAAACGAGGAAGAACCATGGGTCGCTGGTGACCCATGGCCTATGGGTCGCTGGCGAATCATATACTTGGCTCATTTTGCGAGCAAATGTCTTGGTCTCTTCTCGTATGTTTCTTTGGCTAGTTTGTTTGAACGTCCGTGGAGAGTTATGGGTTGCTGATGATCCAAGCACATAGGATTTTTCTGGGGTTTGGAATTGGAGATGTTTCGATAGTCTTTTATCGTAGTTGTTTGCGTTCTATCGTTGCACGCTACTTTGTCTTGATGACGATCTGCCGGTTGATTGTGCTATGATTGCTGACTGGACTGAACTGACACTAGCTTCTTGGTTCAGTTGAACTTGGTCATTGCTTTAGTAATATGATTTGTCTCTCATCAACTCCTTGCCTTAGCCTTTCTGGTTAATTTCTAAGCCATTCTGATGTGATGGGATTGTTCTGTATTATGTTGCATCCTGTTGGGTTACAAACCCGGATAACATTTGCCCCCCAAAGTACACCTTTTAAATGAAAGGTGTTCTTTTCTCTAGAACAAGTCATGGAAATGAGTCTTCGGTTGTTGAGCTTTAGTCTTGGTGAATCATCCAGTTCCTTCGGATTCTCTTGCCAGGCACAAGTCATTCCAAACTTGTTACAGCCTAAGACTCTAGACTCTGCCTAAGTGTAATCTATACATCACAATCATTCCGATTTCATTCGGGGTTATTACATCACATGTCTCTAATTACATTACACATCTGTAATCGTCCCGCGTTCATTTGGGATTTACATAACTATCAATATTTGCTTTTCATTCAGAGTTTTTACATCATATATCAAAATCAAATCATATATCAGAATCACATCATATCACATCATATATCAAAATCACATTGTATCACATCCTATATCAAAGTCATCCTGTGTTCATCAAGGATTTATCCATTTTGTTCTATTATAAGGCATTCAAATCCTTTTTTTTACAAAACCAAATCTATTTTAAGGTTCGATCTTTCTGGACCGCTTAAGTAAGTTTAATGCGTGATCTCTCTGGATCGTTTAATGTTTGGTTTAATGTGCCATCTCTCTGTATCGTATAATGTTAAGTTTAATGCGCGATCTCTCTGGATCGTTTAATGTTTTAAGTTAAGGGGACGATCTTTCCGAATCGTTTGTTTGTCAAGTCAAGGGGGATTAAGTAAGCCCATCCGCTCACTCTCCGGTGAGGGGACTTACTTCTTGCACTCCGGTCCCATGGTAGGACTCTAAGGCAATCAATATCGTACAAGTCCATCCACTCGCTCTCTAGCAAGGGGACTTGCACCTTGCACTCCGGTCCCATGGTGGGACTCTAAGGCGATCAAAATCAGTTATCAAAATTCAAATATTCAAATCAAAACAAATAAACATGAATTAACCAAGCAGGAATCCTAAATGTTCATCTTAGGCATCCGACTCAGAGCGTGCCTAGGGATCGTTCGGCATCCTGTACACGTGTAAGCGGCCTTCGATTGTTATCGTCTACATACAAAAAGAAAAGTGCAAGCAAAGAAATGATAAAACAAAGCATTGGAATCGAATCCGACTCCTATTTTCCCCGATCATGGGATAATTTGCCTTGGCGCATGTCCTTAGGCGTTTCTTGATGCATTTGCCATGGATGGCGGTTGTCCTTGCAATTCCACCGCAGTTTTGTTCTTCACATATTGTGGCAGTTGGTTGTTCTGGACCAGTTCTTCTATCAAATCATAAAGGTGTCGACACTCGTTCGTCTCATGCCTATTCAACTCATGGAAGATGCAAAACTTTTCAGATCGTTTCTCTCGGTCAGTGGGCTCCCTCCTAGGCGGCCTTCGGTAGAGGTTCTACCCCCTCGTATCCAGGTATATCCTCTTTGGGGTTTCAGTCAGGTTGTTGTATGTGGAGAATCTTGGCTCGTTTCTCTATCGTTTTGGGCCTTTGATGTTGTCGTCGGCTTCCCTCTTCCCTTTGTCTTTTCCAACTTTAGCTCCAGACAGTCCCTTGCCTTCGACAACATTTATTTTAGCATCCTCATCCTTAGCTTCGGCGTCTTCTTGATGCAAGTACCTCTCAGCTTCGCAATAGAATTATGCAAGATCAATCGGTGGGTCCCTTTTCAATGTAGCTTTGAAATCAGTCTTATTCGCGACTCCAGATAGTGCTGCCATTAGAATAAACGATGGGTTCGGTTTATCCACCGTGGCTGCCGCCGCATTGAATCTTGTTAAATAACTTCTCAAGGACTCTCCAGGCCTTTGTTTTATGTTTTAGAGCGTAAGTACATTCCTTGGTTGTGAGACATGAACCCTGAACATTCTCAAGAATCTGCTCACTAAGTCGTTCCACGTGCTTATGGACCTATTTTCCAATTGTCTAAACCACATTGCAGCCAAATCTGTTAAGTATAAGAGGAAGCATCGCCCCATTACTTCCTCAAAAGCACCCAGCACCTCCATATGTTGGACGTATCGCATCACATGAATTGTCGGGTCTGTCTTCCCTTCATACATTTCCAGTGTCGGAAGCTTGAAATCTGGAGGATTTCTCACGTTCCGGATATTAGCAGTAAATGGGTTTCTATTCACATCTTCTAGACGCTGATCTAGTGGGCCTCCTCTGATGCATCTCCATACCAATTCAACAACTCTATTCTCACCGTCCAACGAAGGTCTCTGTCCTAAAGCAAGAGTCAAGACTTTGCCCCCTGCCACGTTGGGGGTATCCACGGATGGACTCTTCCGGCAACATACATATCTTTTGATTTGCAACTCTAGCTTCATTCATTCCTTCATTCCTTCGAGGAAGTTCTGGTACATATCCTTCTGTCTTCCACATCCTAGTATTTGGATCAGCTCCCATGCCACCAGTCCCTGGTGTTTCAACAGTCGCTCCGACATTGGCATTGATTCCCATGTTGATTCCAGTGCTGCCCCCATGTGTCGGTTCTCTCTGGGCGTGGGGGCAAGGCTCCACCTTGCTCCAATCCAAATCTAGCAATCCCTGTATTGTTCCCTGGAGTTTGATTACTATTCCCTATAGATCTAGCCATCCCTTGCTGCTCCATCCTTTGGAAGAATTCGTCCATCATCTCATGTTGTCTAGCTAAGAGTCCATCCTGCTTCTCTTTCATTATCCTTTCCATCTCCTCTCTAATCACATAGCTGGATTGATGAGAATTTGAGGACACTTCTTGGCTGCCACCAAGCTCCAGTTGACTTGCTCCAGTTTTAGATCTGGTGTTAGGCCTCTTCATTTTCTTTGAATCTCGGATTCAAACTTTAATTTTTTAGATCTTTTCCAAGATTCTCAGTGAAAGACCTAGCCCTTTTCTGATAGAGCAATATCACAAATCACAGATATAAGAAAAATACAGTAAAAGAAAGAAGATAGAGAATTTTTATAGTGGTCCGACTGTTAATGAATCCTATGTCCACTTTATAATTTTTCTTATAAACTGATTGTTGTTACAAGAGATATTTGATTATAAGGCTTTGTTTATCTTTTGCTAGATTGAATTCCAAGATTTGGAATCCATTGGAGAATCATAATGAATTCCTTTAGAGATTGTTGTGAGGAGGGTAGAGAGTGAAGAATAATTCCAGCAGAGCTTCAGCAACCAGTCCGGAGAAGATCTAGTTTATGTTGCAGGTAGGATGGTATTTATATGAGTCGGAGAGCTTTTAGGCCAGGCTATGTCTTCATCAGCTCACAGGTAGGTAGGAAACGACCCAGGGAGAGTTTAGCACGTAAAACGAGGAAGAACCATAGATCGTTGGCGACCCATGGCCTATGGGTCGCTGGCGACCCACAGACTTGGCTCATTTTGCGAGCCAATGTCTTGGTCTCTTCTCGTATGTCTCTTTGGCTAGTTTGTTTGAAGGTCTATGGAGAGGTATGGGTTGTTGATGATCCAAGCACTTAGGATTTTTCTGGGGTTTGGAATTGGAAATGTTTCCATAGTCTTTTATCATAGTTGTTTGCATTGTATCGCTGCACGTTACTCCGTCTTGATGACGATCTGCCAGCTGATTGTGCTTTGATTGCTGACTGGACTTAAATTACGCTAACTTCTTGGTTCAGTTGAATTTGGTCGATTCTTTAGTAATATGATTTAGCTCTCGTCAACCTCATCGCCTTATCTTTTCTGGTTCAGTTCTAAGCCATTCTGATATGATGAGATTGTTCTGTATTCTATGGATCCTGTTGGGTTAAAAACTCGGATAACAGAAAATATTTAAATTTTTGTTTGACATATTTTACAGCAAACATCGGTATTTTTGAAACTTTATATAATTAGTTAACCAGTATATTTTATTTTTGTTTTATGATCGTGTCGCATTGTTGGACGCGATCATATTTTTATTTTTTTCGTTCGCAGCTCATATACGAGCGTAATATTGTGTGTGGGTGTACTATACAACTTTTTCACATTCGAAATTTAAACAATCTTTACCCAAAACACAGCCTTTTTACATATCTTCCCTTTTTTTCTTACGAGCTTAGGTTGCTTAACATTTATTGTTTGTACTTTGTTTTTTAGCTCCTAAAGAATTTTCTTCATATGTACACACTTGCATACATTTATACAAGGGACACAAAACGGTACATTCATTTTCACTCTAGTTGCTTAGCCAAGACGTTAGTGAGTTGATTTGATTATAAATTTGCATACGCAAAGGCAAGGAGGAAGGAAAATTATGTTTACATTCAAACAAAAAAAGAATACATTTTCATTTTTGTTTCCTCCATTGCAAAGTGAACCCCAACAACCATTTCAACAATTCTTTCTTTTCCTTTTCTTTTTTTAATCCTGTGTTTATATAAGTAGTACGATCTAGAGGGGAGATTTTGGCTGGCACGTGAGCAGTGTGGGTATATGCTTGTGTGGTTGTGTATATGCTTACTATTGGAGGTGTGTGTGCAAGTGAAGAAGGGTACGTGTGCATGCGGGATTGCATGCGTAAGGCTGGTGGGTTGTGCTGACCAGGGGGAAGCGTAGAGCTGTGGGTCACGACGGCGTATATAGTGGAGGCTAGCGTGGCGCCGACAGCGGTAGGAAAAGTAGGGTTTGGGTTGGTATTGTGTTTGGGTTCGAGATCAGGGTACTGGCAGTGTTTTGGAGTTCGGGCTCGGCATGGCGGTGGCTAAAGGTGCTAGAGTCGATGGCAGTGCATTGGCGGTGGATGCATGGGTCTCAGGTGGCTATGGCGTCAGAGTTGGGGAGATAATGGGGTAGTCGCGTTTTGTATACCTAAAGGAGCATGAATTAAAAAGAGGAGGAGGGGATTTGCACATAAGCTCCTATTAATATGGTCATTTGTGAATGAGAATGGGGTGTGTTGGTTTGTAGGCGGATCGGGCGAAAGGCATGTAGGCCGGGCCCGATTTGTTTTAAGGGTGAGAAATTATGTTTAATTAATTGTTTAATTACTAAATTAAGTTTGTTAACTTTGAATTATGATAACTGTCTCATATAAAATTTGATTTACCCATGGATTTTTACGTTGGTCTCGTATTGACGAGTACAACAGTGTGATATAACTTGTTGATAGATTTGATGATGTTAAAATATTGATAAAATAATAGGGACTGAATTGAAATATGTTATTTTAAAATAATAACGTCGTTAAAATAATTATACCTTATTGGTGATATCTATTTGGCTAAATAAAAACACTGATTTGTTAAATTAAATTGAATGGATTATTTTGGACATCTATTGAGTACAATAAAATACCATTCTGTTATAAATAACTTGTGTTGATTATTGAAGAAATCTGGTTAGCATAATAAATCTCCATTCTGCTATTATATTAATTTGGACACTTATTCATGTGCCAGTTAATTATTATGTGGATTAACTAATATGGAAGAAAAGTACTGTGTTAACCATCGACGTTTAATTATGGATTTGGTTTACATGTATGTTATTTATGTAAATACCAATTATGTAACTTGAAAAAGTTAAATTGAATTAAATGGTAGCTTGATAAAGTACCATTGTGGACACTAAGCCTCTTTCCAAATTTGAAAAGTATGGATTTAAATCAACTTCAAAATTTATAACAATTTGAGGTTAAGTGTTTATAAGTGATTTTTAAAGTTGGTAATTAATTATCTGATTTATAATGTTTTGAAATAAGTTATTTAATTATATTATTAAAGGATGTTTAAAAGTTTTTAATTATATTGTTAATATTGTTTAAAATATTTTGTTATATTATTAATGTTATTAAAATATGTAATTATATTAATAGTATTGTTTAAAGATATTTAATTATATTATTAATGCTGTTTAAGTTAATTAATTGATTTAATTAACGAGTTAAGTTAATTAATTACTTTATTAAGGGTATTTCAAGTTAATTGATTAATTTAATAAAGGTGTTTATAAATAATAAATTGTTTATAGAAGGAATTTTACTTAATAAAAGGAAGCATTTGAAGGATAACTACAAATGTTATTTCTTAAAGGAGATTATAAACAATATTCTGTAAAGGAGTTTTATAAGTTATATTTATAAAAGAGATTTATAAATGGCAATTCATAAATAAAAGAATAGAATTATAAGTGATATATTAAAGATAACATAGATTGTGTTAATTAAATATGGTTTGCAAAAAATTGGGTTTTGGATTTATGAAAGGGTTCTTATTAAGAATTGTATAAAAGATTTGTATAAAGGAGTTTATAAAGAGAAATTTATAAAAAAGTTTATAAATAGAAAGAAATTTTATAAATCACTTTAGAGATTTATAAAAGAAGTTTTATAAATATATTTTAAGATTTATTAAAGAATTTGTAAATATGAACCGAGCTTATAAAAAGGGAATTTCAGAAAAGGAATGAGACTTTGATTTTGATAATTAATCCTTCTTAATTATGGTGGTATGGAAACATTCTTTTCATACTTAACACCAAAGGATAGGTGGTTTGGTTTATGGTAAGAAATGTTTTAAATGATATTTGTTTTGGCTCATTTCAAATATGAATTTGGAAAAGAGGAATCTTCCTTAAGTTTTTTGCTAATATACTTATACCGTTGAGATAAATATATTGGTATATTTTCTGAGGATTGAAAGTATTAATGGTTTTAGAATATACTTATACAAGTGAGATAAGAGTATGAATGTTTTTCTAAGTATTGAAAGAAGTATAAGGAGTTTGTTGATATTATCTTTTATGAAGGTATTTTGAATCGAATAATTGAATGAGATTTTAATTAATGAAAGATTAATTTATAGAGGCTTAGGATTCCACATGGAATTAAATTTATGTTGATTGTTGTTTATTTGATAGCTAAATAATCTACTATCAAATCTTGCTCAAAATATAACTTTAGAAATATCTAGGAGAAACACAGGAGTTATATGGCATGGTCATCTTCGATAATGTTGTACTATGCGTATATATCTTGTTCTGTTCTCCTAGGATAAATGATAAGGAAATCCGTTCACTTAAACGGTTAGGAGGTGTTCTCCGCTCTTACGTATTGTCTTATTATTTCCAAAAGAACCGCTTTTGAGTTTACCGAAACAATCGATTTGGTTTTGGAGCGACCAATAAGCGGGGCAATGTGCTTATATAAGATGACTCACAACCGTAACTACTCCAAAACCATATGCGTGTTCTATGCTTTGAAAGAGGTTCAAGACCGGTTCGAAGTGATCTAAGATGAAGCATTTTGAAGTGCAACGGCTACTTGCTACTAATCCTAAGGGTGATTCCAAAATGGATGTAGTAGAAATAGTGCCTTTGGTTTGTTCTTATCCTGAACAACTTGTATGGATGAATGTTGTCATTGCATGGTGCCTGGAAGGCAGTGTTGGCATTCCTAGTGGGATTTACTAAGAGAGGAAAAAGGTAATCATAATCTCACAAGCCTCACAACCCGATAATGACTAAAATATGAGATTTGCAGCAGAGCTATATGGTTCACAATCATTAGGAGCATCATTCCTCGATTAAAATTCAATATTTATGGATTTTGGTATGCGTGCACATGGGAAGAGTGGGGCAATGCCTGGTGCACATTGTTTTGGAGCCTGGGTACCAGGGGAATGATGTAATCCGTTATACCATGTTAAAGGGGCAACCGACTCTATGTAGCAGGGGTGCAAGAAGTTCTTGTTGACCTTGGTATTTATCTAGATGTGTACTTTGACCCCAGTAGCCCGGTCATCGATGGAAATCCAATCTCCGATACATCCCTTATGGATTTAGTTGTATACCCATTATGATGGAATTTAATTAATGTAACAATTTCGGCTATGATTAATATTTATTTTATCTTAGACATTTTTATCATATCACTGGATTTTATAATAAAAATAATTTGGTCCTCGTAAGGTAAAAACCTGTCCGTGTTTATGCGCGGCATCATCTTACGAGATACCTTTATTTTCAAAGGGTTTTATAACATTAAGTAAAATCCATTTGATTGTGTTTCTCATGCTAGTTTTACAAGAGTGATCTAAGCATTATTTTTCTTATAATGCTTGGATCAGCCCGAGCATATTTTACAGATTTAGCTGGACACTTTGGAGCTTCAGGAGATGAGCGGGATCCTCCAAGACATATTCTCGTATTTTATCGTCCGTTGTTTTGTTCTTGTATCATTTATCAGAAACTATAAGGACAGATTGTTATAACTATCCAGGGCTGATGATAGGTTAGTTTTGATCTGATTTTATGTATGTATATTGAAATTCAGATTTCTTTTGTAAGGATCATTGATATATTATATATTACTCAGTAGAATGTGAGATTCCGTTCTGTGTTTTCTTTTCTTCCACCCAATAATTTTTTTTCTTCTAACATTTGGATGTTCGGAACGTAAATACCGTGGATGTATTAGTGCCAACTTTTAAGGATAAAAAAGATAGGTTATTGCAGGATGTTACACACCTGCACAGCCCTATCGATGCCACTACCAATTGCGAGCGTGCTCCCATTAATCTTGTCACGCTTACTCCTACAGTCGATGCCCTATTCGCATCATTCTCCTCTGGACATGCAAAAGTGAGTTTTTTCTTTTTTCTTTTGGTTTTGATTAATTTCATAGGTTTCAAAGGAGAAGGGGGAATTGGGTCTGAAGTAGAGAGAACAGAGGGGAAAAGAAGATTAAGAATTTTATTTATTACTTTGGGTTCTACTCCATTTCCAACTAATCCCTTTATGTAAACACAATTTTCATTTTGTCCCCTTTAATTATAAATTAAGATCTTCTTATTTACTTATAAGTAACTCTATCATTTACTTATGAAATTTAGTTTCAATTCAATTTATATCGATCTACTACATATTTTTCAAAATATATTTTAATGATTTATACAAAATATTTGAATTCAATAATTGTTTATGTGTATTTATTTATTGATTTGATTGATAACAAATAATACTTCTTTTCATCTATTTTAATCATATGAAAATATTCACAATGTATAAATATTTTACAATTTGTAAATATTATTATTTGAGTTCAATATATTATTTTAAAAGAATTAATCACTTGATTCAATTTAGTAAAAAAAAATTCCTTTATCAATTAATCTTTAACTTAATTAATTACATTTTCAAAAATAAAAATTATCCAAAATTGAACTAGAACATTATTTAAAAAATATAACCTGTTATAAAAACACTGAAAGTAGGGTAATTGTAAAGGGCATATTTGCCAGAGGCACGATAGTTACAAGATGTTTGATCTTTGTGGAAGTAAATGGAGTGCATTGTCTAAATACCTTAAACAAAGAAGCAAGGAGCTCCCAAAGTTATGTAAGTGGGAGTAGAGGAGTTAGCAAAGAAAACCTACCTATTACATATCTGTTAGGTAGTCAAACTACCGGCTATAAAATCTTTGTCTGGTTGTCTTACTACCTAACAGGAATTCCTGTTCGGCAACAGGAGTAACCAACAAGGTTTCTTATTAATTATTAAAACTATTGGAGATGCCTATGTGGCCATAGGGAAATACAAAACCAAAGAGAGCAATATCTGAACACAACCAAGAGAGCATCTGGATCCACCTTTCAGACCAACCTCATGCCGAATCAACCACCTACCGACCCAAACAAGAATATATAAGAAAAGGCAAACTTGAACATATGGAAGTTCTGGATCACATTTTTCGTATATGGAAATAACCGAACAAAGCATGCTATATAAGGAAACTACCTATTTTTTTAGCCTGACGACCCCATACCTTCATTCCTATAAATATCCAAGCTTCCAAAAACAATAGGGAGAATTTTGGAATTGCCAACTACTGTCTAATAGGATATATGAAATAGAACTATTGGGGGTTATATTTTGATTCAAGATCACTGTATTTTGCATTCAAATCATTGTAAAATTGGTCTATAAGGAAAGAAATGAAAATGAACAGTGGACGTAGGCACATATAGATCGAACCACTATAATGTGTGTTTTACTTTATTGCCTTTTTACTATTCTGTTACTATACAGTTGTGCTGTACATTTATCATATGCAACTCCACATCAAATCAATTGGAGGTATTTGTCCATTTTTTATGCAAACATTTTTGGTGCTTTTATTGGTAGCTTCTCAATATGCCTCTAAAACCAAAGGCTAGAGTCGGTACCATCAGTGGGATTGTTAACCAAACTATTACTAATCACAATAACCTTTCATCTAGCACTCTTTAATTACATACTATCACTAGAGGTGACCTGGATAGAGATGTAGCAAAACTTGATATGCATTTCGTTACCCAACAGCAAGCTATTATGGACCAGATTATGGCACGCTTGGGGCAGATGCAAATGATCAGACACAATGCTGAAGCATAAGGACGATCTTAGCCTAGGGGGTCTAAGAGGCGAAGGAGGTCGTATTCTAGTAGTAGATTTGATCAGGAGTACCAAAGAGCGGGGAGACTAAACGTCGAGGAAGTGGAATGAGTAAGGATTCTGCCCGAAACTGCGCCCATGGAACTGTTCAGCGTCGAACCAACTAGGGGAGGCACTGAGCCAGGACCAAATATGGATGACCCCTCTCAATCCAAGTGACGCTCCCCCGCTTTAGCTGAAATGGCAGTAGATGGAACGCACACCGCCCACTGGGAATGGTCCTGAAGTCGGGATCGGGATTGCAGGTCAAGTCATTACAAAAGATGTAAAAGAGGACTTTCACCCTAAAGGGATAGGCCGACATATCTTCACTCATTGCATAAACTAAAAGACAAAATGACACATATCATTGGAGAATGTTTTCAATGTGAACAAGCAAAACGTGGTATTACAGCTAATGTCGTTAGCCCTTTCTCTATGGAGATAGAAACCACCTAGAACCCTAGAACTTCTAGATGCCCACCATGGATCTTACCAAGTCTGACTGACCCTACAATACATCTACAACGGCACATTCAACATATGCTAATGAGCGAAGCAATGGAGGAAGTCTTGTGTAAGTACTTTCCCTTATTTCTGGCAGACCTAGCAATGATGTGGTTTTGTCATCTTCCTCCTAGCTTAATCACTCATGGACGATGTTAAAGGAAAAGTTTATCAGCTAATTTTGGGTTTTGGAACAACCTAAGGACCCGTATTCAGTATTAGATGTAAAGTAGAGGGAGGACGAGACACTGTGGCAATACTTAACCTCTTACAACACCGCAGCTGTTAGGGTTTAGAACACTGACAAATGATTAAATTTAATAGCACTATGTGGTGGTGTGCACCTAGTCAAAAAAATGGCTTGAAGGTTAATGAAGGAGAAGTCGGCTGCCCTACAAGATTTCTTTTATAAGGCAACAATGTATATGAGGCTAGAGGAGGCTGCACCAGGGAGACAAACTGGGCTGGAAGTTAAATCATCAAAGGAGCTAAACAGTGTAAATACTATGATAAAGGGAAGTAGAAGTAATTTCACAAAAAAGACGAAGAATAACAACCAAAGTGGCTTGGGTGGAAAGAAGGTAGAACGGAGGAGTTTCAGACCTGGACTGAGGTTTGATGCCTATACGAACCTAAATGATACTGTGCAAAACATTTATCTTGTGTGCAAGTAGAGTTTAGTTCAATAGGCCTCAACCGAGAAAGGAGACTGAAGCAGACATAAATGCAGAAAATACTACCGGTTTCACAAATCCCATATGACACTAACGTATGTCATTATTTACAAGACATTATCGAGGAGTACATCAGAAAGAAAAAGTTAAAACGATATGTTAAAAATCCTAATACTTCCCCTATTCCTTTGCACTATACACCAAAACAACCCCCATCGAAAAATGAAGGAGAGGGAACCAGTGCTGACTGTGAGATGGGTGAGAGACTGATAATTAACACCAAAATGGGGGGACCTAACGTAGCGGACAAAAGTTGGGCTGAGATGGAAAGACACGTTATGTCCTTAATGAATAGAGAAGATTTTGTATAAGTCATAGACATGGAGTGTAAGGTCAAACCCTTGAGAAGGATGAGATAATTTTCAGTAGTAGTGATTTGCATGGGAAGCAATAGCCATATTTAGACCCCATGCTGATCTCAGCAATGCTTGACCTACTATAAGTACATCAGATTTTACAGTTGATAGTGGAAGTTCGGTTAAAATCCTATTTAAGGATGCATTTGACAGGATGGTACTATCCATGAAAGATGTCGCGCCATGCAACAAACAACGGCATGGCTTCTTTGGAGAAGGTGAAATTCCCTTAGCGAAGCGGGATTTGTTTGTCGAGCTAGGAAACCATCCTCGATAAGCCATATGGAAGTAAACATTCGTTTTGGTGGATTGTTTCTCTATATACAATGCATTCCTAGGGAGGCCTGCCTTATTAGACTTTCGTGTAGTTGTAGCACATTGGCGTTTAACTATGAAGTTCCCTACGACTTATGGAGTAGGGGCACTAAAGGGAGACCAGGATGCTGCTGGGGAGTGTTACGTGGCAGAGCTCCATGAGAATAAACGTCTGGAAAAAGGGAAGAGCAGTAAGGTTAGCCTCTATGCCAAAAAAGTGACCACGTGACAATTAAAGAAGAGCCCCAAACTCTGGTTTACAAGTGATCCTTTTAATGAGCTTGACTCGACAGACGAAGGAGAGTGGGCCGCAGCGAAGCTTGGAGCGGGGGTAGAATTTTGAAAGTGGATAACAATGACCCGATATAGTTGATGAAAATCGGATCTCAATTAGAATAGGATCTGAAGATACAGTTGATAGGATTCTTATAGGATAATTAAGATGTATTTTCTTTGTCTCATGTAGACATGTATGGAATTTCCCCCTCTATTGCATGTCAAGCCTTGCACATCGACCCAAAGAAGCCCCCGGTGAAACAAATGAAAAGGATTATGGGCCTTGAACGGGTTGGTGGCCCTTAATGAAGAGGTAGAACTATATTTGAAAATGGGTTCATTAGGGAATTCCGGTACCCAGAATGGATAGCTAGGAAGGCCTTGGTGAAAAAGCCGAATGGACATTGGCGAACATATATTGACTTTTCCAACTTGAATGATGCATGTCCTAAAGATTGTTTCCCACTTTTAAGGATTGATCAACTAGTATATAAAACTATGGACATGAGCTCTTATCCATTATGGATGCATACTCGGGGTATAATCAGATCACCATGTATGTCCCAGATTAGGAGCACATTAGTTTTATTACTGAATTGAGACTCTATTGTTATAAAGTCATGTCGTTTGGACTTTAAAATGCGGGGACAACATACCAACATTTTCTCAATACGATGTTTGCTAAATAGATTGGAAGGACTATGGAAGTGTACGTCGATGACAAGTAGGTAAAGTCTAGGGAAGTTGAAGACCATATTACTGACCTGGATGAGTGTTTTAGGTTTTACGAGAGTTTAGAAAGAAACCGAACCCGTTAAATGATTCCCTCGTAGACTCCTCATTGAAATTCTTAGATTTTATCCTATATGCCTGGGAATCGAAGCTAACCCATAGCAAGTCCATGATTTAAAGGACATCAAAATCTCTAAAACATGAAAGAAGATATGGAGTTTAAATGGTAAAGTGGTAGCATTTAGCGGATTTATTTCCAAAGCGACTGACAAGTGCGTTATATTCTTTTGAAGCATTAAAAAAGGGGAAAGTAAAATTCAATGCGACAGATGAGTGCTTAGCCATGTTTCTTATGTGTTGGAACACCTGTAGAAGCCTCCAGTTCTTTTTATGCTAGCAGAAGGGGAAGATCTGTACCTATATTTAGCAGTGTCCACCTATACCCTGAGTGCAGCATTGTTTCAGGAAGAAGACTAGGTGTTGTGGCTGGTATATTATGTGAGCAAGTGTTCCACTAACAGAAGCCTAGATATCCTAAGCTGGAGAAATTGGCTTACTGTCTCTTAATAGCAACCTGAAAACTGAGGCAATATTTCCAATCCTATCCAATTTGGGTGCTGACGGATCAACCATTGAGGCATGTCCTACATCAGCTTGATGCCTCAGGCCGGTTAACTAAGTGGAGTATTAAGATGGACCAGTACAAAATTACCTACCATCCCATAATGTCAATCAAAGGACAGGTCTAGGCAGACTTTATTGCTGAGTTCACAATTGGGGACAACAAAGTCAAATCTCGGGAGGAGGAAAGCTCTTAAATGGTGAATATACGTGGCTAAAGCATCAAATGAGCATGAATCTGGCGCTACAGTAGTGTTAATAATACCCGAGGGACTAAAGTTGAGCTACACGGTGTGGTTAGGGTTCAAGGTGAAAAATAATTAGGTCGAATATGAGGCGTTGATAACAAGATTATAGGTAGCAAAATAATTTGGGAAAAGTCATTATGCATGCACAATGACTCTCCATTGATCGTAAACCAGGTGCTAGGGGAAATCTAAGCTAAAGGAGAATACTTGACGTCTTATCTAAGGACGGTGAAGACCTTGCTTAACAAAGTGGAGCAGTATGTAATCAGGCACACTCCAAGGGAAGAGAATCAAGATGCAAATAACCTGGCAAAATTGGCAAGTTCAGGAGATGGACAACTATTAGGCTCAATACTGGTGACGACCCCACCGAGCCATAGTTTAGAGAAGGTGAATGTAGTTGCGACTATTAGTGGGGAGGAAACTTAGATGACATCGATCATAAAGTATTTAAGCGAGGGGTTCTTATTAGGAAACATGAACGAAGCCAAGAGGCCATACAAAAGGCACCTCCGTCTATTATTCAGGATGGTATGTTGTACCAAAGAGGATTCTCTAATCCACTATAAAGGTGTGTAGCTTGAAAATAAGCCGAAGAGATGTTGGATGATATACATCAGGGCAGTTGCGGAGATCACACTAGGGAGCAAACTCTAGTAAAGAAGGTGTTGCGATATGGATATTTTTGGCCAACATTGAATCATGACATGATGGAATATGAAAAAAGGCGTGATAAGTGCAAGAGGTTCGTGAAAATCCTAAGGTTGCCCCTGACTAAGCTAACATACATGGTTAGCCCTTGACCTTTTGCAGTTTGCGAATTAGAGGTGGAGCTAAGTATGCTATAGTGGAAGTTGACTACTTTTGTTAGTGGGTCAAAGCAGAACCTCTCACTAAGGTGTCTTCTTCCAAGGTTATAAACTTTTTGGTCAGGAATGTGATATGTAGGTACAGAGTCCCATCGGATCATCTGAAATAATGGATTACTGTTTGGCAGTGAGGAGTTTACCAACTTATGCCAACAACATGGGATAAAGAAGAGTTTTTCTGCAGTGGCATACCCATAGGCTAATAGGTAGGTGGAAGTAGTCAACAAGGCCTTAAGACTCTCACAAAGAAGCGGCTGGAAAAGGTGAAAGGTGCATGGATGGACGAACTCCCTCTGGCACTATCGGCCCATCGCACTTCCTTCAAGATAGTGACAAGCCATACCCATTTTCCTTGACCTATGGTTCAAATGCCATGCTTCTCATGGAACCGCAATACCATCATATAGAAGGATTCATTATGACCTAGATGGAAACGAGGAGCTATTGAATATGTCCCTAGATTTGATCGATGAGAAGCGTGACGAAGCTGCTTTAAAGGCCACGACACATAGTCAAAGGATAACTAGGTAGTATTACTCTAAGGTCAAACAACGCCCTCTCAAGGAAGGAGAATTAGCGCTAAAATGAATATTCCTTAGACTAGGTGCAATCAACTGGTTCAGGGAAGGATCATGTCATTCGTAAAAATCTAAACGTGGAGCTTACATCCTCGGCATAGTAGATGAGGCTGTGTTTAGAAAATCTTGGAACGCACAAAATCTTCGTCGCTATTTCACTTGATCCTTATTGTCTTTTTCATTCAAGTACTTCCATTTTGTAATTAAGACAATTATCTAGTGATTATTAATGAAATTTGCATTCCTTGAAATCATACTACATAAGATGTCTTTTGTTATAGGGTGATTATTTTGAACATCTAAGTCATGGAATAGGAAGTAGTCGTTCATTTTGACTAACCCAACACCCCTCAACGAACGATAGGGATGGGGTTAAGCAACCAAGCCTGCCAAGTTCGCATTTATACCGACTGAGCGTTACAAAATGCTTCCAAGCATAATTCTCTTATACAAGGGGGTAGGATGTAACTACCCGTAAATTTCGACAATTAAATTTGTTAATTAATTGATTTTTTTTGTAATTAAATTTAGTAGAAATAAAAAAAGAAAAAATAAACTTATAAATTCATATTGAAATGAACGCTAAAATAAAATATATAAATGGTAAATTAAAACCTATTTATTTGTAATTTGAATTAAATTCTAATGAATGGAGTAGTGAAAGGTTTATACCTGGATATAAATTGAATATGAGAAATTAGAGGTAAGTATTGAATTGATTATGCCATAAAAACATGGTTAACAGTAATTGGATGTAAATTAAGGAAATACGTTATTGCAAGTTAATAAGTAATGAGCGTGAATGAACATTTCCAATTTAATATAATGATTCAAAAGTTATGACTTAGTTTTAAAGGGAATATAGTATAAACAAATGCAATCAGTATATTTATCATATATTGATTTACTTGTAACTGAATGTAAATTAATGAAATTTTGTTAATTAAGTTAATTTAGGGCAATCCAAATAAAATTGAAATAACCATAAGGTCATAATGTGTTGTATCTAGTAAATTTGGAAATTTATTTCCAATAAATGTAATAAGGTATTTGAAACATATATTGTTTTCATAAGATAGTATAAAGGAATGTAAACATTGGATTTAACTAAGGAAACAAACCGTAAAGATTGAATTTATTTAATGAATTTATATATTTGAATAGGGATTGAATGTAATTTTATGTACTAAGGTTGATACAAGTGATAAGTAACTTAATTTATGCAATACCTGTTACTTGGAAACAAATTTGTAAAGTGTAATTGATTGAAATCTGTAAAATGGAAATGAATTCAAAGTTACAATTAATTGATGGAATAATAGGGGATAAACTGTAATTTTGTAATTCAATGTTAATTATACCCATATAAGGTCAATTTATTGAATAGCAAGATTTTAAATCAGTAACCGAATATATTGAGATTTCAATTTATAATTAATAACATTTAATGTGAAGTCAATTATAATTAATTGGCTTAATTTGTGCAGATAGGGTAGTTTTGATTAGTCATTAATGTTTGTAAATTCTATAAGATGCAACCAATGTTAATTTTATTTATTTATAATCCGACGACTGGTTGATTTAAGAAGTAAAAGCCAAGATTTATTTATTTAATTATTTGAAATTTGAAATTCAATAAGTAGATTAATTGCAAATAAGTGGAATTTAATATTAAAATATTACGTTAATGGAAATTAAGAGTAAATTTGAGGATATAATGCAACACTAATTAATTGAAACTAATGTGAGATTTAAATTGATCGAAATTAGGAAATTGTTGTAACTTGGGTCTGTAAACAATAAACTCTTAAATGTAGTTAAAAGTAAACGGTGACGATATGTGTTGCCCGTTTATTAAGTCTATTAATTGAAATGAGAAATCAAATGTTATTAAATAGAAACAAAAGTTACATGAATACAATGTTTGGAAGGGTTGGATTTGAATACATTAAGAAATAGAAATTGAATTTGGAATCTATTGCAATAAATCTAAATGTTATGTTTGGTTTTAATTTGAACATAAGTGAATGAAATTAATAGGATGAGAATAAATGACAACAGTAATTGTAGGTAATAAAAGCTTATTAATGTAAGGAAACGAAGACAACCATTAAACATTTTAAAGTTATAATTGGTTGAAATGTGTAAATAGGGAATGGATTCAAAGCATAAATTGATGCAATAATATGTAATATTTATTCAAATAAAGAGGTGATTAGGTGTATATTAATGTAATGAAATAATTAGCAGTATATATGGAATAATATTGAAACAAACAAAATTTGTAAATGAATAATGAAATAATAATTAGGGTGAAGTGTAACAAAGAAGTTAAATAAAGCTGAATTTGTATAAATTGAACAAAATTGCAATAAATGAAATGGAAGTAATTTGTTGCATTTGGAAATAAATTATAATAAGTAGATAAGAGTAAGGGTGGTATAATTAAAGGAATTTGTATATAATTTATAGTGATTAAATGGAATTCCAATTTGTTGAAATAAGGAAATTTTACACTTGGTAATAAATTTAATATAAGAAAGACAAACATAAATATTTAATTTATCAATGAATTAATAGTAGTAAATAGTAACTGAATAAAATGGAATTTCAAAATGTGTATGTGGTCCCTTCATTTCTTTTTTCGCATGTACGTTTTAAAATAGTTATCTCATTATTTATATTTTGTCCGTTCATTCTATTTTTAGCTTTGCTTATAAATTACCCGTTATAAACCCTAACTACTCCTTATTTCATTTGTCTGTGCATACATCTCCTTCTCAACTCTTCATTCAAATGGCAGAAAAAAACCTAATTCCCAAATTCCAAAACCTAATTTCAATTCTAAAAAAAAGGGAAATTTTTTTTCGAATCTGCATCGACTTCGAGTCGTGCTTCGGGTTTCAGAGGGAAAATCGCTGTAGCAACTTCGGGTCAGGAAGAAAACGACTCGGGTCTTCGGGTCGTTTTGGCAAAAACTCAGAGCAGACACCGGGATTTTGAGGCGCCGGACCGGAGTTGAACCCGAAGTCGACCCAGCACCAGAATTTTCCAATCTTCAAATTTTCATAACTTTTTCATACGAGCACGGATTCATGCGCGGTTTGTTTTGCTGGGATCGTATCGAAATTCCGGACACCTTGACGCTGGTTTGGATGAATTTGGAGACTGTTCAAATTTTGGGTTTAAATTGGATTTAATTTCAATTTAAATCCAAAGGTGAGTGTTTTAACCCACTCACAATTTCTAAATTTTCTTATGTTTGTTAAATAAATTTTTGATGTGTTTAGAAATTTATTTATAACTGTTTGGCATATTTTCAGTCATCTTTCCAGTTAAATTGAATTTAATTAATTTATTATTATTTCATATAAATCTGCTAGTTAAATTAATTTATTATTGCATATATATACTGCCAGTAATTACCTGTTATTTATTATCTGTTCTATTTTGATGTTATTGATTTAATTGGTTGATGATTGTGATAAATACTTGATGATTGATATTGGATGAATGGATGTTTTATTTGATATCATTATAATCTGCAAGTTCGTTATGGATTTATTTTTTTATTTGGGATCGCGGTTTGAAATGATATATAACCATAATTTTATTTTAAATTGCGGATTGAAATGATAAATATCCGTATCACTTGACCATAGGATAAAAAATTATATACAGACACAGTTGGTCTATATATATCTATTTTGAAATGATTTCTATGGCTTTTGGAAAAATAAGGGTTTATATAAATACTGATTTTGATATTAAATAAATATTATTAAATTCTTTAAATTTAAGCTATATATAACTTGATGATGTTTTAAGTTGATTTACGAATATTTCAAGTTTGAGCTTTATGTAAACGCTATTGAATTTATTTGATAAATAATTTTAAACTAAATAATAGTAAATTGAATTAAGAAACATATGAGATTATCAGGTTTGGTTTGGAAATTTTGGAATATTTAAAGACTTGAAATATATCAAAATTGAAATGTTTTATTTAAATTAAGGTATTATTGTTTTCAAAGTATTGGTTTTCGAAATTGTTATAACTTTAAAAGTAATATGGTTTGTAAAATGAATTTATTTGAAATAGAATTTATTTAAGAATTATCTGTGAATATATGGATTGGGAACCTATTGAAATTGAAATTTTAGAATATGACTTCAAAATGTGGTTTGGGTTTAAGATGATTTAAAAGAATATTTCAAGTTATCTAAATTTAAGAAAGATTAGTGATTGGAAATTTGGTTTTATTTAAATAAGATATTATTAAATTGTTTTGGAAATGGAAATGATATATTATTGAATTGGGTTTTGAAATGGAAATAATACATTGATAATTTGGGTTTGAAATAGCAATAATATTTTGGTTTTAAAGTATATACTATTTTGAAGTAAAGGATATGTTTTGAAATGGCAAAAATATTTTGGTTTTAAAGTATATACTATTTTGAAGTAAAGGATATGGTTTTGAAATGGCAATAATATTTTGGTTTTTGAAGTATATACTATTTTGAAGTAAAGGATATGGTTTTGAAATGGCAATAATATTTTGGTTTTTGAAGTATATACTATTTTGAAGTAAAGAATATGGTTTTGAAATGGCAATAATATTTTGGTTTTTGAAGTATATACTATTTTGAAATAAAGAATATGTTTTGAAAGAGCAATGATTGTGTTTTTAAAAGTAAATATATTTTTAAATGACCACGGCGTTATAATAACGTTTGGTTGTTAAAGAGACCGGGATCGGATATGGACATACTCTCTGTCGATACCGAAAACCACTTTGACAACTGTGTACGCGGTGGAGTTTCCAGAATAAAGTAGGATGGTGGCGACGATCCTAAGGTATATACGTGGACCCAACTCCCGTGAGTTGGCATAAGGTGGCTAAAACAGGAGCGATCGACGGGCCAAGGAGGTAGCACCTCTGGTCGGACACACTTCTTCGATACCATTCTATTACTTGTGATTGATTTGGTGGCCACCCTTGATTTGGGAGTGTTGTTCGAGGTGGGCGGTAGTGGCTGCTATGCATCACCACCAGTTTGGATGCGTAATTGGTATATCTACCCTGGCATTGCCTTGTGTGCCGTGTCACCTACCATATCGAGCTTTACTACAATTTGTGATTTCTCCCGTAGCCTGTGGAGTATCGAGGGTAGCCCCCATTTTGGGAGTATGCTAATACTGGATAGACTACTGGGACTATTACGTGTTAAGGGCTATATGGGTAACCCCTTGACGCTATTAAAAAGTATATTTATTTTATATTAGACATTATTATAATAGCGAATATTACTACATAGTAAATAGTTTAACGGATCCTTAGGGGATGTGAATCCCGAGCATCTCTTAAGTTACTACACTCACGTTAGACACTGGATAGGAGATGTCAAATCCCGTAAACATCTCTGATGTCGTTCCACTCATATATTTATCATTGATTTAACTTATATAAGATCTTTTAGTTCTGACTCGAGTGTTTTGTCTTTTCAATTCGCTCGGGTCAGCCTGAGCATTTCAGGATTTGAAGGCCTTAATTCTGGAGGACGAAGACGAAGAATTATTATTACTATTTGTTATATATTCCACTACACCATTGTATTCCGCTGCATTAATTATCATTCTCTGGTATGTGTAACTCTGATATGTATTGTATAAGTATAATCAAATGTTTTGTAAAACAGCTTCATGAACTGTTATTTGATTATTATATTTTATCGTTCTGCCGCAAGATTCTATTTTGTTTCTTTTATTTCTCCACTTTTTCTTATTTACTCCATAACAATCCGCCCTTCTGTATAGTTTAAGTTGGCACGTGTGTCTGCTTAAGCGTACAAAATTGTGGGATGTTACATCTGGTATTAGAGCTTTGGTTTAGCGATAAACCTTAGCTTTGTGGGGTCTGACTCTTTATTAATAGGGTAGTAATACCCTATGATGAGTCGTTGAGTGTATATATATGAGAGAGCGTATTTGTTAGTGTTATAAAAAGGTTTTATATTGTGTTAATTTGTTCCGTTTTGTATTTAAAAATTTTGGTTGGTGCATAGGACGCTATGACATCAATAGGGATTTCTAAACACTTAATAGGACAGACCGACACAATATTTGTTTTAAAATATAGGCGAATGAAATAATTTTGCCTATTATATTTTCTATATATAAAATAAATTTTTATAAATGATATATATATTTGGTTGCTATTATTGGTTGTTAGGTAATGAAATTTATAAATAATAGTTGAAATAAGATTGAAAATAAAATAAATCAAATTGGAAATTTTAGGACATAAGTTCCGGGATTTTTGGAAAAAATTTCTTTTGAATGATTTTGGAATATAATAATAATATTATTTAGAAGTATTTTCTGATATAAATATTTCAACATAATTTGAAAGAATTGTTTTAAAGAAAATTTTGGAAAGAGATAAGTTTTGTACTCCCCTTTTTGTCACTGGAAAATAATTTCGGTGACGAGTGCACGCATCATCGACATTCATTTTCGAGTTTCGAAGTGGGAAGACCACTGTAGTAGTTTTACTACAGATTTATTTTGATAAACAAATATAGATTTTAAATTGTTTTAATATAATTAGATATATATGTTGCAAGTATATACATTTATCTATTATTTTAAAATGATTTGAAACAGAACCCGGTATTTAGTTCTTAAATTTCCGTTCATTAATAGTTTCAATTATTGTGGTGAAATGTAATGTAACTAATTAATAATTGGAACCTTTAATAAAATAAGAGAGTTAATGCTGAGTTTTAAATGGAATTAAAAGAAATTTGGAATTTGTAACCTGTCAACCAATGGATATTATGATTGAATATTAAGTAATTTAAAAGAGATAAAATAAACTTGTGTAACTTTCAATTTCATCCTTAAAGGCATATTTATAACTTACCAATATTAAAAGTTCTAATGCTCATAAGGAAGTGTAATGGAAAATTATACAAGTAAACCTAAAAGTAATGAAAGTATTCAATGCATTCTTTAATATATAAGGATTTATTTGTTGGAGTTGTTATGAACTTAAGTATAATTGAAAATGTTATTAATTAAATATAATATAAATGTAAGTATTATAGGAAAATGATTATACACTTAAGTAAATAAGTTGATATGCTAAGAAATTTGAAGTGAACATAAATATCATAATTACATAGATGTAAATAAATGAAATTAAGTAATAATGAATGAATGAATAAATATAATGCAATAAAAAAGAAGAAACTGACATGACACTAATAAATGAAAACGAATATGTGTAAGTAATAAATGAAAATAAATGAAATAAACGCTGAACCAATGAATAAAAGTAAATGTTTGTAAGAAGTAAATGTAAATTAAAAAGACAAATCATTATATAAATGAAAAAGAAATAAAATAATAAATGTTATGAGATGAAGTTATAATAATAAACTTAATTTATTGTTTGAAATAGTTGTCTGTCTTGGTTTATGAGTTGTTTGGGTAAAAGATACTTTAATTGCTTAGATGTATGAATAATCTATGGAATTTATCTAAAACTGTTCAGTAAATGGAATACTTCATAGTTATTTGTCATTTTATGTGATATAAAGTGTCTTAACCCAAACAAACCAATTGTTTGTCTTGCTTGAATGGTTGATTTGTATATGATGTGTATTGTATTTGTTACAAATGATGGTTGTTTATATTGATTAGTTGGTTAGTGGTTGAAACAACTTTAAATATTTCATTTTATATAATTATTAACCCTTTTTATATTATATAAGTGAAATACAGGTTATGGAAGCAATTGCTACTGCTTTTGGTTTCATAATTAAGTGTTGAGTGCCCGACAAATAGGTACGTTCTCGGATTACGGTTTTATAACGTTATTTTATTATTTTCCCGTGTTGGGCTATATTATTTTGGAATGTATATGTTATATTTGATATTATATTTTCTCCAGAGTCACACCGTACAAAGGAGACTCTGCCGAAATTTTTCCAAAAATTTTGGACTTAGAAAATTTTGAAAATGTTTCCAAACTTTAACAATTTAAGTATAAAAGATTTATTGGTTATAAATTTAATATTTTAAGTAAGATATCTTGATTCCTAAATCCTTCTTTCCCTTACTTTTCCTTTTCGGGGACGAAAAGTTTTGAGTGGGGGAGAGTGTAACGACCCGTAAATTTCGACAATTAAATTTGTTAATTAATTGATTTTTTTTTGTAATTAAATTTAGTAGAAACAAAAAAAGAAAAAAAACTTATAAATTCATATTGAAATGAATGCTAAAATAAAATATATGAATGGTAAATTAAAACTTATTTATTTGTAATTTGAATTAAATTCTAATAAATGGAGTAGTGAAAGGTTTATACCTGGATATAAATTGAATATGAGAAATTAGAGGTAAGTATTGAATTGATTATGCCATAAAAACATGGTTAACAGTAATTGGATGTAAATTAAGGAAATACGTTATTGCAAGTTAATAAGTAATGAGCATGAATGAACATTTTCAATTTAATATAATGATTCAAAAGTTATGACTTAGTTTTAAAGGGAATATAGTATAAACAAATCCAATCAGTATATTTATTATATATTGATTTACTTATAACTGAACGTAAATTAATGAAATTTTGTTAATTAAGTTAATTTAGCGCAATCCAAATAAAATTGAAATAACCGTAAGGTCATAATTTGTTGTATCTAGTAAATTTGGAAATTTATTTCCAATAAATGTAATAAGGTATTTGAAACATATATTGTTTTCATAACATAGTATAAAGGAATGTAAACATTGGATTTAACTAAGGAAACAAACCGTAAAGATTGAATTTATTTAATGAATTTATATATTTGAATAGGGATTGAATGTAATTTTATGTACTAAGGTTGATACAAGTGATAAGTAACTTAATTTATGCAATACCTATTACTTGGAAACAAATTTGTAAAGTGTAATTGATTGAAATCTGTAAAATGGAAATGAATTCAAAGCTACAATTAATTGATGGAATAATAGGGGATAAACTGTAATTTGGTAATTCAATGTTAATTATACCCATATAAGGTCAATTTATTGAATAGCAAGATTTTAAATCAGTAACCGAATATATTGAGATTTCAATTTATAATTAATAACATTTAATGTGAAGTCAATTATAATTAATTGGCTTAATTTGTGTAGATAGGGTAGTTTTGATTTGTCATTAAAGTTTGTAAATTCTATAAGATGCAACCAATGTTAATTTTATTTATTTATAATCTGACGACTGGTTGATTTAAGAAGTAAAAGCCAAGATTTATTTATTTAATTATTTGAAATTTGAAATTCAATAAGTAGATTAATTGCAAATAAGTGGAATTTAATATTAAAATATTACGTTAATGGAAATTAAGAGTAAATTTGAGGATATAATGGAACACTAATTAATTGAAACTAATGTGAGATTTAAATTGATCGAAATTAGGAAATTGTTGTAACTTGGGTCTGTAAACAATAAACTCTTAAATGTAGTTAAAAGTAAACGGTGACGATATGTGTTGACCGTTTATTAAGTCTATTAATTGAAATGAGAAATCAAATGTTATTTAATATAAACAAAAGTTACATGAATACAATGTTTGGAAGGGTTGGATTTGAATACATTAAGAAATAGAAATTGAATTTGGAATCTATTGCAATAAATCTAAATGTTATGTTTGGTTATAATTTGAACTTAAGTGAATGAAATTAATAGGATGAGAATAAATGACAACAGTAATTGTAGGTAATAAAAGCTTATTAATGTAAGGAAACGAAGACAACCATTAAACATTTTGAAGTTATAATTCGTTGAAATGTGTAAATAGGGAATGGATTCAAAGTATAAATTGATGCAATAATATGTAATATTTATTCAAATAAAGATGTGATTAGGCGTATATTAATGTAATGAAATAATTAGCAGTATATATGGAATAATATTGAAACAAACAAAATTTGTAAATGAATAATGAAATAATAATTAGGGTGAAGTGTAACAAAGAAGTTAATTAAAGCTGAATTTGTATAAATTGAACGAAATTGCAATAAATGAAATGGAAGCAATTTGTTGCATTTGGAAATAAATTATAATAAGTAGATAAGAGTAAGGGTGGTATAATTAAAGGAATTTGTATATAATTTATAGTGATTAAATGGAATTCCAATTTATTGAAATAAGGAAATTTTACACTTGGTAATAAATTTAATATAAGAAAGACAAACGTAAATATTTAATTTATCAATGAATTAATAGTAGTAAATAGTAACTGAATAAAATGGAATTTCAAAATGTGTATGTGGTCCCTTCATTTCTTTTTTCGCATGTACGTTTTAAAATAGTTATCTCATTATTTATATCTTGTCCGTTCATTCTATTTTTAGCTTTGCCTATAAATAACCCGTTATAAACCCTAGCTACTCCTTATTTCATTTGTCTGTGCATACATCTCCTTCTCAACTCTTCATTCCAATGGCAGAAAAAAACCTAATTCCCAAATTCCAAAACCTAATTTCAATTCTAAAAAAAAAGGGAAATTTTTTTTCGAATCTGCATCGACTTCGAGTCGTGCTTCGGGTTTCAGAGGGAAAATCACTGTAGCAACTTCGGGTCAGGAAGAAAACGACTCGGGTCTTCGGGTTGTTTTGGCAAAAACTCAGAGCAGACACCGGGATTTTGAGGCGTCGGACCGGAGTTGAACCCGAAGTCGACCCAGCACCAGAATTTTCCAATCTTCAAATTTTCATAACTTTTTCATACGAGCTCGGATTAATGCGTGGTTTGTTTTGCTGGGATCGTATCGAAATTCCGGACACCTTGACGCGGGTTTGGATGAATTTGGAGACTGTTCAAATTTTGGGTTTAAATTGGATTTAAATTCAATTTAAATCCAAAGGTGAGTGTTTTAACCCACTCACAATTTCTAAATTTTCTTATGTTTGTTAAATAAATTTTTGATGTGTTTAGAAATTTATTTATAACTGTTTGACATATTTTTAGTCATCTTTCCAGTTAAATTGAATTTAATTAATTTATTATTATTTCATATAAATCTGCTAGTTAAATTAATTTATTATTGCATATATATACTACCAGTAATTACCTGTTATTTATTATCTGTTCTATTTTGATATTATTGATTTAGTTGGATGATGATTGTGATAAATACTTGATGATTGATATTGGATGAATGGATGTTTTATTTGATATCATTATAATCTGCAAGTTCGTTATGGATTTATTTTTTTATTCGGGATTGCGGTTTGAAATAATATATAACCATAATTTTATTTTAAATTGCGGATTGAAATGATAAATATCCGTATCACTTGACCATAGGATAAAAAATTATATACAGACACAGTTGGTCTATATATATCTATTTTGAAATGATTTCTATGGCTTTTGGAAAAATAAGGGTTTATATAAATACTGATTTTGATATTAAATAAATATTATTAAATTCTTTAAATTTAAGCTATATATAACTTGATGATGTTTTAAGTTGATTTACGAATATTTCAAGTTTGAGCTTTATGTAAACGCTATTGAATTTATTTGATAAATAATTTTAAACTAAATAATAGTAAATTAAATTAAGAAACATAAGAGATTATCAGGTTTGGTTTGGAAATTTTGGAATATTTAAAGACTTGAAATATATCAAAATTGAAATGTTTTATTTAAATTAAGGTATTATTGTTTTCAATGTATTGGTTTTCGAAATTGTTATAACTTTAAAAGTAATATGGTTTGTAAAATGAATTTATTTGAAATAGAATTTATTTAAGAATTATCTGTGAATATATGGATTGGAAACCTATTGAAATTGAAATTTTAGAATATGACTTCAAAATGTGGTTTGGGTTTAAGATGATTTAAAAGAATATTTCAAGTTATCTAAATTTAAGAAAGATTAGTGATTGGAAATTTGGTTTTATTTAAATAAGATATTATTGAATTGTTTTGGAAATGGAAATGATATATTATTGAATTGGGTTTTGAAATGGAAATAATACATTGATAATTTGGGTTTGAAATAGCAATAATATTTTGGTTTTAAAGTATATACTATTTTGAAGTAAAGGATATGTTTTGAAATGGCAAAAATATTTTGGTTTTAAAGTATATACTATTTTGAAGTAAAGGATATGGTTTTGAAATGGCAATAATATTTTGGTTTTTGAAGTATATACTATTTTGAAGTAAAGAATATGGTTTTGAAATGGCAATAATATTTTGGTTTTTGAAGTATATACTATTTTGAAATAAAGAATATGTTTTGAAAGAGTAATGATTGTGTTTTTAAAAGTATATATATTTTTAAATGACCACGGTGTTATAATAACGTTTGGTTGTTAAAGAGACCGGGATCAGATATGGACATACTCTCTGTCGATACCGAAAACCACTTTGACAACTGTGTACGCGGTGGAGTTTCCAGAATGAAGTAGGATGGTGGCGACGATCCTAAGGTATATACGTGGACCCAACTCCCGTGAGTTGGCATAAGGTGGCTAAAACAGGAGCGATCGACGGGCTAAGGAGGTAGCACCTCTGATCGGACACACTTCTTCGATACCATTCTATTACTTGTGATTGATTTGGTGGCCACCCTTGATTTGGGAGTGTTGTTCGAGGTGGGCGGTAGTGGCTGCTATGCGTCACCACCAGTCCGGATGTGTAATTGGTATATCTACCCTGGCATTGCCTTGTGTGCCGTGTCACCTACCATATCGAGCTTTACTCTGATTTGTGATTTCTTCTGTAGCCTGTGGAGTATGGAGGGTAGCCCCCATTTTGGGAGTATGCTAATACTGGATAGACTACTGGGACTATTACGTGTTAAGGGCTATATGGGTAACCCCTTGACGCTATTAAAAAGTATGTTTATTTTATATTAGATGTAACGTATCGGGTTTTGCCCGCTCGAAAATCGACATCCATACTTTACATCGTACTCGAATGTCGTAGATTCGAGCGTTCAAATCCGAGTCGCCGGAGCTTATAACACAGTTAAGTAAATAACACAGCGGAAGAAATGAATAATACATTGATATACAATATCTGATACAACAGAATGATACAATGAATATCAATATACATCAGAGATATGATACCACAAATAGCAGCGGAAAAGAAAACGATAACATCAGCAGCGGATAATCTCCATCTTCAAAGCACTAATCCAGAAATAGCTTGAACTTCCAATAATGATACACCAAGATAAGCAAGTGCAGTCCGATCCAAAGACTGAACTAGCTCCAGATAACCTACTAATCTGACTTATCTGAAAAACCAAACTCTAGACTGCTCGTGTAGAAAAATTTTGAGCATCCAGAGTTTAGGAAAGAAACAATAAACTCCGGATCAGTCATGGGACTGGTGTGAGCAACAAAAACAGTTCATCTTTAAACAATCAACAAAAGGATTTAAAACATTGAAATCCGCAATGCTTTTTGGAAAATGAAACTACCATAAGACCTCCCGCCACACACACAATGCAAACGCAGAATTGGAGGAGATTTCTTCTTATGATAGTCAAAGATGCTTACTACGCAAAAATTGGATATAATTACTAGTGCATAGTGGAAACCATTTCGAAAGTATAATATTAATCTTAGCCAGCATAGACATTCCGAACTATGCCTACTATAGCTACCATTTAAACAGTGGGGCGCCACCATAAGTAAATGGCAGGTTCTACAACTAAAACCGTACTGGTTCGTATTGGAAGAATGGATTTCCAACAAATGGTCAGGCTAAGGAACTTCCTTCCGCCGCATGGGAACGCCTCTGGCGGGACGCCCCGAGAGACAAACTGCTCTCTGCCAAACAAAGCCGGGTTACCCCTGTAACAGGTAACTCACGAATATGCCATCACCCGGTCCTTTGGGACCTTTATCCGAGCTCGGTATCCAACATCACACATCATAAAGAAAGTGTATCCACATGAGTAAGTATCTGGGCTCCATACCATGATACCACCCCTTTCCAGAAGGAAATGACATACCCTAAAGGGCGCGACCCTCATAACCTTGCCGCAACGATCCTGTTTCGACCATTTCCGGGTTGTGAGGCCCTGACGAAGTCTCGTCCACAAAGCTACGCTTTTTCAAAAAGCCACGCTTTGGGTCAACAGATGATCAACCTATGATCACAAAGATAAATGATCAAACAAAAGATCATATCACAAATGATCAAACATTGATCATCACACAGCAACACTCAGCATGCCACATTACCAAATTGGGATATATCGCTGATAACTTCAACTACATAACCTTTGAGCTCGTACGTCTCAGAGAAGGGTGTTAAGCTAAGAGAATAAATTCTCCGCCACCAAACAGAAATGTATTTGAAAGAAATCGGCTTTATATCTCAAAGTGTAATGTCAGACATGTATCCATATAAGTCTGTTCCGGGTTCGAACAGAACCGAAGGCACTTCTCACGAAGCCCTTGCAAATCCGGATAACTTTCAATCACGTCCGGACTTCCCGTCACAAAAGAGTGATATAAATCTCTATACCGGGAGCTACCCAGTGCAGAGACATTCGACAGGTTGTCCTTTCATTTTCGAAAAATATCCGGTCTTCAACACCGGTCTTCAAATGCTATCCATATACGACGTATCACTATTCGGAATGGGTTATATGACACTAAGGTCCTCTCCCGGCTAACCCGAATAGTGAGCGCAATATTCAAAAACAAATGGATAATGGGATTTCAATTAAGTCACAACTTATTACCCAAACTTTCTTTTCAAATGGTTTAACAAATTACCATTTTAATCTTTTTAAACAAAAAGATTCAATTCACAAAGTTCACTTAATTTCACAAAGATTCATTCACAGATTTTCCAAATCGATTTCCATTTCAATTTAATTAATTCGTTGAATCTTTAAATCAAAGATTTAACAAATAGCTTTCAAAACAATTTCATTTCGAATGGGTTAAACAAGTCATCACTTTAAATCTGTTAAAAATAAACCGATTTAATTCATAGCTTTCAAAAAGAATTCATTCATAACTTGGAAAACCATTTTTCAATTAAATCTTAAAATTCCTTTACCTAAATTGGAATTTCATTTCTGATCTGAAAGCTTTTGTTCCTTTAAAACAAACAGTTTTTATTTGGAAATTTGATTCATTCATACGAGTTGAAATCCTTGGTTTAAATTCAAATTCCCAAATTAATACTTTAAAATGGTTTACTTCATACAAACACATTTATATCATCTTTTATCCCTAGTTTCCAAATCATAGATTTAATTTCAAACTTGAATCCAAATTTAAATCGAACTATTTAAATTTTCAAAACTCGGTTAAGTTATTCAAAATAACTTTTATCTTTGAAATTCAATTTTAAAAACTTTTCACTTTAAAACCAAATTTCCAATTTCAAAATCAATTGAAATTAAAATTTCAATTTCAAAACATCAAATTTAAATTATCTGTGACTTAACCGATTTCCACGTGAAATCCATATTTGTGTGTGTAACAGTGTGGTCCAGGGGTTTCACACAATAGTGCACAACATCAATCATCACAGATCAAAATACATAATATAGTTGATAAGCGATATAAACTATACGCTTATCGTTCATTCACAGATCACAGATATATATCACAGGTAAGTAAACTACAGATCACAACATAAATCAGGGTGTATCACAAAGCATCATATATCAGGGATATCAAACAATTCACATTCAATAGAATCCAAACATTCATAAGTAAGGTCAATTTATATCTGATTATAATTAATTTATACCAGATTAATTACTTTTGAATAAACTACAAATCTTGGTTAATTAATCATTAATTAATTATAAACCATTTTAATTAATTAACCTTCAATCATTTATAAATTAACCTTTTAATTATAAATTAATTAACCTTTTAATTATAATTCATCAATCTTTAATTATTCAATAATTAACTTTTAATTATTAAATTCACCCTTTAATGGATTATCTTTAATTAATTACTTAAATTAATTATTTCTCAATTGATTATCATTCTTTAATCACCTTTATTAATTAATTGACCTTTACTTAACTATTTTTTTTTCTCAAATTAATTTATCACATTGATTAATTTCCTTTAATTAAATACAATAAGTGATTATTCTTAATTATCTTCATCTTTTAAATCAATTTCATAAAGAAATTTTCTTAATACCTTTTGATTAAAACCTAATACACGAATTTCAATTTATAAATTAATCAACCTTTAATTAAAATAATATTTAAATAAAAAAAATCATTTCTTAATTAAGGTTCCTAATATACTTATTTCCAACACTTGCTTAATTCAAGCATTATCAAATTCCATTAAGAATACTTAGAAAAATATTCATTATCATCATATAATTTATTTCAAAATCAATTTATTTTCAAAACAATTTGAAAATATTTACTTAAAATTTTAAAACCCTGCTGCATTATCAATGACCCGAGCCAATCACTCACTTACCCGAGCTCAACTTCTGGTTCCACCCTTCCATTTCCTGCTTCGAGTCGAACCCCTGCTTTTCTCGAGATTGAACCCGAGGCGATATCGTCTTCCCCAAAACACGAACCCACAGCATAGCCCAAAACTAACCCAACGTGCACGTGTACGTGCACGAGACGTCGGAGCTACGGCGATCACCATCGATCACGTCACCAAGTCGCCGAACCTCGCCTACATCGTCACGAACACCCAGATCCACGAATTCGCCAGAAAATCGAAAATAAGCTATCGAGCATCCTCCAGTAAACTCATCGATCGACAAAAACCACTATTCGCCACCGTCACCGATCAACTGAGGCCCTCAACCTTTTGCCACACCACGACAGCACGTTCTTCTTCCACTTCCCAAACTCTCGCGACACTCGATCAACTGGGGAGGACGTACGAATCGAAGTTCTTAGCCATGCCAAATTTAGGTTTACATACTTCAAACGACTGCCGCCATTGCCACAGTGGTCGAGAGTGCCTCCGACCAATTTTCCCATCACCTTCGTAGGCTCATTCATCTCCGCCAGAAACCCAGACGCCCCTAGTTCATTGGGTGGCCGGCAATTGGTCGAAAATCGTTTCCCGTTCATCTATGAACTGCTCTCGAAACTTAGCTCTAAAAATCCTGATTATTATTTTAAAATTCATAGATTTTGATAACAAATCTACTTATATACTTGAAACAACGAATCATTCAAGTCGAGATTTCAATATAGTTTAATATTTCACTGTTTTTCTCATTCTTGAAGTAAATTCTCAATAAATAAACTTGGATTTGTTCCTAACATGGATGTTGTCCTATTTAAATCATCTTTTGTTTAATAACCATAACTCAAATTTGCATAGATTGTGAGATGTAAATTCTTGAAATATTTTTTTCAAGCCTGTAACCATAAGGATAGGCATATATGCCTGTATACACATGATTTAGCTCACATATATATATATATGTATACTTCATGTAAGTGTATTCAACAGCTAGGCAACATTCCATAACATTATCAATCACAAACATCAAAAGATAAAACAAAGATAATTAAGTTGCTCACATTGTTTTGGAAGAAGAACAGAGCTTCATTATTGAACCAGTTTTGAAAAGGCAGAGGCTTGAAACTTGATTTGAAAACAAGAGGACTTACAAAACTGACAGTTGAAAACTTTGCATCTGTTGTTGTTTTTCCAGAGAACGATATCTTGCTTTCAACTTAAAACTGATAGCTTTAAAAATTAAGTCTACTCACAATCAACACATATAAATGGCTTAAAGGTTTAAATTAAAAGTTTGCTCACCTTAAAAAGAAAGAACAGAGAACAGGCTATGCATTTGAAAAATTGATCTTTGCTTTGAGTTTCACTGCCTTTTAATCTCTGGTTTGCATTGATTGTTTTGTTGAATTTAGTTTTTTTTTTTAGTTTTGCATGATATTACTTTAGATTTATTTTCTCGGTTCTTTAGTAAACGAAACTGATGAAGAGGGCTAATATATAAAAGGAAAGTGTATTGGGTATACAATTTGTACAGGGTACTATATATTGTTTGTACAATACAATGCAAAGATGTATATTTTTTTCTTTGTTTTATCAACAAAATCTCGGCTGATGATTTTCTGTAGGGTGGCTAAAGGTCCAAGCATTAATTGCTTTGTACAATCTACACATATACCATACTTGAAGATATTTTGTTTGTGTTCATACTTGATTGTTTACAGCCTACATACTTCCTCTATTTGCTTTCTTTTACTTGTTCTTGCCTGCATATATTTTGTACCTGGGGTGCTTATTTTGCGAGCACTTGTTCATACTTATATATATTTTGTTTCTTGCTTTCATATATACACACTGGTTTCATTTTTTTCATCTTTATACTTACATTTCTGTTTACATTTATTCATATTTAAATGTATTTATTTTGTATCACTTAATCAAATTTTATATATATTTGTTTCTTTATATATATATTTTTCTTACTTATTTTATAAGTGCATTTGTTTATATTATCTTATAAACTCGAACCATTATTAACCATCAATTCTAATTATTATTATCAATCATTATTATTATTAAACCATTTATTTACAATTTTAAATTCAAATCAAATATATATACAATATTTTTAATTTAAATGATTTATCCAAAATTTATTCGAAGATCGGGGAAACTCGCATCACTTAAATCGATTAATTCCACAAATATTAATTCAAAAATAAATAAATTATCATTTTAAATTTATATAAAATCCGGGGTCGTTACAAACTTCCCCCCTTAAAAGAATTTCGTCCTCGAAATTACCAAGAAGACACAAAGATAGATGAAGAATATTTCATCAATTCAAACTGAATATCTATTCTGCATTTGGCTTACCAAATCAGAATATCAATAATATACACAAGAACGAATCTGTTGAATTCTTTCACACGATACTCGGGTTATCCAGATCTACGAAATATGGAGTGGCATCGGTCAGTGCGAAGTGATAACTAACCATTCGTAGAATATACTGGGACCCAAAAGAATAGATAGATATATCGATACAATTTCAAAATTTTCAGTTTAGAAGCTTAAGTATACCTATTAACCATAGCAAACAAAGCAACCAATTCATCCAAACAAACAATTTTGGTCCACCCGGAGTTTACGTCCCATTTTAATATATCGAATCTTCTTCCTGGATCTACCAGAAATAATCGAAGAATTGAGAAAAGATGTTGAACAAAGAGATCGATAGAGAAAAGGTTGTTTCCTTGTTGTTACAGGGTATTGACCCTTTATAATCGTATTTCCCTGTCCCCTATCTCGTCCTCTTCTTGCACTCATACTTACTATCAGTAGATAGCAAGAGAATTTACTGAGACATTCGAACGGATATCTTAAGGATACACTCATTCTAGAGTTTACTTCACTCTATTTCTAATGAGTTACTTAACGTGTTATACTCCTGAGCTAAAGTTCAACCTTAGCTCTGATACCAAATGTAACGTATCGGGTTTTGCCCGCTCGAAAATCGACATCCATACTTTACATCGTACTCGAATGTCGTAGATTCGAGCGTTCAAATCCGAGTCGCCGGAGCTTATAACACAGTTAAGTAAATAACACAGCGGAAGAAATGAATAATACATTGATATACAATATCTGATACAACAGAATGATACAATGAATATCAATATACATCAGAGATATGATACCACAAATAGCAGCGGAAAAGAAAACGATAACATCAGCAGCGGATAATCTCCATCTTCAAAGCACTAATCCAGAAATAGCTTGAACTTCCAATAATGATACACCAAGATAAGCAAGTGCAGTCCGATCCAAAGACTGAACTAGCTCCAGATAACCTACTAATCTGACTTATCTGAAAAACCAAACTCTAGACTGCTCGTGTAGAAAAATTTTGAGCATCCAGAGTTTAGGAAAGAAACAATAAACTCCGGATCAGTCATGGGACTGGTGTGAGCAACAAAAACAGTTCATCTTTAAACAATCAACAAAAGGATTTAAAACATTGAAATCCGCAATGCTTTTTGGAAAATGAAACTACCATAAGACCTCCCGCCACACACACAATGCAAACGCAGAATTGGAGGAGATTTCTTCTTATGATAGTCAAAGATGCTTACTACGCAAAAATTGGATATAATTACTAGTGCATAGTGGAAACCATTTCGAAAGTATAATATTAATCTTAGCCAGCATAGACATTCCGAACTATGCCTACTATAGCTACCATTTAAACAGTGGGGCGCCACCATAAGTAAATGGCAGGTTCTACAACTAAAACCGTACTGGTTCGTATTGGAAGAATGGATTTCCAACAAATGGTCAGGCTAAGGAACTTCCTTCCGCCGCATGGGAACGCCTCTGGCGGGACGCCCCGAGAGACAAACTGCTCTCTGCCAAACAAAGCCGGGTTACCCCTGTAACAGGTAACTCACGAATATGCCATCACCCGGTCCTTTGGGACCTTTATCCGAGCTCGGTATCCAACATCACACATCATAAAGAAAGTGTATCCACATGAGTAAGTATCTGGGCTCCATACCATGATACCACCCCTTTCCAGAAGGAAATGACATACCCTAAAGGGCGCGACCCTCATAACCTTGCCGCAACGATCCTGTTTCGACCATTTCCGGGTTGTGAGGCCCTGACGAAGTCTCGTCCACAAAGCTACGCTTTTTCAAAAAGCCACGCTTTGGGTCAACAGATGATCAACCTATGATCACAAAGATAAATGATCAAACAAAAGATCATATCACAAATGATCAAACATTGATCATCACACAGCAACACTCAGCATGCCACATTACCAAATTGGGATATATCGCTGATAACTTCAACTACATAACCTTTGAGCTCGTACGTCTCAGAGAAGGGTGTTAAGCTAAGAGAATAAATTCTCCGCCACCAAACAGAAATGTATTTGAAAGAAATCGGCTTTATATCTCAAAGTGTAATGTCAGACATGTATCCATATAAGTCTGTTCCGGGTTCGAACAGAACCGAAGGCACTTCTCACGAAGCCCTTGCAAATCCGGATAACTTTCAATCACGTCCGGACTTCCCGTCACAAAAGAGTGATATAAATCTCTATACCGGGAGCTACCCAGTGCAGAGACATTCGACAGGTTGTCCTTTCATTTTCGAAAAATATCCGGTCTTCAACACCGGTCTTCAAATGCTATCCATATACGACGTATCACTATTCGGAATGGGTTATATGACACTAAGGTCCTCTCCCGGCTAACCCGAATAGTGAGCGCAATATTCAAAAACAAATGGATAATGGGATTTCAATTAAGTCACAACTTATTACCCAAACTTTCTTTTCAAATGGTTTAACAAATTACCATTTTAATCTTTTTAAACAAAAAGATTCAATTCACAAAGTTCACTTAATTTCACAAAGATTCATTCACAGATTTTCCAAATCGATTTCCATTTCAATTTAATTAATTCGTTGAATCTTTAAATCAAAGATTTAACAAATAGCTTTCAAAACAATTTCATTTCGAATGGGTTAAACAAGTCATCACTTTAAATCTGTTAAAAATAAACCGATTTAATTCATAGCTTTCAAAAAGAATTCATTCATAACTTGGAAAACCATTTTTCAATTAAATCTTAAAATTCCTTTACCTAAATTGGAATTTCATTTCTGATCTGAAAGCTTTTGTTCCTTTAAAACAAACAGTTTTTATTTGGAAATTTGATTCATTCATACGAGTTGAAATCCTTGGTTTAAATTCAAATTCCCAAATTAATACTTTAAAATGGTTTACTTCATACAAACACATTTATATCATCTTTTATCCCTAGTTTCCAAATCATAGATTTAATTTCAAACTTGAATCCAAATTTAAATCGAACTATTTAAATTTTCAAAACTCGGTTAAGTTATTCAAAATAACTTTTATCTTTGAAATTCAATTTTAAAAACTTTTCACTTTAAAACCAAATTTCCAATTTCAAAATCAATTGAAATTAAAATTTCAATTTCAAAACATCAAATTTAAATTATCTGTGACTTAACCGATTTCCACGTGAAATCCATATTTGTGTGTGTAACAGTGTGGTCCAGGGGTTTCACACAATAGTGCACAACATCAATCATCACAGATCAAAATACATAATATAGTTGATAAGCGATATAAACTATACGCTTATCGTTCATTCACAGATCACAGATATATATCACAGGTAAGTAAACTACAGATCACAACATAAATCAGGGTGTATCACAAAGCATCATATATCAGGGATATCAAACAATTCACATTCAATAGAATCCAAACATTCATAAGTAAGGTCAATTTATATCTGATTATAATTAATTTATACCAGATTAATTACTTTTGAATAAACTACAAATCTTGGTTAATTAATCATTAATTAATTATAAACCATTTTAATTAATTAACTTTCAATCATTTATAAATTAACCTTTTAATTATAAATTAATTAACCTTTTAATTATAATTCATCAATCTTTAATTATTCAATAATTAACTTTTAATTATTAAATTCACCCTTTAATGGATTATCTTTAATTAATTACTTAAATTAATTATTTCTCAATTGATTATCATTCTTTAATCACCTTTATTAATTAATTGACCTTTACTTAACTATTTTTTTTTCTCAAATTAATTTATCACATTGATTAATTTCCTTTAATTAAATACAATAAGTGATTATTCTTAATTATCTTCATCTTTTAAATCAATTTCATAAAGAAATTTTCTTAATACCTTTTGATTAAAACCTAATACACGAATTTCAATTTATAAATTAATCAACCTTTAATTAAAATAATATTTAAATAAAAAAAATCATTTCTTAATTAAGGTTCCTAATATACTTATTTCCAACACTTGCTTAATTCAAGCATTATCAAATTCCATTAAGAATACTTAGAAAAATATTCATTATCATCATATAATTTATTTCAAAATCAATTTATTTTCAAAACAATTTGAAAATATTTACTTAAAATTTTAAAACCCTGTTGCATTATCAATGACCCGAGCCAATCACTCACTTACCCGAGCTCAACTTCTGGTTCCACCCTTCCATTTCCTGCTTCGAGTCGAACCCCTGCTTTTCTCGAGATTGAACCCGAGGCGATATCGTCTTCCCCAAAACACGAACCCACAGCATAGCCCAAAACTAACCCAACGTGCACGTGTACGTGCACGAGACGTCGGAGCTACGGCGATCACCATCGATCACGTCACCAAGTCGCCGAACCTCGCCTACATCGTCACGAACACCCAGATCCACGAATTCGCCAGAAAATCGAAAATAAGCTATCGAGCATCCTCCAGTAAACTCATCGATCGACAAAAACCACTATTCGCCACCGTCACCGATCAACTGAGGCCCTCAACCTTTTGCCACACCACGACAGCACGTTCTTCTTCCACTTCCCAAACTCTCGCGACACTCGATCAACTGGGGAGGACGTACGAATCGAAGTTCTTAGCCATGCCAAATTTAGGTTTACATACTTCAAACGACTGCCGCCATTGCCACAGTGGTCGAGAGTGCCTCCGACCAATTTTCCCATCACCTTCGTAGGCTCATTCATCTCCGCCAGAAACCCAGACGCCCCTAGTTCATTGGGTGGCCGGCAATTGGTCGAAAATCGTTTCCCGTTCATCTATGAACTGCTCTCGAAACTTAGCTCTAAAAATCCTGATTATTATTTTAAAATTCATAGATTTTGATAACAAATCTACTTATATACTTGAAACAACGAATCATTCAAGTCGAGATTTCAATATAGTTTAATATTTCACTATTTTTCTCATTCTTGAAGTAAATTCTCAATAAATAAACTTGGATTTGTTCCTAACATGGATGTTGTCCTATTTAAATCATCTTTTGTTTAATAACCATAACTCAAATTTGCATAAATTGTGAGATGTAAATTCTTGAAATATTTTTTTCAAGCCTGTAACCATAAGGATAGGCATATATGCCTGTATACACATGATTTAGCTCACATATATATATATATATATGTATACTTCATGTAAGTGTATTCAACAGCTAGGCAACATTCCATAACATTATCAATCACAAACATCAAAAGATAAAACAAAGATAATTAAGTTGCTCACATTGTTTTGGAAGAAGAACAGAGCTTCATTGTTGAACCAGTTTTGAAAAGGCAGAGGCTTGAAACTTGATTTGAAAACAAGAGGACTTACAAAACTGACAGTTGAAAACTTTGCATCTGTTGTTGTTTTTCCAAAGAACGATATCTTGCTTTCAACTTAAAACTGATAGCTTTAAAAATTAAGTCTACTCACAATCAACACATATAAATGGCTTAAAGGTTTAAATTAAAAGTTTGCTTACCTTAAAAAGAAAGAACAGAGAACAGGCTATGCATTTGAAAAATTGATCTTTGCTTTGAGTTTCACTGCCTTTTAATCTCTGGTTTGCATTGATTGTTTTGTTGAATTTAGTTTTTTTTTTTTAGTTTTGCATGATATTACTTTAGATTTATTTTCTCGGTTCTTTAGTAAACGAAACTAATGAAGAGGGCTAATATATAAAAGGAAAGTGTACTGGGTATACAATTTGTACAGGGTACTATATATTGTTTGTACAATACAATGCAAAGATGTATATTTTTTTCTTTGTTTTATCAACAAAATCTCGGCTGATGATTTTCTGTAGGGTGGCTAAAGGTCCAAGCATTAATTGCTTTGTACAATCTACACATATACCATACTTGAAGATATTTTGTTTGTGTTCATACTTGATTGTTTACAGCCTACATACTTCCTCTATTTGCTTTCTTTTACTTGTTCTTGCCTGCATATATTTTGTACCTGGGGTGCTTATTTTGCGAGCACTTGTTCATACTTATATATATTTTGTTTCTTGCTTTCATATATACACACTGGTTTCATTTTGTTCATCTTTATACTTACATTTCTGTTTACATTTATTCATATTTAAATGTATTTATTTTGTATCACTTAATCAAATTTTATATATATTTGTTTCTTTATATATATATTTTTCTTACTTATTTTATAAGTGCATTTGTTTATATTATCTTATAAACTCGAACCATTATTAACCATCAATTCTAATTATTATTATCAATCATTATTATTATTAAACCATTTATTTACAATTTTAAATTCAAATCAAATATATATACAATATTTTTAATTTAAATGATTTATCCAAAATTTATTCGAAGATCGGGGAAACTCGCATCACTTAAATCGATTAATTCCACAAATATTAATTCAAAAATAAATAAATTATCATTTTAAATTTATATAAAATCCGGGGTCGTTACATTAGACATTATTATAATAGCGAATATTACTACATAGTAAATAGTTTAACGGATCCTTAAGGGATGTGAATCCCGAGCATCTCTTAAGTTACTGCACTCACGTTAGACACTGGACAGGAGATGTCAAATCCCGTAAACATCTCTGACGCCGTTCCACTCATATATTTATCATTGATTTAACTTACATAAGATCTTTTAGTTCTGACTCGAGTGTTTTGTCATTTCAATTCGCTCGGGTCAGCCTGAGCATTTCAGGATTTGAAGGCCTTAATTCTGGAGGACGAAGACGAAGAATTATTATTACTATTTGTTATATATTCCACTACACCATTGTATTCCGCTGCATTAATTATCATTCTCTGGTATGTGTAACTCTGATATGTATTGTATAAGTATAATCAAATGTTTTGTAAAACAGCTTCATGAACTGTTATTTGATTATTATATTTTATCGTTCCGCCGCAAGATTCTATTTTGTTTCTTTTATTTCTCCACTTTTTCTTATTTACTCCATAACAATCCGCCCTTCTGTATAGTTTAAGTTGGCACGTGTGTCTGCTTAAGCGTAAAAAATTATGGGATGTTACATAGGATGTGTTGCAGCAACATTAAGTTTTCCCTCAACGAAAACAGTGGCGAGCAATAGTGAACCGCACTTACCCATGGTCAGGACTTGACCACCGACTAGGTAGTTCACCATTGATGATTGGCCCTAAAACCCTAGTCGGCATTGGTGAACTTGACTTACCCATGATCAGGATATGACCACTGACTGGATAGTTCACCATTGACGATCAGCCCCAACACCTTGGTCGACAATGGTGAACTAGGCTTACCCATGATCAGGACATGGCCACCAACTGGGTAGTTCACCATTGACGATCGGCCTTAAAACCCTGGCCAATAATGGTGAACTGGACTTATTGGCTCTAAAACCTTGGCAGCCAATGGTGAACCGGACTTACTCATGGTCAAGATATGACCATCGAATGGATGGTTCACCATTGACGATTAGCCCTAAAACGTTGGCCAGCCTGATGAACCGAACCTACCCGAAATCTCAGTTATTGACTGCAGACTCATCATTGCCAAGAAAATTTTGTGTAGAACACACATAGAATACACACATATGACCAAATAAGAAGGAATAATAGAAAGCAAAAGGCAAACAAGCTATGAAAGATTGCAACATCCAGACATCATTAAATAGCCAAATATCCATGATGCAATATCACGGCCATAAAAAATAATAGGCACTTGCCCTCACAAAAGTCATCAAATTGGATGTGCGCGGTCGGAATGTTTGGTACATAAAAAAACAAATAATTACTAATTGAAGAAATTCAACCACCACTTGGACTTGGATGAGTTCCTCTTCTTAGCTTGCTTAGGTCCGGTGGCCTCTTTCTCTTTCCTATCCTCTTTAGCCTTGGATAAAATAGCTGCATCGAGCTCAAACTGCTTCTTCTTTATTACCTTAAGCTCCTCCACTACTTCCAGCAACCTTGGTTATTTTTGCCATTAACTGAGCTATTATAATTGCCCTGAGAGCTCCGTCCTTATTGAAATGCTTAGTTGCCTCATTGTTGCCCATAATCTCAATCTTAGTATCTTTCTTAAAAGCGGCAATCATCTCATCATGATTTTCTTCTGCTATGAAGTCCGATGACCCCTAGGCTATAGGGAAGAATCCAACCTCCTTTGGGAGAAGATGGAGCATCACCTCTGGGCTGGCTATGGATGGTCCTATCTGTGGAGATATGATAAACAGTTGCAGGATGTCATGCATGGGGGCATTAGATAACCAATTTCAAAGTCCAGCCTTATGTAATAGCTCCTGAAGCACCGTTTTTCTTAGCTCCCTCATCCTTCTGAACTTTTCAGGCTTTCTCATTAGCTGCCAACATGAAGTATCCTAAGCGTATGCCTTCCTTTTCCTCTACATAGAAGCAGGCCTCAAAATTGTCGAGACTAAAAGGTGTAACAACCCATAATTGAGATGGCATCAACTAGAATTTAAAATAAGGATTTAATTAACTAAAAAGGGGTCTTGATATTAAAATGTAGATAAATAGAAATTTAGGAAATTATATGGGAAAATATTTAATAAAGTAATAAAATAATTTATTTGAGTAAATTTTGGTCTTTAAATAAGTTTGGACATTTCTATATAGTCAAAATGATTTTTAAAATATATTTAAAATGGTCAAATAATTTTTATAAAGTCAAATATCAAAAATAAATAAGATATAGGAATTATTACAAAAGAAAGAGAATTTTATTTCACTTATAAAAGGAGTTTATAGATTTACTATTTAAACTGGACTTTAGAAGGTAAATATGAAAATAATTATTTAATTGGTGTAAATTATAGATCATAATTTTAGGAAAATTATGAAATGGATGTAAAATATCTATGGAGAAAATATGAAATTTGGAACTAAGAGCTAACTTGTCATGGTAGAAAATAGAGTAGCAAAGAGAAAAGAAAGAAAAAGAATTAAAAAAATGAATAAGTGAGCCCATTTGGCCCATCCAAGTACTCAGTACATATGTACTTTCTTTGCCTTATCATGAGAAATCTTGTAACATCCACCGTGAATTTAAATGTACTTCATGCATGCCTCTTTTGCTTCCATCTCCACTAATCCCAGTCATGAAAACCATAATTCTCTTCTACAAAAATTTAAGGAAAATAGAAATAAATTACCGAAAATCCCAAAATTCAAGTATACCCCTCTCAGCACCTTGCTACACCTCCAGACATGATGAAGCTATGAATTTAATAGTTTTGGCTAGCATTGGAATTTGTAGAGAAGAGGAAAAGAGGAGAAAGAAGGAGCAATTCTAGTGTTGAAGCTTAGCTACGTAAATATGAGTAATTTCTACTCACAACCTACGTATAAATGCTCGTAATTCATGTTGATTACTGAAGTATATGGAATACATGTTGCATACTCCCCTTGAACCAATTACATTGAAATTTTTTGATTGCATTTGAGTGATATGAATTTTTTTAATTGCTGAAATGTAGAGTAGTGGATGGAGTCGAAATAGGGTTCAAGAGGAGGGGTATCAAGTGGTCGAAGTCACCGCAAATTGGTCGCATAATCTAGAACAATTTACGTTCCAAGTCACGACCGATGGACCAATCCATGGTGCACCGATACACCGGTGCCCTGGATGCGGTTCTAGGCCTATGCCAGTTTGTTTACTAGTTTAAATATTATATTTATTTTCTAAAAAACTAAATCAAAATTTGATTTTAAAAGTAGGGAACTTGACACATTGTAGATATGAATTTTTTTTTGAGAAAAAGGTTTTATTTAAATTAATGTTAACTATATTATTAAAGATATTAATTTATTAAAGATATTAATTTATTAAAGGAAAACTTGGTTTTGACTTCAAATAATTATTTAAATATTTTATAAAATTCTGGAAAAACATGAAATCGCGTTTATCAATATTAGGTAGTTTTTAAGTGTACTTCATGATCTATGAGTATAAACAAGAGTTTAAAAAATATTTTATGGATTTGAAATGAAAGGAAATTAGTTTAGAGTTTATAAATTCAATTAAAAACCATATTTAATTGTAGAAAGTTATGGGATGGTTTTTATAAATGATGGTTGACTATAAAGGAGTTTTCTGTGAATTGAAATATGGAAAAGGGATTTAGAAGTGTATTGAAAGTTCCGAGATTCTTATTTATAGGTTTAAATAAACAAAGAAATGAGATTCCAACTTTTAACGATTATAAATTTTTTAGAAGTTGAAAATATTTTTATAAATGAAATCTATTGAAATTTAATAATATTACATCTTCTATGTGATGAGAATATTAAATAAACGGAGTTATAGTACCATTTGGTATGGGATTTTCGACAATATAACTTCGGTTATTCCTTGGACTTATTACATAAGGTATTATCATGTGAAGTGAGTGAAGTGTACAGACATGGAGTAAATGAGTGAGTAACACTTGGTGGTGTGGGACACTAAAATTGATATTGCGAATGTGTACATAGCATAGGCTTGCAGTCGATGGATATTGGGTCACGATGGTCGTCGAGGTAACTAAAGACCATCTGATTCGTGCCAAACAACCATGTGTGTAGTCACCAAGAGCAAACAAGTGGTTGTCAACCTCCAACTAGTTATGATGTGTGATGGATAGACATACGACATTTGTATACCTCTTGGAGTTTGATGTAGTATGATGATGAATAGATGACTATACTAGAGATCGTGTAGCCAATGTATAGCCAATCTCCGTACATTATATTATCAAGGAGGTTAATTAAGGCTATGCTAAGGTGTTAGCCTATTCTTTATTGATATGTATTTCCTTTGTATGTTTGGTTGTATGATGCTTGTTTGTTTCACTGACTTGAGTATGACGAATCTGGGATATGTCTACTTATGATTATCTAGGGTATAATCTTGGGCGATGTTGTGTGCTAGCCCTATCATTCATAATGGATCCTCATGTATCAATGATAGTTGCATTTGTGGACGGTTCACCTTATTTCAACACTTGATCAATAGCTTGACTTTATTTACATGTGGGTGATTATACATAGCCATGGTTATTAGAGACGTTGTGAGAATATTTATATTTATACCTTTTCAAGATATTCATATGATTATACCATACCGGTTATTATTATATATTGACATCTTGTAACGACCTACCTTTTTGGACATTTTAAATCGACGATAAACCACACATGTCAGACTCAAACCATTCAAATGGGCAGATTGTTATGGGGTAAATAAGAAAAAGAAAAGAAAGAAATAAAACAAACATAGAATCTCATAGTGGAACGACAAAATATAATAATCAAATAAACAGTTCATGAAGCTGTTTTACAAATAACATTTGATTACACATTTTCATTTTAGAATTAGTGTTACATTCAACGTAGATAAATAACAGATGCAACGGAATAACATGATGTAGTGGTATGAATATAATAAATAGTAATAGTACAAATCTTCGTCTTTGTCCTCCAAAAAGCAATCTTCGATACACTGAAAAGCTCAGATTGACCCGAGCGAATTGAAAAGACAAAACACTCGAGTCAGAACTAAAAGATTTTACGTAAGTTAAATCAACAGAAAATAAACATGAGTGTAACGGCATCGTAGATGTTTACGAGGTTTGACATCTCATATCCCGTGTCAACGTGAGTGCAATAACTTAAGAGATGTTTGGGATTTACATCTCCTTAACACATTTTATATATTCTCATAGTCTATACAGTCTCGTAAGCTCCTCCATGAGGTTTACTCAGAGGGCACTCCATAGGTATGGTATAAACCAAACTCGTAGAAGGCGCGATAGGGCATGTGAACACGGCAGTCGAGGCAATGCAAGGGTAGGATTCTACCAATTGCGGATTCAGACTGGTGGTAACACATAGCAGCTACTACCGCCTACCTCGGAACACACTCCCATAATCAAAATCAAGGGGTGGCCACCAAATCATCACAAAGTCATAATATGGTATCGAAGAAGCATGTTCAATAAGAGGAATGACCTCACTTGGCCCGGAGTGGCTCATGTTTTAGTCACATCTAAGCTGATTCACGGGAGTCAGGATCACGTAAATACCTCATACAGAATCGTTTGCCAACTCATCCTACTTCATTCTGAAACCTCCACCACGTACACAGTTGTTAAAGTGGTTTTCGTTATTGGCAGAGAGTATGACAATATCCGATCCCGGTCTATTTAACAACCAAACGCTTATTTCACATCGAATGGTTCTTTTAAATTTCCAAAACCATTTCATATTGATATCAAAATATCATATTCAATTCAGACCATATCACTTTCGAAATCATATTCACAATTAGGTTAAATTCTCATTTCAAAATCATCATATTTACTCAGAATATGTTATTCCACTAAAACATCATTTCAAAACCCAACTTAGATTACAACATCATTTAACTGTATTCATTTTTTAATACTTCCTCTTTACACAGTCTGAAATTTTGAAATTAGTTTAGATAGTTATAAATAGTTTAAATAGTTTAGCATAGTTTTAAAATAGTTAAAATACCCTAAAATAGTTTAAATAGATTAATATATTTAAAATAGATTAAATAGATTTAAAATAGATTAAAATAAATTAAAATAGGTTAAATAGATTTAATAGATTTAAAATAGATTAAAATAGTTTAAAATAGATTAAATTAGTTTAATAGTTTGAAAATCTTAAAATAAGGATTTTAAAATAATAAATCTTTAAACATTTTATATTAAAATAATTTATTTGGAATTAAAATTAAACCACTTCAACACATCTGGACCTTGTCCAGCTTTCAATTCAACTAACATACAACTAGTTTTAAATTCAGATTCTCATTAAACCATTTAATCAATATCGATTTCAAATCCATGTTTGAATTATCAATTTAAACCACTTCAAATTAATAGATTTCAAAGTTATATTCAAACAATTTCAATAACTCAACTTCAACAAATTTCGTTTATGCTTCAAAAATTCAACTTTGAAATTTCCATTTTAATTCTTTAAACAATTCATTAAACCAATTCCAATTTTAAACATTTAAAGCTTGGACTTCGAAAATAATCTAGTTTATGCAAATCATATTTTTATCTCAAAATATAGTTTAACTGAATTCAAAAGTTTAAGGATTTAAATCATTTAATTTAACCAATCTGGTTTCCATATATAATTCTCTACTCTATGGTCAAGTGATACAGATATTTATCATTTCAATCCGCAATTATTTTATATTTACGGATATATCATTTCAACCCGCAATCCCGAATAAAATTAAAAATCCATAAAATCACTCGGGTTTATCATTTCAACCCATAACGATTTTTCCCTAATCTATAGATCGTTCGGGTATGTATCATTTTAACCCATAGTGAACTTACAGTGTTATAACAATATAAAAATATAACATCCAGTCATCCAATATCAACAATCAAACATACATCACAATCATCATCCAAATCCGCCAATAAATAACAACAATTAACTGATTACCAATAACAAGTGTTTGATTGACAATTGAAATTCAATGTTAAATTAAATAGCAATAAAATTCAACAAAAGTCATATTTAACTGGTATGACAATTTAAATATATCAAACATCAACCAATCAATTTTTAATCACATCATAAATTCAATTTAACTAACATAAGATAATCTAGCAGTTGTGAGTGGGCTAAAAACACTCACCTTTGATTTCAAATCGATTTGAAATCCAAAATAAGGCCCAAATTTGAACAGTCTTAGAATTTGTCCAAACTAGTTCCATAATATTCGGAATTTCGATACGATCCCAACGAAACAAACCGCGCCCAAATCCGAGTTCGTAAGCAAAAGATATGGGTATTAGACGATTGAATTAAAATAAAAATCAAAATAAATAAATAAATAAAAAGTATACGTTTACCACGTCATCAAGCAACGCTCGAAACCTCCATCTCAAACACATGCGCATAGGAACAGCCGCCAACCTTCCTCAAATTTCAACGCTGCCACGACCAATTTCGTCCTGATCAACCACCGCCATCGACTTCCCCTCGCTAAACCGCCATTCCACCATGGTCGCGGCCATCTTCGGCCATCCAATGATGAACCACCGCCGCCCTTCAACTTTGTCAATTTGTGGTGAATCTATAGCCAACTATGACGAATGAACATCACCACAGGGCCTGCTCGACCTCCTCTTCCCGACGCAACTCCCTAATCGACAAACGGTCGACAATCCACCGTTGGATCGTCAAAACCCTAATATGAACGGCTGAGGTTCGTCCTCAATTTCTTGCCTAACAATGAACCCGATTGGAAAACGAATTGCAAATCTGGGTTACGCTCGTCGAGAGCTTCAAAATAGTATATAATATGACATAGTTTTGAGGAGTTAAATTTTGAAATTGATTTGGAGATTGAATTGTAGCGTTTGGAATTGGAATTTGTTTCTGCCATTGAAGAAAGGAGCAGACAAAAGTTGATGTACGTATAGGAATAAGAAATAAAAATACTGCTAGGGTTAAAACAGAACAATTTATATGGACAAGGCCTGATAAGAAAATAAACATAATCGAATTGATACAAATGACAATTGTGACCCAAAAAGCCCAAAACGAAAGTGGGTCATCCCGTATATCAAAATAGATGTTTTCGATATTTTTAAACTCAATGGAACATGTTTCAAGTTCAGATTCCATCGTACGAAGAAGTTAGCTTTAAAATCAGCTTATTTCAAATTGATTTCAATTGAATTGATTTCTACGCGTTTCGAGTCCGTACGATCAAACGACAAGTCTGATCGCCACGAAACTTGAAACCTTACAATAATTCACTATTACGAATTCGATGAAACTGGTTTCAACGAAATCCAAGATAGTGGCCAAAATGGCTATTTTCACATTAGTTAAATAAATTAATATTAAATTAATTAAATCACCTTTTTAATTCCAATTTTATATTTAACTAATCTTATCATTTTTGATTACTTAGGCATTTACAATAATTTAAAACAAATTTACATATCAGTTCAGTATTTAATATTACACTAATTACAGTGTTCAATTTCAAATGTAACTAAATCCAATTAATTATAATGTAATTCCAATGAATTGATTTCAATATTTTTATTCAATCAATCATTACTCTATGAGCATAGTTAACATTGGTTTATATCTTATTACATTAATATCTTCCAATTTCATCTTAATTTCCACTAACGTAATATATAATAACATTTAATTTCAATTGATTTCCAATTTAATTCAACAGCTTAAATAAATAGATAACGTACCACAAAGGTCACCTTTTACTTAATTTAATCACATTTATGGTTTTATTATTTACAAACAAAATGTTATAGCAACTCACAACACTAATTTTACCCAATTACAATTAATCACGTACTATTTCATTAATTAATACAACCTTTAAATTATCAGTTACTCCTTTAATCCAATTATCAATCAATACATATTATTACAATTAATTTACAATCTATAACCAATTATAACTTTTTAATCATTTTAATTAATTGGAATATCATTTAAGTAGTTATCAATTACCTGAATTAATACTATTACACTGTATTCTAGTTATATTTTCATTAATAAATCACAAATTTTCATTTCTTCCAATATTAAATTACAAAATCTTATTAAATTAACTATTTTTAATTATCGAAAATTACGGGTCGTTACACATCTACATTCTGGACGTAGTTTGAGCCGTGTGTTATTTATATATTCCTCTAGTCGGTCTAAGACATTTCAGGTTCAGGGACGAAGCGACTAGATTATGGATATTGGGCATAGCGGAAGCCGATATATTAGTGTATCATTGTGCACCACTGTAGCTTATTTGTGGATATGTATTTAGGTGTATGTATTGGATGTATGTGGTATATAGTGGGCGTTTGACTTTTGCAGTCCCACTTAATCTTGTGTTTCACTTATTGCACCATATCATTGAATTATGACTGTGTTCTCTATTAACTTATTTTAGTGTTGTTCTATCATGGAAATGCACATGTATATTACTTTGTACTGATACTATGTAAGTATACATAAGTTGTATTCAATTTTTGAAATATGAACCAATGTCAGTCTAAGGGAATATTCACGTGTGACAGCCCACTGTCACCTCATTCTTTGTATTATCAAATAGTACAACTTAGTAATACTCTTTGGTAGTATGGGTATAGAGGTGTGGTGTTATAAGAGACCCTCCTTGATCACTAGCTTCCTTGGCTTCTTTAACAAACCTTCGATGAATAGAGGCCATGACTATTACAGTTTTGATGACGACAATCCTATACTAGAAACTCAAATACACTAGTCAAAGAATTTTTACGACAATTTCAAAAGGGAGAAAAGAAATCGCGCTCAAGGTTCAAAGTTCGTTGATTAGATGTTATTGGTAGAGAACTTAATGATTATAAAATTATGAGTCGTACTATCTTTGTTATATAATGTTAAAACTCACAAGAACATCACAAAAAATTATTTCTCTTCTAAAGGTCGCCAAAATTATTTTATACATATTTCTTTAATTTAAAAACTTCTGGAAAACAAACCGGAACTGCTCACCGGTGCATCAGCGACCAGTTCGGGCTATTTCCAAAAACGAATTTTAAACAAACTTTCACTTCAAACGGAAGCGACTCTTCTTCCGCCATTAGCCATGACCGTTTGCAATGGAGGGATATTATTCCTTTTGACCAAGTCCCTTCAACTCTATAAATAACTATGGTTATCGATAATTCTAATCACCAAGTCACTCTCTGATTTCTATTCTAATTTTTAAAAAACCCTAGTTTATTTTACACTCTCTAATCAGCAATCGATCCTTGTCAATACACTATTCTATGATTTCTTTACCTCTTAAACTCTCGTTCCTTCAATTACAAATTAGTTCTTGTGAGTTATAGGAGCTTGTACTATACTTTGCAGATCAGTGTATTAAAGACACGACTACTACCAAAGTCTGTATTCTACTAAGATATTGTAAAATACATGTTCATCAGCTTAGGCAAGTGTAAAAGCCTATTCCTCCGGGAAAAGCAAGTGTGTTAGTGAGTAAAAGCCAAAATTAGAGATTCTGGGACTGGATGTAGGATGGTGGTCTGAACCGGTATAAAACCTCTGGTGGGCTTATTTTTTACTTTATTCTATTTGATAGCTGGTTATATATTGTTATATAGTTTAGAAATATTGATCCTATACACTTTCACTTGGAAATAGACCAGGATATTTCATAACCATAACATAGTTTTTGAAAAATATTAATATGGCGCACATAAGCACTTTTGTAGAAGGACGGTCCACTGCACGACCACCACTACTTACTGGTCGTGATTATAATTTCCGATCAACTAGAATGAGAATCTCTATAGAAGCTAACGGTCTTGAAATTTGGGATGTCATACAAACAAAATATGGAATTCCAACCACACCATTAACTGCATGGAATCCCGAATAAAAGACCGGTGCAACCAATAATTGTAAAGCTATGAATATTCTATTTTTTGCTTTAAACAAAAATGAATTTATCAAAATTATGATATGTAATACTGCTTCTGATATATGGCAAACTTTATAAGTCACTCTTCAAGGAACAAAAAAAGTTAAACAATAATAAATAGCTGTGTTAAAAAGTCAGTTTTAGAAATTTAGAATGAAAGATAATGAAAATATTTCCGAGATGTATTCTCGTTTATAAGACATTACACATGAACTAGTAGGACTAGAGGAAACTTTATCTAAATTAGATTTTGTCACAAAAATATTGAACTCTTTAACCAATGATTGGAAAAGAGAAGTATTAGCAATTGAAGAAGCTAATGATCTTTCTCAACTCAAGGTTGAGGAGCTAATTAGTAATCTCATGGCATATGATGTAAATCTGCAGGCTAGAATAATTCAAAATCTAAAAAAAGGACTATAGCTTTCTAGATCGAGGAGGACTCAGAACTAAATGAAGATGAGATGACCTTCAGAGCAAGAAACTATAGAAAGTTCAAGAAGCAAGTTAAGAGAGGAAATGTCAATAACAATAATAACTCAGGACCCAAATGCATTGGCTGCAATAAAATCGGACATATCATAAAAGTTTCTCCTTTACAAAATGGTGTAATGGAAAGAAAAATTAGAACTTTGCAAAAGTGCACTAGAACATTGCTAAATTGTACCACTTTACCCCAAAATTTTTGGGCTGACTGTTGCTACTACTTGTTATGTTCTAAATTGCATTTTAACTCATCCTAAAACTAATAATACTCCATATGAGCTTTTTATCATCGTAAACCCAAAAATATTATACTTTTAAAATTTTTGGATCAAAATGTTTTATTTTAAACACTAAAGATAATCTTGGCAAGTTTGACTTTAAAGCAGATAAAAGAATTTTTATCGGTTATTCAGAAAGGAGTAAGGCGTACACATATATAATAAAAGGACAAATTCAATCGAAGAAACTTTGCATGTCTCCTTTGATGAAAATTTTGATAAAATTGATGATGATTCTGAAATAATCAATCAACCATCAATTTCTTTTCAAAATAAACAAGAAAAAAAATGAAATTACTCAACGAATTGTTAACTCTCTAGAACAAAATAAAATAATGGAACTGCATGGATATTAAAAGATCATTCGATTGAAAATATACCAGGTGATGTAAGGACTAAAGTTTTAACTAGTAAACAACTAAATGAAATGAATCACTTAACATTTATTTCTACAATTGAACCCAAAAATTATAAAGAAGTTAGAAAAGATGAATATTGGATTATAGCAATGCAAGGAGAAATAAATCAATTTGAACGTAATAATGTATGGAAATTAGTCCCAATAACTAAAGATCAAGTAATAGGAACAAAGTGGGTATATAAAAATAAAAGTGATTTAAATGGTGATATAGTTAGAAATAAAGCTAGAATAGTTGCTCAAGTATAAAATCATGAAGAAGGAATCGACTATGATGAGACCATCACTCTTGTTGCACGACTCGAATTAATTAGAATACTCCTAGCTTTTGCTTGTCATCACAATATTAAATTATATCAAATGGATGTTAAAAGCGCTGTAATGACTCGGATTTTCGTGCTCGAAAATCAACATCCGTACTTCACATTGTACTAGAATGCCGCAGATTCGACCGTTCAAATCCGATTCGCCGGAGCTATAACACAATTAAGTAAACAACACAGCGGAAGAAAGAAAACAATATAGATATGCAACATCTGATACAATATCCAGATACAATGATGATACAATGAATATCTATATACATCAGAGATATGATACAACAAATAGCAGCGGAAAAGAAAAGATAACATCAACAGCGGAACAATATCAACAGAAATGATAACTCCAAAATGATCTTCAGACAAGAATGAATCCACAACTCCAATGTCAAGCTCGAACCACAAGGAGAAGCAAGTGCAGTCCTGAACTCCAAGAACTGAACTAGCTCCAGATAATCTACTCAACCTGAATATCTGAGAAACCCAACTCTAGACTGCCCGTGTGGAAAATAGTGGGCACCCAGAGTTTAGGAAGGAAACAATAAACTCCGGATCAGTCATGGGACTGGTGTGAGCAACAAAAACAGTTTATCTTTAAAACAAACAAAAAAGGCTTTTAAACATTGAAACCCGCAATGCTTTTCGAAAATGAAACTACCATAAGACCTCCCACCACACACACAATGCAAACGCAGAATTGGAGGAGATTTCTTCTTATGATAGTCAAAAATGCTTACTACGCAAAATCATTCGATATTATTATCATTAGTGCATAGTGTAGAAAAACATTTTGAAAATATAATATAAATCTTAGCCAGCATACAACATTTCATCGTATGCCTACTATAGCTACTACGTTCAATAGCAGGTTACCGCCACATTCCATAGCAGGTAATACAACTAAAACCGTTCAGGGTTCGTATTGTTTCTTTGGATTTCCAACAAATGATCAGGCTAAGGAACTTCCTTACCGAAATAGAAACGCCTCTGGAAAGACGCCCCGGATCCTAACCGGATCTTTGCAAACAAAAGGCCGACGCTACCTCACGCTGTACAGCTGTAACTAGGTAACTAACACACTGACGCTACCTCACGCTGTACAGCTGTAACTAGGTAACTAACACACGAGTCATGTCATCCCCCGGTCGTTACCGACCTTTATCCGCGGGATCCCGAAAACCAACAAAGCAACATCATACAGTAATAAATTACCGTGTCCACATGAGTTAAGTATCTGGGCTCCATACCATGATACCACCCTTTATCCAGAAGGAAATGACATACCCTAGGGGCGCTACCCCTACAAACCTTTGTCGCAACATTCCTGTTTCGACCATTACCGGGTTGTGAGGCTCGACGAAGTCTCGTCCACAAAGCCACGCTTTTTCACAAAGCCACGCTTCGATCAACAAATGATCAGCAGCACTTCGTATGCCACATTACCAAATTGGGAATGTATCACTAGTAACCATCAACTACATAACCTCTGAGCTCGTACGTCTCAGAGAAGGGTGTTAAGCTAAGAGAATAAATTCTCCGCCACCAACAGAAATGTATTTGATAGAAACCAGCTTTACATCTCAAAGTGTAACGTCAGACACACATCCATACAAGTCTGTTCCGGGTTCGAACAGAACCGAAGGCACTTCCAAAGAAGCCCTTGCAAATCCGGGTATTCACAATCTCGATCGGACTTCCCATCACTTAGGGAATCTCTATACCGGAGCCATGATGTAGAGAAAATCGATAGGTCATCATATCGCTCTCGCAAATACCCGGTCTTCACCACCGGTCTTCAAATGCTATCCATATACGTCGTATCATTATTCGGAATGGGTTATATGACACAAAGGTCCTCTCCCGGCTAAACCGAATAACGAGCGCAATTAAAAATCATATGGATACTGGGGTCTCAGTTAAATCACAGCTTAAAGCTTAAAACTTTTCATTCGAATGGTAAAACAAATTACCATTTCCAATCTTTTAAACAAAAAGATTCATTTCAAAAACCTTCACTAGTTTAAACAATTTTCCACACTTTTAATCTTTTAAACAAAAGATTTAATTCACAAAGTTAACCCCATTCACAAAGATCCATTCATGGATTTTCAAAACAATTTCCATTTCAATTGAATTAACTCGTTAAATCTTTAAATCAAGATTTAACTTATAGCATTTAAAACAATTCCATTTCAAGTTGGATTAACTCGTTCGGTCTTTGAATCAAAGACTCATTTCATAAATTTCAAAACATTTCAATTCTATTTCAACTCGAAACCATTCAACACAATTTGGAAATCCTTTCTTATGTGAAAGCTTTTACTATTTGAAAACAAATAATTTCGTTTTCAGAAAAATCCAGTTATATTTACACGAGTTAAAACCCTTGAATAAAAATTCAAATTTCCAAATCAATATCTTTAAAATGGTTTAACCCATATATAACTTGTATAGCATCTTTAATCCTTAGTTTCAAATAATAGGATTCAATTTGAATTCAAATTTAAATCAAATTATTTAAATTTCAAAACTCGATTAAGTTATTCGAAACAACTTTGATCTTTGAAATTCATTTCAAAAGCTTTTCACTTTAAATCCAAATTTCCAATTTCAAAATCAATTGAAATTAAAATTTCAATTTCAAAACATTGAATTTAAATTATCTGTGACTTAACCGATTTCCACGTGAAATCCATATTTGTGTGTGTAAAGGTGTAGTCCAGGGGTTTTACACACAATAGTGCACAACATCAATCATCACAGATATATCAATATCGATAAGCGGTATAATCCACAACGCTTATCTTCATTCACAGATTCATAGATAAAGTAAATTTATCAGTCACAAAGATTCATCGTTACAATTCGATGTGGGTTTCGGATAACCAACTGGAATCCGACTCCCTGTCGCATCGAAATTCAAATGTCGTTTACGGGTCAAGGGTTTTCATATTCACATAGTAATATATTACAGAAACAGAAATCACAGCCCAGCACAACATAAATCAGGGTATATCACAAAGCATCATAATCACAAACAGAACAGAAATATCAATTCAACAAACAACATCAGATGATAGACAATCATTTTCAATTTAAGGTAAAGGTGATTTAAAAGAGTTTACCACATAACTATTTTTTTTATTGATTTATCTAAATCAATGATTGACTATTTTTAAATAATTAATAACAATTATTTGTCTTAACTAAAATTTAGAAATCTTCTTTACTTATTTCGAAATCAATTTATTATTCCATTGAAAATATAAATTTACTTCAATTCTTATTTTAAATTTAATTATTTAAATAAAGGGTTAATTTAATTTATAACATTGTTAAAAATCTAACTTATAATAAATTTTTAACTTAACAAAATCAACATTGAATACCGAGTAGATTTAAAACTTTCTTCCATTTGTCAACTTGGAAATTTGGTTTGGCTTAATCCAATACAAAAGAACTCTCGAGAAAACAATATTTTCTACTCGAGCCCAACTCGAATTCTTCTCGTTCTCTCCCCTAGCCCATTCCTTTCTTCCCCGTGCCTGATCTTCCTCTCCTTCCTTTTTTTTCCTTTCCTCTTAGTTTAAATTTTAAACTACAAATAATTTCTGAAAACTCGAGTACAGGAGAACCCGAGTATTCCCATCATCTACTCGAACGTTTCTTCGAGTCCTCTCCCCAACCCAAACTTACTGACACGCGAATCAACCTCGTGCACGTGCACGCTTGGTCGGAGTCTTTCCGACCAACACCACCAATTCCAACAAGTCGGCGATGATCTCATCCTTTAATTCGACAGCCAAAATCGAAGACATCACCCTCAAATCGAAATTCAACCAAATCGACCAATGCCTGAAGCCATTTCCATCAGGAAACCATCCTTCGCCAGCGACTTTGTCCTCCAGTCAACTCGCCCTTACGATCGAAGCTTCGCCACACATCGACAATCTCATTCCCCCCAGATGCGATCTCCTTAAACGTCTCGATGACGTCGCGGCACCTGGTTTCAAACGTGAGCAGAAATGGGTTGTTTAACCCTAATTCGATCTCGTCTTAACAATCCACAGATTTATAAATTCAACTTGTATTTTTCTAGTGACCATCGACCCTAGAGCTACCCACGACAGCGATCCCAAGCATCGAATCGTCTTTGATCGCCGACAATCAACGAAATACCTAAAATTGCTCAACTAGGCATATCTCGATTTATATAACACTAAAAATCATAATTTTAGTGTCTAAATTCATCATTTTGCAATTCGAATCTGTTTGTAAGATTGAAACATAATTTCCAAATATTCGATTTTTAATTTATATTGATCCCTACTGTTATTTTCTGATTCCAGTAACCTTTCTTGCTAAATTTACTTTGAAAATATTTTTAAATGTTGAATCTGGTAAATACAAACCATTTCTATTTAAAGATCATAAGCTGTAGGAGATTAGAAACAGAGAATTTAAATTTTTTTTTTTTTGAATTTGTTATTAAAACCTGTAACTTAGAACAGGGGCTATATATGCTTGTTCAACAGACATGCACCAGTCACACAAATATATATATATATATAGACATATCTACACCCATACCAACATGTTTCACAACATTATCTTCAATTATCTATCATATGCAAACCCATATAAGAACAGATTAAGTTAACAAATCATTTCAGATTATCATCTTCATCCATCATCACAGACTTAAGAAAATAAAGGAGTTCAAGTTTTAAAGGTTTGCTCACCTGAAATAAAATTGAAACACAAAGCTTCTAGGCTTGAGAAGAAACAGTTTTGATTTTCGTCTGAGCTTTGATTTTCCAGATTCCAACTTGATTAGGTTGAAGTTTGATTTATGATTTAAGTTTTCAAATTGCCTGACTTTTGATCTTGAGTGATATTTGAATTCTTGTAAGTGGTGATGTTTATTTCTTTTTCTCTGGTTTGCTATATTTGCTTTCACAGTTTGCTTTCAGGCTTTCTAAGTTTGGTTTGGAACGAAATGAAATGAGGAAGCTTGATGTATAAAGAAGATTACAGGTTGATGATGATATTTGTACAATACAAAGTAATATATTTGTACAATAGTCAGTAACATTTCTTTGCTTTGGGGCTGAAAGTATTTCGAGCAGGCTTTGTTTTGTGCTAGGGTGGGAAACATTAAATGCTAATGTACTTTTTGTATCATACTTTTCTTCTTTGTACATAGATGTTATATATATTCTTTTACTTTTGTTCATGTTGCTAAATTATTTTACTTCCCTGCAACACGTATACTTTGAACTTTGAAACTGATTTGTTTCTTACTGTTTGAATGAGTTGCTTCAGGTTATAGCTTTGATGAACGAAATGAAATAGAGTAGGTGTATATATAGAAAAGATAGGTGTTTACAGGGAAGACATTTTCTGGTTTAGTCTTCTTTTCTGGTCAGAGATTTTCTTTGATCATATGGAGGCTGAAATGATCTTTTATATATTTCGAATTGTCCTTTGTTTTGAGTTGAGATGAAAGCTTTCAATGTTGATGTACTTTATGTTTCATCCATATCTTATTTTATATTTTCTTATACTTGCCTAAGTCTCTCGTTTAACAAGTTACAAACATGTGGTATTTTACTTTGTGCTTTGATTCTTTTCTTTTGCAGCCTACATTCTTTTGGTTTTGTTGCCTTGAAGTTTTCCTGTATATCATTTCGAACATTAGTTTCCCCTATGCAAGTTTAGTTATAAGATCTTTCTCTTGTTTGATGTATTCTATTTTATACTTATCCTATTATCATTTAACTCTATATTTATTTTTAAAACCATTTACTTACACTTTAAATTCAAGTAAAATATATATCCATATATTTATTATATTCAAATTCACTCATATACGCCCAAATACATATATTTGCTATTTGAATCGGGGAAACTCGCTTCACTTCATCAATTTATTTTACTATTTTTATTCAAAAATTCATTAATTTATTAATTTAAATTTAACTAAAATCCGGGGTCGTTACAGACTTCCCCCCTTAAAAGAATTTCGTCCTCGAAATTTGCCTGGGAGACACAAAGACAGATGAAGAATATTTCATCGAATCAACTGAATATTTATTCTGCATTTGGTTTACCAATTCAGAATATCAATAACAGATACAAGAACGAATCTGTCTTAACACTTCACAAGATACTCGGGTTATCCAGATCTACGAAATATGCAGTGGCATCGGTTAGTTCAAAAGGATAACTAACCATTCGTAGAACATATCGGGACCCAAAGAATAGATAGATATATGGATACGATTTCAAAGCTTTTAGTTCAGAACTAAAATATACCTATCAACCATAACAAACAAAGCAATCAATTCATCCAAACAAACAGTTTTGGCTCAGTTGGAGTTTATGTCCCATACAAATATATCGAATCTTCTTTCTGGATCTACCAGAAACTATCGAAGAATTGAGAAAAGATGCTGAACAAAAGAGATTGATAGAGAAAAGATCGTTTTCTTGTTGTTACAGAGTATTGACCGATTATAGTCATATTCCCCTGTCCCCTATCTCATCCTCTTCTCGCACTCATACTCACTATCAGTAGATAGCAAGAGAATTTACTGAGGCATTCGAACGGATACCTGAGGATACTCATTCTAGAGTTTACTTCACTCTATCTCTAATGAGCTACTTAACGTGTTATACTCCTGAGCTAAAGTTCAACCTTAGCTCTGATACCACATGTAACGACTCGGATTTTCGCGCTCGAAAATCAACATCCGTACTTCACATTGTACTAGAATGCCGCAGATTCGACCGTTCAAATCCGATTCGCCGGAGCTATAACACAATTAAGTAAACAACACAGCGGAAGAAAGAAAACAATATAGATATGCAACATCTGATACAATATCCAGATACAATGATGATACAATGAATATCTATATACATCAGAGATATGATACAACAAATAGCAGCGGAAAAGAAAAGATAACATCAACAGCGGAACAATATCAACAGAAATGATAACTCCAAAATGATCTTCAGACAAGAATGAATCCACAACTCCAATGTCAAGCTCGAACCACAAGGAGAAGCAAGTGCAGTCCTGAACTCCAAGAACTGAACTAGCTCCAGATAATCTACTCAACCTGAATATCTGAGAAACCCAACTCTAGACTGCCCGTGTGGAAAATAGTGGGCACCCAGAGTTTAGGAAGGAAACAATAAACTCCGGATCAGTCATGGGACTGGTGTGAGCAACAAAAACAGTTTATCTTTAAAACAAACAAAAAAGGCTTTTAAACATTGAAACCTGCAATGCTTTTCGAAAATGAAACTACCATAAGACCTCCCACCACACACACAATGCAAACGCAGAATTGGAGGAGATTTCTTCTTATGATAGTCAAAAATGCTTACTACGCAAAATCATTCGATATTATTATCATTAGTGCATAGTGTAGAAAAACATTTTGAAAATATAATATAAATCTTAGCCAGCATACAACATTTCATCGTATGCCTACTATAGCTACTACGTTCAATAGCAGGTTACCGCCACATTCCATAGCAGGTAATACAACTAAAACCGTTCAGGGTTCGTATTGTTTCTTTGGATTTCCAACAAATGATCAGGCTAAGGAACTTCCTTACCGAAATAGAAACGCCTCTGGAAAGACGCCCCGGATCCTAACCGGATCTCTGCAAACAAAAGGCCGACGCTACCTCACGCTGTACAACTGTAACTAGGTAACTAACACACTGACGCTACCTCACGCTGTACAGCTGTAACTAGGTAACTAACACACGAGTCATGTCATCCCCCGGTCGTTACCGACCTTTATCCGCGGGATCCCGAAAACCAACAAAGCAACATCATACAGTAATAAATTACCGTGTCCACATGAGTTAAGTATCTGGGCTCCATACCATGATACCACCCTTTATCCAGAAGGAAATGACATACCCTAGGGGCGCTACCCCTACAAACCTTTGTCGCAACATTCCTGTTTCGACCATTACCGGGTTGTGAGGCTCGACGAAGTCTCGTCCACAAAGCCACGCTTTTTCACAAAGCCACGCTTCGATCAACAAATGATCAGCAGCACTTCGTATGCCACATTACCAAATTGGGAATGTATCACTAGTAACCATCAACTACATAACCTCTGAGCTCGTACGTCTCAGAGAAGGGTGTTAAGCTAAGAGAATAAATTCTCCGCCACCAACAGAAATGTATTTGATAGAAACCAGCTTTACATCTCAAAGTGTAACGTCAGACACACATCCATACAAGTCTGTTCCGGGTTCGAACAGAATCGAAGGCACTTCCAAAGAAGCCCTTGCAAATCCGGGTATTCACAATCTCGATCGGACTTCCCATCACTTAGGGAATCTCTATACCGGAGCCATGATGTAGAGAAAATCGATAGGTCATCATATCTCTCTCGCAAATACCCGGTCTTCACCACCGGTCTTCAAATGCTATCCATATACGTCGTATCATTATTCGGAATGGGTTATATGACACAAAGGTCCTCTCCCGGCTAAACCGAATAACGAGCGCAATTAAAAATCATATGGATACTGGGGTCTCAGTTAAATCACAGCTTAAAGCTTAAAACTTTTCATTCGAATGGTAAAACAAATTACCATTTCCAATCTTTTAAACAAAAAGATTCATTTCAAAAACCTTCACTAGTTTAAACAATTTTCCACACTTTTAATCTTTTAAACAAAAGATTTAATTCACAAAGTTAACCCCATTCACAAAGATCCATTCATGGATTTTCAAAACAATTTCCATTTCAATTGAATTAACTCGTTAAATCTTTAAATCAAGATTTAACTTATAGCTTTTAAAACAATTCCATTTCAAGTTGGATTAACTCGTTCGGTCTTTGAATCAAAGACTCATTTCATAAATTTCAAAACATTTCAATTCTATTTCAACTCGAAACCATTCAACACAATTTGGAAATCCTTTCTTATGTGAAAGCTTTTACTATTTGAAAACAAATAATTTCGTTTTCAGAAAAATCCAGTTATATTTACACGAGTTAAAACCCTTGAATAAAAATTCAAATTTCCAAATCAATATCTTTAAAATGGTTTAACCCATATATAACTTGTATAGCATCTTTAATCCTTAGTTTCAAATAATAGGATTCAATTTGAATTCAAATTTAAATCAAATTATTTAAATTTCAAAACTCGATTAAGTTATTCGAAACAACTTTGATCTTTGAAATCCATTTCAAAAGCTTTTCACTTTAAATCCAAATTTCCAATTTCAAAATCAATTGAAATTAAAATTTCAATTTCAAAACATTGAATTTAAATTATCTGTGACTTAACCGATTTCCACGTGAAATCCATATTTGTGTGTGTAAAGGTGTAGTCCAGGGGTTTTACACACAATAGTGCACAACATCAATCATCACAGATATATCAATATCGATAAGCGGTATAATCCACAACGCTTATCTTCATTCACAGATTCATAGATAAAGTAAATTTATCAGTCACAAAGATTCATCATTACAATTCGATGTGGGTTTCGGATAACCAACTGGAATCCGACTCCCTGTCGCATCGAAATTCAAATGTCGTTTACGGGTCAAGGGTTTTCATATTCACATAGTAATATATTACAGAAACAGAAATCACAGCCCAGCACAACATAAATCAGGGTATATCACAAAGCATCATAATCACAAACAGAACAGAAATATCAATTCAACAAACAACATCAGATGATAGACAATCATTTTCAATTTAAGGTAAAGGTGATTTAAAAGAGTTTACCACATAACTATTTTTTTTATTGATTTATCTAAATCAATGATTGACTATTTTTAAATAATTAATAACAATTATTTGTCTTAACTAAAATTTAGAAATCTTCTTTACTTATTTCGAAATCAATTTATTATTCCATTGAAAATATAAATTTACTTCAATTCTTATTTTAAATTTAATTATTTAAATAAAGGGTTAATTTAATTTATAACATTGTTAAAAATCTAACTTATAATAAATTTTTAACTTAACAAAATCAACATTGAATACCGAGTAGATTTAAAACTTTCTTCCATTTGTCAACTTGGAAATTTGGTTTGGCTTAATCCAATACAAAAGAACTCTCGAGAAAACAATATTTTCTACTCGAGCCCAACTCGAATTCTTCTCGTTCTCTCCCCTAGCCCATTCCTTTCTTCCCCGTGCCTGATCTTCCTCTCCTTCCTTTTTTTCCTTTCCTCTCAGTTTAAATTTTAAACTACAAATAATTTCTGAAAACTCGAGTACAGGAGAACCCGAGTATTCCCATCATCTACTCGAACGTTTCTTCGAGTCCTCTCCCCAACCCAAACTTACTGACACGCGAATCAACCTCGTGCACGTGCACGCTTGGTCGGAGTCTTTCCGACCAACACCACCAATTCCAACAAGTCGGCGATGATCTCATCCTTTAATTCGACAGCCAAAATCGAAGACATCACCCTCAAATCGAAATTCAACCAAATCGACCAATGCCTGAAGCCATTTCCATCAGGAAACCATCCTTCGCCAGCGACTTTGTCCTCCAGTCAACTCGCCCTTACGATCGAAGCTTCGCCACACATCGACAATCCCATTCCCCCCAGATGCGATCTCCTTAAACGTCTCGATGACGTCGCGGCACCTGGTTTCAAACGTGAGCAGAAATGGGTTGTTTAACCCTAATTCGATCTCGTCTTAACAATCCACAGATTTATAAATTCAACTTGTATTTTTCTAGTGACCATCGACCCTAGAGCTACCCACGACAGCGATCCCAAGCATCGAATCGTCTTTGATCGCCGACAATCAACGAAATACCTAAAATTGCTCAACTAGGCATATCTCGATTTATATAACACTAAAAATCATAATTTTAGTGTCTAAATTCATCATTTTGCAATTCGAATCTGTTTGTAAGATTGAAACATAATTTCGAAATATTCGATTTTTAATTTATATTGATCCCTACTGTTATTTTCTGATTCCAGTAACCTTTCTTGCTAAATTTACTTTGAAAATATTTTTAAATGTTGAATCTGGTAAATACAAACCATTTCTATTTAAAGATCATAAGCTGTAGGAGATTAGAAACAGAGAATTTAAATTTTTTTTTTTTTGAATTTGTTATTAAAACCTGTAACTTAGAACAGGGGCTATATATGCTTGTTCAACAGACATGCACCAGTCACACAAATATATATATAGACATATCTACACCTATACCAACATGTTTCACAACATTATCTTCAATTATCTATCATATGCAAACCCATATAAGAACAGATTAAGTTAACAAATCATTTCAGTTTATCATCTTCATCCATCATCACAGACTTAAGAAAATAAAGGAGTTCAAGTTTTAAAGGTTTGCTCACCTGAAATAAAATTGAAACACAAAGCTTCTAGGCTTGAGAAGAAACAGTTTTGATTTTCGTCTGAGCTTTGATTTTCCAGATTCCAACTTGATTAGGTTGAAGTTTGATTTATGATTTAAGTTTTCAAATTGCCTGACTTTTGATCTTGAGTGATATTTGAATTCTTGTAAGTGGTGATGTTTATTTCTTTTTCTCTGGTTTGCTATATTTGCTTTCACAGTTTGCTTTCAGGCTTTCTAAGTTTGGTTTGGAACGAAATGAAATGAGGAAGCTTGATGTATAAAGAAGATTACAGGTTGATGATGATATTTGTACAATACAAAGTAATATATTTGTACAATAGTCAGTAACATTTCTTTGCTTTGGGGCTGAAAGTATTTCGAGCAGGCTTTGTTTTGTGCTAGGGTGGGAAACATTAAATGCTAATGTACTTTTTGTATCATACTTTTCTTCTTTGTACATAGATGTTATATATATTCTTTTACTTTTGTTCATGTTGCTAAATTATTTTACTTCCCTGCAACATGTATACTTTGAACTTTGAAACTGATTTGTTTCTTACTGTTTGAATGAGTTGCTTCAGGTTATAGCTTTGATGAACGAAATGAAATAGAGTAGGTGTATATATAGAAAAGATAGGTGTTTACAGGGAAGACATTTTCTGGTTTAGTCTTCTTTTCTGGTCAGAGATTTTCTTTGATCATATGGAGGCTGAAATGATCTTTTATATATTTCGAATTGTCCTTTGTTTTGAGTTGAGATGAAAGCTTTCAATGTTGATGTACTTTATGTTTCATCCATATCTTATTTTATATTTTCTTATACTTGCCTAAGTCTCTCGTTTAACAAGTTACAAACATGTGGTATTTTACTTTATGCTTTGATTCTTTTCTTTTGCAGCCTACATTCTTTTGGTTTTGTTGCCTTGAAGTTTTCCTGTATATCATTTCGAACATTAGTTTCCCCTATGCAAGTTTAGTTATAAGATCTTTCTCTTGTTTGATGTATTCTATTTTATACTTATCCTATTATCATTTAACTCTATATTTATTTTTAAAACCATTTACTTACACTTTAAATTCAAGTAAAATATATATCCATATATTTATTATATTCAAATTCACTCATATACGCCCAAATACATATATTTGCTATTTGAATCGGGGAAACTCGCTTCACTTCATCAATTTATTTTACTATTTTTATTCAAAAATTCATTAATTTATTAATTTAAATTTAACTAAAATCCGGGGTCGTTACAAGCGCTTTCTTAAATGGTTTTATAAAGAAAAATGTTTATTTTGAACAATCATCATTATTTAAAGACGAAATATATCTAGATCATGTTTACAAACTTAAGAAGGCTATATATGGTCTTAAATAAGCACCACATGCTTGGTATGACGGACTAAAAAGCTATTTAATAAATTTTGGATTTGAAATTGGAAAAGTAGACTCAATTTTTTTTATAAAACATGAAAATAATGTTCTATTAGTTATTCAAGTATATGTCGATGATATTATTTTTGGTTCTACCAATGAAAAACTTTGTATATAATTTTTTGAAATAATGAGTAAAGAATTTGAAATGTTCCATATAGAGAATTAAATTATTTTCTTGGATTACAAATTAAACAACTAGAAAGTGGATTTTTATTTCAGAAGAAAAATACTGTAAGGATCTAACTAAAAGATTTGGTATTGATAACAAGGGCAGCAAGCCAACACTAATAAGTACAACTATTCACCTAGATGAAGATGAAAATGGTAAGGATGTCGATCAAAAACTTCACAAAAGTATGATTGGGTCATTATTTTACTTAACTGCGAGTCGGTTCGATATAATGATGAGTGCGTTTCTTTATGCCCGTTTTGAAGCTAATCCTAAGAAGTCACACCAATAAGCTGTTAAAGAATTTTGCAATATCTAATCGGAACTAAGGAGTGTGGTCTTTTTATCCTAAAGAATGTCCATTTGAATTGGTATTATATAGCAATGTTGATTTTGGTGGATATTGTATCGGTAGAAAAAGCACTAGTGGTACTCACCATTTTATAGGGCAATCTTTGGTCTTTTGGTTCAGTAAGAAACAAAATTGCGTCTTTATATCTGCGTGTGAAGCAGAGAATATATCAGCTGCTTTAGCTTACACTCAGATAATCTATATAAAACAAAGCCTAGTGGATTTTGGTGTTAACTTAACTAAATCACCTATTTACTATGATAACACCAGTGCTACTAATCTAGCAAAAAATCATGTTAATCACTCTACAACTAAACACATTGATATAAGATACCATTTTTTAAGGGGTCATGTCAAAATGGAAAATATTATTCTAGAATTTGTAAGCACTGAAAATCAAAGAGCAGATATATTTATAAAATCTTTAAATGAAAATACGTATATTAAATTACAATGAGAATTAGGAATTTGTTCGATAAATGACATAGTTTAATAATTTGTATATAATAAGTTTTGGAATTTTTAGATTTAAAAATATAATAAGAATTTTAATACATGCTAAAAAATAAGATTTTAAAGAGTAACTTTCATTTAGCTCGTGTTATAATTAGGATTTTACAACACAACTTAATCTCGAAGACCAATAGTTTTGATGAGATATACTCACTAGTCCGTAAGGCCATATATGATATTTTGGAGGACACTAGAGTGAAATGGGTTAACGGTATTATGGACAACATGGTTGAGAATAGATCGGGTGAAAAGAGACGGTACAATCCCTACAGAAACTTAATTACAATGATTCTTCATCGGTTTACAGTTGTATTGGATGACGAGACCCCTATTAGGCATCCGTACTGAAGTATGTTTAATAATAAACTATTGAAAGCTATGAAAATTCCATTGACTCTGGAGGAAATTCCAATTGAAACCTTGGTACATGAGTCTACTCAAGAAGACATTCTTGAACCTTCTTCTCTGCCTTATGACTCTCCTATGCATACATCTCCTTTGGAAGCTCGTATTCTTGCTGTCCTCGAAAGGCAAGAACAACTGATTCAGATAGTACGTGAAGAGCAAATGGAGCAAAAAAAAGATCTTGGAGTTATTAGATCGTTGTTAACACAATTATATGTGCCAGTACGTATTAGAGAGAGTGGAGTTAGTACCATTAGTGAGGCCAGTACTGTACTTCAACCCCCGTTAGTCTCTCAGCACTCTGCGCATGATTTTTCATGCAGGACTTCATAGCTCTGGAGTAGTTGGTCCAAAATTTCAAGCACCTGGACATACCCAATTTCACGACCCGACTTTCTAAGCCCAGAAAGACGTATCATGAATTAAGAAAGAAAGGGATAGAAGAAGAAAAGATAGAAAAGAAGAACAACAACATAAAAGAATCTCACAGCGGAACGAATGAAATATAATATATCACATAAGATATTACATAGTATCATAAACATCAGAGTTACACAACTTATACATCTCATTTTAGACAATTATAAACACCTGTCTATCATACAACTCCAATACATCAATACAACACAGACACAACACTAACACAGTGGAACCATAATATATCTACACGCTGAAGCCACCTGCTCCAAATCTCCTCCAGAATTCATCAAAGCTAACTTGAATCCCTCGACTACTCAATACAAAATTGAGTACCCAAGAGTTTAATAAAACAGAAAATAAACACTTGGGTCAGACATGGGTCTGGTGTGAGTAAACGGTTAAAATTTGTTTAACTTTGAAAAACCTTTGAAAGAAAAGGTATCTCGTAAGACTTCCCGCACATAAACACGGAAATTTTTTTACCTTACGATAACCAAAACATTTATAGGAAATCCATTTATATTATAATAGGGTCTAGGGTTTTCAAATAAATATGAAATAGTTGAAATTGTTACATTATTAAATTCCAGCATACATAGGTATACAATCAAGTCCGTTATCACTTATTGGAGTTTGGATTCCATATAATGGCAGGGCTACTGGGGTACCGCCCATCACAGTACGGGGCCTAGATCACCGTACCGAGGATTACTCCCAATCCCCTACAACACAAGGCCGGAACCATCTAAGGATAATTCCGAACAAGACAACCCCGCAGTTGGCGCGACCAACCACACACTAAGCCGAATAAAAAGGAACCTCTAGACAGGGGAAAATCTCGTCCTACTTGGGCGCTACCCACTTAACCTTACTGCACCTCCCCTGTTTTAGCCATTCCCGGATGATGAGGCTTGAGGCTACGATTACCTTTAATCAGATTACATCACTTAGAATGCTCATCGTCCACCTGACGATGTTCTGAAAGCATTCAATCCATACAAGTTCGTTCCGGGTTCGAACGAAACCGAAGGCATTATCTCGTTACACTCATTTTGGAATCACCCTCAGAGTTAACGACCATAACCCTTGCACTCTGAATCTTCCTCTTCACTTGAGATTCACGACCTATCGTTAATTTGGATCGATGTGGTTTTCGGATATCCAAATCTGGAAACCCGATCCCGGTCTCATCGAAATCCAAAACGTATCTTTTAAGGCCAAGTTGTTTAAAGGTTTTAAACATTTAACTTATATTCAGGATGATATAAACAGATAGATAAATCATATTATCATAGTAGATAATTCATATCAAACATTCATCTCACAAAGCAGCATTTCACATATCATAGATATCATATCAATCATCCAGTATTAACCAATCACCCAATATCAATCATCCAATATTAACCAATCATTTAAAAGCAGAATTGATTAACTCCTAAATCAATTTAATTAACCTTTAATTAAATTAATTGCTATCCTTTAATCACTTGGATTATCTTAATCCTGCTTACTAACATTAATTAATTACAAATTAATTAATCATCTCTTAATGATCTTCCTTAATTAATCTTCCTTGATTAATTATACTTTAATTACATTCAAGTAATTAGCCTTTAATTAATTTCACAAATTAATTATCCTTAACCATTTACAGTAATTAACCTTTAATTACCTTTATTAATTTCACTAATTAATGATCCTTACATCCATTAATTAATTAATTATAATTAATTACATTAAACCTTAATTAATTACAATTAATTAATCATACTTTAAATAATCACTTTCATTAATCAAACTTGATTATTTCTATTAATTATATTAATTAATGATCCTCTAATTAATTCATTAATTAATTACTTCTAGTTAATTTAAATAATTAATCTTTAATTATCCATATTCATTAATTAACCTTAATTAATCCTAACAATCATTTAACCATCCTGTAATTACTTGCCTTAATTAATTAACTCCTTAATTAATTACATTAATTACTCTTTAATCACTTATTATTGATTAATTAATCTTAATTAATCAATCCTTAATTACATCATTTATTACACAAATTAATGATCTTTAATTTCTTCCTTAATTAATTACTCTCTTTTAATTAATTACCTTAACAAGGATTTAATCACATTATTAATTAACCTTAATCCTTTAATTAATTAATTAATTATTCTTTAATTAATTTTAAATCAATTATATTAATTAATCTTTAATTTAATAATATCAAGTGATTAACCCTTAATCATTTCCATTAAATTACTTCCATTAGTAATTATCCATTAATTATTTCCATAAGTAATTCTTCTTAAATTAATTACATTTAGTAATTATTCATTAATTACTTCACTAAATAATTACACTTAATAAGTAATTATCTTTAATTAATTAGACTAATTAATTAACCTAAAATTAATTACATTAATTAGTTATTAAATTAATCATCACTTAATCTCTAATTCATTTATTTCTTAATTATATTCATTTCCACTAATTACTTCATTAAGCAATTATCCTTAATTACAATAAGTAATTAACTTTAATTTATTTTACTCATTACCTATCTTTAATTAATTCCAATCTTTAAAGATAAATTCATCATTTAAATTAAATACTTATTTCTATCATTATATTTCATTTAAACAAATTTAGAAATCAATTATATATTTGAATATAATTATATTTTAGAACAAAATAATTTAAACCCTTAATTATAACTTAATTATAAGTTAAATTTTCAAACTTGATTCTTTACAAAACCTTTGCTTTTATTTCTATAAACATGGCAACACTTCTTCTTCAATTTAAAAACAGTTTACAAAATCAAATTACCCGAGTCAAACTCGTACCCTCCCCGAACAAAACACAAAACCACTCGCGTTCATCTCTGCTTCGAGTCGACCATCCCCTCGCACGAACCCAAACCCGAGTCGCCTTCATCTTCCCCCACGCAATCGAACCAGATAGCACAAACGTGCACGTGGTGCACGTACACCACCAACTCCGACCACCGGAGACCATCATGGTGACACTCGACAATCACCATCAACCTCGCGAACCCATACGTGAATCCAGATCACCGGAAACGACATCCATTCGAAATCAACCCAAACGATCAAAAAATGGAACTCACCATCAACATAAATCTGCCCATCGCCGACGTCTCCAACCTCGATGAACCACGCCGACCTCACTGAAGCTTCGCCTCGTCCTCCTACAATGATTCCCCCCATCGCGATCGTCACCAGTTCACCCACGACCACGCAAACGCCTCAGAAATCAACACGACCAAAACAGTACCACGAACCCTACATCGCCGTCCCCTGGCCACCACGACCATCTTAAAATTCCTCCACCATTTTTCCTATGATCGTCAACCTTCAAGCTTCCTTCAACAACAAACACGAGCTCCAACTCGTCATCGATCATCGAAAATCGACGATAAACCCAAAATCGATCAACTCCGAATATCTCATCATATACAACTTTAAATTTTTTGAAACTATGATCAAAATTCATTAATTTAAACTACGAATTTGATGGTAAGATCCAAACTTAATTTCCCAACATTCAAATTTTGAATTGTATTTGTTTTTCTCTGTAATTTATTAATTTTGAAATAATTACTAAATTTAAATACCTGAAACTATTTTTATAATTGATATTACATTCATACAATCATTTGTTCTTCAGAGATGTTAACCAAATTTTGATTATATGTAGAGTAATTGGATTTATTAAGGAGGATAGAGCCTGTCATTCAACAGAGAAATGGATATATACATATACATTCACATGCACAGACAATCATATCAATATACATACATCCATCTCCATTCATACATGCAAACCATATTACTAAAAATTCATCACAATCATCAAAGCATACAACCCTATTTAAGTTTTAAGCAAATTGTTTACTCACTTGTTAAAACAGAGAACAGGATGTATATATATAGACATACTTACACACATATATATACCAATTCATTTATATAAAAACTGAAAGATTTTCACGCAACATTAATATCACTTAACAGATCAACACATGCATTAGAGCCATTCATAACTTAACTGTTTTTAAAAAAATGTTTACTCACCAAATTTATGAAACAGAGCTCAGATTTTCATGTCCAGGCTTTTTATCTGGAAAATGCTAATTTGAATTGCTATTGAAATATGAAATCTTTGTATTTGAATTCTTGTTGTTTTGAGTTGAATTTGTTGCAGGTTGAAGTTGAATCTAATTTAGTTGCTTGATCTTCTATTTGTTTGCAGATTTGAATTCCAGGTTTGAAATCCTTTTTGATTTTGGTTTCAAGTTTCGATTTATTTTTAGTTTTAGAGGAAGAAAGAAAAGAATTGAACTGAGAAATGAAAACCAGGTTTCTTCTTAAACTACATTATTTATAAATTAAATTTTTTTAAATGAAGATAATGTTGCCACTTGTTTTATTGCATGCATATACAAATGTTAATGCATGTTTCATTATCTTACAAATGTTAAAACAATGGAAAATTATGTTTAAACCTTATCTTACAAAAGTATTTATGTTTATATATTTGTGTAAAATGTGAATTTGTATTTACTTATGTTAAGATTATTTATATGTTACATATGTCTTATTTCTTTTATATGTTTACAAACCATTTTAGTTTAAGTATATTTTTTTTTAGGAAAACAAGATAAAATAAATCTTTTATTAAATCTTATTTAAACTATCATACTTTAAAAATAAATAATTATCTTATATTTTGAAAATATAAAATTAACCTTAAATTAGCTTTTGAAAAATATTAAATTCAAAACAAAGCTTCAAATCACAATATATACATACATATATATTATAATTTGAAATCACATCTTTTATTATTAAATTTAAATCAAAGACTTCCTATTTACAATATATATACTAATATATACATTATAAATAGAATAAAATTTTATTAGCTTTGAAAATAAATCTTATCAATTTTAAATCAATATTGCCAGATTAAATATTTATTAACCTTTAAAAGATTAAATTACCAATTTAAATTAAAATTATAAAGGAAAATTATCAATCCAATTAAATTATTAATAAAGATTATTAAATTTATATTGCCTAAAATTCCGGGTCATCACATTCCTTCCCCCTTAAAAGAATTTCGTCCCCGAAATTAAAAGCAAAGATAATTTAATAATCCAATAAAGATTTTAATTTCAATCAGCAAAGCATACCTATCATCCAGTTACTAACAACCAAAGCAACCAATCAAACAATCAAACCTAACTAACTATTCTGATACAAATCAGGATAGATCTTCATAATACTATCTAGAGTTACCCAGGTATAAATCACCAGAATACTCGCTCTACAGAATCTAAACTAACAACACCACTATGATCTAGAGCTCCTCTCTTCTCTAGATCCACCAATCTGAACAGAATATCATATCACAATCAAGTCTAGCTCAACTACTAAATCTATCTGAACTGTAGATTCTACAACCAGCGATGAATCATACACGTACACCCTCAGAGATACGTGAAATACAATGAATTCCAGCAATCCAAACTGGCCATTCAATCCTGTAGATCAAAGAACAACTCCTCTCGAGAACACAGGAAAATTCAAAATACTTCGAAGCTAGCTTTCCAAACTTACCAAATCTTATAGCTCTTTAATCGGAGAAAACTTAAACAACTTCCAATCTCCAACTCCGAATTCCAAACTCCTTGTCTCATATCTACATAACTCATCAGACGATCCTGGGCTACCTCATTTCTTTCTGATCAGCTCAACCTTCGCTGATGCTTCTTGAAACAAATCTGAACCAAGCACAAAATGATCTCTAGATCCTATTCAACAATATGATCTTTCCAAAATCAGTTGACTACCTCAGTAGCTCCTACTTCCACATGAGAAGCCTCAATCTCAACAAAAGATTGCCCAAGATAAATTCTCAAACAAATCGCAAGTCACTTTTGCGATCCTACCTAGTTCGGATTCCAAAGAAACTATTATCTCTTTACCAATTAAAACAGCCTTAAACTTTTCCAAACAAGGTTAACCCTTTAAGAAAGCCTTCACCATCTGCCCGGACTGCTGATAGAAGAACCATAAAGATTTCTGAACCATCGGAGAAACGGGCCACACTGCTGCTTCCAAACTCTATCTCTAGAACACCGCTAAGCCAGAAAATCTTCTTATCGACACACAAACATCTCCGAGCTGAAACTGCTACCACAGCTAACCAAACACTTCTAATCCATAAGCTCCTCGAATTCCAAAACCATCAACTAACTTCACAAAAGACCCCTTGAGATGGACAGACAATCTCTCAAGAAACTCGAGCTCCAAACCAAACACCAATAACTTACTCTTCTTAATCTTGCTCCAAAAAGAACATCTCCTTCGGGAACATCCATAGATATTGCGTCTCATCACACAGCTGCTCCTTTCTGAAGTTGCCAAGATACCATTACTCACTTCTGCTTATTCCACAGATCCAAACTCTAGAAAATCCTCTCACCCGAGCTCAACCAAGCTTATACTCTAATAATGGACTCCGAATCTTTAAAAAGATTTCCTTCAAAGATCCGAGAAATCCTTACACCATACTGCCAAACTTACCCGAGACGGTATTAGGTCTACAGTCTCGACAGATACACTTCCAACCTCAAACATTCAAACTCTAACCATTGGTAGTCGTGTTACACACACCACCACCCTATCTACCTTTATAACTCATATTGGAAAACCCGAACAGGTAATCCAACAAATAGGTAGAAATATATATATATATAGTTATATAAATATTACAAATACGCTCTCTCAAGATAGACACCACTCCAGAGCCTAGGTATTCACTCAACCAAGAGCTCTGATACCAACTGTCACGACCCGACTTTCTAAGCCCAGAAAGACGTATCATGAATTAAGAAAGAAAAGGGATAGAAGAAGAAAAGATAGAAAAGAAGAAGAACAACATAAAAGAATCTCACAGCGGAACGAATGAAATATAATATATCACATAAGATATTACATAGTATCATATACATCAGAGTTACACAACTTATACATCTCATTTTAGACAGTTATAAACACCTGTCTATCATACAACTCCAATACATCAATACAACACAGACACAACACTAACACAGCGGAACCATAATATATCTACACGCTGAAGCCACCTGCTCCAAATTTCCTCCAGAATTCGTCAAAGCTAACCTGAATCCCTCGACTACTCAATACAAAATTGAGTACCCAAGAGTTTAATAAAACAGAAAATAAACACTTGGGTCAGACATGGGTCTGGTGTGAGTAAACGGTTAAAATTTGTTTAACTTTGAAAAACCTTTGAAAGAAAAGGTATCTCGTAAGACTTCCCGCATATAAACACAGAAAAGTTTTTACCTTACGATAACCAAAACATTTATAGGAAATCCATTTATATTATAATAGGGTCTAGGGTTTTCAAATAAATATGAAATAGCTGAAATTGTTACATTATTAAATTCCAGCATACATAGGTATACAATCAAGTCCGTTATCACTTATTGGAGTTTGGATTCCATAAAATGGCAGGGCTACTGGGGTACCGCCCATCACAGTACGGGGCCTAGATCACCGTACCGAGGATTACTCCCAATCCCCTACAACACAAGGCCAGAACCATCTAAGGATAATTCCGAACAAGACAACCCCGTAGTTGGCGCGACCAACCACACACTAAGCCGAATAAAAAGGAACCTCTAGACAGGGGAAAATCTCGTCCTACTTGGGCGCTACCCACTTAACCTTGCTGCACCTCCCTTGTTTTAGCCATTCCCGGTTGATGAGGCTTGAGGCTACGATTACCTTTAATAAGATTACATCACTTAGAATGCTCATCGTCCACCTGACGATGTTCTGAAAGCATTCAATCCATACAAGTTCGTTCCGGGTTCGAACGAAACCGAAGGCATTATCTCGTTACACTCGTTTTGGAATCACAATCAGAGTTAACGACCATAACCCTTGCACTCTGAATCTTCCTCTTCACTTGAGATTCACGACCTATCGTTAATTTGGATCGATGTGGTTTTCGGATATCCAAATCTGGAAACCCGATCCCGGTCTCATCGAAATCCAAAACGTATCTTTTAAGGCCAAGTTGTTTAAAGGTTTTAAACATTTAACTTATATTCAGGATGATATAAACAGATAGATAAATCATATTATCATAGTAGATAATTCATATCAAACATTCATCTCACAAAGCAGCATTTCACATATCATAGATATCATATCAATCATCCAGTATTAACCAATCACCCAATATCAATCATCCAATATTAACCAATCATTTAAAAGCAGAATTGATTAACTCCTAAATCAATTTAATTAACCTTTAATTAAATTAATTGCTATCCTTTAATCACTTGGATTATCTTAATCCTGCTTACTAACATTAATTAATTACAAATTAATTAATCATCTCTTAATGATCTTCCTTAATTAATCTTCCTTGATTAATTATACTTTAATTACATTCAAGTAATTAGCCTTTAATTAATTTCACAAATTAATTATCCTTAACCATTTACAGTAATTAACCTTTAATTACCTTTATTAATTTCACTAATTAATGATCCTTCATTTACATCCATTAATTAATTAATTATAATTAATTACATTAAACCTTAATTAATTACAATTAATTAATCATACTTTAAATAATCACTTTCATTAATCAAACTTGATTATTTCTATTAATTATATTAATTAATGATCCTCTAATTAATTCATTAATTAATTACTTCTAGTTAATTTAAATAATTAATCTTTAATTATCCATATTCATTAATTAACCTTAATTAATCCTAACAGTCATTTAACCATCCTGTAATTACTTGCCTTAATTAATTAACTCCTTACTTAATTACATTAATTACTCTTTAATCACTTTTTATTGATGAATTAATCTTAATTAATCAATCCTTAATTACATCATTTATTACATAAATTAATGATATTTAATTTCTTCCTTAATTAATTACTCTCTTTTAATTAATTACCTTAACAAGGATTTAATCACATTATTAATTAACCTTAATCCTTTAATTAATTAATTAATTAATTATTCTTTAATTAATTTTTAAATCAATTATATTAATTAATCCTTTAATTTAATAATATCAAGTGATTAACCCTTAATCATTTCCATTAAATTACTTCCATTAGTAATTATCCATTAATTATTTCCATAAGCAATTCTTCTTAAATTAATTACATTTAGTAATTATTCATTAATTACTTCACTAAATAATTACACTTAATAAGTAATTATCTTTAATTAATTAGACTAATTAATTAACCTAAAATTAATTACATTAATTAGTTATTAAATTAATCATCACTTAATCTCTAATTCATTTATTTCTTAATTATATTCATTTCCACTAATTACTTCATTAAGTAATTATCCTTAATTACAATAAGTAATTAACTTTAATTTATTTTACTCATTAACTATCTTTAATTAATTCCAATCTTTAAAGATAAATTCATCATTTAAATTAAATACTTATTTCTATCATTATATTTCATTTAAACAAATTTAGAAATCAATTATATATTTGAATATAATTATATTTTAGAACAAAATAATTTAAACCCTTAATTATAACTTAATTATAAGTTAAATTTTCAAACTTGATTCTTTACAAAACCTTTGCTTTTATTTCTATAAACATGGCAACACTTCTTCTTCAATTTAAAAACAGTTTACAAAATCAAATTACCCGAGTCAAACTCGTACCCTCCCCGAACAAAACACAAAACCACTCGCGTTCATCTCTGCTTCGAGTCGACCATCCCCTCGCACGAACGCAAACCCGAGTCGCCTTCATCTTCCCCCACGCAATCGAACCAGATAGCACAAACGTGCACGTGTTGCACGTACACCACCAACTCCGACCACCGGAGACCATCATGGTGACACTCGACAATCACCATCAACCTCGCGAACCCATACGCGAATCCAGATCACCGGAAACGACATCCATTCGAAATCGACCCAAACGATCAAAAACTGGAACTCACCATCAACATAAATCTGCCTATCGCCGACGTCTCCAACCTCGATGAACCACGCCGACCTCATTGAAGCTTTGCCTCGTCCTCCTGCAATGATTCCCCCCATCGCGATCGTCACCAGTTCACCCACGACCACGCAAACGCCTCAGAAATCAACACGACCAAAACAGTACCACGAACCCTACATCGCCGTCCCCGGGCCACCACGACCATCTTAAAATTCCTCCACCATTTTTCCTATGATCGTCAACCTTCAAGCTTCCTTCGACAACAAACACGAGCTCCAACTCGTCATCGATCATCGACAATCGACGATAAACCCAAAATCGATCAACTCCGAATATCTCATCATATACAACTTTAAAATTTTTGAAACTATGATCAAAATTCATTAATTTAAATACGAATTTGATGCTAAGATCCAAACTTAATTTCCCAACATTCAAATTTTTGACTTGTATTTGTTTTTCTCTGTAATTTATTAATTTTGAAATAATTACTAAATTTAAATACCTGAAACTATTTTTATAATTGATATTACATTCATACAATCATTTGTTCTTCAGAGATGTTAACCAAATTTTGATTATATGTAGAGTAATTGGATTTATTAAGGAGGATAGAGCCTGTCATTCAACAGAGAAATGGATATATACATATACATTCACATGCACAGACAATCATATCAATATACATACATCCATCTCCATTCATACATGCAAACCATATTACTAAAAATTCATCACAATCATCAAAGCATACAACCCTATTTAAGTTTTAAGAAAATTGTTTACTCACTTGTTAAAACAGAGAACAGGATGTATATATATACAGACATACTTACACACATATATATACCAATTCATTTATTAAAAAACTGAAAGATTTTCACGCAACATTAATATCACTTAACAGATCAACACATGCATTAGAGCCATTCATAACTTAACTGTTTTTAAAAAAATGTTTACTCACCAAATTTATGAAACAGAGCTCAGATTTTCATGTCCAGGCTTTTGATCTGGAAAATGCTAATTTGAATTGCTGTTGAAATCTAAAATCTTTGTATTTGAATTCTTGTTGTTTTGAGTTGAATTTGTTGCAGGTTGAAGTTGAATCTAATTTAGTTGCTTGATCTTCTATTTGTTTGCAGATTTGAATTCCAGGTTTGAAATCCTTTTTGATTTTAGTTTCAAGTTTTGATTTATTTTTAGTTTTAGAGGAAGAAAGAAAAGAATTGAACTGAGAAATAAAAACTAGGTTTCTTCTTAAACTACATTATTTATAAATTAAATTTTTTTAAATGAAGATAATGTTGCCACTTGTTTTATTGCATGCATATACAAATGTTAATGCATGTTTCATTATCTTACAAATGTTAAAACAATGGAAAATTATGTTTAAACCTTATCTTACAAAAGTATTTATGTTTATATATTTGTGTAAAATGTGAATTTGTATTTACTTATGTTAAGATTATTTATATGTTACATATGTCTTATTTCTTTTATATGTTTACAAACCATTTTAGTTTAAGTATATTTTTTTTAGGAAAACAAGATAAAATAAATCTTTTATTAAATCTTATTTAAACTATCATACTTTAAAAATAAATAATTATCTTATATTTTGAAAATATAAAATTAACCTTAAATTAGCTTTTGAAAAATATTAAATTCAAAACAAAGCTTCAAATCACAATTTATACATACATATATATTATAATTTGAAATCACATCTTTTATTATTAAATTTAAATCAAAGACTTCCTATTTACAATATATATATACTAATATATACATTATAAATAGAATAAAATTTTATTAGCTTTGAAAATAAATCTTATCAATTTTAAATCAATATTGCCAGATTAAATATTTATTAACCTTTAAAAGATTAAATTACCAATTTAAATTAAAATTATAAAGGAAAATTATCAATCCAATTAAATTATTAATAAAGATTATTAAATTTATATTGTCCAAAATTCTGGGTCATCACACCCAGGATGGGATCTCGAGGGAGAGGACCTAGATTGCATGCTACTGCTACTCATGTTTCATGATCTCCAGTTCATCCTCCAGCAGTAGGCAGGCGGCATACATGATTTACAAAGTCGGATCCCACTACTCTCTCCAGTTATCATGGCTTCGCTTGATTTGTAGTTTCTTTAGGACGGTATCACTATATGTTCATCTTTTGCATTATTTTGTATAACACTTGACATTTAGTTTGCTTCATCAATCTTGCATTTGGATTGTTATTATATGTTTTTGTGACTAGTCTATTCATACTTTGACATTTGGCATTTGTATGGTTGGATATTGTAACCATTTGCATGATCTCTTAGTGACATTATTCTATGTTTGACATATGTTCTATATCTTGTGTCTTGTGATGCTCATGTTGTGATATCTTCTTTTTGATGTGACAAAGGGGGAGATATAATCAAGTCATATGCATACATTCAGGGGGAGCGTTAACATATAAAAATAATTTTTATGCATAAAGTTAGGGCAAGTATTGCATTCGTATCATTCATGATAAACATCTTATTGAAAATGCATATATGAGTTGTCATCCTAAAAAAGGTGGAGAATGTTAGAACTACGATTCTTAGTTTTGATGATGACAGCTCTATACTAGAAACTCAAATAACCTAATCGAAGAAGTTATATTATAGCTTCAAAATGGAGAAAAGAAATTGTGCTTAAGCTTCAAAGATCGTCGATTGGCAGCTATTTGAAGAGCACTTGAAGATTATAAAAATGTGAGTCGTATTATCTTAGTTATATAATGCAAAAACTCACAAGAACATTGCAAAAAATTATTTCATTTCTAAAGACCACCAAAACAATTTTTTAATATATTTTTATATACATTCGTTTAATTTAAAAAGCTTTTGGAAAATAAACTAGAAGTGCCCATCGGTGCACCGACGACCACTTCGTGTTGTTTTCCAGAAACGAATTTTAAACAACCTTTCACTTCAAACAAATGTGACTCTTCTTCCTCCTTTAGCCACGACCTTCTGCAATGGAGTGACATCATTCATTTTGATCAAATCCCTTTAATTCTATAAATATCTATGGTTTTCAATGAGTCTAATCACCAATTCACTCTCTGATTTATGTTTTAATTTCTGAAAAAACCATAGTTTGTTCTACACTCTCTAATCAACAATGAATCCTTTTCAATATTCAAATATATGGTTTTATTACCTGATAAACTCCTATTCATTCAATTACAAACTAGGTCTTGTGATGTATATGAGCTATATTGGGTAAATCGGTGTATCAAAGACACGACTACTGCCAAAGTCTGTATTCTACTAAGATAGTGTAAAGGACCTGTTTAACGACTCAGGCAGGTGTAAAGGCCTATTCCTCTGGGCACAGCAAGAGCATTAATGAGTAAAAGCTAGAATAAGAGATTCTGGGATTGGATGTAGGATGGTGATCCGAACCAGTACAAAGTCTGGTGTGCTTATTTTTTTCTTTACCTTATTCTATTTGATAACCACTTATATACTGTTATATAGTTTAGCCATATACGATCCTATACACTTTCAATGACCTCCAGGTAATCGTCCCTCCATGTTAAAATTTCCTTTATATACATCCAAAAGTAGGTCTTGTCCAGATCCCTTTGATTTTATCTAGTTGGTTGATCAATGCATTATTCTCAGCCAGAGCTTCTCAACTAGTTTTGTCTCAACCACTTTCTAGGTAGTCACGACCTCAAGTCCAGTTTTAAAGGAGGCTCTCACTCTTCCATTCCTATGCCATCCTCTTTATTTCAAGATACCTAGTCTTGGCTCTATCAACTATACCTTGAATTTCATCCGGTCTCTTCATATATTTTGCCTTGACATTTTTGTAGTCCTCGAACAATTTTTTGGCTTTGGCATTATAATCATCCTTTAACCCCTTGAAATCAAGGGCATAGTCCTTCTTCAGCTTCTTTATTTCATTAGAATGAATGCTCTTAAGTTTCTTGATCTCCTTATCTTGGGACCTCTCCAGTGCCTCTAACACAGCTTGATGCGCTTTATTATTTTCATGCAACTACATCCGAAGCTCAAAAATCTTCATATTATGATCAATGTTTTTCTTGCCAATCTCTTCTCCAGCCTTAATTACTTTAGCATGAAACTCTAATGGCATCTTCACACCTCTAAATCCATCCCTGAGAAGATCAATCATGTCAGCAAAGGAGGTTGCAGGGGCATCAGTAAGTAATCAGGCTATAGAATCCCTTGGCAGGTACGGTTGCTGAAATTCATTATAATTAGGATTATTGGGTCAATAATGATGACGGTTTTCTATTTATCCCTCCCCTTAACTTGACCATTAGAAACAACCCTTGAAATAGAAGTTCACTCAACAACTTGGGTGCTCCCTCGGTTATAAGTTCTCTTATGTTGCTTGGATGTCTTCGACCTTGAGAGAGTAAAAGGTGATGCCTTGTGTAACGACCCAGAATTTCACTGCTTTAATTTGCGAATATTTAATTAATTTTAAATATTCAAATAATAGATATTATAGTGAAAATAAAAATATTTTAAAAAAGAATTAATGATGGTGAAATCATTTTCAAATTTTATTTACAAAAATAATTAGTTCGAAGAAAGGTTGAAAATGTGATCAGAATTCGTTTTCAGGATTTTCGACTTTTTGTCGGCAAAAAGTTGTCTGGAATGTTGTGAACTCTTTAGTATAAATTTACACATTTGTGAATTAGTTAGTATATGTATATATGGATGTATTAGTGTATGTTTATATAGGTATTTATATTTAAGTTTAAAATAAAAAAAATGTCACATCATAAGGGATAAAGATACTTAAACATGTTTTCTTTGACATGATGAGGGAAGTGGGACAAGGTAGTGGGCAGAAATGGCATGTATGGTGGAGGGTGTTGAGGTGGCAAAACAATGTGGAGGGTAGAAGTACAAGGGTAGATAGATAACTCTCTTTTTTCTCTTGTTTATAAATAGCCTTCCATTCATTCATTTTTCCTCCTTTTCTTCCTATCATATTTTACTCTTCTCCGGTTCAAATGGAGAAATTCTTTTTATAAACCATGTAAAATTCTAGTGGCTATAACTTCTATTTGTAACAATTCTTCAAATTTTAATCTTAGCTATATCAAAAATGCATTTCTTTCAGACCTATTATTGGACTCAGATTTTCTAGTCTGAAAATACTTCTTCTTCTTCTGACCATATCTCCCTAAAAAAATCAAAATTGAGAGACTCTTTTCTATGAATTGTAGAAAAAAGAATTTCCAAAAACTTTTGTTTTGATCAATTTTCAAAATTCTGGGTGTAACATAGCGAAAAATCAAAGAGAATACGACTAATTTTTGGGTCCAGTTTGGTGAATTCAACCTTATCCAAAGTACCTCCGCCTCTCCAAGTCAAGCCCATACATCCTTGTACCATGCATGTCCTAGGCCGAGCCTATTTCAAAATGCGAGGGTCCTAAGTCAAGTTTGCAAAGTTATTTCAAGTTTTCAAAAAGTTTTCTGAACTTTGGTGAGTAAACTTTTAGTTTTTAAATTCAAAGCTTTAAACTTTTATATGTTAGTTAATGTGTGGTATAATTTGTTGGTTGAAATCTTAGTTTATGATGTGATTGATTTTATAAGCGTTGGTTGAGTGTGATAGTAAATTAAACTTGAAATTGAAATCTAAATACAACGTTGTTTGGAAAGTTTATTGTTAATATGATGTGATCTTGCTTAGATTTGTGGATGTGGCATGTATGATTATGTTGTGATCTTGAAGTTTTGGGTATATGCTAACAAAAGTTAGCATGTTTTGTGTTAATATGGAATGGAATTCCATGTGTAAAACTGTAGTCGTTTTTTTAAATCAAAATCGATTTTAAGTTTTCAAACTTTATTTTACTTTTACAAGGATTACTTTATGTTTTGGAAAAGTAAGTAAACTTCCAAAGATGATAAATTTTAAAGTAAAGTAAGAAAAACATTTTTAAGTTATGGGTATCCATAGCGATAGTCGCTACGGATGCTGTTTCACTTAAAAATCCGATTTTTGCAAAATTTGGGTTTTACAGTTAGAAGTGTTTTAAAAATGTTTTAGAAACTTAACAATGATGTTTAAGGAAAGTTAATCAAGAATTAAATAATTATTTATTAATTAATTAGTTTTGGTAATTAATAATTAATTAAGTATTAAACAAGGTTTATTAATTTTAATTAACTGAAGATTAGTTACTAATTAATTATCTTTCAATGGTAAGATTAATTTCAATTAAATATATATTAAGCAAGATTAATTTTTAATTAAGCAACGATCATTAGTCATCCATTTAAACATCACCTAATCTCTTATCATTATCTAATTTAGTGGTTACCTCCCTAGGTCTGTCTATCACTAATTTACCTTTTCTCGAACAATGTCACATGACAAAATGGCTACTCATTCCACCAAATGAAAGCCATCATGACTACCACCTCAACTCTCCTAAGATGTTGAATGTAAGCACTCAAAATACATTCTAGTAAGCGTACTTACTAAGCATCGATAGGCCCTCTTAGTCCCTGAACCACTATCGTTCATGTTGCCAATTTGTATATTCAGGTTATAACACCACCTTGTTGTTTTAGCACTCTGCCATAACTCCCTTTTAGAGTTTGTAAATCTTTTAGAATTGAACCCTATCATGGCACCCTGCCATATACCATTAGACTTTAGACTAATAGCCAAGGCACCATGTCATCATATAACTCCATGAGTTGGTATATCTTTACGACCATAGTTCAACCCCTTCATTTCATTCAATTATAGTATACCCTATACATTCTTTAGATAAAACATCGTTATGTTTCACTTTAAATGATACCCTATCATTTATTAGCTTCTTTAAGCTTTCCTTTAATCCAAAAATAAGTTAACAAAATTTTAACTTATTAAAACTCCTCCTTTATTTCTTTTCTATGAGATAGTTCAGTAACATTTAGAAACTGTCTTTTGAAATGCCCTAAGCATTTCGTATTTTACTTAGAAAAATATTGCTTCCTAAGCTAACACAAGTAGACCATTAGTCGTTGAATATTGGCTATCCCATAGCCTTCGAATGTTGAGCTTTGCTATCGCATATTAGCTATCCCATTGCCATTGTGTGTTGAAATTCCCAAGGTATCACATGTTGACTCCCCTGAGCCGTCGCAAGTTGACTCCCCTGAGCCATCGCATGATGAGTCCCTTGAGCCATTGCATATTAATTCCTAATAGCCATCGTGGGATGACAGCTTCACCAAGCCTTCGCATGTTGACTTTAAATAGTCATCGTGAGTTGATAGATTCCTAAGTCTTTGTATGTTAAGCTTCAAATAATCATCAGGGGTTGACTCTCCTAGGGCTATTGTGTATTGAATCCAATAAAGCTATCCGATGCTAATAGCTTTCGTGGGTTGAGCTTAAAGAGCTGCCGCATCATGGCTTTCCCAAAGCCATCACGGGTTGATAATATATGGGCTGTCATGGATTGAAAAGTGGCATGCTTGTAATTATATTGGAAAATGTTCCATAGCTTTATTTTGTAATCTCTTTTCACCAAATCCCATTTGATGTCAAATTCTCGTTGGCTACATTCCAGTTTGCTTTTCAAAATTTGTCAATTACCTTCCCCTTGTTAATGAATTATCACTAATCAATTGTCCCTTCCCTTAGCCAATCAATTCATGCAAAATAAATTAGTGGCAAAAATCCCAAAAATTCACCAAAAGTCAAATTTATCTTACTTTTCCTTGTCCGGAATTTTAGGTCAAAATAATTATTTTTATAATTAATTACCCGAAATCAACACTTTTCTCAGCTTAGAAAATTCATAATAATTCCAAATTAATTCCAAAAATTATGAAATTAAAAATCTATCTTTATTTCAACATTATAAACATCATATCTTAATTTAGAATTTTTCAATCTTAATCAATTCATATTTTACCTTAAAACATAAACTAATTTACTTCGTTTAAAAACCATAATCAAAATAGTGTTTAAGGCTTTTAAACATGTTAATCATCATCAAACCATTCATTTACAATCAAACCTAACCCAAACGGGTTAGGAAGATTTTAGAGAAAATTTCACTCACCTTTGATTAAGAAAAACCTACTAAAATTTTCCTTGTTTCTTAAAGTTGAAAGCTTACACTACTAGCTTTAATTTTACTCTTCTCTTTGGAAAAAATTATGGCCGACCTTGATTTTTTGTTTTTAGCATTTGTTTCTTAAATGAAATAAAGGCAGAATGAGAGAATATGGCTAAGGAAAGTGGACTAATGATTTTGGCTTGGGCTAATATCCCATGTGGCATAATATCACTAATTCATTCCCCTAATACTAATCCTTTCTATTATAAAAACTTATTTACTTGTTTTTATTAACAGGCTAATCTTAATTGCTCTAATTGCCCCTAGTCCATTCAATTAACCTTTTAAACTGTCCCACGGTTAATTAATTAAATCTCGATTAAGAAATTCTTGTAATTAAATCATTTTATTAATCTCTTTAATAATATCTTCTTATTATTAATTTTAATTTTCTATATTATTGAAGCTCCAAAATATGGGGTATTATAGGCATAAGATATTACTCTGATCTTCTGTAAGAACTTAAACAACTTTTTTCTTGTTTTTTATATGTATATCAAAATGAAATAATACTATAATTGTTTAAAAGCTGAAATACTAAGTTATAACTCTATTTCAATAGCCAAAAGATTTTTATGATCTGATGGACTAATTAGGTGTAACCTTGTAATATCACCTTAAAGGATGATGTGACATTAAATATGGCATTTAAATAAGGTAGTGACACATAGGCCGATTAGGTGTAAGCTTGTGATAACACCTTTTTTATTAAAGCATGAGGTGACATTACGCATGTTAGTTAAAATAAGGGAGTGACACATAAGTCGATTAGGTGTAAGCTTAAAGCATGAGGGGGCATTATGCATGGCACTTAAACTAAGAGAGTGACACATCGGCTAATGGTGTGTAAGTTTATGAGATAACCATGCTTATTAAGGTGACAACCAAGGGGGCATGTGTCATCACACTAAAGTTTGCATAGAAAAGGATGGACAAGTGTCCTAATTTGAAAAGGCCAAAATATCCTTGAAGATAGGCTATAAATAGGATGATAATTTCATTTGGTTTTCATACTTCCATAAATCTAAAAGCTAAATAAGAGTAGGAAAACAAGGAAGATCTTAAGGAAAGCCAAGGAGTTAAACCATAGGCCAAAACTATAATTACTAAGTGAGAAAAACTATCTAATCTTATAGTTTCAAGTTATTCCATGAAGTATAGTGTAAATTACAATATGTTTAATCTATATATTGCACAATATTAACTTTTTTGGTATTATAAACATATATTTTGCTTATAATATTTTTGACTTCAATCGAGTGTATATGATTGATGCTTCAGTTATTCGAAAGAAAGAATAATCTATATTGGTTTATGTTTATAAAGTATCTTGAAGAATACTTATATATGTACTTATTATTTGTGATGTTTTTCAGATGAATGCAGGAAAAGACAAAAGATCTAGGATAGTGCACTATTACTTTATTTCCATATTGTGTGTTAGGAGATAGAGTGCATCCATACTGTGTGTAAAGATGCCAGCCATGATGTGATAAAAAGTTTCCAGGATGTATTCCTTATGGCGTGTTTGGCTTAGATCCATATGTAATCAAATTGATTTTTTTTATGGATTTTAGATTTTGTTATATTCCTAGTTTACAAAAGATATTTATATATGTCAAATGAGTTTGACAAATATGGTTGGAGAAAATTTACCTATTTTTCTTGCGTAATACACTAGTATATTTTAAAATATTGTTCGAACATCTTGGATAATTTTTGTAACATGATACGTTACATATTGATGAATGCTACCAATAAGTGCTATAATTGGTAAAGATGTTTTCTATTAAAATTTTATAACACACCCCTATGATGTGATATGGGATTTGGATTAGATAGCTACCTTACTAGGTCAGTGTTGCTCATGATGCTACACTTAAACATTTCAGGTTTAGATAAGTAAAGTTAGATTTTTAAGACTTTTAATGTAGGACCTGATGTGAAGGATTTTTAGCTTTTGTTTAGTATTGTAGATCTTAATGTATATATATATATATATGTATGAAGTCAAAGACAAGACTCTATGTAAATTATCTTGTAAATTAAGTATGAATAGATAATATTCTTTCCACTTGAAATCATTTCCTCCGGATGATTTAATATTCTGGCATTTCGCCTTACATACTGTGACAATATTATGATGGCACCACATTATGAGGGTGGCACTTTCGAGTCAAGCCAAGAGGGTCAGGGCAGGGCGTTACAAATGGGTATGAGAGCCTAGGTTTAAATAGTGCTTAAAAACCCATTATCGTGTCACATGAATAAAACCTATAGTTTGGGTTTTGCCAGAATAGGAAGTTTATACTATTCATTGAATGTTTATTATAGTTATATTTATAAATAATGACAAGCCAAAGACATGGGATACTGGAGATTCATAAGGAGGGGTTAAGTGCACAATTAATCCTGAAGAACGACTAACTACAACCTTTCCACGATTCGAGAAGAAGATGATTAAATAGAAGGCATAAAAGATTTTAGTGGAGGAAATGATAGAATTGGTAAATAGAGCATACGACTATGAAGAGGTACTACAAAGAGACCTTGTATTGTACTGTCTACATAAAAAGCAGAAGGAAATAGTAAAAGCTATAAAGATGGCAGAGAGAACTGAGTATGGAGAAATTTGAGAATTTCTCAAAAGGCAAGGTGAAATTCTAATGCCAGTAAGACCTATACGAAGGAAAATGTTCCCAAGTATAAATAGAAGACAGTTGGATGAAGAGGTGTCAGAATCCCAAGGATTAAACGAGGTCTCAGAAGAAGTTACGGGAGTTATATAAGTACCTATCGAAAACGAATTGAACAATATTATGGGATTCTTTCCCACACTATGATTTCCATGGAGAATGTAATGCAAAGAATTAAAGGGTTGCTTAAAGTTTGGTGGTTTAATATCTAATTTTGTTGACTAATAAATATTGGATATGTATGTGGAACTTTGTAAATAATAACCCAAATTTTATTTGTACAAAGAAAAAGGGTTATAAGAACTATATCCTCCGTGTATGACTTGAGTTTAGTTAATTAACGTTTCATGTTCAATAATGTATTATATTCGGCTTTGTTCATAGCAAAGTTCCTTTGTTTCTCTACGATTATAGAAGACCGGAAACTACTACTTCAACTCATAGTCAAGAGGCTCAAGCCTCCGCACAACAAAATCCTGTAGAGTTATTTGCATCCTTCATTAAATAAATGAAATAAATATTCTCTAGACCCATTAACTGTGCACCTGATAATTTACTGAGTCATTTTAAGAGCTTACATCCAGACAAATTTATTGGAGATACTAGTCCATTTAAAGCTGAACAATAGATCTAACATTTAGAAGACATCTTTGAAGTGTTGGGTTGTAGTGAAATAGATAAAAGGAAGTTGGTTGTATTTCAGCTAGCAGAAGAGGCAAGGAATTGGTGCGAGTTCACTAGGACCAAATTGATTTAAGCGTGAAGAATTAGGCAAGTTTTAAGGAAACATTTCTGGAAATGTATTTTCCAAAACATGAAAGAGAGAAGATGGAATTGAAATTTCAAGTTCTCACATAAGGAAACATGACAGTAGCCCAACATCAAAAATCAATTTAGAGCATTGTCTTGATTCGCAAGTCATCTAATCAATATGCCTAAAAAGAGGGCCAAACGATTTGTAAATGATTAATTCCACCAATAAGTAAACATGTAATTAGTGATCGTCGTAAGACTTATGAGGCAATCATATCTGAAGCTCTTAACCTCGAAGAAGACTATATTCAGCTTCAGCAAGAAAGGAATCTTTTGAATAAGAGAAATTATAACAATTAAGGGAAGTTCAATAATCAAAAGAAATTCAATGGGAATAAGCCATGGTACAATGAGAAAGAGAAGAAAGAAGGTACACAACAAGGAGAGGGTCAAAACAAAATAATAACATGTTACAATTGTAATGAGAAAGGTCATATTGCTCCAAACTGTCCTAAGGAAAGAAATCATATTATATGCTATAATTGTAATAAACCTGGACACATGAGCAGGGAATGTAAAAAGCCGAAATAGGAAAATAAAGCAACATCAGGAAATTAAACCATGGCATTTGCGGTAGTTTTCGAACAACCATGTGTGAACCTTATTTATTTTTGATTTTCAACCTAAAGTTTTATTCGATCCGAGTTCCATGCATTCCTTAATATCTATAGTATTTGCTGCAAAGTTAGGATTATCAATTGAGCAACTAACAAATCCCTCAATAATAGATAAATTAGTAGAAGGAGAAACCGAAATAAGAAATATATGCAAAAAAATTCCTCTTTATATTAAAGACAAGGAAATACCTACTGATTTGTTCCTTTTCCCAATGATCCATTTTGATCTCATTCTTGGAATGGATTGGCTTTACAAACATTATGCCAAACTAGATTGCCATCACATGACTATAACCTTTTCCATTCTGGGACATGAGACATTCATATATTCGTGTAATGAATTTGGAAAGGCATTTATGTCTTGATACCTAGCACATATAAACATTAAAGATGCAGGCCAACAACTGGACCAAATCAAAGTAGTAAGTGAATTTGAAGAAGTATTTAGGGATATACCAGGATTAAAACAAAAATGAGAAATCGATTTTTGTATCAAACTGGTCCTTGGTACAAAGCCAAAGCAAAGATAACTTATCGTATGGCTCCACTAGAGAATCAAGAAATAAAGAAGTAAATTAAAGTGTTAGTGGATCAAGGATTTATTAGACCATGTAAATCACCTTGGGGAGCTCCAATATTTTTGATAAAGAAGCATGACGTGTCCCTAAGATTATGTATTGGCTATCAAAAACTTAATAAGGTTAAAATTAAGAATAAGTATCCCTTACCTCGGATTGATGATCTATTTGATCAACTCCAAGGAGCTACCATATTCTCAAAGATAGATTCGAGATCTGGTTATCACTGATAAGAATAAAGGAAGAAGATATTCTAAAGATAGCTTTCCAAACATGGCATGGACATTATGAGTTTTTGTTATGCCTTTTAGACTAATTAACGCACCTGCAATTTTCGTGGACCTTATAAATCGTGTGTTCCATCCATACCTTGATCAATTTGTCATAATATTTATCGATGATATCTTAATTTACTCTAAATCAAGAAAAGAGCAAGAGAAACATTTGCGTATAACACTGCAAATTTAAAGGAACACAAATTGTATGCCAAGTGAGTAAGTGTGAGTTTTAGTTAGATGAAGTAAAATTTCTCGAGCATGTTATTTCAAAAGATAGGATCGGAGTAGGCCTATCAAAAGTTGAAGTAGTTTTGAAATGGAGTCCTCCAAAAACACCTTTGTAGATTCAAAGTTTTCTTGGACTGGCTGGTTATTATAGAAGATTTATTCAAAACTTTTCAAATTTAGCAGCTCCACTAACTAAGTTAACACAAAAGGACATAAAATTTGTATGGAATGAGAAATGTGATGTGGCATTTTAGACATTAAAAAGAAAGTTAATTGAAGCATTAGTTCTAACATTACCAAGGAGTGGAGAACAATACAAAATATATTGTGATGCACATGGTCAGGGATTAAAATTTGTATGGATGCAAGAAGATAAAGTTATTGCTTATGCCTCTCGACAATTAAAGAAGCACGAAGTAAGTTATCCAACTCATGAGTTGAGTTGGCAGCAATAGTGCTTGCGTTAAAGATATGGAGACACTATCTTTACGGCAAATAATTTTATATTTGTTCCGACCATAAGAGTTTAAAGTATTTATTCTCTCAAAGGAACTTAATATGAGACAACGAAGATGGATGGAGTTTTTGAAGGACTATGACTTCACATTACATTATCATTCCTAAAAAGTCAACGTGGTAGCAGATGCATTAAGTCGAAAATCATATGGAATTATTGCTAACCTGATGATCATGTAATGGAGAGCATTGGAAATTTAGTAGAAATAAATGCTCGACCTAGGATGAGTAATCAAAAAAATAGTTAAAGGAAGGCCCTTGTATGTAGTATGATCATACAGCCTACTTTAGTTAGTAGAATTATACAAGCCCAAGGACAAAATGGGAAGTTAAAGGATTGGTTTATGAAAATGAGAGATAAGGACCAGTAGATTGAAAGGTAGGAAATGACGGGGGATATAGGTATCTAAATAAACTTTGTGTGCTAAATCAAGTAGAATTGAAAAATGAGATTCTGATGAGTCTCATCGTTCAAGGCTCACTATACATCTTAGAAGCATGAAGATGTATATGGATTTAAAGCGTCAATTTTGGTGGAATGAAATGAAGAAGGATGTTGCCAGATTCGTTTCAAGGTGCCTCACATGCCAAAAAAATTAAGGCTGAGCAAAAGCGACCATCTGGTCTGTTGCAACCGCTTCCTATAGCGGAATGGAAATAGGAACAAATTTCAATGGATTTTGTTGTTGGACTCCCAAGGTCAAACTAAGGGCATTATGCAATATAGGTAGTGGTGGATTGCTTATCAAAGTCTTCTCATTTTATACCCTAAAGTATGGGATACTCGATTGACAAACTACGTAGAATCTACTTAAAAGAAATTGTCAGATTGCATAGAGTCCCAGGCACAATTGTTTTAGATAGAGACTCACAATTTACTAGATTTTGGAAAAGTTTTCAAAAAGCTTTTGGTACAAAGCTCAATATGAGTACTGCCTTTCATCCTCGAAAAAATGAACAAATAGAAAGGGTAAATCGAGTAATAGAAGATATGCTAAGATCTTGTGTGATGGAATTTGAAAGTACTTGGGAAACACATATACCATTAATTGAATTTGCATATAATAGTAGTTACCACATAAGTATTGGTATGGCGCCATTTGAAGCCGTATATGGAAGGACGTGTCGCTCACTAGTTTGTTGGGCAGAGGTAGGAGATAATAAACTGCTTGGCGCTGATCTAGCGATAGAAACAATGAAGAAAATTACAACTATACGAGAACAACAAAAATCTACCCAATGTAGGAAAAAGAGCCATGCAAATCAGAGAAGGAAAGAATTGGAATTTGAAGGAGGGTAACAGGTTCTTTTAAAGACTTCTCCAATAAAGGGTGTAATGCAATTTGAAAAGAAAAAGGCAAAATTGTCACCTAGAATTTTTGGGCCCTTTCAAATCACTAAAAGAATAGGTAAAGCTTCATATCAACTTGCAGTATTTGAAAATTATCAGATGCTCATGATTTTTCCCATGTGTCGATGCTATGAAATTATATTCCTGACCCATCACATGTGGTTGATTTAAATAACATTGAAGTTAAGAAGGGTACCATATACATTGAACGACCAATCCGAATTCTCGATAGAAAAGTTAAGAAATTACGAAATAAAGGAAATTCAATATGTAAAAGTTCAAAGGAGCAATCATGATGAAAATGAGGCATCATGGGAATTTGAAACAGAAATGCCTAAAGAGAATCGATTGTTATTTGAAGAATAGATTTTAAGGACGAAATTTTCTTTTAACGGGGTAGAATGTAAGAACCCAAACAATATATTTTTTTCTTGTGGTTTATATATATATATATATATCAAAATGAAATAATATTATAATTTTTTGAAAGATGAAATACGAAGTTACAACTCTTTTTCAAAGACCAAAAAACTTTTATGATCTGATAGACTAATTAGGCGTAACCTTGTAATATCACCTTAAAGCATGATGTGGCATTAAGTATGGCATTTAAATGGTAGTGACATATGGGCTAATCAGATGTAAGCTTGTAATAACACCTTATTTATTAAAGCATGGGGTGGCATTATGCATGTCATTTAGAATAAGGGAATGACACATAAGCCGATTAGGTGTAAGCTTAAAGCATGAGGTGGTATTACACATGTCATTTAAAATAAGGGAGTGACACATCGACTAATGATGTGTAAGTTTATAAGATCACTATTCTTATTAAGTAACAACTATGGGGCATGTGTCATTACACCAAAGTTTGCATGGAAAAGGATGGACAAGTGTCCTAATTTGAAAAGACCAAAATATCCTTGAAGAAAGGCTATAAATGGGATGATAATTTCATTTGGTTTTCATACTTCCATAAATCTAAAAGCTAAACAAGAGTAAGAAAACAAGGAAGGCCTTAAGGAAAGCAAAGGAGCTAAACCATAGGCCGAAACTATAATTACTAAGTGAGGAAAACTATCTAATCTTATAGTTTCAAGTTATTCCATGAAATATAGTGTAAATTATAATATGTTTTATCTATATATTGCACAATTTTAACTTTTTTGGTATTATGAACATATCTTTTGCTTATAATATTTTTGACTTCAACCAAGTGTATATGATTGATGCTTCAGTTATTTGAAAGAAAGAATAATCTATGTTGGTTTATGATTATAAAGTATCTTGAAGAATACTTATATATGTGCTTATAATTTGTGATGGTTTTTGGATGAACGCAGGAAAAAACAAAAGACCTACGATAGTGCACTATTACTTTATTTCCATACGGTGTGTTAGGAGATACATCCAAACTATGTGTCAGGAGATACATCCAAACTGTTTGTTAGAATGCCAGCTGCGATGTGATGAAAAGTTTCCAGGATGTATTCCTTACTGCGTGTTCGGCTTAGATCCATGCATAGTCAAATTTGATTTTTTTACGAATTTCAGATTTTGTTATGTGCTTGGTTTACAAAAGATATTTATATATGTCAAATGAGTTTTACAAATATGGTTAGAGAAAATTTACCTATTTTTCTTACGTAATATGCTAGTATACTTTAAAATATGGTTTGAACATCTTGGATAATTTTTGTAACATCATATATTAAAATATACATATTGATGAATGCTACCAATAAGTGCTATAATTGGTAAAGATGTTTTCTGTTAAAATTTTATAATACATGCTATGACATGATATGGGAGTTGGATTAAATAGCTACCTCATTGAGTCAGTATTTCTCATAATGCTACACTAAACATTTCTGGTTTAGATAAGTAAAGTTGGATTTTTGGGACTTTTAATGGAGAACCCAAAGTGAATGAATTTAGCTTTTGTTTAGTACTGTAGATCTTGATGTATGTGTGTGTCTATACATACATACATACATACATACATATATATATATATATATATATATATATATATATAAAGTCAAAGACAAGACCCTATGTAAATTGTCTTGTAAATCAAGTATGAATTATAATATTTTTTCCGCTTGAAATCATTTCCTCTGGATAATTTAATGTTTTGGAATTTCTCCTTTCAAACTTGTGGCAATATTATGATGGCACCACATTATGAGGGTAGCACTCTCGAGTCTGGCCAAGAGTGTCGAAGCGGGGTGTTACACTCTCTGCATCAAAACTGCTCCTAATCCTGATCCCGAAGAATCATTGCACACCACCATATCTCCACTCCCTTTCGACGTTACTAAACCCAAATATTCATTCATCCAAAGCTTCAACTCTTGAAATGGTACCTCACATTACTTCGTCCAAATATACCTTTCATCCTTTTGTGTAAGTTTGGCCAAAGGCACTGCTATCCTAGAGAATTCCTTAATGAATCTCTAATAGTATCCAGCCAACCTAAAGAAACTCCTTACCTTGGTAACCATCTCTGGCTACTTCCAATCATTCATGGCTGCGAATTTCAAAGGGTCTATAGCCATCCTTCCTTTGAAACCACATCATCTAGGAACTTAACTTCCTTCTTCCAAAAACAACACTTGGAAAACTTTGCCTTCAACTTTTGCTATCTTAAGGTTTTCGATTTTAGTCTAAGATGAACTTAGTGACCCCGGTTATCTTAAAAACATGCCAAGATATCATTTATGTAGACCAACACAAATCTATCCAATTGATTATGAAAGGCTCGATCCATAAGATCTACAAAGAGTGATGTAGCATTGGTTAGCCCAAAGGGCATGACCGGTTGCTCATATAAACCATACCTTGTCTTAAATGTTCTTAAAAGAATATTCTCTTTTACAAATCTTAGCTGGTGGAATCATATGTCCAAATCCACCCATGAAATACTCTAGGCCCACTTGATTGATCAAACAAATCGCCTATCGTAGGTAGTGGGTAACGATTCTTTACTATCACTTCATTAAACTTCTGATAATCGACACACATCTGAAGTGATCCATAAGACTTCTTTACAAACACTGTAGAAGCTCTCCATGATGAACTACTTGGTCTAATGAAACTCCTATGCTCAAGTTCTACTAGTTGACTTATTAACTCCTTCATCTCCTTAGGCAGCATTCTGCTGGGTGTTCTACTAATAGGTTGTGCCCTGGTGCAAAATCAATGTGAATACCAATCGCTCTTCTTAGAGGTAATCCCATTACCGGTTTGGAGACATCAGCAAATTATCAAACAATAAAAACTCTATCAAACTCCTCTTCAGGCTTTCCATCACACATATTGAACTCATGGGCCTTCCCTTCATTTCATCTAAAGATATTAAAACCCTATCCCATTCTTTAAGGTTATGTAGGGCAATGATAATCTCAGCCCAATAAATTATAGCATCATTTTGAACCAACCAATCTATACCCAAAATCACTTTGTATCCTTCAAATTCCAACACAAATGGGCCGTAAAAAAACAAACGACCACACAAAACAAACTCTAATTAATGCACCTTAACGCAAGAGTGGCACACCCACCAATTGGACTAACCGCACATGAAGAAGTGACTAAGCAAGCAACATCTAACCCTACTTTATCAACCACATCATTAGAATGAAAGAATGCATAACTCTAATATCAAATATAACTCTAATTGAAAAACTAGAAATGAAAATCATACCTTCCAACATAACGTTCTTGACTTTCACTTCGATAAAATGTCCTCCTCTTCGTCCCTCTAAGCAAACAACTTAGTCTGCTTCAACTATGGACAATGCTTCTTCTTGTGGCCTGGCTTAACACAAGTATAACATTTGACCTTGGCTATTCCCTCGAGATAAAGTCACCTAGACTTATAATGCCCACTTTTCATATAGTTGTAGCTAATGACTTCTGAAATATGCTTTCAACACCACCCTTCTGGCTCTTTCCCTTTGACCACTGCTCCTTCTTCTCTTTTTGGTAAGGAGAAAAACTCTTCTTTTGCTTGGTCTTGGGCTTCCCTTGAACTATTCTCTGAGCTTAGTACAAACTATCATACCTCCATGCCATGTCCACTACAAATTCAAAAGGATATGCCAGATGCGCCATTACCTTATGATCTAGACCTTATTTCAAACACCCGACAAACTTCTTATTCTTCTTCATCAGAACCAACCCTCGGCCAAACTTTGCCAATGAATTGAACTTTTGAATTTTCACTTCTAGAGAAAGATCTCCTAGCTTGAGATTGGTGAACCCTCAACAGTCCCATGAGACTGGGAAATGAACTGAGCCTCGAACCTCTCTCAGAACTGCTCCCAAGTGATTTTTTCTTCGGGAGTCTCGGCTGTCACTGCCTCCCACTAATCTAATGCATCTTCATGCAATTGCATGCAATCCAACCTTCTTTTCTACATCATCCATCCGTAGATCCTGTAAGATGCATTCATTCATCTTCAACAAGTTCAATACTTCCACACTAGCTTTTTCACGGTAAACATCTTGCCTCCTAGATTTCTATGGTCTTGGTTTAACTTAGAGAAATCCAGCCCAGCCGCATGTCTCATCTCAATTACTTCTGACATGTTTCTCTCATCATTTGTACCATGAATTTCTAGAACAACACATTCACATCCATTCCTAGAATAGGAGGGATTGCTTATTTTCGATTGCTGGAAGCACCTCTCTGCCATTACCTTTGATAGTTTAAGTACCGTCATTCTTTCTCCTAGCATTGGCTCCTCCGACAATAACTCCTATAAATTTCAAATCCATTTTTTCTAAGAAACTCTTCATTAAGAATGGAAAGAACAAGAGTGAAAAAATTATGTAGGAATTTATTTATTTATCTATATATCTATAAGTCGAATACAAGTGTGTCATATAATAGTATATACCTTTCCCTTAGTTGTTCATTTTCCATTAAGTGCTTTTTTTATAGCTCTGTTTTACCCAAGTGGCTCCTAACATAAGCTTTGATACCAACTGCAACATCATTCATTCTAAAACCCAAAGATAGAACACTAATGTGGTATAGTCACCTTGGAATTATCTTTTGGCAACAAAGATGAGATTAGTTTATATACAGTCTTAAGAAAACAGAGTAGCAAATCTATTACATAATATCATCATTAAATTTTTACAAGTTTAGATTGTTCCCATAGTCGCGCCCACGCAGGGGTCAAAGTGTAATACAACGTATATAATAATGTTATGATCAACATATGAAAATGTTGATAAAGCATTAAATATAGCGGAATGATAAATCATTTATATCATCTAAGCAACTGCACCATTTTCAAAACTCATGTTCATTAATCGAAAGCAACCTGCCTAAAATCCATAAACTCAACCCACTCAAATGAGCATCAGAGTTTATGGGGAAAATACAAAAAAAATATGGTCTCGGTTGCCACTTGGGCCTTACACCAATGCTATTATACTATGGTTGCCATGCTAGGTCTTGCACCTACTTCAGTTTTGGTTCCTAGATTGCCACTCCCAGCCTTAAATCTTCTACCATTTCCATGGTAGCAATCCAAGGCCTTATGCCAATCGCTTTTCGTCCAGATGGTTGCCACTTTAGGTCTTACACCAACGCTTTTGATTTCTGCTTCCCCACCTAGCCTCATGCCTATTTTGTTCTTGGTCGACACATCAGGCTTTACATCACGCTTTCAATTATTTGACTGCCACCTCAGGCCTTATGTCATCAATCAATCGCACTATCTAATCATTCATTGCTAGTATTTTTCTTAGCTGATTATTTAGCTAAGATTAAATTTATCCACTTCTCGGTTATGTATATCGCTTACCGCATTATCATTAATGTTTCAAGTACTGCTTTCGACCACCTTATACCTTAGCACACATCCCTATCTACGGAAGATCTTATTTTGGTTTTCATACCTTTAACAGAGTTACACTATGCTTTGCAATCATTACTCTTGGTCTCGTTTGGAGAAGTTTGTCTTAGTTTAGCTATGATGTTTTGTAATATTCAGTCTTTAAACATCTAAAATCACCTCCTCTACCCATAATTCCTCCTTAGCCCTCAATCCCCTTTAGCCCTTGGCTATAAGCTTCAGTTTATTACCCTTATCATGTTACTTAACATTTTTTAGTTTCTTGCTTAATTCTGGTTACTTAGGTTTCATTTTGATACCCTCGGTTTGGAATATGTTGGGAACCGACTTCTGCATGTTTGACACTCGCTTTATGCGTATTGACTCTTGATTCGCTTGACTTAGTCTGTACTTATTAGCTCATTCAACACGATCTATGAATTTGGTCAGTTGACCAAATATTTAATCCTTTATTTGGTTAAATTACCCTTCGGCCATACTTCTTTTCCTTTCGGTTCTCTATTATAACCCTTCGGGCACACTTCTTTCCCTTTCGGCTCTCTGTTATAACCCTTCAGTCAACCTCATTTTCTTTAGAAAATCACTTATTTGGTTTCTAGAAAATCACAGCAAAATTAATCATGATTTATTTCTGTAAAATTACTCAAACTCCTCACTTCTAACCATTTTCTCTATTGTACGACACTAATTAATTCATATCAGTTTATTTACTTAAGCTTATATTGGATAAATTAAAACCAATCCATAACAGTTCGCCCTTCGTAATACCCTGAATCAACGTCGAATGATAATGTCCGACTCCCGAATACTACAAAAGAAAATCCGTCGGGTAGAATTAAAATAAAACACCATAACTAAGGCACATTGATAAAATCTCACAACGGAATGATAAGGTATAATATATGGAATATACTTGAACAGAACTAGATAAAAAACTATATTAGAAACTATACCAGCGGAAACAATTGGTAAAATATATCAATACAGAAAGTCAGAATAAATCCATTTCACACATACAAAGTCCTAAAAAATATCTGATACAATAAGTCTCATGTATAAATAACATATTTGTCATGTACTACTACAATATCAACTATATATCCAATTTATTGGCACCACGCCTCTAAAAAGCTCCAGCTACGCCACTCTGATAGTACATCTCCAAAAGCACCTGATTCCCAAACTACTTAATCAATCACTCGGGATTTATCATGACATAAAGAGAAAAAGATATAGTGTGGTTCAAACTTGAAGCCTGATGTAAGAGAAATTATCTCTAAAATACTGTATATATAAACTATATACAAATAAAGCTTGAAACTACCATGGGACAACTAGTCCTCCCTATGAATGTGGCTCAAGGGTAATTCAGACGGCCCATAACGAGTAAAGTAAACTTATCCCAATGGATAAGGAACCATACCTCAACCTGCTTTTCTCCTGTAACCAACGAGTTAACATAACTAACATAATGTGGCTACTACGTAATAGTATAATATGGTAAAGTTAACCCAATATATAAATGCAGGGTAATACAGATATCATAATATATGGCTATCACGAAATACACAATAGTAATATCAGCCAACTAATATACCATATGCATAACATAACGATATATAACAATTGGAGAACATAAATTGATACCCATCATCGCTGATGAGTGGGGTCCGTATATGGACTCATGTCCAATAAATTGAGTCAGTACCAAATTATACCTAGACCACCAACTGCATCCACTGTGATGGAACTCATGTAGATCTCATCATACCCCATATTGAGCATAAGTGATATATGACCTACTCTAGATATTTGAAACCTAAGTCCACGATGGACATAAATCGTGATCTAATGATTCTCGTCGGGAGTCCAAAATAAATGGAATTAGTATCGAATCGTACCATAGACCCCAAACCACATCCAAATATGATGGAACTCGTGTAGATCTCACCATACCCCATATCCGACATAAGCGATCTATGGCCTTTTCAAGATATTTTAAACCTATATGGATCTGATTGTACCCCATATTAAGCATAAGTGATATATAACCCACTCATATATGATCGTCATCTTCTCCCCCTTCTTAGTTATCCATAGACTTTTCCACTATCTCGTGTTATGCATGTACAAAAGAGAATGGTGGACGTGTCTCATATAATATGCTACCGAGGTCATAAAGAATGTTGATAGCATGTGTTTGTGTTTCTATATATATAATATAACATCACATAATCATATAAGCATATCACGAATGAAAACTGATATCTAATCAGCGTCTATCCATTCGTATGGTCATTAATATAAGACCAATATTTTTCATCAAAATATAATTATCTGAAGGTCTAAACCAAGAGGTATAGACTCGCACATCTGCTTCGTCTTGCATTCCGCCTTCCCAAGTAGCCCAAAGTGTCCCCGAAGTCCTGCCACAGTCTCACACTGAACCATGTCCATAGTCAAATGGAAAACCCCACTATTGCTTCCTGCCCGAGCGGTAATTTCTTGTAGCAGGTCCCAACGATGGACTTGTAGTAGCCTACTTCCAGGTAGTGGGCCTAGGCAATGAGCTTTCGTGCTCCATTGATCTCTGTTTTAGGCCCCATTTCCTTCATTGCTTCGCCCAATAATTACCTAACTCCTATATTGCCTTTATCACACGGACCTCTTTCGGAGTCCATTGGTTAATATTTTAGAAGTGGTTTCTTATGTATTCAAAATCGATTTTGATGAGAATCCAAATCTTTTTTCCATGTAGAATTACGTGGGCAATTCTTTTGTCTCGGCCTCCTCTAACATGCCTACACATACTCAATCGGCCTTTTTGCCTCATGTGATACTTATGCATGTGTCGGTACACCTACTTATGCACACTTATACACACATATGTGCACACACACACTTTTACTTCATAAATCACATATCAAGCTTCATCGGAGCGATTACTCGACTTGGTATTCTCTCACGCCACTTAGATCACATGATAGTCGTTAGGCTACATGAGATGCTTACAAACATGTGTTAACCCAAAAAATGGATCAACACCCTGGATTTAGTATGAAAGCACCAGCCTTGTTTATCAAGGCAAATAGAATGAAGGCAAGAAATAATAACGTGAAAATAAAGTAAAAGGACAGGAGATTTTTATAGTGGTTCGGTTGTTAACGAAGCCTACATCCACTTTATAACTTTTTTTATTGACTGACTGTAATTACAAGTTGAACATGATTGCAATTTTCTTGGATCTTGTGAGTTAGATCTAGTCACCGATGTTAGAATTCGTTAGATAATCACAGTGAACTCCTTTAATGAAGGTTGTGTGGGAGAGGAAGTGTGAAGAATAATTTTTGCAGAATTTCAACAGCTAGTCTAGAAGATCCTGTTTATGTTGCAGGTAGGATTGTATTTATAGGGGTTGGAGAGCACTTGGGCTAAAACCACTTTGTCAAAGAGTCACATTCGAAGGTACGCAGGCACTCCCAAAATTCCAGAACGAGTTAACCCAATCTGATGGATCGCTAGCGATCCATAGGGCATGGATCGCTAGTGATCCATGGGGTTAGCGTATTTTTGGCTCATTCCCTTTGGATCGTGTTTCCTGCCTTATGTAGATGCTTCCATGTAATTCCATAACTAGATGCTTTGCTTTGATGATGATTCGTATGTTGATTGTGTTGAACTGCTGATGGAGTCAAATGAATGCTTACTTCTTGATCTAACTAACATGGAATGCCCCCAAACTTAGTAGACATTCCTAGAATACCTATTGGATCATGGTGTAAGAGGATTGGAGGATCCACGGGCAACTATTATGGATCGCTAGCGATCCATCACCTTAGCATATTTTTGTATTCTTTTTCTTTAGCCTTTCTTGGCTTCTTCTTCTGGTCCTTTTGGTTGATTCTTGAATTGCTCTGACTAGATGTAGATGTTCTGACTTCCTTTGAATTCCATTAGGTCAAAAACTCGGATAACAACGTGCATATACACAAATTTAGATATTCATATACACACATATATTTACTTACACAAATCCACTTATTCAAATATACACAACCACATACAAAAATTCTAATTTAATTCATGAATTGTTTTGATTATCATACAACATCAGACCATTAGTTTTGGGCTTTTGGGGCAAACTAAAAAATCTGTCTAAGCCTCTCTACTTCGGTTGAAACTAAGAACTATCATCATTTTTAAACTACTAGGTTAAATCACTATTATGACCCGTTTAGGTAAATGAGTTACACTTGGTCTTTCATTTGGAGCAATAATTAACCTCTAATTAGACTCTTATTAAAAACTGTAAACATTGAAGAGCCTTATCTTAAAGGACTACTTGACTCAAAAAAATTCAAAAATGCTAAAAGTTACGTCTCTATAAATTTAAGCTTAAAACATGGTAATTTTAATACACTAATTATATTTTCTTTCCATATTTCACTCCAAAAATGCAGATTGTTACACTTTATTTTTTTTTGAAATAAGGTTAATGGGCCAAGCCCAGCTTACATAAACATTGGGTTTAAAAAAAAGCTATAACCCAAACCAACCATTAACTTAAACCCTAACATCATATAAGCACCGTCATACTCTAAACATTTCTCAAACTTTCGAAACCCTAAAAAATGGCAGAAAGGTTGAACGGCGGTTCTCCACCTATATTTCCCTACCTCCATTCTATACCCCACTAGATTCTCCTCTCTCCCAGTATGATAAACTACTATCGAAGCCCCCTCTCATCCCTTCAATATTCTCTTTAAAGTGATTGTTCCTTTGATGAAGTGAAAACTGAGAGGAATTAGCAGATCTGAGGTATTTGTGACTCAGATCTGTTAATTCCCTCTCCCTGGTTGCAATTTCATCTGAAGATGAGCTCCGATTCATCGTAGTGACTTCAGTTGCTCGTTGGTTGGCTTAAAAGTCTATGTTGCCTATGACTGAGCTATGATTCATACCATTGACTTCAATTGTTTACTGATTGACTTGATAGTCTTTTGTTCAAGCGAGAAAAAGCTCTAAATGCTTGCTGCTGGCTTCATGGCTCCATTTATCAGCTAAAAAGGAGAACTTGGTTTGAACTTAAACTTTTTTCTTTAATTTATGGAGGATAATCCTACTATCTGTCTCGATAAGTATCCATTTAGATCGTTACACTATGTATTCCAAGGAAAAATAGTTTTATATTTTGGCCATCCACTTTATACCAATCACTTAAAAATAAATGCAAGGCTAATACTTCCCCAAAAGCTACATAAAAAGATCAAAAACCAGATACATATTCGAATAAACAAGTTGAAATATCTAGCATTACTACAACAAAATGCACCTATAATAGCGTTTTAAAAATGCTATAAAAATCTTTAACAGTGTTTTTAACTATGTTTTATATTAACATGCCATTATAGATCAGACATCTACCATAGCAACACAGAAAATGCCGTAGGATCAATATAATTACATTTTTTATTGCATGCCATCATGATTTAGTTGTATCCCGAGTAGGCATCCATAAACGATAGTAGCTCGTGGCCCGCCGTGGCGTCAACAAACTGATCGATCTTGGGCAATGGAAAGCTATCCTTTGGACAGGCTTTGTTCAAGTTTGAGTAATCAATGCAAGTCCCCCACTTCCTATTGGACTTCTTTACTAAAACTGGATTTGATACCCATACGGGGTAGGTTGCATCGCGGATTAAGCTGTTTTCCAACAGCTTATCCACTTCCTCTCTTAGTATACCAGACCATTTCATTCCCAGGGTGCGCCTCTTCTGCCTCACTGTAGTGTACTTGGGATCAATATTAAGTGCGTGACATGCTGTCTTTGGTGATATCCCATACATATTAGAATGCGTCTAAGTGAACATGTCTAGATTGGCGCGAAGAAACTTAACTAATTCTTGTCGTGTCTTGGTTCCAAGATGTGATCCTATTTTTAGTACCTATGTTGGATCATCCATGTCTGCAGGGATAGGCACCGTAATCTCTACCGGTGTTTCCCGTTCCTCCCTTGAACTCTTCCTTTTAGGATCTATGGCTTTATCGAATCAGTTGTGGTCCCCAAGCCAGCGGCGGTTCTGTAGTTGCTATGCTTATGGTTCGCGAACATGGAGAGTTTTCTCCAAATTCTTCCCTTTTTCTTTCTTTATTGTTTCACGTTATTCAACGGTGTAAAATTCCCTTGCGACACTATGGTCTCCCTTTATCATTCCAGCTTCGTTTTCTATAGGGAATTTCATAATGAGACACAATTGCGCTAGGACAATTCGGAAATCAGCGAGGGTCGGCCATCCCATGAATGCATTATAGGCCGACATCTCGTTAATTATCACAAAGTTTTAGGTGAGAACCACACTTCAATCTCCTGTTCCGAGTTCAACAAGCAGATCGATTATGCCAACTAGTTGTAGTGGATGGCTGGTGAATCCTTGGATTTTGGTTCGATATGCAGACACATCCTTCATGTTAAGCTTCATTTGGTTGAACGTATGTCGAAACAGAATGTTTACTGTTCCTCCGGTATCGACCAACATCCGTCGCACGACAGCGGGTCTGATTCCAATCATCACCACCATTGGATCTAAAGTTGGATCTTCTATTCCTTCACTATACTAGTTTTAGAGCATGATGTTATCTTTGAGAATCCTCTACTGTTTAGAAGGGTCTCGTTTTCGATTGCAAAGCAAGTTTCCTTTGTACCACTTGAGTGAACTAGCATATCTTTCCATCCCGCCCCAACTATTTTGTGCCAGATGAGGACCTCCCGAAATGGTATTGATGACAAGCCTTGTTTAGCTCATTTAGATCCCTCTCCGTTAGGTCCAGATTGGTTTCCTTGGATGTTGGGAGCATGAGGTCCGGTTTGCTAATTAGACTTTCAGGGCTTCTTCACATACTGTTGGAGCTTGTTTTTCTAATCGGTTCTTCGATCACGTTCTTCAAATGGCGACACTCGTTTGTGTTATGGCCATGGGTTTCATGGAAGCTACTGAACTTTCCCCACTTCCTTTGTTACTCAGACTATTCTTTCCGAGGCGGCTTCAGGTACTCTTCTGTTCCCTTAGTTTCCAAGTAAATATTCTTCAAGCCGTCATTCAAAGGAGTGTATTCTCCACGCTTCGGCCTCTGAGTTTCTTTCCGCACCTATTGCCCTTACTGGTATTCTGATGCTGGTTCTTCCTTTTTGGTCTCCATTTTTTCCAGTAGTTATTTCAGAATTCTTGCCATTTTGATGGACCGCCACATTACTCTAAATCGATTCATTTGGTCTCATATTGGTATTTTTACCTTCAAATGTAGTTGCCTCTTCCAATCTTAAGTACTAACTAGCCTTTCGATTGAATTCTTTCATGGTAGTAGGTTGCTTCATTTTAATCCATCTCCGAAAATCTATCTCTAGATGGATCAAGCAGACTAAAGCCATGAAAATCATATCCTTATTTGGCTGGCTGAAACCTAGGCTCTCTAGTCTTTGGGTGAGCCACTCTTGCAGAGGTCCATTGGTAGGCGGTTGATCATGTGGGTGGAGTTTGATCGTTTAAGTTCACCTTCCTTAAGTCGCTCGTCTTCCTCAAAGTCAGTATCTGCCACTAGTACATCTTCCCATGGAGTTTTAACTTCTAAGTTCAGATTTGCAGCAGGTGCTTTTGCAGTGGGTGGAGTGTTAACATTTTCTTCCATCATGATTTTTAGAACTCCGCCCATAACTTCCTTTTGCGTTTGTCTTCTATTCTTCCGTTCAAGCCGGAAATAGAAAAACGCTCTTGCTCTGTAGCAGCCACGGTTTCAGTCACCTTTCTAGGAGTAGCTAGTGATTGGAGCGCTAAGAGAGCATCTGTCTTATCCATAAGAGCTTTTTGAATGTTTGCCATTTTCTAGTTAATTTCATTAACCATCTTGTTCAATTCTTCCTTAGTCACAACTTCATGCTTTGTGGAGGATCCTTAAATATGATCTCCAGAGTTAAGTCCTAACAACAGGCTGTTGGGGTTGTTGACTTTACTTTGCTGTGAGTTTGTTTCTTCTCCAGCAATGGTAGCTCCTATGGATCTTTCGGAGTTAGTTCTCTTTCTTCCCGGCGCTATTGATTCTCAGCAACAAATCTTCTAAGCAAAGATTGAGGATCTAACTTTTGAACCTATCTGATCTAAAGTAGATAGGTAGATCTAAGCCTTAGTTCGGTTCTCAGTGAATGCACCAAAATGTTAACAAAAAAATGGGTCAACACCTTGGATTGAGTGTGAAAGCACTAGCCCTGTTCTTACAGAGTAATAATATAGAAAATAAATGTCAAAAGAGCAGAAATAATAAGAAGACAAGAAGATTTTTATAGTGGTTCGGTTGTAAATAAAGCCTACATCCACTTTATAACTTTCCATTAACCGACTGCTGTTATAAGTTGAATCTGATTACAATATGATTCAAACTTCTAAGTTAGATCAAGCCACAATAGTTCGTTGGAGAATCACAGTGAACCCCTAGATGACTATTTTGTGGAAGGAGAAGAATTCAGAATGATCTCTGTAGAGTTCCAATAACCAGTCCAGAAGATCCTGTTTATGTTGCAAGTAGGACTGTATTTATAGGGGTTGGAGGGCTATTGGGCTAGACTGCTTTGCCAGAAGCCTACACTTGATGATACGAGAGTGAACCGAAAATTTCGCACCGATCTAACATGTACTTAAGGAAATTTTGAACCGTTTCCTTTGTGTTGTACCCCATGTATTATATTAGTGCTCTCCATGTAATTTCGCAGCTAGTTGCCTTGTTTTGGTGATGATTCATGTACGGGTTGGATTGAACTATGACTGCAATCAGATGAATGCTCACTTCTCGAACTAGCTTGCTTGGAATGTCATGAAACTTGGCAAACGTCTATAGAAAAGATACTGGTTTGTGATGCAACATGTTTGAAAGATACATGAGCGGTCCTTATGGATCGCCAGCGATCCATCCCCTTAGCCAATTTTTGTGTATTTCCTCTTGAGTCCTTCTTGGCCTATCCTTCTGGTACTTTTGGTTGATTCTTCAGTTGTTTTAACTTGGCCTAGATGTTCTAACTCCTGTTGAATTCTACTGGGTTAAAAAACCTAGCCAACAGTTCATGTGATGTATTATACATACTTTGTATGCTATTGTATTAGCTATATTTTGACTACGATTGACTCTCTGTTCTCTAGGTGATACTATATATTGTTTATTGTCTTGTCCTGGAGGAACATGTGTCTATTGTTTTGTACTGATATTTTGTACGTATGTGTGAGTTATATATTTGATGTTTTAATACGTACCAGTGTTAGTCCAAGGGAAAATTCACATGTGTATCTCTGATAGCCTCATTCTCCATATTATCTGACAGTATTACTTCGTAATAGTCTTGGATAGTACGGATATAGAGGTGGGGTGTTTCAATCTCTCGCATTGTGCATGACCACTGCTCCTTCTTCTCTTTTTGGTAAGGAGAAAAACTCTTCTTTTGCTTGGTCTTGGGCTTCCCTTGAACTATTCTCTGAGCTTAGTACAAACTATCATACCTCCATGCCATGTCCACTACAAATTTAAAAGGATATGCCAGATGCGCCATTACCTTATGATCTAGACCTTATTTCAAACACCCGACAAACTTCTTATTCTTCTTCATCAGAACCAACCCTCGGCCAAACTTTGCCAATGAATTGAACTTTTGAATTTTCACTTCTAGAGAAAGATCTCCTAGCTTGAGATTGGTGAACCCTCAACAGTCCCATGAGACTGGGAAATGAACTGAGCCTCGAACCTCTCTCAGAACTGCTCCCAAGTGATTTTTTCTTCAGGAGTCTCGGCTGTCACTGCCTCCCACTAATCTAATGCATCTTCATGCAATTGCATGCAATCCAACCTTCTTTTCTACATCATCCATCCCTAGATCCTGTAAGATGCATTCATTCATCTTCAACAAGTTCAATACTTCCACACTAGCTTTTTCACGGTAAACATCTTGCCTCCTAGATTTCTATGGTCTTGGTTTAACTTAGAGAAATCCAACCCAGCCGCATGTCTCATCTCAATTACTTCTGACATGTTTCTCTCATCATTTGTACCATGAATTTCTAGAACAACACATTCACATCCATTCCTAGAATAGGAGGGATTGCTTATTTTCGATTGCTGGAAGCACCTCTCTGCCATTACCTTTGATAGTTTAAGTACCATCATTCTTGCTCCTAGCATTGGCTCCTCCGACAATAACTCCTATAAATTTCAAATCCATTTTTTCTAAGAAACTCTTCATTAAGAATGGAAAGAACAAGAGTGAAAAAATTATGTAGGAATTTATTTATTTATCTATATATCTATAAGTCGAATACAAGTGTGTCATATAATAGTATATACCTTTCCCTTAGTTGTTCATTTTCCATTAAGTGCTTTTTTTATAGCTCTGTTTTACCCAAGTGGCTCCTAACATAAGCTTTGATACCAACTGCAACATCATTCATTCTAAAACCCAAAGATAGAACACTAATGTGGTATAGTCACCTTGGAATTATCTTTTGGCAACAAAGATGAGATTAGTTTATATTACAGTCTTAAAAAAACAGAGTAGCAAATCTATTACATAATATCATCATTAAATTTTTACAAGTTTAGATTGTTCCCATAGTCGCGCCCACGCAGGGGTCAAAGTGTAATACAACGTATATAATAATGTTATGATCAACATATGAAAATGTTGATAAAGCATTAAATATAGCGGAATGATAAATCATTTATATCATCTAAGCAACTGCACCATTTTCAAAACTCATGTTCATTAATCGAAAGCAACCTGCCTAAAATCCATAAACTCAACCCACTCAAATGAGCATCAGAGTTTATGGGGAAAATACAAAAAAAATATGGTCTCGGTTGCCACTTGGGCCTTACACCAATGCTATTATACTATGGTTGCCATGCTAGGTCTTGCACCTACTTCAGTTTTGGTTCCTAGATTGCCACTCCCAGCCTTAAATCTTCTACCATTTCCTTGGTAGCAATCCAAGGCCTTATGCCAATCGCTTTTCGTCCAGATGGTTGCCACTTTAGGTCTTACACCAACGCTTTTGATTTCTGCTTCCCCACCTAGCCTCATGCCTATTTTGTTCTTGGTCGACACATCAGGCTTTACATCACGCTTTCAATTATTTGACTGCCACCTCAGGCCTTATGTCATCAATCAATCGCACTATCTAATCAATCATTGCTAGTATTTTTCTTAGCTGATTATTTAGCTAAGATTAAATTTATCCACTTCTCGGTTATGTATATCGCTTACCGCATTATCATTAATGTTTCAAGTACTGCTTTCGACCACCTTATACCTTAGCACACATCCCTATCTACGGAAGATCTTATTTTGGTTTTCACACCTTTAACAGAGTTACACTATGCTTTGCAATCATTACTCTTGGTCTCGTTTGGAGAAGTTTGTCTTAGTTTAGCTATGATGTTTTGTAATATTCAGTCTTTAAACATCTAAAATCACCTCCTCTACCCATAATTCCTCCTTAGCCCTCAATCCCCTTTAGCCCTTGGCTATAAGCTTCAGTTTATTACCCTTATCATGTTACTTAACATTTTTTAGTTTCTTTCTTAATTCTGGTTACTTAGGTTTCATTTTGATACCCTCGGTTTGGAATATGTTGGGAACCGACTTCTGCATGTTTGACACTCGCTTTATGCGTATTGACTCTTGATTCGCTTGACTTAGTCTGTACTTATTAGCTCATTCAACACGATCTATGAATTTGGTCAGTTGACCAAATATTTAATCCTTTATTTGGTTAAATTACCCTTCGGCCATACTTCTTTTCCTTTCGGTTCTCTATTATAACCCTTCGGGCACACTTCTTTCCCTTTCGGCTCTCTGTTATAACCCTTCAGTCAACCTCATTTTCTTTAGAAAATCACTTATTTGGTTTCTAGAAAATCACAGCAAAATTAATCATGATTTATTTCTGTAAAATTACTCAAACTCCTCACTTCTAACCATTTTCTCTATTGTACGACACTAATTAATTCATATCAGTTTATTTACTTAAGCTTAGATTGGATAAATCAAAACCAATCCATAACAGTTCGCCCTTCGTAATACCCTGAATCAACGTCGAATGATAATGTCCGACTCCCGAATACTGCAAAAGAAAATCCGTCGGGTAGAATTAAAATAAAACACCATAACTAAGGCACATTGATAAAATCTCACAACGGAATGATAAGGTATAATATATGGAATATACTTGAACAGAACTAGATAAAAAACTATATTAGAAACTATACCAGCGGAAACAATTGGTAAATTATATCAATACAGAAAGTCAGAATAAATCCATTTCACACATACAAAGTCCTAAAAAATATCTGATACAATAAGTCTCATGTATAAATAACATATTTGTCATGTACTACTACAATATCAACTATATATCCAAAGTATTGGCACCACGCCTCTAAAAAGCTCCAGCTACGCCACTCTGATAGTACATCTCCAAAAGCACCTGATTCCCAAACTACTTAATCAATCACTCGGGATTTATCATGACATAAATAGAAAAAGATATAGTGTGGTTCAAACTTGAAGCCTGATGTAAGAGAAATTATCTCTAAAATACTGTATATATAAACTATATACAAATAAAGCTTGAAACTACCATGGCACAACTAGTCCTCCCTATGAATGTGGCTCAAGGGTAATTCAGACGGCCCATAACGAGTAAAGTAAACTTATCCCAATGGATAAGGAACCATACCTCAACCTGCTTTTCTCCTGTAACCAACGAGTTAACATAACTAACATAATGTGGCTACTACGTAATAGTATACTATGGTAAAGTTAACCCAATATACAAATGCAGGGTAATACAGATATCATAATATATGGCTATCACGAAATACACAATAGTAATATCAGCCAACTAATATACCATATGCATAACATAACGATATATAACAATTGGAGAACATAAATTGATGCCCATCATCGCTGATGAGTGGGGTCCGTATATGGACTCATGTCCAATAAATTGAGTCAGTACCAAATTATACCTAGACCACCAACTGCATCCACTGTGATGGAACTCATGTAGATCTCATCATACCCCATATTGAGCATAAGTGATATATGACCTACTCTAGATATTTGAAACCTAAGTCCACGATGGACATAAATCGTGATCTAATGATTCTCGTCGGGAGTCCAAAATAAATGGAATTAGTATCGAATCGTACCATAGACCCCAAACCACATCCAAATATGATGGAACTCGTGTAGATCTCACCATACCCCATATCCGACATAAGCGATCTATGGCCTTTTCAAGATATTTTAAACCTATATGGATCTGATTGTACCCCATATTAAGCATAAGTGATATATAACCCACTCATATATGATCGTCATCTTCTCCCCCTTCTTAGTTATCCATAGACTTTTCCACTATCTCGTGTTATGCATGTACAAAAGAGAATGGTGGACGTGTCTCATATAATATGCTACCGAGGTCATAAAGAATGTTGATAGCATGTGTTTGTGTTTCTATATATATAATATAACATCACATAATCATATAAGCATATCACGAATGAAAACTGATATCTAATCATCGTCTATCCATTCGTATGGTCATTAATATAAGACCAATATTTTTCATCAAAATATAATTATCTGAAGGTCTAAACCAAGAGGTATAGACTCGCACATCTGCTTCGTCTTGCATTCCGCCTTCCCAAGTAGCCCAAAGTGTCCCCGAAGTCCTGCCACAGTCTCACACTGAACCATGTCCATAGTCAAATGGAAAACCCCACTATTGCTTCCTGCCCGAGCGGTAATTTCTTATAGCAGGTCCCAACGATGGACTTGTAGTAGCCTACTTCCAGGTAGTGGGCCTAGGCAATGAGCTTTCGTGCTCCATTGATCTCTGTTTTAGGCCCCATTTCCTTTATTGCTTCGCCCAATAATTACGTAACTCCTATATTGCCTTTATCACACGGACCTCTTTCGGAGCCCATTGGTTAATATTTTAGAAGTGGTTTCTTATGTATTCAAAATCGATTTTGATGAGAATCCAAATCTTTTTTCCATGTAGAATTACGTGGGCAATTCTTTTGTCTCGGCCTCCTCTAACATGCCTACACATACTCAATCGGCCTTTTTGCCTCATGTGATACTTATGCATGTGTCGGTACACCTACTTATGCACACTTATACACACATATGTGCACAAACACACTTTTAATTCATAAATCACATATCAAGCTTCACCGGAGCGATTACTCGACTTGGTATTCTCTCACGCCACTTAGATCACATGATAGTCGTTAGGCTACATGAGATGCTTACAAACATGTGTTAACCCAAAAAATGGATCAACACCCTGGATTTAGTATGAAAGCACCAGCCTTGTTTATCAAGGCAAATAGAATGAAGGCAAGAAATAATAACTTGAAAATAAAGTAAAAGGACAGAAGATTTTTATAGTGGTTCGGTTGTTAACGAAGCCTACATCCACTTTATAACTTTTTTTATTGACTGACTGTAATTACAAGTTGAACATGATTACAATTTTCTTGGATCTTGTGAGTTAGATCTAGTCACCAATGTTAGAATTCGTTAGATAATCACAGTGAACTCCTTTAATGAAGGTTGTGTGGGAGAGGAAGTGTGAAGAATAATTTTTGCAGAATTTCAACAGCTAGTCCAGAAGATCCTGTTTATGTTGCAGGTAGGATTGTATTTATAGGGGTTGGAGAGCACTTGGGCTAAAACCACTTTGTCAAAGAGTCACATTCAAAGGTACGCAGGCACTCCCAAAATTCCAGAACAAGTTGACCCAATCTGATGGATCGCTAGCGATCCATAGGGCATGGATCGCTAGTGATCCATGGGGTTAGCGTATTTTTGGCTCATTCCCTTTGGATCGTGTTTCCTGCCTTATGTAGATGCTTCCATGTAATTCCATAACTAGATGCTTTGCTTTGATGATGATTCGTATGTTGATTGTGTTGAACTGCTGATGGAGTCAAATGAATGCTTACTTCTCGATCTAACTAACATGGAATGCCCCCAAACTTAGTAGACATTCCTAGAATACCTATTGGATCATGGTGTAAGAGGATTGGAGGATCCACGGGCAACTATTATGGATCGCTAGCGATCCATCACCTTAGCATATTTTTGTCTTCTTTTTCTTTAGCCTTTCTTGGCTTCTTCTTCTGGTCCTTTTGGTTGATTCTTGAATTGCTCTGACTAGATGTAGATGTTCTGACTTCCTTTGAATTCCATTAGGTCAAAAACTCGGATAACAACGTGCATATACACAAATTTAATATTCATATACACACATATATTTACTTACACAAATCCACTTATTCAAATATACACAACCACATACAAAAATTCTAATTTAATTCATGAATTGTTTTGATTATCATACAACATCAGACCATTAGTTTTGGGCTTTTGGGGCAAACTAAAAAATCTGTCTAAGCCTCTCTACTTCGGTTGAAACTAAGAACTATCATCATTTTTAAACTACTAGGTTAAATCACTATTATGACCCGTTTAGGTAAATGAGTTACACTTGGTCTTTCATTTGGAGCAATAATTAACCTCTAATTAGACTCTTATTAAAAACTGTAAACATTGAAGAGCCTTATCTTAAAGGACTACTTGACTCAAAAAAATTCAAAAATGCTAAAAGTTACGTCTCTATAAATTTAAGCTTAAAACATGGTAATTTTAATACACTAATTATATTTTCTTTGCATATTTCACTCCAAAAATGCAGATTGTTACACTTTATTTTTTTTTGAAATAAGGTTAATGGGCCAAGCCCAGCTTACATAAACATTGGGTTTAAAAAAAAGCTATAACCCAAACCAACCATTAACTTAAACCCTAACATCATATAAGCACCGTCATACTCTAAACATTTCTCAAACTTTCGAAACCCTAAAAAATGGCAGAAAGGTTGAACGGCGGTTCTCCACCTATATTTCCCTACCTCCATTCTTTACCCCACTAGATTCTCCTCTCTCCCAGTATGATAAACTACTATCGAAGCCCCCTCTCATCCCTTCAATATTCACTTTAAAGTGATTGTTCCTCTGATGAAGTGAAAACTGAGAGGAATTAGCAGATCTGAGGTATTTGTGACTCAGATCTGTTAATTCCCTCTCCCTGGTTGCAATTTCGTCTGAAGATGAGCTCCGATTCATCGTAGTGACTTCAGTTGCTCGTTGGTTAGCTTAAAAGTCTATGTTGCCTATGACTGAGCTATGATTCATACCATTGACTTCAATTGTTTGCTGATTGACTTGATAGTCTTTTGTTCAAGCGAGAAAAAGCTCTAAATGCTTGCTGCTGGCTTCATGGCTCCATTTATCAGCTAAAAAAGAGAACTTGGTTTGAACTTAAATTTTTTTCTTTAATTTATGGAGGATAATCCTACTATCTGTCTCAATAAGTATCCATTTAGATCGTTACACTATGTATTCCAAGGAAAAATAGTTTTATATTTTGGCCATCCACTTTATACCAATCACTTAAAAATAGATTTAAGGCTAATACTTCCCCAAAAGCTACATAAAAAGATCAAAAACCAGATACATATTCGAATAAACAAGTTGAAATATCTAGCATTACTACAACAAAATGCACCTATAATAGCATTTTAAAAATGCTATAAAAATCTTTAACAGTGTTTTTAACTATGTTTTATATTAACATGCCATTATAGATCAGACATCTACCATAGCAACACAGAAAACGCCGTAGGATCAATATAATTACAGTTTTTATTGCATGCCATCATGATTTAGTTGTATCCCGAGTAGGCATCCATAAACGATAGTAGCTCGTGGCCCGCCGTGGCGTCAACAAACTGATCGATCTTGGGCAATGGAAAGCTATCCTTTGGACAGGCTTTGTTCAAGTTTGAGTAATCAATGCAAGTCCCCCACTTCCTATTGGACTTCTTTACTAAAACTGGATTTGATACCCATACGTGGTAGGTTGCATCGCGGATTAAGCTGTTTTCCAACAGCTTATCCACTTCCTCTCTTAGTATACCAAACCATTTCATTCCCAGGGTGCGCCTCTTCTGCCTCACTGTAGTGTACTTGGGATCAATATTAAGTGCGTGACATGCTGTCTTTGGTGATATCCCATACATATCAGAATGCGTCTAAGTGAACATGTCTAGATTGGCGCGAAGAAACTTAACTAATTCTTGTCGTGTCTTGGTTCCAAGATGTGATCCTATTTTTAGTACCTATGTTGGATCATCCATGTCTGCAGGGATAGGCACCGTAATCTCTACCGGTGTTGCCCGTTCCTCCCTTGAACTCTTCCTTTTAGGGTCTATGGCTTTATCGAATCAGTTGTGGTCCCCAAGCCAGCGGCGGTTCTGTAGTTGCTATGCTTATGGTTCACGAACATGGAGAGTTTTCTCCAAATTCTTCCCTTTTTCTTTCTTTATTGTTTCACGTAATTCAACGGTGTAAAATTCCCTTGCGACACTATGGTCTCCCTTTATCATTCCAGCTTCGTTTTCTATAGGGAATTTCATAATGAGACACAATTGCGCTAGGACAATTCGGAAATCAGCGAGGGTCGGCCATCCCATGAATGCATTATAGGCCGACATCTCGTTAATTATCACAAAGTTTTAGGTGAGAACCACACTTCAATCTCCTGTTCCGAGTTCAACAAGCAGATCGATTGTGCCAACTAGTTGTAGTGGATGGCTGGTGAATCCTTGGATTTTGGTTTGATATGCAGACACATCCTTCATGTTAAGCTTCATTTGGTTGAACGTATGTCGAAACAGAATGTTTACTGATCCTCCGGTATCGACCAACATCCGTCGCACGACAGCGGGTCTGATTCCAATCATCACCACCATTGGATCTAAAGTTGGATCTTCTATTCCTTCACTATACTAGTTTTAGAGCATGATGTTATCTTTGAGAATCCTCTACTGTTTAGCAGGGTCTCGTTTTCGATTGCAAAGCAAGTTTCCTTTGTACCACTTGAGTGAACTAGCATATCTTTCTATCCCGCCCCAACTATTTTGTGCCAGATGAGGACCTCCCGAAATGGTATTGATGACAAGCCTTGTTTAGCTCATTTAGATCCCTCTCCGTTAGGTCCAGATTGGTTTCCTTGGATGTTGGGAGCATGAGGTCCGGTTTGCTAATTAGACTTTCAGGGCTTCTTCACATACTGTTGGAGCTTGTTTTTCTAATCGGTTCTTCGATCACGTTCTTCAAATGGCGACACTCGTTTGTGTTATGGCCATGGGTTTCATGGAAGCTACTGAACTTTCCCCACTTCCTTTGTTACTCAGACTATTCTTTCCGAGGCGGCTTCAGGTACTCTTCTGTTCCCTTAGTTTCCAAGTAAATATTCTTCAAGCCGTCATTCAAAGGAGTGTATTCTCCACGCTTCAGCCTCTGAGTTTCTTTCCGCACCTATTGCCCTTACTGGTATTCTGATGCTGGTTCTTCCTTTTTGGTCTCCATTTTTTCCAGTAGTTATTTCAGAATTCTTGCCATTTTGATGGACCGCCACATTACTCTAAATCGATTCATTTGGTCTCATATTGGTATTTTTACCTTCAAATGTAGTTGCCACTTCCAATCTTAAGTACTAACTAGCCTTTCGATTGAATTCTTTCATGGTAGTAGGTTGCTTCATTTTAATCCATCTCCGAAAATCTATCTCTAGATGGATCAAGCAGACTAAAGCCATGAAAATCATATCCTTATTTGGCTGGCTGAAACCTAGGCTCTCTAGTCTTTGGGTGAGCCACTCTTGCAGAGGTCCATTGGTAGGCGGTTGATCATGTGGGTGGAGTTTGATCGTTTAAGTTCACCTTCCTTAAGTCGCTCGTCTTCCTCAAAGTCAGTATCTGCCACTAGTACATCTTCCCATGGAGTTTTAACTTCTAAGTTCAGATTTGCAGCAGGTGCTTTTGTAGTGGGTGGAGTGTTAACATTTTCTTCCATCATGATTTTTAGAACTCCGCCCATAACTTCCTTTTGCGTTTGTCTTCTATTCTTCCGTTCAAGCCGGAAATAGAAAAACGCTCTTGCTCTGTAGCAGCCACGGTTTCAGTCACCTTTCTAGGAGTAGCTAGTGATTGGAGCGCTAAGAGAGCATCTGTCTTATCCATAAGAGCTTTTTGAATGTTTGCCATTTTCTAGTTAATTTCATCAACCATCTTGTTCAATTCTTCCTTAGTCACAACTTCATGCTTTGTGGAGGATCCTTAAATATGATCTCCAGAGTTAAGTCCTAACAACAGGCTGTTGGGGTTGTTGACTTTACTTTGCTATGAGTTTGTTTCTTCTCCAGCAATGGTAGCTCCTATGGATCTTTCGGAGTTAGTTCTCTTTCTTCCCGGCGCTATTGATTCTCAGCAACAAATCTTCTAAGCAAAGATTGAGGATCTAACTTTTGAACCTATCTGATCTAAAGTAGATAGGTAGATCTAAGCCTTAGTTCGGTTCTCAGTGAATGCACCAAAATGTTAACAAAAAAATGGGTCAACACCTTGGATTGAGTGTGAAAGCACTAGCCTTGTTCTTACAGAGTAATAATATAGAAAATAAATGTCAAAAGAGCAGAAATAATAAGAAGACAAGAAGATTTTTATAGTGGTTCGGTTGTAAATAAAGCCTACATCCACTTTATAACTTTCCATTAACCGACTACTGTTATAAGTTGAATCTGATTACAATATGATTCAAACTTCTAAGTTAGATCAAGCCACAATAGTTCGTTGGAGAATCACAGTGAACCCCTAGATGACTATTTTGTGGAAGGAGAAGAATTCAGAATGATCTCTGTAGAGTTCCAATAACCAGTCCAGAAGATCCTGTTTATATGGCAAGTAGGACTATATTTATAGGGGTTGGAGGGCTATTGGGCTAGACTGCTTTGCCAGAAGCCTACACTTGATGATACGAGAGTGAACCGAAAATTTCGCACCGATCTAACATGTACTTAAGGAAATTTTGAACTGTTTCCTTTGTGTTGTACCCCATGTATTATATTAGTGCTCTCCATGTAATTTCGCAGCTAGTTGCCTTGTTTTGGTAATGATTCATGTACGGGTTGGATTGAACTATGACTGCAATCAGATGAATGCTCACTTCTCGAACTAGCTTGCTTGGAATGTCATGAAACTTGGCAAACGTCTCTAGAAAAGATACTGGTTTGTGATGCAACAGGTTTGAAAGATACATGAGCGGTCCTTATGGATCGCCAGCGATCCATCCCCTTAGCCAATTTTTTTGTATTTCCTCTTGAGTCCTTCTTGGCCTATCCTTCTGGTACTTTTGGTTGATTCTTCAGTTGTTTTAACTTGGCCTAGATGTTCTAACTCCTGTTGAATTCTACTAGGTTAAAAAACCTAGCCAACAGTTCATGTGATGTATTATACATACTTTGTATGCTATTGTATTAGCTATATTTTGACTACGATTGACTCTCTGTTCTCTAGGTGATACTATATATTGTTTATTGTCTTGTCCTGGAGGAACATGTGTCTATTGTTTTGTACTGATATTTTGTACGTATGTGTGAGTTATATATTTGATGTTTTAATACGTACCAGTGTTAGTCCAAGGGAAAATTCACATGTGTATCTCTGATAGCCTCATTCTCCGTATTATCTGACAGTATTACTTCGTAATAGTCTTGGATAGTACGGATATAGAGGTGGGGTGTTTCAATCTCTCGCATTGTGCATGAAAATATTGGTGACGGTCAAATCAATGACCGTTTTCCTGATGAACAAATGCTTTCTATCTCTAATACACCGTGGTATACTGACATTTTCAACTATTTAGCCACACACGAAACACCTCCTCATTGGTTAAAACAAGATAAACAAAAGTTTCTCTCTAATGTTTAGAACTTTTATTTGGATGACCCGTATCTTTTTAAATATTATCCAGACCAAATCATTCGTAGATGTGAAAAAAACATGGGCATTTGAGTATTCTCTCCTTTTCACATAATCATGCATGTGGGGGTCACTTTGGAGTAAGAAAAATTGCTGCTAAGGTTTTGCGGAGCGGTTTTTGTTGGTCATACTCTTTCATGATGCTTATATTTATTGCTCTAGGTGCGATCGATGTCGAAGAACAAGACAAATCACTAAACGTAACATAAAGCCATTAGACCTCATTTTAGTCGTTGAATTATTTGATATTTGGAGCATCGATTTCATGGGACTATTCCCAAACTGCAACGACCCAGGATTTTGGATATTTAAAATGAGAATATTTAATTGATTTTAAATATTTAAAAATTAATTTTTAACTTGAATTTTAAATATAACCATTAATTGGATAATTTTATTATTGAATTAATAATTGAAAATTGGTTAAAATATTGAATCTTGAGTTTTAAGCTTGTTAAAAATAATTTAAAGGCTTACAAAATTTATATTTGTAATAAGGAAGATAATAAAACTTTTTAATTTGAATTTAAAAGTGATTTGTTCAGTTTTAAAAATATATCGTTTGAATTTACATTTGAAAATAGCCTTCCTAGGCACAGTCTCTAAATTCGACGAAACCAGTTCCATTGGATCCATAATAGTGTATTATTATCGGATTTCAAATTTCATAGCGTTTGGAGTTAACGATTGATCGTACGGGATAGTAACGCGCTGAAAATAATATCGAAAATTCAATATAATAATTGGGTCCAAAAGGCTATCTTCTCCATATGATCGAATTAGGACTCAAAGCCTTTTCCATTGCGTTCGGAATAGGGGTATAACATTATAAATGTCTAGTGGCACACCTCAATAGGAGTTCTAGATTTTACGCTACGAAATCGAGACGATTTAAATTTAAATATATATATATATATATATATATATATATATATATATATATTTGACTTGACAAAAATTTTCACATCAGCACTTTTTCCCTTCCTATCAAAAATCATTGTAGCCCTTCTTTTACACGCCAACATCACTTCTTGTCTCCCTCCATTTCCCTTTTAAAACAGCACGCGACCGAGTAGTTCAAATGAAAAAAAATATAGTCGACTATTGAAAAAAAATATTCCTCTTCTAATCAAAATTACGTTTCCCCCCCCCCATTTCTCAGTTCCAATCGTAAAGCAAAAAGGCATGGCTGACCTTCGAAATTAAAAATAAAATTCCATCACTCCTCGTAAATCGCCAAATTTGATTCGTGAGGGTTCGGCAGTTAACTGTGAAGTGCGGTAGCCTGGGAAGAGTCGCGACTTCCACTGTAGCAAGGAGGGTGGTACGGTCGCGTTCTTGTATGGAGATCGATGGCATTGGCTTAGGTGGGCAACTCGAGCATTTTTAATTTGGAGCCGCGATAGTTCGTACGACAACAGGGGGTGGAACACACTGATGGCCGAAGTTGGGGAGAGGTTCGATGTGAATTGGTGGGGGCACATGAATGTGTGGTCGTGGGTATGCTCGATTTCAGACGAGGGTTTCCGATCGTTCTAGGCGATGTTCGAAGTGGTGATGGTTTGAAATGCGCGGCAGTGGATGTTTTATTATGCAGGCATGTTAAGCAGTGTTTGGGAAGAAGGTAGTGTAATTGTTTTTTTTAGTTAAGAATTTATAAAAGTATAGTGAGTGGAAAATTAGTTTAAACTTGGAAGGTACTGTAATTGTTTTAAACAGGGAAACGGGTTGGAGGGATCCAACTAGATTCCTCAAAAAAATGTTGAAATTATTTTCATATTCAGTGATATGATTTGTTTGAATAAGCTGTGATAGATTATAGTGGAAATTGAATTTATTGGGTGCTATGGTATTACTGGCTAGATTTTAGCATTTTAAAATACCATAAATATGAATATTGAATTTTTTAAAAGAAAATAAAAATAAAAAGGGAAAATTGAAAGTAAAATATTTATAGTGAAATTTGGATTTATTAAAGGAAATGAATTTGGGAAAAATAAGTCTGATTTTAGAATTTTATTTAATAATTACGGAATATGGAAAATTAAAGATTTTGGAATATTTAAATAAAAGGATTTAAATAATAGAACTTAAGCGATATTGTTTAAGTATAAAAGGATTTATTTATTTTAAAATCGAGATTTAAAATAGTTTGGGAAGATAAAAAAGGAAATTTGGAAGGAAGATACAAATTGTTATACTAGATTTTTAATAAGATTATGAAAAGAAAGTGGAATCTAATTTTAGTTGGGTTTTGGAATATAGTTGGGTTATTTGGAAAACTAATTTAAAAATGAAAATTTAAATTAGAAATCGATTTAAAATCGGTTAAGTGTTGTGAAACCGTTATAAACGGGAAATGAGACTATGGAATTTATAAACGAAGTTTATAAATAAAGTGAGTAATTATTAGTGGATAAATTGAAATTATAAATTCACGGTGAGGATTTATAAGGAGATGGGTAAATCGGTTTAAAAATAAATGGTAGATTTATTTCTAGAAATGTGGAAAGGAAATTTATGGAATTGGGATGGAAATTAAATTAGGAATAAATCGAGAGAGATTTAAAAAAGTTAGTTTGGTTATATTGGAATTGGAAAATATATTTTATCGAGGAATTGGTTTTGTTTTAAAAGTAAGGGTTTTTAATTATTAGCTGGGTAATTTTAAAGTGTTTAAAGAATATTTCAAAAAATTAATTATTTAGTTGTCTTAAAATTGTTCAAAGTATATTTAAATATTAATTAAGTTAGTTTATAGTAAGTTAATTATTATTTAAAGACTAATCAATATTATTATTTTCAAGGCATAAATTATTCAATATTCAATATTATATAATAACTTTATTTTAAAGAGTATTCACTTAATTTTAACTTGGGAATTATTATAGAAGTTTCATAAGTATTATTTTGAAAATTATTAAATAAAGTTTTCGGGAAGTAATGGTATACTCGCATGGCGTAATCGGAGGCATTGAGTGCCTGCAGTTAAGTCTTGGATTTCTCTGGGATAGAGACATAACCATTGAGTTGTGAATCCATGGTTTGATACCGCAGTGGTACTTCCCAAATTATTTTAAAGGTTTCCAAATATCTTTGAAAAGAATAGTTTGTGAATATACAAAATTCGGTAAGAAAGTATATATTTCGGATAAAGAGATTTAAGTGATTGAAATTTAAATTGAATAAGACTTAGTGCTTTTCAGTGGAAATGGAATCTGTGATGGTATGATTGTTTATTTGATAGTTAATTAACCTCCTATCAAATCTGGACCAAAAATATATCTTTGGGAATATCTAGGAGAAATATAGATATTATATGGTACGATTACCGTTCGAGGTGCTATATTGTACGTATGAACTCATTTCGTTTTTCTAGGATGTTGATAAGGAAATCCGTCCACTAACGGTTAGGAGGTGATCTCCGATCTTATCTTTGTCTGTTTATTTCCTAGAGGACCGGGGTTGAGTTTACCGAAAAATATCAAACGTTGTTTCGGAGAGACCGGGATCAGATAAGTTATTAGAAAACCACTTCGATCCAACGAGTACGTTTTTGAAGTGAAAACAAGAGCATGGAGTCGAAGATGGAGAAGTGAAGTGCAAGGGTTAATAGCTACTAATCCTAAGGATTATTCCAAAATGAATGTGGTAGGAATAGTGCCTTCGGTTCCGTTCGGACCCAGAACGGACTTGTATGGATGAATGCTATCAGTACATTGTCATTGGAGGACAATGATCATTCTAAGTGAAAATTCCTTAAAAAGGTAATCATAGCTTCTAGCCTCATCAACCGGAAATGACTGAAAATCTGGGTAGATGCAGCAAGGCTAAGTGGGTCACACACAATTAGGGTATGTTTATCACCTTTCTAGATACCCTCGGATATTATTTTATTACTACGATGTATGGAAGGTGCTCGAAAGAGGGTGGGAACACCCAGGGTGATAGCATATTCGGTCTATCCAGGTTAGGGATAGTCCGATCTTGTGTTGCAGGGGATCCCGGCATGGTCCTCGGTACGCTGTTTCTAGACCTGTACTGTGGCAGGTGGTACCCCAGTGCCTAGTCATTCGTATGGAATCCATTCTCCAATACATACCTTTACGGTTTTGATTGTAGAGCCTAGCATGCTGGAATTTAATTAATGTAACAATTTCAACTATTTGAATAAGTATTTATACTTAGACACTATTATCATATCAGAGGATTTTGATATGAAATGTTTTGGTTATCGTAAGGTAAAAACTCGTCGTGTTTATTTGTGGCGTGGTCTTACGAGATACCTTTGATTTCAAAAGATTTTGATAAACTTTAATAATTCAAATTGATTGTGTTTTCTCACGCTGGTTTTCCAGACTGATTCGGGTGTTATTTTATTATAATGCTCGGGTCAGACCAAGTATTACAGATACAAGATAGGATGCTATGGTGCGTAGGAGACGAGCTGGATGACGAAAACGTATTACACGTATTTGATTTTATTCCGCCGTGTATTGTAGGTTGTATATTCAGCATTTGTGAGGACAAGTTATTATAATTGTCATGTATTGTGTTATTGATGTGTTGTACTCTGATGGTGTAATGTATGAATAACAGTTATAGTTCTTTTTGTATAAAAACCAGTTGTTATCTATTATATATTGTTGCGTTGCGATCGTGAGATTCTGTGTTGTTATTTCTATTTTCTTCTTCTACCTCTTTCTTCTTTCTTTTACGATCTGGTTTTTCAAACATTCGATTGCTCGGCATGTAATACAGTGAACATATTCATGTCGATTTTCGGAGGTCGAGAATCTCGGTTGTGACACGAACTCATTTGGGAACCTTTACATCTTACTTGCGATAGACTAATTCTCGAAATGGGTTGAAGCACTCCTACCAAAACAAACGATAATACGGTTGATGTTAAATTCCTCAAGTAAAATGTCTTTTCGCACTTCGGCACACCTTGATCCATTATCAGTGATAATGGAGCTCACTTCTATAATCATGCTTTTGAATCCTTTCTTAAGAAATACTCAATCACACATAATTTTCCTACCTCTTATCATCCAATAACTAGGGGCAGGTAGAAGTTTCCAATAAACAAATCAAACAGATTCTTGGAAAAACAGTGAATTCTAACAGAAAGGATTGGTCGATCAAATTGATTGATGCACTTTGGGCATTTCATACTACTTATATGATCAATATAGTGATGTCACCATATAGATTAGTCTGTGGAAAAGCATGTCACTTGACCTTTGAATTGGAACATCGTGCTCTTTGGGCTATAATGCTTCTAAATTTTGACTTAGGGAAAGCTGGTACACATAGAAAACTACAACTTTCAGAATTGGAGGAAATAAGAAATAATGCATATAAAAATGAGAAAATTTACAAAGAAAGGACCAAAGCCCAACATGATAAGAACGCACTTCGTATGGCATTTGAAGTTGGTTAAAAAGCTCTACTGTACGACTCTAGACTTCATTTGTTTCTAGGAAAACTGAGATCTTGGTGGACAAGTCCATATATTGGAAAACAGTATACCCTTATGGTGTGATTGAAATATAAAACCTCAAGGATAAAAATATTTTTAAAGTAAATGGTCAACAATTGGAACCATTTTTGGAGTTCGAACAATACAAAGATGAAGATCTCATCGATCTCTATGAGCCTAACTACTCACCGTGAGCATTAGGTTGAACATTTTTTTCTTCTTTGTTTGTTTTGAATACCTTAGACAATTGGGACACTGTCTCAATCTAGTGTGGAGGAGCCGAGTCTGCATTGCATCTCAATTATTATTGTTTTTTTCTACTTTCCATGCACTTTAAATAGGAACCTCATGCCTTTTAGATCAAAGTAACAAGCAATTTTATTTTATTTTATTCAAAAAAAAACAAAAAAATTCATCATTTTTTATGTTCCATAGCCGACTATTGAAACAACAATAAGTTGAAAATCATGAATCGTGAGTTAATTCATTTGAATATATATCATGTTTTGGGTGATAGGAATGAACTTAAACTATCCTTTGAAGTATAATGTGTCTTTGAAGATGCTATCTCAAAACTAGTGAGAAAGCTAGTTGTATTTCAAATGATTGATATTAGGAGCCAAGTGTCAATCATGTTAAAAAATGTCTTGGATGTGTAAGTAAAAATAATCAAAAAGAAAAAAGAAAAAAGAATTAGTGAAATGCAGATGCACATGTTGGAAAATTAACGAGTTCCTAGTATGCATATTATTTTCTTTTAGCGACTTCAAGTTCTAAATACACTTGGCCAAAAAGAAGAAATGACTCATGTAGCTTTCTTCTTCAATTTATCACTATTAATTCGATCCAATTGAAGTCGTTTTCATCCGTGTTTCGACTAAAGAAAATCTTATATTAGTATGCCTATATAACCTTGTTGGTTATCAGATGGTTTTTAAGCTTATGCACTTCATGAAAAATACCTATATCATCTTACCAATTTCCGTACTCGACTTTAAAATAAATAACCATATACACATTCTTATCTTATGAGTTATTTATTTTATGAAACATTGGTTATCTTTCCATTTAGCTTTTTAATTATGCAATTCTAGACTTGTGAAATATTGGATTATGAAATCATAAGAGTAAAAGTACTAAGGCAAAATAGAGAATTCCTTTCATGAAATTTTGATAATGGCTCACCAAGGAGAGGAGAGACAACATACCACCATTCCATTCTCATTCCACTTTTCATTTGTTGATATAAAAAATGCATGTAAAATTGATGTAAATAAAAAAGGAAAAAAATGCGTGTAAAATTGATGCATAAAAAAATCAAGTCAAAGAAAAAATCATCATCTTTATTTGTAATAGCATTCCGTCAACCACTCACCGTTCCCTGAAGTGTTGTCTCATGAATTGGAGGATGAAATGAAAACAACAGTTAAAATAATGCCTTAGTACCTTTTGTTTCTTATTTTTCAAAGATTCGATATTTACACTTGCTTTCTCATCAAAAATGCTTAGAACTTGGAAAATTTCCTTTACCTATGCATAAACTCATTTTTTTCTCAATCACACATTTGTGCAGTTCTAAATTATGGAAATTTTGTTGATACTGAATACCTAACCTTCTTGTGATTACATTTATGGAGAAATTATATTCCAGTTAGAAGTTTTTATTCATTCTTGCACCAAAAGTCGGCTAAAAACAATTGATCTTAACAAATGACCATTATAATAAGATGAATCCTTGTTGACTTAAGAAACTATGGATATACATTTGATTTTTCATTGCCTTCATGTAGTTGCATTAGCTCATAACATCCGCATTTGGATTTTGTGAGTAGTATCCGCTGAAAACCCTCATGAGCCACCACTCATCCTACTAGAGACACCCAGAGGTTTAATGGCTTGTTTCATATGCTCGATGCAACCGTGTTTCCCACAAAATGTGACCTAACTAGTTTAGTTTTTTAATTTATTTACTCGAGAATGAGTAAAAGATAAGTGTGGGGTTATTTGATTAACACATAAAAGCATTTATTCTTATGCTCAAATTTTATCTTTATTGTTTATAAATAAATGTTACACTGGTTATTTTTAGTGTTTTTATAGATAGATGAATCAAAATCTTCTTCACTTCAATAAAAGAACAATTGTAGAGAGAAATAGTGTTTTTCCATGTTAACACCAGTGAAGACTCATGCTCTAGAAGTTCTTGCTTAAAGGAAGTAGTAGCTCATTGGTAAAGGTTGAATAATTTGTCAAAGTGTGCCAAGTTTGATCCTTGTGAGTGCTTTATTTTTTTGGAAAAAGGAAAGATCAGATATTTTGCACCTGCCGTCTATGAACCGTCAAATATATATGGGCATTAGTGTTTATATATTATATATAAATATGTAAATGCATGTGTATGTGTGTGTGTATATATATACACCCACAAATGAAGGTAAGTGGACTATATGTATATGGTTGATTTCATCTTGGAAAAAAATTGGAATTGCACACATCAACACATGATTCGCCATCTGATCTGCCATACACATGAAGAATTGACAATATGTTGTGATCAAAAGAAGATCAAGCCCTTGATTTCAAATGAATTCATATGGATCAGTTTACCATCTTTTTCCCTTTACCATTGATGCTGCCACATGTCAAAGATCGAAAGGAAAGAATCTTAACTTGAAATCTCAATTCCACCATAATGAAGAGAAGATATTTCTTTTTTGTAAACTAAATATACATACAAATTTGATTAGAGCAACATGTGCACATACAGAGAAGACCTCATTCGCTATAAATAACCAGTGTTTTCATTGTAAATGTATGCTTGAATTTTCATACCTTCTTTGATAAAGCACTATTATTTTTTCCTTCGTTTTCACTTTGCAATTTTCTTTCATAGTCAATTATATTATCTACTCAATTAGATTTGCTAGAACACAATTACTATTTAATTTTCATTTACTTATTAGTAATTAACCATGCAATTATTTTTGGTGGTAATCCTAATTTTTATTTTATTTTTATTTTATTACTCATAAGCTTTTCTTTCAATTTCAAGTTTGTATAGATTTATCTTTGTATTCGACAATAGTATAGTAATTTAATTTCTATAGTAATCTCTTCTGTTTAGATTCATAAAGATTGGAAATTTAAATTACTTCGTTTTAAATTGTTAATTGTCTTTTAGTTATTGATTCAATTACGTTTGTTTCAAATTAAATTTCAATTTCGAATACAATTTTTCCACCATCCTCTAGATCTTATATAACTCGCCTAATGTTTTAAAATTAAAATTTTACTAATTTCGACCAAATCCATGTGCTCGACCTGCATATTACACAACTATGCACTTGAATTAGTTTATCACAATTTGCACTTTTCTAATACAATGGAAAAGGAGAAAATATTATGTGGCTTCTATATATGTATTTATGTATGTATGTGTGTATATGTGTATATGTATGTATGTATGTATATAAACACACGTATATACATATATGTATGTATGTAGATGCGTGTGTGTGTAATATATAAAGAGTGTGCTAGGATCAGTAAAACCATTTATTTGGCCAAGAAATTAGCCTTTAATTTTAACCATAAGTTTCAAAATACACAACCGCCCCTTCTGAAAAACAGGTTTAAATAAACCATATTTTTATTTCATGATATTTATAGAAAACTCTATAACTATAAATATTTGCAAAGAACTTTACAAATATTAGAAGTTTTGGACTGCAAATATTTGCAGAGAACTTCATAAATATTTGTATATTTTCAGAAAAATAAAAAAATATATTCTTTTTTGTAAAGCTAGCAGGGTTGATTGTCCCCTTACCAATTTGTTACTCCAAGAAAAAAGAGAAAAAATATGTAATCAACATGTTGTCACTCATGAAAACAGACACTAAAAGCAATAACCAGAATATAGGAATGACAGAGACAACCCACAAAAGAAACGAAGTAACACGAAGAAATAAAAAAGGGTTAAAAAATAGGCATACAATGCACACAATCCAAATGAAAAATAGCCATAACAATTACAGGGTATAACGACCCACCTTTCTGACCCCTAGGAACGACACTTAACACATTCTCGGTGTTCGTGTGTCGTTACCCAAGCATCGGAAAGATGAATCGTCATGGGATAAAAAAAGAACATAATAGAAAACCACACAATGAAACTGTAAAATAAACCATAACAACCAAAAGTACATCAGGTTACTCCATAACAGAGAGTTACCAAAGTTACTCAAAATACTACAAATCATCTTAGGCAGTTATAACATCATGCCATTATATATGCTGAAACAAAATACACTTAAACAAATAAGATAATACAAAAGAATAGATAACTAAGAAGATGAAAGCCTCCTGCTCGGACGCGGTCTTCAAAATGTCCATATAGACGTGTTACTCTTGAACTACTCAAATAAAATTGAGTACCCAAGAGTTTTGGGAAAACAAACAACTTGGGTCAGACGGTATGTTTGGCATGAGTAAAAAAATTAACTAAATAGGTGGGTGATTAAACAAAAAAATGTGAAATCACACCCCTGAACATGGAACGGGTTTACTCTCACATGAATCAACATCCAAACATGAAGAAGGGATAAATAATTAAACATCGCGAAGAGTGGTTGACTCTTCTCGATTAAATTAAGGAAACAAATTCAAAGGTTCGAATCAAATAAGGAAAGGAAAATCTCCAACAATCGACTAGGAAGGTGCACCACCATTGAAATATACCTCTAGTAATATACTTCTGAGAAACTCATATACTCTGTGACACTTCTCGGATAATACCAAGCTAGACCCCGCCAAACCTTACCGAGTATTCGAATATTTCACATCTAATAGCGCTGCCGAATCCAATCTAGATAAGATGTGAAAGTACCCTAATATGAGCAACCCCACATAACTTGGCTTCCTCTTGCGCTTTGGATTTAGCCATTTCCAATAAAGGATATCAATGCTCCACAGAGCAATACATCCTCTTAGAGTGACGATAATAAAGAAGCTGAAGTAACAGATTGCTGAGAAACTAACTATCGAAGATATAAAATGATCGTATATGGAAATTAAGTCTTGTATACTTATCACTACTCATCGAATTCAAACTTGTACAATTTCTTGATTAACAATAATACCAGACAAGTCAAGATAGTATTACCTCGAAGTCATGTCTCACGATTATTCTTAACTTTGGAAATAGCGACAAATCTTCTTCTTCGATGTTACTGCTAATTATACAAATAAATTGTTTTCATATAAGTGAATCGCTTTACGGAAATTAATTCATTTCCATAAATAATTCAAACTTTTCTTTTAAAAACCCGAACTTGTGCTTGGGTTTCACATTACAAGTATTAGCTTCAAAACACTTTGTTAAAAGAGTTTACTAACTTTAAAACATCATAATAAAAGGATGTAATAACTTTAAAAATCCTTATTTAATTGGATACTTCACTTTAACTATCATAATGAGAATAATTTATTATCTTTAAACTTCGTTAATCAATTTAGATAATTGACTTCAAAATACCCTTTAATTAAAAAGGTTAATCACCTTTAAATTAACATAATTAATTAAATTAATTAATTTAAACCTATTTAACGAAATATAATTAAATTTAAAATAATTAATCAAATTTAAAAAAAATCATTAATTGAAAGGAGTTAATTTATTTTAATCATCATTAATTAAAATGATTAATCAAATTTAATCCATCATTATTAAATAATTAATTAACCTTAATCATCATTAGAAAAAATGTTTAATTAATTTTAAGTATCATTAACAAAGCAATTAATTAAATTTAAACACATCATTAATAAGTTAATTAATTAATTTTAAACTCATCATTAACAAGCTAATTAATTAACCTTAATCCTTAATAATTAATTAATTACTTATATTTAAAAATCTTTATTAAAATAATTAATTAAATTTAAAATCATCCTTATTTAACAAATTTATTAACTTGTAAAACCAAATCCAAGCTCGAGAAATAAATCGAAAGATTTCGATAAGGGTATGTTTGTCGAAAGTGTTGATATAGCGATAGTCGCTATATGGACACTTCGACAACTAATTCATGTCATTTTATTTTCATCCATACATCATATAACAAAAGCAAAACAATAATACAAAGTGCTAAACTATTCTACAACATATAGAGAACAACCATTAACAATATAACTAACTTTTACTACTAACATTCTAAACTTACTTACTAACTTGGTTGCTAAACTAACTAGGTGACAACTTTTCAAGGTATAACCCAATCCAACATACATCGCATGGTAATACAAACACAACAAGCCACTAACAACAAATATATGAATAATATTTAAGTTTAAAAAGTTAAGATGTTCAAAGATGAGATTTTTACTCACAATAGCTTACTAACTCCAACCGAACTTGTTCAAGAACTTCAAAAACCTTTAGATCTTTGCATATTTTTTGGAAAAATGAAGTTTGTAAGCCAATAGCATCAAGATGGGCTCGGCCCTAACAAGTCTAGGCTCAGCCATAAAGAAATTTTGGTGATGGTGTGCTTGTTTTTTAGAATAAAGTGTGGAAAAGAAGATCGAAGAGTTTAAACAAGTTTTATAAAAGATTTAAAAGGAAAAGTTAACATTTTTGAACTTGAGAAAAGTTTTTCAAGCCATGAAAACTTAAAGAAAACTTGCATGAAGGTTTGAAAGTGAAGATAAAAATGAGAAAAATGGGAAAAAGTATTAGGAATTTTGCTTGTATACAAAGGGATAAATTAAATTACCACTTTACCCTTAAAGTACATAACCTCCTTTCATTTGTTGCCACCTCATCAAGTTTGTCTCCCCCTTACCAACATGCTTTAAAATTCAAGTTGCCAAAATATCAAATCATGTCTAAACATGTTTCATTTGACGTGACATTTGCTTTTTGTTTTAATTTTAAACTTAGGAAATTGTCACATCACATTTTTTATATTCTTAAGTTATTAATAAATATGTGTTATCATTGGTAAATCCTAATTTGTTTTATAAATGTTTGTTTTTATGTCTACTAAAACACCACAATATTTCAGACAACTTTTAGAAGATGTAAAGTCGAAAACTCAAAAAATGATTTTCGGTCACATTTTCTATTTTTCTTCGAACTAAATATTTTTGTAAACTATTTTGAAAAACTATTTCACCATTATTATTCATTATTTCAAAGAGTTTTATTTTAGTTATAAATCCATTAATTAATTATATAAAAATGTATTAAATATCCATATTTTAAAGAGGTTAAATTACGGGTTGTTACACTCTCCCTCCTTAAAAGAATTTCGTCATTGAAATTAATACATAAAAAGAAAATCCAAAAGTTATATATTATACTCGGAAATTCATATAAAAATTCAAAGCCACTATGCCATAAAAGAACATACATAATGCATTCAAATAACTAACCTGACATTACATCAGGGTAAGTTTCTCTAACGATCCTTAGTCTCCCAAGTACAATCGCGAGGGTCATCACCCATTGAACTTTCACAAGCTTAACCACCTTATTCCTCAATCTCCTTTCATCTCGATCTACAATATGAACTAGGTGTCGGACTACCATCAAATTCGGTTCTATTTCTATGTCTTCCTGAACAGACGTCTCAACAATTAAAGATGGATCATGAACATGCTTTCTCATATGAGATACATGAAAGACATTATGGACTTCTGACAATCTTACAAAAAATTCTACTCTATAAGCCAATGATCCTATTCTCTCAAGGATTCTAGATGGTCCAATGAATCTGGGTGCTAGCTTTCCTGCCCTTTTGAATCTTACAACTCCTTTCATCGGGGAAACTTTCACAAATACCAAATCCCTGACCGCAAACTCTAAGTCCCTTCTTTGTTGATCAGCATAACTTTTCTATCGACCCTGGGCTTTTTTCATCCTTTCCTTGATCATATCCACTTTCTTTAATGCTTCTTAAATCATCTATGGTCCAAGAACTAAACGGTCTCCAGTCTTAACCCAACATGAAGGTGATTTACATAGTCGCCCATACAAAGCTTCATAGGTCGCCATGCCAATGCTAGCTTGGTAACTGTTGTTGTAGGAGAACTCTACAAAGTGAAGGTGATCTTCCTATGATCCTCCAAAATCCATAATACATGCTCTCAAAAGATACTCCAAAATCTAGTTAACCCTTTCGGTTTGTCTGTCTGTCTACGGGTGATACGTTGTGCTCAAATTCTGCTATGTCCCCAAAGTGGCTTGTAATGCTCCCCAAAAATGACTAGTGAAGATGGCATCTCGATCACTAACTATACTTACTGGGATTCCATGCAGTCGAACGACCTTCCTCAAATAAATTCCTGCTAAAGAAGCTGCAGTTCTAGTTGACTTCACCGGAATAAAGTGGGCGCTCTTTGTTAATTGATCTACAATTACCCAAATGCTTTCATTGCCTCTTCTTGTTCTGGGCAACCCATCGATAAAGTCCACGGATACTTGCTCCCACTTCCAATTCGGTATATCCAATGGTTGGAGCAACCCAGTAGTCTTTTGCTGGTCACTCTTGACCTGTTGACAATTTGCGCACCTGCTTATGAAGATCGAAATGTCTCTCTTCATCCCTTTCCACTAAAAGGTCTACTTCATATTCTGAAACATTTTAGTTACTCCTGGGTGGATAGATAACCTTGACCGATGGCACTCTCTTAGCACATCCCGTCTAATTCCATTAACACCTGGCATTCAAATCCGTCCATTCATTCTCAAAATGCCTCGAGAGTCTATCTGAAAACTAGAGATAGTTCCATCTTCAGCATCCTTCTTAAGTCGAGCTAGAATAGGGTCTTCTTCATGGAAATATAAAATTCTCTCCACTAGCGCTGGCTTAACTTCCAAATTTGCAATTGTTTCCACATTCCTACTCAACGCATCAGCAACGGCGTTTGCTTTCCTTGGGGTGTAAAGTATCTCTAGGTCATAAGACGCGAGAAACTCCAGCCATATTTGCTGCCTTAAGTTCAAATCCTTTGGGTAAAGAGACACTTTAATGACTTGTGGTCCGTATATAACTCAAACTTTGCACTCAAAAGATAGTGCATCCACACCTTCAATGTGAAGATTACTGCCAAAAGCTCCAAATCGTGCGTAGCGAAATTTTATCATGAGGTTTCAATTTTCGACTCGCATAGGCTATTACTTTACCATCCTGCATCAAAATTGCTCCTAATCCGGTCCTACAAGAATCTGTGTAAACCGTTAATCCTTCATTCCCATCTGGAATAGTCAAGATAGGAGCGATTGTCAATTTCTCCTTTAACTCATTGAATGCTTGATCGCACTTGGGTGTCCAAATAAACTTAGCATCCTTCTTCGTCAGCTTTGTTAGATGAGAAGTAATCTTCGAGAAATCTTTAATAAATCTTCTATAAAAACCTACCAATCCCAAGAAATTTTGACCTCATTCGCACTTTCGGGTTTCTTCCAATCTTGAACCGCAACTACTTTAGCTGGGTCCACTGATGTGCCTTCTACTGAAACTACATGCCCTAGAAATCTAACTTCGGATTTCCAAAAATGGCACTTAGAAAACTTTGCTTTTAAAACATGACTTCTTAAAGTACTTAGAACAATTTGAAGATGGTACTTATGCTCCTTTTCCGTTGTAGAATAAACAAGGATGTCATCAATGAAGACTAGGACAAACTTGTTAAGAAAATCCTAAAACACTCTATTCATCAGGTCCATGAAATAAGCGGGTGCGTTAGTCAATCTGAACGGCATGATTAACCACTCGTAAAAACTATTAAGGGTACGAAAAGCTGTTAAGGGTACACTCTCTTCTACTACCCATAATTGGTGAAAACCAGTGGCAAGGTCCAATTGAGAAAATATCCGAGCTCCGTGGAGCTGGTCAAACATGTCATCAATCCTAGGAAATGGATACTTATCTTGATAGTCCTCTTATTTAATTCTCGGTAATCCACACATAATCTAAGAGAACCATCGGCCTACGAACACTACTGGCGATCCCCAACTTGATGTGCTACGTCTGATCAAACCTTTTTGCAATAAATCAAACATATGCTTCTCCAATTCTCTTCTTTCCTTTGGAGCCAATCTTCGAGGAGGTTGTACAATAGGTTTGGTTCCTGGAATCAAATCAATGCGGAACTCTACTTCCTGATGAGGAGGTAAAGCTTGCACTTCTTCAAAAATATTGTTGAAGTCCCGAACGATTGGTATATTCCTTATCTCCTCTTTGGGTACTTCGAGGGAATACAAAAAACTTCTCATCAACTCCCTAGGCTACCCGCAACATATATCAACGCTTCTACCTATTACATCTTTTACTACGATCACCCTTCTAACACATTCCAAGACAGCTTTAAACTTAGATAACTAGTCCATTCCCAATAATATTCCAAAACCCATGAACTCGAGGACAAAAAAAATAGAAAAGAAAGGACGATCTCGATAAGAAATAGGCACACTCAAACATATGGTGTCAAGATTGGTCGGACCCCCAATTGGGTTCGACACACAAAGAGAATTATGGAGGATAACATATTTAAGATTCAACTGGTTCATTAGGTCATATGAGATAAAACTATGGGATGCACCGGTATCAAATAAAACTCTATCAGGAATATCATAAATGAATAGTGTACCTTGCAACACCTGCTTTCCTTTTGGGTTTGTATAAGTAGATAGTATTTCCTTAACAGCAAAAGCTTGTCCCTGTGATCCCTTCTTTGGAAAAGGGCACTGGTTCTTCATATATCCATGTTTGTTGCAATTGTAACAGAGTGGTTCACTAGCCAGGTTCGGGCACTGGTTTGCAAAGTGGCCCATTTGGTTGCACTTATAACAAAGGATCTGGATTAAGTCTAACTGCTTGTTATGAGCTGGAGCTCCACCTCCAGGCTTCTTTCCTGACCATTTCTTCTTCCCTTTACGTTTGAAAAATGGCTTACCAGCAACTGGTATCACCGATAAAGGTTAGGCATTAACTGCTAGCACTACTCCTTTCTGAACTCCTTGCTCAATATAAAGAGCATCAAATCTCAAAGCCATACTGATCAGATTGGTAAAGGTACCGTTGAGATGACTGGTCATTTCTCGATGAAATTCTGGTTGCATTCCTTTCACGAATATTTCATTCTTTTTAAGTGGTGTATCAATCAATCCTGGTCTAAAATGGGACAATGCATTGAACCTATGCTCATATTGCGCCACCGTCATCTCACCTTGTTTCAAATCCATAAAACTTAGGAACAACCGAGTCTTTCCAGCCTCTGGAATAAACTGAGCTTCAAAAACCTCTTTAAACTACACCCAAGAGAAATCTTCTTCTATATTCATGGTGATTGAATCCCACCAATCCATTGCTGCTTTCTAAAGCTGACACGATGCCAACAATCTCTTTCTAGCATCTCCCAACTAAAGATCCCCAAATATCATCTCACAAGAGCGGAGCCATGTCTGGTGTCACGATCGAGATTTTCAACCTTCGAAAATCAACATCAATTCGTTCACTGTATTACAAGCCGAGCAATCGAGTGCCGGAAATACCAGACGTTAGGGAAAAGAAGAAAGAGGTAGAAGAAGACAATAGAAATAACAACACAGAATCTCACAATCGCAGCGGAACAATTTACAATAGATAACAACTAGTCTTTATTCAAAAAGAACTATATCTGTTATTTATACATTACATCATCAAAGTACACACATCAATAACTCAATACTGGACAGTTATAATTAATTGTCCTCACAAATGTTGAATATACAGCCTACAATACACAGCGGAATATAAATCAAGTACGTGTAATACGTCTTCGCCATCTAGCTCGTCTCCTAAGCTCCATAGCATCCTATCATGTATCTGTAATACTCGGTCTGACCCAAGCATTATAATAAAATAACACCCGAGTCAGTCTGGAAAACCAACATGAGAAAACACACTCAATTTGAATTATTAAAGTTTTCAAAATCCTTTCAAAATCAAAGGTATCTTGTAAGACCACGCCATACATAAACACAATGGGTTTTTACCTTACGATAACCAAAACATTTCATATCAACTCCTCTGATATTATAATAGTGTCTAAGTACAAATACTTATTCAAATAGCTGAAATTGTTACATTAATTAAATTCCAGCATACTAGGCTCTACAATCAAAACCATAAAGGCACGTATTGGAGAATGGTTTCCATACGAATGACTAGGCATTGGGGTACCACCTGTCACATCACATGTCTAGAAACAGCGTACTGAGGACCACGCCGGGGTCCTCTACAACACAAGACCGGACTATCCCTAACCTGGATAGACCGAATATGCTATCACCCCGGGTGTTCCCACCCTCTTTCGAGCTCCTTCCATATATCGTAGTAACAAAATAATATTCGCGGGTATCTAGAAAGGTGATTAAAATACCCTAATTGGGTGCGACCCACTTAGCCTTGCTGCATCTTCCCTAATTTTCAGTCATTCTCGGTTGATGAGGCTAGAGGCTACGATTATCGTTTTAAGGAATTTTTCACTTAGAATGCTCATTGCCCTCCAATGACAATGCACTGATAGCATTTATCCATACAAGTTCGTTCTGGGTCCGAACAGAACCGAAGGAACTATTCCTACTACATCCATTTTGGAATAATCCTTAGGATTAGTACCGATTAGCACTTGCACTTCACTGCTCCATCTTCGACTTCATGCTCTTGTCTTCATTTCGAAAACGTACTCGTTGGATCGAAGTGGTTTTCGGATAACTTATCTGATCCCGGTCTCTTCGAAACAATTTTTGATATTTCCGGTAAACTCAACCCCGGTTCTTTAGGAAATAAAAAAATGAAAATAAGATTGGAGATCACCTCCTAACCGTTTGTGGATGTATTTCCTTATAAACTTCCTAGAAGAACGAAACGAGTTTATATGTACAGTATAGCACCTCGAACGGTAACTATACCATATAATTCCCGTATTCCTCCTAGATATTCCCAAATTTATGTTTTGAGTCCAAATTTTATAGTCGGTTATTAACCATAATAAACAATCATTCAACCAATTACTTACTTTTCCACTGAAAACGCTAAGTCCAATTTTATTTAATTTTAATAAATCAAATCTATTTATCCAAAATATATACTTTCTTACCGAATTTAGTATATTTACAACTATTCTTTTCAAAGATATTTGGAAACCTTTGAAATAATCTGGAAAGTACCACTGCGGTATCATACCATGGTTTCACAGCTCAATGGTTATGTCTCTATCCCAGAGAAATCCAAGACTTAACTGCAGGCACTAACTTCCTTCGATTACGCCATGCGAGTATACCATTACTTCCCGAAAGCTTTGTTAATAATTTTCAAAATAAAACTTATGAAATTTCTATAATAATTTTCCAAGTTAAACCTTAGGCAAATACTCTTTAAAATAAAAGTTATTATATAATATTGAATATTGAATAATCTATCCCTTTAAAATAGTAATATTGATAAATCGTTAAATAATCATTAACTTACTATAAACTAACTTAATTAATATTAAAATATACTTTAAACAATTTTAAAACAACTAAATAATTAAATTTCTGAAATATTCTTTAAACATTTTTAAATTTCCTAGTTGATAATTAAAAATCCTCCCTTTAAAAATAAACTTAACTCCTCAGAAAAATATATTTTTCAATTCCAATATAACCAGTCTAACATTTATAAATCTCTCTCGATTTGTTCCCAATTTAATTTACGTCCCTATTTCGTAAATTCCCTTTTCACGTTTCTAAAAATAAATCTACCATTTATTTTTAAACCGATTTACCCATCTCCTTGTAAATCCTCACTGTGATTTTATAACCTCAATTTATCCACAAATAATTACTTCACTTTATTTATAAACTTCGTTTATAAATTCCATAGTCTCATTTCCCGCTTATAACTATTTCACGATACTTAATCGATTTTAAATCGATTTCTAAATTGAATTCCACTTTTAAATCAATTTCCCAAATAATCCAATTATATTCCACTTTCTTTTCATCATTTAAAATATTATTAAAAATCTAGTATAACAATTTCATATTTTATTTTCAAATTTCCTTTTTACTTTTCCCAAACTATTTTAAATCTCGATTTTAAAATCTTTTTACACTTAAACAAATTGCTTAAGTTTCATTATTAAAAATCCTTTTGTTTATATTATTCCAAAATCCCTATTTTCCATATTCCAAAATTAATCAAGTATTGAAGTCAAACTATTTATTTTACCCAAAATTCATTTCTTTTAATAAATCTAAATTTCACTATAAATATTTTTACTTCAGATTTTCCTTTTTAATCTCTTTCCAAATTTTTAACATTTATCATTGGTTTTTAAAAATACCAAAATCTAACCAGTAATACCATAGCATCCAATATATCCAAATTCCACTATACTCTATCATAGATTATTCAAATAATTCATATATCACTATATGTGAAAATTAAATTCAACATTTTTGAGGAATCCAGTTGGATCCCTCCAACCTGTTTCCCTGCATCCACAGATGTTAATACAGTATAAAAAATACCAATCCCACTTCGAGGGGGATAATCGCAGTATATAGGGTCATCCACCCCACCATCCTGTACACGAAAACAAAACAAAGGTCGTGCACGGTGCACGATCATCCACCCTACCATCCATCGACCCGAAGCCACTAACCGATCCCTCTGCTCCTCCTCTCTCCACTGCGACCGCCTTGCCTCCTCCGGTCGCACGAAGCAGAAAGCGACAGTACCACACCATGTCATCCACCATCAGGTCGCACCCCCCAACTGCCACCGAGCACCACAAAATCCCACCGAACGGCTCGCCTCCTACCTTTGACCATGAATCCACCCTCGCCTCGAGCAATCTCACCTCCAAGCACCCAAAGACCGAAACCCTAGTTGTCGTGCCTAAAATTGATCACCAGAAAATGAAGCCGCACCTTCATCCAAGTATACCAGATCGAAGCTTGCACGAAAACTAGATTTTAGAAAGTGTTTTGAGAATTTTCTGTCGAGTGAGATTGGAGTTAGAAATTTTTTCAAAGCTTTCATTTTCGGCTGTGCATTTTAAAAAGGGAGATGGAAGGAGAAAAGAAGTGATATTGGCCTGTAAAAGAAGGGCTACAGTGATTTGAGAAGAAGAAAAGGCCGATGTGAATAGATTTTGACTGGTCAACATATAATATATATTATTTTAAAATTTCAAATCGCCTCGATTACACAGCTAAAAATATCGAACCCCTATCAAGGCCTGCCTCTAGGCATTTATAATGTTATACCCCTATTATGAACGCAATGGAAAAAGTTTCGAGTCCTAACTCGATCGTATGGAGAAGATAGCTTTTTGGACCCAATTATTATTTTGAATTTTCGATATAAATTTCAGCGCGTTTATATCTCGTACGACCACACGATAACTACCAACATTACGAAGTTTGAAATCCGATAACAATACACTATTACGGATCGAATGGTATGGGTTTCGTTGAAATCCGAGACTGTGCCCTGGAAGGATAATTTAAATGTTAATTTAAACGATACATTTTAAAACCGAACAAATCACTTTTATATTCAATTTACCCGCCGTTCGTAGCTCGGTTGGTTTGGGAGCTGGGAGATGGGAACCAAAGGACTATGTCCGGGCAGGTTCGAATCCCAGCGCCAAACCATCAGTGGGAGTTTCAACGTTAAGCATCCGTGTGCGACGACTAAATAAAAGCGGGGTAGACACACGGCGTGGGGTTTACTTAAGTGATTCTCAATGAATACCATGATCTTAAGGTTCCCCATGATCTCAAAAAAAACTTTTATATTCAATTTAAAAAGTTTTATTATCTTTCTTATTATAAATATAAATTTTATATGCCTTTAAATTATTTTTAACAAGCTTAAAACTCAAGATTCACTAATTTACCCAATATTCAATTATTAAATAAAACAACTAAATTATCCGATAAACCATTTTATTTGAAATTCAAGTTAAAAATTAACTTTTAAATATTTAAAATCAATTAAATATTCCAATTTCAAATATTTAAAATTCCGGGTCGTTACATCTGGACTCCCAAAATATCTTCAGTTCCATAGAAAGGCTTACCACCTAAAGCTATGTAATTCTTGCACAAGGTCGCAATGTTCTAAGGCGACTGAACTTGCATCACTACTTCTACTACCGGCTCTACAACATGCTCATTTCTAGGAGCTCTACCATTTGTAGCCGTGCTGGTTCTAGGTCACCCACCTCTCCTTCCTCTTGTACTCATTTTCAATAACCTGGATAAGTGACAGGTATCACTAGAATACAAAGATAGGGTTAATGATGGAAAAAAGGAAACTACAATAAAGGATTAAAACCAGACTTTTAGGGAAGAAAAGGAAACGCTCTTTCAAGGTTAACTCATTCTAGGACTCTACTCACCCTATCTCTAATGAGTCATACCCCAATCAGGCTAAGGTGTTCGCTCAACTGAAGCTCTAATACCAACTGTAATGACCCACGTTTCTGACCCCTAGGAAGGACACTTAACACATCCTCGGTACTCATGTGTCGTTGCCTAAGCATTGGAAAGATGAATCGTCATAGGGTAAAAAAAAGAACAAAATAGAAAACCTCACATCGAAATTGTAAAATAAACCATAACAGCCAATAGTACATCTGGTTACTACTTAACATGGAGATATCAGAGTTACTCAAAGTACTACAAATCAGCTTAGGCAGTTATAACAACCTGCCTTTACATATGCTGAAACAAAATACACTTTCACAAACAAGATAATATAGCGGAACAGATAACTAAGAAGATAAAAGCCTCCTGCACGGACGCCATTTTCAAAAAAATCCACATAGATCTGTTACTCTCGAACTACTCAAATAAAACTGAGTACCCGAGAATTTAGGGAAAACAAACAACTCGGGTCAGACGATATGTCTGGTATGAGTAAAAATAAATAAATAAATAAATAGGTGGGTGATTAAACACAAATGTGAGATCACACCGCTGAACATGGAACGGGTTTACTCTCACATGAATCAACATCCAAACGTGAAGAATGGATAAACAATTGAATATCACGAAGAGTGGTTGACTCTTCCCGATTAAATTAAGTAAAAAAAAATCAAAGGATTGAATCAAATAAGGAAAGGAAAATCTCCAACAAATGACTAGGAAGGTGCAGCACCCTTGAAGTATACCTCTAGTAATATACTTCTGAGAAGCTCATATACTCTATGACACTTCTCGGACAACACCAAGCCGGACCCCGCCAAACATTACCGAGTATTCGAATATTTCACATCTAATAGCGCTACCGAATCCAATCTAGATGAGATGTAAAATTACCCTAATGGGAGCAACCCCACATAACTTGGCTTACTCTTGCACTTTGGATTTAGTCATTTCCGACAAAGGATATCAATGCTCGATGGAGCAACACATCGTCTTCGAATGACGATAATAAGGAAGCTGAAGTAACCGATAGTTGAGAAACCAACTATCGAGGATATAAAACGATCGTATATGGAAATTAAGTCTTGTTTACTTATCACCACTCATCGAATTCAAACCTGTACTATTTCTTGGTTAACAATAATACTAGACAAGTCAAGGTAGTGTTACCTTGAAGTTATGTCTCACGATTATTCTTAACTTTCGAAATAGCGACAAATCTACTTCTTCGATGTTTAGCGTTAATTATACAAATAAATCGTTTCCATACAAGTGAATTGCTTTACGGAAATTAATTCATTTCCATAAATAATTCAAACTTTTCTTTTAGAAACCCGAATTTGTGCTTGGGCTTCACATTACAAGTATTAGCTTCAAAACAGTTTGTTAAAAGAGTTTACTAACTTTAAAACATCATTATAAAAGGATTTAATAACTTTCAACATCCATATTTAATTGGATACTACGCTTTAACTATCATAAATGAGAATAATTTATTATCTTTAAACTTCGTTAATCGATTTAGATAATTGACTTCAAAATACCCTTTAATTAAAAAGGTTAATCACCTTTAAATTAACATAATTAATTGAATTGATTTATTAAATTTAATCTCATTAATTACATTAATTAATTAAATTTTGATATCATTAATTAAGTTAGTTAAAAATAAACAAATATCATTAATTAAATTAAATAATTTAAACATAATTAAAGAAATAATTAATTAAATTCAAATTAATTAATGAAATTTAAAAAAAATCATTAATTGAAAGGAGTTAATTTATTTTAATCATCGTTAATTAAAATGATTAATCAAATTTAATCCATCATCATTAAATAATTAATTAACCTTAATCATCATTAGAAAAAATGTTTAATTAATTTTAAGTATCATTAACAAAGCAGTTAATTAAATTTAAACACATCATTAATAAGTTAATTAATTAATTTTAAACTCATCATTAACAAGTTAATTAATTAACCTTAATCCTTAATAATTAATTAATTAATTATATTTAAAAATATTTATTAAAATAATTAATTAATTTAAAATCATCCTTATTTAACAACTTTATTAATTTGTAAAACCAAACCCAAGCTCGAGAAATAAATTGAAAGATTTCGATAAGGGTATGTTTGTCGAAAGTGCCGATATAGCGATAGTCGCTATACGGACACTTCAACAACTAATTCATGTCATTTTACTTTCATCCATACATCATATAAAAAAAGAAAAACAATAATACAAAGTGCTAAACTATTCTACAGCATATAGAGAACAACCATTAACAATATAACTATCTTTTCCTACTAACATTCAAAACTTACTTACTAACTTGATTGCTAAACTAACTAGGTGACAACTTTTTAAGGTATAACCCAGTCCAACATACATCACATGGTAATATAAACACAAAAAGCCACTAACAACAAATATATGAATAATATTTAAGTTTAAAAAGTTAAGATGTTGAAAGATGAGATTTTTACTCACAATAGCTTACTAACTTCAACCGAACTTGTCTAGAACTTCAAAAACCTTTAGATCTTTGCAAAAACTTTTGAAAAATGAAGTCTTTAAGCCAATGGCATCAAGATGGGCTCGGCCCTAACAAGTCTAGGCTCGGCCATAAAAAAATTTTGGTGATGGTGGGCTTGTTTTTGAGAATGAAGTGTGTAAAAGAAGATGGAAGAGTTTAGACAAGTTTTATACAAGATTTAAAAGGAAAAGTTAACATTTTTGAACTTGAGGACAGTTTTGAAAGCCAAGAAAACTTAAATAAAACTTGCATGAAGGTTTGAAAGTGAAGATAGAAATGAGAAAAAGTATTAGGAATTTTGCTTATATGCAAAGGGATAAATTAAATTACCAATTTACCCTTAAAGTACATAACCTCCTTTCATTTGTTGCCACCTCATCAAGCTTGTCTCCCCTTTACTAACATGCATTAAAATTCAAGTTGCCAAAATATGAAATCATGTCTAAACATGTTTCATTTGATGACATTTGGTTTTTGTTTTAATTTTAAACTTAGGAAATTGTGACATCACATTTTTTATATTTTTAAGTTATAAATAAATATGTGTTATAATTTCTAAATCCTAATTTGTTTTATAAATGTTTGTTTTTATGTCTACTAAAATTTTCACAACATTTCAGACAACTCTTAAAAGATGTAAAGTCAAAAACTCGGAAAATGATTTTCGGTCTCATTTTCTATTTTTCTTCGAACTAAATATTTTTGTAAACTATTTTGAAAAACTATTTCACCATCATTATTTATTATTTCCAAGAGTTTTATTTTAGTTATAAATATATTAATTAATTGTTTCAAAATGTACTAAATATCCATTATTTAAAGAGGTTAAATTACGGGTTGTTACACAGGGATTTTTATATTCATCTTCCACTTTATAGTTACAGTTGTACATACCTTGTATCACTTTCTTAAGCATCACTGAAGATGATCCTTCCTCAGAATTGTTGGATCCTTTGATTGCTCGGCCATTTATTTCGCTTGATATGATGTTTATGAATACCTTTAAGACAATGACCAAACTACGAGAATATGAGCTCTTCTACCTTATAGCTTGTATATTTGATTTCACTCCTTCTTGCTGTTCCAAATCGAGTTATACATTCCTCCTCTGTATAACATTTTCTTCAAGAGTTCGTGAGTGAGCTTACAAAGAACAGATGCAAGTAGTCTCCTTGCTTATCATTGCAGAAAATGCAAGCGTTCCTGACATTGATTTCTCCACCTGCTAATATACTGAAAGTATGAATAGCATTTTCAGATCTTCCATAAGGGAAAATTATGCTTTTTAGGGCTGCATTCATACGCTTTTTAACTCCAACTTTAGAATGGTCTATGATTTTATAGACATAAGCTATATTATGATTCTTAGCTTTGTTAGTCCAGACATACTCATCCTTAGTTGCAACATGGATAACTAAATTTTGAATTAAACTCCATAGAATTCTTATAATAGGTTTAATAGAATAAGGAAGATTTATTCTACCATCGTGAATACACTCACAAGCTTTTGCTTCCACGGGAATGCTAGTTTGTTGCCTCTGGGTATAATTCAAGTAAGTTGATAAGATCAAACCCTTAACCACCCTAGGATCATGCTAGAATTTAGCATTACCTTGCTCGTTTGGTACTTCCATGCTGTAGAAGTTTTTTCTACCAAGGTGGTGTTTCAAAGCCCAAGCTACACATAAGTTACTTCTTCTATTCAATAAGTTATCAAAGTGTTTACTAAATGCTGCAACATTCCATGTTTTCATCCTTCTTATTCCCAACCCTACAAAGGGATATAGGTTCTTCCAGCCATTGAAATGTTATAGGGATAAGTTTCCTTGAATACATGTTTCATGTCCATAAGAAGTGATTCATTACTTGTCTACTTTTAGAAATAAGCTTTTGAGGGAAGATAATGGTTCTAGACCAATAGACAGTCATTGAAAAATTAAATGACTTAACTAGGGTTAATGTTCCAGCTTGTGTCAAGTATTTGTTGGCCCAAAAATTCATAGGAGCAGAGATGTTTTCATCTAAGAGAAACCTAAAAGAAACTCCTTTGGCAGTAAGAGGCGAACTCAAATATTCCATATCAAAGCTATAGATTGCATGGAGGTGCCTTCCAGTAAATGGTTAACTTCAGATTGAGGTAAACTGGCCATTAGTATATATGATATTTCAGCATTAATTTGAAGGCATGATAAGGAATAGAAAGTATTCAAGATACCACTTATGCATTACATAGATTGCCATGTAGGCTATGTGAATATTACTAAGTCATTACAAACATATGGGAAGATATCCGAGGTTCTTCACATTTCGGGTGAATCTTAAAAGTTTTATTATATATAGTTGTTAACCCAAAAAATGGATCAACACCCTGATTTGAGTGTGAAAGCACTAGCCCTATTTATCAAGGCAAATAAAATAGAAAAATAATAGTAAATAGCAAAAAAGGTAAAGAGATAAGAGATTATTATAATGGTTTAGCTGTTAATGAAGCCTACATCCACTTTATACATTCTTTTCTTGATCAACTGCTATTACAAAAGATTTTAGATTATAATATAATTCTCCTTTCCTAGATTAGCTCAAGCCACCATTGTTAGACACAAAAGGAGGATCTCCATTGTCCCTTCATGGTTGTTGTGTGGGAGAAGAAGAGTGAAGAAATAATGGCAAAGCTTTAGCAGAGATTAGATCCCCTCTATTGTTGCAGATAGGAAGATATTTATAGGGGTTATAGAGCATTTGGCCAGAGCCACTTTACCAAAAGCCTGTATTCATCATGCAGAGGTCGCTCAAGAAGTTTGGGAGTGTTTGGAGATAACTTTTCGGATGCAATTGTTGAGACCTCTTAACTTGGTTGTCTTCCTATCCCATAATTGAGTGCCTTGTCCGAATATCAAGTGGTTTGGAGTTAGTTTGATCATCCATCTTCGTAGATCATCCAATCCATCCCTTCGTAGAAGATCCATCCATAACTCACTCAATACTTAACCAAATGATACCAAAACTTCATACATGCAATGTACATGAGTAGGAGAGCCTCCAAATCGGATCTCATGAGGATCCTTGCTAAGTACTTGGATCGGCGATGATCCAATTGAGTTGGATCGGCGGTGATCCAAACCCTTTGCTTATTTTTGAATCTCATGGTGGGTCATAGAAGATCCGACCATAACTCACTCTATACTTAACCAAATGGCACGACACTTCATGCATGAAATGTGCATAAGTAGGAGAGCCTCCAAATAGGATCTCATGAGGTGGGGCCCATCTTAGGTGGGTCGGACCTGATCCGTCAAACTATCTCAATTCGGAGGAGATCCATCCATAACTCACTCAATGCTTATCGGAATCAAACGAAACTTTGCAGGTAGCTTCTAGAGGATGTGTGGGACCAACACTATGGATCTTATGTGGTGGGGCCCACCATAAATGGATCGGATAGTCCGATGTGTTTGGATCGGTGCCAATCCAAATTGGCTTGGCTAAATGGCTTCAATTTTGGTGTGAACCATTTTTATGCCTTCTAAGTGTCTCCTCAAAATTCAAGTCAATCCGAGTCCGTATGAATTCTGTAGGTCCATTTTAAGTTGCTCCGGTCTAAAAGTGGGTAGGTATTTGAATAAGTCTTCACTTCTTGAACTAGGTTGCTTGAAATGTTACCAAACTTGATAGGTAAGCTTAGTAGAGGTGTAGGGGTGCAATGAAAGTGGTTAGTAGGAACCACGAGTCAACATTTCGGATCGGTATCGATCTGAAGAGTTAGCGTAATTCTAGGCCAAACTTCTTATGTTTCTTTGTCCTTTACTTTTAGGCCTTCGGCTCAAGTTTCGAGTCATTCTGACTTAATTAGAATGTTCTAACTCCTTTTGAATTTTGTTGGGTTGAAAACCCAATTAAAACTTGCCCCCCAAAGTACGCATTTTGAATGAAAGGTGTGCTTTGCTTTAGAACAAGTTCCAGTAACGAGTCTTCGATTATTGAGCTTTCTAGTGGCTTTTAGCCTTAGCGAACCATCCAGTTCCTTTGATTCTTTCGTTAGACATAAGTCGTTCCAAACCTGTTATAGCCTAAGACTCTGGACTCAACCTAACTGTAATCTATACATCATAATCATTCTGATTCATTCGGAGTTATTACATCACATGTCTCTAATTACATTACACATCTCTAATCATCCTATGTTCATCTGAGATTTACATCATTACTACTCAGATTTAGTTTATAGTTATAATATCATATATTTAAATTGCATCATATATCGAAATCATATCACATCATATATCAAAATCACATTATATCACATCATGTATCAAAATCATCATGTGTCCATCTAGGATTTATCCATTTTATTCTATTTATAAGGCACTCAAATCCTTTTCGCAAAATCAAATCTATTATAAGGTTCGATCTCTCTGAACCGTTTAAGTTTAGTACCCAATCTCTCGGGATCGTTTGATGTTTAGTTGAGGGGATGATCTCTCCAGGTCGTCTGTTGGTTCGGTTCAGGGGGATGATCTCTCCGAATCATTTGCTATTAAGTTAAGGGGGATTAAGTAAGCCCATCCACTCAATCTCCGATGAGGGGACTTACTTCTTGCACTCCGGTCCTATCTCTTCGGTCGGGTCTCTATGGCGTTTGATGTCATACAAGTCCATCCACTCGCTCTCCGGGAAGGGGACCTGCACCTTGCACTCCAGTTCCGTCTCTCCAGTTGGGACTCTATGGCGTTCAAAATCAGTCATCACATTAAATATGGATTTTACAAATTTCAAATCAAAGCAAACAAACAGAAATTAAATAAGCAAAAATCCTAAATGTTTATCCCAGATATCCGACTCAAAACGGGGCAAGAGACCAATCTTGGTTTTGTGCACGTCCAAGCGGTCTAAGATTATTATCCTAGGCAGTCATCCCAGATATCCGACTCAGAGCACGACTAGGAACCAATCTAGGTTTACCACATGTCTAAGCAATCTGGGGTCATTATTATTTTTACGACTAATATACGAAAAGAAAGAACAAAAAAGAAACCAAAGCAAAGACCAGCAGTCGGATCTAACTTCTGATCCATCCCGGTTATGGGATTATCTATCTTCGCCCAGATCCCTAAGCATTCCTTGAAGCATCTACTGTGGGTGGTGGCTGCTCCGACTGTGCTATTGCAGCTCTGTTCCTCATGTACTTCGACAGCTGGTTGTTTCGAACCAGTTCTTCTATCAGATCACAAAGGTGTCGACACTCATTCGTTTCATGTCCCTCCAGCTCATGGTAGATGCAAAACTTTCTAGATCCTTTCTCTCGATCAGTGGGCTCTCTTCTCGAAGCCTTTCGATAGGGAATTTTCCCCCAAGTAACTTGGTATATCCTTTCTAGGGTTTCAGTCAGCTCAGAGTAGGAAGAGTATTTGGGCTCCATCCTTTGTCGTTTTGGTTCCTTAGAATCATCATCAGCTTCTATTTTCCCTTTGTCTTTTCCAAATCCCACTCCAAAGGATCCCTTGACGTCCACAACATAAATTTCGGTGTCTTCAGCTTCATCTTCAGCATCAGCATCCTCGTGACGTAAATATCTCTCAGCTTCACCATAAAAATCAGCAAAATCCATTGGTGGATCTCTCTTAAGTGCAACCCTGAAGTCGGTCTTGCTCGCTACTCCAGACACTGCCGCCATCAAAATTACATTTGGGTCTGGCCTATCAACCGCAGCTGCTGCTGCATTAAATCTTGTTAAATAACTTCTCAAGGTCTCCCCAGGCCTTTGTTTCACATTTGCCAATGTCATCACATTCTTTGGTTGTGAGACGTGAACTCAGAATTGTCTTAAAAATCTGCCCACTAACTAGGTCCACATGCTAATGGACCCATTCTCCAGCTGTCTAAACCACATCGCCGCCAAACTCATCAAATATAATGGGAAGCACCGCCCCATTACTCCTCAGAAGCAACCAACACCTCCACATGTCGGATATCATCAGAAGAATCATTGGATCGGTCTTTCCATCGTATATTTCCAATGCGAGAAGCTTGAAATCAGGAAGATTTCTCGCGTTCTGGATATTAGCAGTAAATGGGTTTCTATTCACATCTTCCAAAACCCAATCTATGGGTCCTGCTCTAACCAACCTTCTTACTAATTCAGCAATTCAATTTTCACCATCCAATGAAGCTCTTCATCTAAAAGAAATGTTCTACCCCCCGCCTTGGCAAGGGAAATCCGACGCATACTCCACTGGTTGCATACTAGTGTTTTACCCTAGTCTCCTAGTCTCATTCTGTCCTCTGCTCCTCCGAGCTAGCCCTGGCACATATTCCTCTACCGGTTGCACTATAGTATTCGAATTAGCTCTCATACCACCAACTCCTGGAGTTTCAACAGTCACTCCATTATTGGCCCTTTCGGTGCCAGCTCCTATATTGATCCCATCATCGGCGTTGATTTCCAGGTTAACTCCTGTGTTGCCCCCAATTATCGGTTGATTTAGGCGTGGACACTATGTTCCATCTCATTCTAATCCAACTCCATCCGCTCCTGTATTGTTTCCTAAGGTCTGAATTCCTACAGCTCCTACATTTCCTTGTTGTCTCATCCTTTAGAAGAATCCCTCCAACATCCCTTATTGCCTAGCCAAGATTCCATCCTGCATCTCCTTCATCAGCCTTTCTATTTCTTCTCCAGCTGCATAGTTGGATTAGTGAGAATTGGAGTATACTTCGTGACTACATACAGGCTCTGGTTGACTTGCTCCAGTTTTAGATTTAGTGTTAGGCCTCTTCATTTTTTCCCGAATCTCCGATTCAATCTTCAAGTTCCTAAATCTACCATTGTTCTCAGTGAAAGCACCAAAATATTAACCCAAAAAATGGATCAACGCCTGGTTTGAGTGTGAAAGCACCAGCCCTGTTTATCTAGGCAAATAAAATAGAAAAAAAAGGTAAAGAGATGAGATTTTTATAGTGGTTCGGCTGTTAATGAAGTCTACATCCACTTTATAGATTCTTTGGTTGATCAACTTCTATTACAAAGGAGTTTAGATTACAATATAATTCTCCTTTCCTAGATTAGATTAAGCCACCATTGTTAGAGACAAAAGGAGGATCTCAATTGTCCCTTCATGGTTGTTGTGTGGGAGAAGAAGAGTGTAGAAATAATAGCAAAGCTTTAGCAGAGATAAAATGCCCTCTACTGTTGTAGATAGGATGGTATTTATAGGGGTTAGAGATTATTTGGGCCAGAGCCACATTACCAAAAGCCTGTAATCATGATGTAGAGGTCGCTCAAGAAGTTTGGTGGTGTTTGGAGTTAAATTTTCGGATCGGTACCGATCTAAAAATTTGTGCAATTTTTTAGTCTTCTCAATTTGGTTGCCTTCCTATCCCATAATTGAGTGCCTTGTCTGAATATCAAGTCATTTGGAGTTAGTTTGATCATCCATCTTCATTGATCATCCAATTCATCCCTTCATAGAAGATCCATCCATAACTCACTCAATACTTAACCAATGATATAAAACTTCATAAATGTAATGTACATTAGTAGGAGAGCCTCCAAATCGGATCTCCTAAGGATCCGTGCTAAGTATTTGGATCGGCGATGATCCAATTGATTCGGATCGGCGGTGACCCAATTGAGTCGGATCGGCGGTGATCCAAACCCTTTGCTTATTTTTTAATCTTCTTCTAGGTCATAGGAGATCCAACCATAACTCACTCAATACTTAACCAAATGACATGAAACTTCATATATGCAATGTACATGAGTAGGAGAACCTCCAAATTGAATCTCATGAGGTGGGGCTCATCCTAGGTGGGTTGGACCTGATCCGTCAAACTAGCTAAATTTGAAAGAGATCCATCCATAACTCGCTTAATACTTATCAGAATCAGATGAAACTTTGCAGGTAGCTTCTAGAGGATGTTGGGGACCAACATTATGGATCATAGCTTGTAGGCCCATAATAATGGATCGGATAATCAGATGAGTTTGGATCGGTGCTGATCCAAATTGGCTTGCCAAATGGCTTCATTTTTGGCGTGAGCCGTCTTTTATGTCTTTTAAGTGTCCCCTCCAAATTTCAAGTCAATCCGAGTCAGTATGAGCTCTGTAGGTCCATTTTAAGTTGCTCTGGTTCAAAAGCGGTTGAATGAATCTTCACTTTTTGAACTAGGTTGCTTGGAATGTTACCAAACTTGATAGGTGAGCTTAGTAGAGGCGTAGGGGTGCAATGCAAGTGGTTAGGAGGAACCACGAGCTAACATTTCGAATCGGTACCGATCCAATTGGATCGGATGGGTATTGATCCGAAGAGTTAGCATAATTCTGGGCCAAACTTCTTATGTTTCTTTGTCTTGTACTTTTAGGCCTTCAGGTCATGTTTCGAGTCATTCTAACTTAATCAGAATGTTCTAACTCCTTTTGAATTCTATTGGGTTGAAAACCCAGTTAACAGTGGATTTGTTAAACATCTGCTTTAAGACCTCCATAACTATGATAAATATGGAAGAGACATAGTATCCCCTTGTCTTATTCCTTGAGTTTCCTAGAAGTAACCTACTAGGTTTCCATTTAAGACTAAGGTGTAATAAGGAGTAGAAATACATGTGTGTGTCCATTTAACAAAGTGCATAGGATACCCCATTCTACCCATGATTACCATAATGGTCTCCAGTTGGAAAGATTCATATACCTTCTTCAAGTCTATCTTTAACATTGCTCTAGGAGGGAAGGTGTTTTATTATATCCCTTAAGAAGCTCGTGAGGCTATAAACATTATCTGTAATATTTCTATTAGGGAGAAAGCTTCTTCGTTTGAAGAGATGAGAGAAGGAGAACCCTTTTTAATCTAGCAGCTATAACCTTCAAGATGCATTTGTATACAACAAGCAATAAGTCTAAAGTTTGTTACCCTCGTTGGATTTGCAAATTTAGGGAAGATAAATTAGTATCATTACCATAAGCATTTTACTATGCCCAAAATAGTGTTTGATTGCCTTTAATAAGTCATTAGATATTAGTCCGCGGATGCGGCGTAGTGGAAAGGAGGCTTAGGTTCTGGTAAAAAGACCCACTTTCGATTCCTATCATGCGCTTCTCTATCCTGTATAAATTTATTATGGAGTATGGGAGCTTGGATCAATGGACAGCTTTACTATACCCTCCTTAGGAGTTTACCGGCCCGCCGGATTCTCCTGGGTTTTCAAAAAAAGAAGTCATTAGATATTATGTCCTAACAATAAGTGTAAAAGTAAGCATTGAAACCATCTGATCCCTTATTTGACTGTTTATTCAAATCAAATATACTTTGTTTTATTTTTTGGTGTCAATGCTTAGAAATACAATATCAGCAAGGCTTAATTTAAGGAACTGAATAGTGTTGATGCACTACATTTAAGGAACATGCGTATTAGAACATCCAAGGAGTTGGTGTAATAATCCAAGAAGGCCTTTTCAACTTCATTTTGTTTATTGCTTTCATTACCATTGATGGCAGAAATTTGAAGCACATTAGCTTTAGCTTGTTTTTTCTTTATAACAGTATGCTAAAACTTTGTATTTCTATCCCCTTTTAAGTGCCATTTACTTCTCATCTCCTGACTATTCATATCACAGTCCATAGCTAATATTATTTAATTGCTCAGTTAATACATGCTCTAAAGGAGACAACTGAAATTTATTAGGTTGTTTAAGCATTTGCATTTATACTTGTTTCAGTTGCTTTGATAGGACATAGGCCACTTCATCACCTTTATATATTTCTCCTTCGTCCATATCTTCAAGGCTTCCTTAATTGCCCTTAATTTCTACTGAAAAACACATATAGGGTTACCAAAAAATGTAGACCAAGCAATTTTAATAGTAGGTAACACTACTAGAAAAAGGTTAAATAGCGACAGAGTGGGGCGACGGCTTCCGACGGCGATTTTCCGACGGCTTCCGATGGGCCGTCGGCGGCCGTCGGAAGCCGTCGAAAAATCGCGAACATCAGGCTCTAGCCGAGCCTCTTCTTCCTCATTTCAGCACACGAAAATAATTTCCCCAAATTTCCAAATTTGCTCCCCAAGCCTCCAATGACTAATTTCTTATTTTTTCATCCTCCCCGACTTCGTATTCAACCTCCCTTGCTTTCTAGCTTAGGTATAATCTCTTATTTTCGCGAAAAATTCAATTTTTACCCTATTTCTAGATTTGCATAAGTTGATAAATTAGGGCTAATTGGTGATTGAAATTGTTTTCAATAGTGTTATAATAGTTTCTTGCATTCCATGGTATACCTATTTCATCTTTTATCGTGAAATTGTGGAAAATATGTATAATTTGTGGTTGTTCGTGTATATGTAAATCGTTGTGTATGCCTTGATTCTACGATTGTATATGTGTGTAGCGCTGCTGTCATTGTATTGTGTTAGTCAGCATAAGATAAAATGAATGCACAAGTTAGGAGTATTATATTGTATGTGCACATATTGACTTATGCAAAAAAATGCATGAGTCTAAATTGTAATTGTGCGTATTGAAAAATGACAAAAATGTTAAACCACTCTTAAGTTGATGTAATACGTCGAATAAATGTGTTAAATTAAAATATAGTTTTGTAAATGTGAACAGTTAGTAAAACTGTATTTTTTCTTAAAATGCGCACATTTAATTAACTAATGTCCCTTAGAGAGTTTTTGGCCCCGTTTGATCAGTGTTGTACATGATCGTTATATAAATAGTCGTTTTTTTCAAAAAAACGACCATTTATATTCATCTGTTACATTGTTTGTTGGATTTGTCCATGTATTGGACAAGTTATGAGCACAGTAAGCATTTACATTTTTTATACAATTCGTCTCAAACGGTTCATAAAATTTCGGCCTAACTTTTCTTTTTTGTTTCCTGCGTACATGCATTTGTGTACAATGTAGGGAACAAAAGGGAAATCCTGCCGAAATTTTGTTGAATTGTTTGAGATAAAGTAATATACGAAATGTAAATGCTTACTGTGTTTGTAATGGGAAGTAGGATGCCTGACCATGAAAAAAATATCTTTTTGTACAAAATTTTGTATCGATATGTTAAAAAATAAATGTGTCATATTTGAAAATATATTTTAATTTGTGAAATAGTTCTTTATATTCAAATATTATACGACTATGAAAATAATCTTTTTCGAATTTGTATTCTTGAAAATAAATATTAAATTTTGAACATGTGACTCATTTTCTCAAATAGGAAAAATGATTGATTATTTTATTGATAGGAGGAGATGGATGTACCAAAGAAAAGGACTGAGAGGCTCAATAAAAGAAGATTTTTATAATGGTATAAACGTATTTGTTGAATTCGCTTTAAGTAATAACGGAAACGATCCAGAAATTCGTTGTCCGTGTAGTAGGTGTAGACATTTGAAGTATTTGTTACCAGACATTGTGAAAGTTCATTTATGCCAAAACGGTTTCATACCCGAGTATTATGTTTGGGATCGGCATGGAGAAGTTGTAGCAAATACTTCTGTAGAGTCTGAAAGTGTCGTTAACGAAGCAGTTACGACGACCCGTATAGAAAATATGGTCGAAGATGCAACATGATTAATGTTTCCTATGGTTGAAGTTGACAACGATGATGGAAATGTTGAAGAATCAAATATTGAAGCAAAAGAAATTTATGATTTACTAGTCGCAGCTAAGAAATCTATTTGGGATGGTTGTAAAAGCGGCACTCAGCTGTCAGTAATCGCAGAATACATTGCGATGAAGTCAAAATACAACATCACTGAAGCTGGGTTTACGGCTGTTGTACAAACTGCAAAAAGACATATGCCGCCCGATAATCTAATGTGTGAAAATCACTATGAAGTTAAAAAACTTATGTCGGCTTTTGGTTTACCTTATCAGTAAATAGATACATGTTTAAAAGGCTGCATGTTGTTTTGGAAAGAAGACGTAAACCTTAGAAATTGTAAATTTTATAACCAGGAGAGATACAAACCAAGAAAATAGAAGGGGAAGGAAGTTCCGTACAAGCGTATGCATTACTTACCCATCACTCCAAGGCTTCAAAGATTATATGCAACTTCTGTAACTGCGTCTAATATGAGATGGCATAGTGTGAGAACGGAGGAAGAGGGTACGTTGACACATCCGGTCGATGGAGAAGCATGGAAGCATTTTGATAAAACGTATCCAAATTTTGCAGCGGAGAGTCGAAATGTTAGATTAGGATTATGTACGGATGGTTTTTCGCCATTTTCTCAGTTTGGTTCTAAATATTCATCCTGGCCCATTATCGTTACACCGTATAATTTACCTCCAAGGATGTGTATGAAAACGCAATATATGTTTCTTACTGTTGTCGTTCCTGGCCCCGACGATCCGACACAAGGAATCGATGTATATTTACAACCGTTGATTGAGGAGTTAAAAATACCGTGGAACGAAGGAGTAGAAACATACGATGTGTCCAAGAAGAAAATTTTTCTTATGTTTGCTTCTTTGTTGTGGACTATAAGTGATTTTCCTGCCTATGCAATGCTTTCAGGATGGAATATTGCCGGTCGTCTAGCATGTTCATATTGCATGGATGAAACACGAGCGTTTTCTTTACCTCATGGTAAGAAAATGTCATGGTTTGACTGTCATCGATATTTTCTCCATGTAAATCATCCCTTCAGAGGAGACAATAAAAACTTTTTAGCTAATAGAGTAGAAACCAAACAACCACGGACGATATGGTCAAGCGAAGACATATATGAACTTGTTAGGGACTATCCAAAGATATATGAAACTGCAGTGCAAACAGAAATTGAAGGCAAATCGATTGTTCATAACTTGTGCAAACAAACTATTATTTGGGAGTTGCCGTATTGGAACCATCTTCTGCTTCGTTATAATATAGACGTGATGCACAATGAGAAAATTGTATTTGATAATGTTTTTAACACAATTTTGAATGTGAAAGGGAAGACGAAGGATGATTTGAAATTAAGACGCGATATAGAAGAATTATACAAACGTCCTGAGCTTCATATGAAACCAAATGACAGCAAAAAACCCAAAGCATGTTATGAATTAGATAATAATCAAGTTAAAGTTGTGTTGAAATGGGTGGAAGGGTTAAGATTTCCTGATGGAATATCATCAAATCTTTGTATATGTGTTGACTTTAAAAACGGTAGATTGAGCGGAATGAAAAGCCACGCCTGTCACATAATGATGGAAAATTTATTTCCCGTTATTTTAGAAGAACTACTGCCGTTAAAAGTTTGGAAGGTAGTAACGGAGATTAGTATGTTTTACAAAGAGCTTTGTTCGACTATTTTAAAAGTGCAACGTTTACGTAAACTTGAAGTAGATATTCATATATTGCTCTGCAAATTAGAGAAAATATTTCCGCCAGGTTTTTTTAATGTAATGGAACATTTACCTGTTCATCTCCCATCCGAAGCACGACTTCGAGGTCCTGTCCAATATGGATGGATGTATCCATTTGAGAGGTATGTAATATGTTATCACGTAATTTAATTGCATTTTCGACCATGAAGTTAATGTAAATTAATTTTGCATAGATATCTAAATCATCTGAAGAAAAAAGTGAGGCAAAAAGCACGAGTTGAAGGTTCGATATGTAAATCTTACATCGAAGAAGAAGCTTCGTTCTTTTTCTCTCACTATTTCAGTGACCATGTGAATATATCATTTGAAAGTGTTCCTCGTAATGACAAAGGCGACGAACAAGATTCCTCTCAAGCAATGTTATATATTTTTAGACAACATGGTCGGCCTTTTGGAAAATGTGTAGAAATATGGCTAGACGATAGAGATCTTCATGTAGCACACACTTATATTCTTCTAAATTGTGCCGAGGTTGCACCGTTTGTTAGGTAATCTGAAATAATAATTTGTGTTTTATTCTTTTCTATAATGCATGCGTGTGTATAACCTAATGTAATAATTTGTTTATATATACAGTGTTTATGAACGTGAACATCCGAACGGAGATCTCAGTAAAGAATTTTCCGGTTGGTTTTCAAATTACGTTTATGAGCCGAGAAATTATGTTGTTGACGAAGGGTTAAAACATCTTGCGATGGGACTAAAAAGAGTGGCAAGGCATATCCAATATATTTCATCAATAGATATAAATTTAACACCAAAGAATACGGTGCAGAAAAATTAACGAATAATACTGGTGTATTTGTAAAAGGTAGCGACGATCCATAAAATCACATAAATTATTTTTATGGCGTTCTACCACAAATTTTGCAACTGACATATTTCTCACAACCCGCGGAGGAGGGGTTTCTATTTAGATGCAATTGGTTTAGCAATGTTCCAGGTTCTGGAATTAATGTGCACAAGGATTATAATCTTATCGAAATAAAGCATACATCGCACTATCACAAGTATGATCCTTTTGTACTAGCCAAACAAGCATTGCAAGTTTATTACGCTCCTTATTCGTCTCTAAAAAGAGATAAAATAGATTGGTTTGTAGTTTTTAAAACAAAGGCCAGATTTACATTCGATGGGAAGAATATTCCAGGCGAACAAGCTTATCAGGCAGATCTTGACGAAAATAACGAAATAATAATTACAAACGATCATACAGATTTTGGTCCTTTGATCGATGAATCAAATGTTTTGGTAGAAGCGTTTGACAATGCAGAGGAAAATATCATAGAAAACAAGACCGAATCTGAATCAGAAGACGATGATGATTGATTAAAATCCAAATCTGATTTTTTTTCTCAATTGATGTAACTATGTTGAATTCTTGATGTATTATGAAATTGGTGTAACTATGAAACCTATTTTGTACGTTTACCATTGTTTACATGTTTTATGTCATTTCCATTTGTCATTTATTTAGCAATTTTTATTAAAAATGCAATGTAATCTGCTTATCGTCGGAACATGAGACCCATTATGAATCAGGTATAACACACTTCCATTTCTATTTCCATTTCAGTCATTAATTTAGCAATTTATACCATTGATGTCATTTACGTATGAAATATACTTCATTATCATGTTATTATTCTCTTTTGAAATGATGTGTATATATGTCACGGGATTATTATAATGTCATCGAGAGGACGGAGCTCTTCCCGATCTTCAGGAGGTGATGGCAGTGGTCCATCGCAAGCATCACAGCGTCATATAGTTTCAGTAGTACCTAGAGCAGAGGGGTAAGAATTAAATTTTATTCAGCATCTTATTTTATTTTTTTGATATACATATGTACTTATCTGTATCATATTTAAAAACAGGGGGTTCGACCTACTTCCCTCGAAGGTTGTGTTGGACGTTTCTAGAGCTTCTTACCGGAGTAGGATGAGTGCATGTTGGCCGAAGTGGGATAACATCCCTCCCCACATAGTAGAGTGTATTTGGCAGGATGTCCTAGTAAGTATATTTTCTATTTTCCATTTTTAATTCGTTTTTGTCGTTTTTTTTACTGTTTATCGTTTACAGTTTAATATTCTTTTTGTTTTTTATCGTGAAACACAGGCTGAGATAGACATTCAGACAGATGATATGCAGTTGGCACGAGGGTATTGGATGAAGAAGATGCATAAAAACTATAAGGACTCGATATCTGAAATCAAGAAATCAGGTAAGAAACCACGTTGGATGGAGGAGAGCGTATGGCAAGCATGGTTGGGATACTGGAAAACTGACGAGGTGAAGGCAAGTATACTATTTTTTTTAAATTATTTGACAGGTAGTAAATATAAAAAAATACATGATCGATAAATAATGTATCAAATTTTGAATGTACAGGCAGAGTCGGAAAGAAACTCTACAAACAGAAATAAAAATCCCGTCACTCATCGCGGAGGGTCGAAGTCATTTCAGCAGTATCGGCAGGAGTTGGTAAATTTAATGAATGCAAGTTGTAAATAGTTTGTGCTATATAATTTCAAATGTACAATAATTGTATGTAAAAATCAATTTCAGGAAGCTGAGGCGCATGGTCCCGTGGGCTATATGGACGTGTTTACTCGTACGCATGTTGTCGAGCATGTACATCCGGATGGGACAGTTTCGTATACATGGCACGACGATAAATCCACCAAGATCCATGTAAGCATATTTCATTTTATGCAGTATTAGTAATTGTTCTACTTGTTAAAATATAATGAAAGAAGATATGATGATATTAATTTGTTAATGCAGGAAAAGTTTATGGAGCAGCGCCAGAAACTCATTGCTGATACGAGTCGTGATCAGTTGACGACGGATGAGGAGGATGCTATTTTTGAGTCAGTTATGGATCCATCGAAGCATGGAAGATGATACGGATTTGGCAATCAAGTGGTAAGTAAATAATATAATGGGTATCATATAAGTTTTCAAATTCAGTACATTGGTTTTGAGTCACTTCATTATGAAAATATTATGCATTACCAAAATATATTAATTCGTTACTTGAATGTCATTTCAAAAATAAAAATAACGAAAAAAACATGTTATTTAATTCAGTACATACACTTACAGAGATCACACGGCTAAATTAAATATTTATTATAGGCCAACAGTCAGAGATGGGGTAGGCAGACTAGAACTCAGATCGATCTAGTAGAGATCGAAGATTTGCGGGCTAGAGTGGCGCAGCTGGAGGAGAAGAACCGTCGGCAGCCATAGAGACCACACAGTTGCTAGACCAGCGTATCGCCAAGTACATGCAGCAGTATGGTGGCCGCTTCCCTTCCTCTACTGGCTCAAGTTCGGGAGGAGATTGATTGCTTTGGTCGGTATGTTTTTTTTTCGGTTTTGTATGATTTATGTACAATGTTATGATACACTTAGCTGTTTTGTTGCATAATTATGTGGACGTTGGGGATGTAGGGATTGATAGAACATTTGGTGTTGTGGATATTATTATGTATTGTACATTAGTTTGGTTAATGGTTATGTGTTTTGACTTAATTTTATGTATTTTTTGTTCGGTGAATTGTATATAGTTTGGTCTTTGATATTTGGTTGGAATATTATATATTGAATTGTGTATATTGAATTCTACAGTATTGGTGGAATAGTGTTTGTTTGGGAAATGTGGATGGAAGGGTATATTGCAGGAGTAATACAGAAAGAATTTAGTAGATTTTCGACGGCTTCCGACGGCAGCCGACGGCTTTCAGGTTATATTTTTCCGACGGCTTCCGACAGCTTTTAGACCATTTTTTCCGACGGTTTCTGACAAGTGTCGGAAGCCGTCGGAAACCGTCGGAAGCCGTCGGAACCCATACGGTGAACTGTGTCGGAAGCCGTCGGAATTACTGCACCCCGACGTCTTATTTTTCGATGACTTTTTCTGACGGCCGCCGACGGTTATCAGCCGTCGGAAAATGCCTTTTCTCTTGTAGTGTAAAAATAATTTGTCCTCAGTCCATGCATTAAAAACATAAAGTTTGCTTTTCTTTTAATGGCATCATCACTAAAGAAAGTAAGTAGTGGCGAGTAGTTTGAAAGCATGGGGTTAGGATATCATGAGAGATTGATGGCAATTTTAAGAGGGCTGGGTAGTTGAGAAAGATGTGATCAAGTCTACTCATAGTTCTAACTTCATATCTACTTTTTTTATTCCAAGTGAATTTGGCCCAATCATTTGAAACCGAGTTAAAGAAGAGTTTGCAATAGCATTGTTTAAAGGAGAGATATCTCTATAGGTTAAAGGAGATCCACCAGACTGAGTAGTAGATCTTAACATGCAACTAAAATCACCTAGGACAAACCAAGGATGAATTTCCTAACTAAAATGAGGTAAGTAATTTAGCATTTCTAATCTTGCCTCAGGGGAGTTATGATCACGCACATAGGTTATATACATAGAGGTAGAGGTGGCAATGTGTTGGACATGGAAGTGTATGAATTGATAGTGGAAAAGAATTGGAGTTAGCTTGAAGTAGGAAGGATCACATAAGACCAAAATTCTTCCATATGGAGAGTGTTCATGGTTATGGAAAAAGGTCCAAGAAGGATTAATGTAGGCAGCTCTGGTAGTTAAAGAGAGGTTTAGTTTAGTTTCAGAAATAGCAAGTAACTTGATTTTTGCAGACAAAATAAAGTATTATTATTTTGCACAAACAAGCTGGTTTTGCAGTGGCCATACCACTTTACAAATGAAATACAAGTTTGAGGCTAAGATCCCTCAGCAACTAATAGAAACGACTAAACTAGCGATAGCACAGGAGTTGGGCAACATGTCTAAGCTACTAACACATATCACTATATAAAGACCATGTGGTGTGCATATATCAGAATGCTTGGATACACAAGCACAATTACATGAGACAATCATTATATACTTAATCACATACATTATCTCAAAACAGACACTTTGACATACACATTGGCATGAGAAACTTGGGACATGTCCATATATTTCAAAGGGATAAACTTGCAACAGCAAGGACAAGATGCATTTCCACGCTACTTTCCAATATTCTATGTCAAACAAAAGCAAATTTCAAACAAAATTACATAGCCTTTGTAGCATGAAGCCACAAAAGACTATCCAAATTACCTAAGAAAATATCAACTAACAGCGAGTACTTCTAGAAAAAATGACACATAGGAAGCAAAGCTTCATCCAGTTTCAAGAAATATAAATATCTAAGCAAAGCTTGGAACATAGTACATGGAACGGGCAGCAAGTTGCATAAGGAAACACACCACCATGCTCAATGCTTACATGATGTAGCTAGAACAAAATAACCACAATATTACCATATAGCCAACAAATGACAGGAGTTAATAACATAAGATACAGTGAACCAAACAAGCCTGTTGCCACACCTTGCACAAGCAGAGGAGTACACCGGTAAAAAATAGAGACGAAGTAGCTAGACAGAGACCGGCTGAACATCGATAGAAGAACCACAAACTACCACAACTAAAACAAGCTATCGTTGTAGGGGTAATCACTAAGGTAGTCATTTGTGGTAACGGAAAGAAGTCTTGGTAAGACTCATGACCAAAGACCAAAAATGCTACAAATTGCTAACAGCGAAACCCGACTGAAGCAAACAGGTATAGGCGATCTGACCACTGCCACTAGATACCCAAAGCCAAACTACTAAAATTAAATTCAACTTAAACATAATGCCAATCCACTCCAAATTTGCCTAGAAACGACACTAACAGAGCAGCCAAAACCACCAAAGTTCATAAAGAAATCTTTTATGACTAACAAACAACCCACTTCGCTGCAAAGCAATCACTTGGGGACTTGCTGAACTGAGTAAAAGGTACAATGTAGAAGAGGCTTTGGCAGTGACCTCCCTAAAGATAACCGGCAAAAAATCACATAGACTGCATCTCTACCACAACCATCGATCCACCACACGATAACAAAGAAACATACCCAAAACAGCTCAGGCGCCAAATTCTTAAAACCATGGTACTACACAAAAAAAACCCATAAGCATTTAACATGCGTTGGGATGCTTGGAACCATCTGCCATCCCAGAGCGTTCCGGCCACCACTGGAAATTCTAAATTAGAGGGATAGTAGACAACGAGATGAGTGATGCCAGAAGAGAGTCCTGCGATGGGGTGGGCTAAACCTAAGGTGAAGGAACGAAAATGGCTTGGGTGAAAAAGCGGTAGATCTGGAAAAATTAAAAACACAACAAAAGTAGAAACTAGGTTGAGAGAGCGAATGGTGATAGATGTGGAAGTGATGGGAGAGGAAACGGGAAGGAGTGGCACTGAAATGAAAAGAAAGCGGCGGCTAGAACCCTGGCTCCCCATTGTTACATTTTTGAAGCCTTTTGAATTGACAAGTTACTTGATTTTGTGTGTTTGAATGAGGATTTTTGCCCGGTCTAACTTTATATCATGGTGGCACCCCTTATGTTCCAAGCACAAATGTTGTTCATCATAATTTATATGGAGGGGGTTGAGCTAGATAACTTTGTACTCCTCTTAAAAGAGTTGGAAGCATTTGTGTGTTCTGGGATATTATCTTCAAATGAGTGTATCTGCCCTTCATCCAAGTTAGTATGAACTACATTGTTGAGTTTCTTGAATTTCTTTCTACCTTTTTTTGAAGTAGCCAAGGTAGGAGATGATGTTGGATTGGAGTTTGATAAGGTATAAGAAGAGGAATTTCACTTACAGGTCAACCAGGAGGTGGAAGTGGATGAGAGTAAAAGTCAGATATAAGGGAGTTTCAAATATTGAAATTATGTTATCTTTGTTAGTCGCAACTACCGGAAAGTGTTACGAAACCAATTGTAACTTCAATAACAGTTACAAAATAATGCAGAAACAGTAATGGCAAAAATTGTCACTAATTTGTCAATTAATTTTGAGAAATTGTAACACAAAAATGCATGACTAGATCTGTCTGAAAGATATTACCGATTAAAGCGTCCGAGTCCAATAGAAATTGTTTCCTTGAAACAATATTGCCGCCGTACGTAGTTCACGGATGTTAGCAATTTGTTTCCTAGGATGAAACGGACCAGCCCCGTAGCGTGGTAGTTGCAGACGGAGCACCGATGAACTGAAGAGATTATAGCAACTAGAACATAGATTGTGGAGGAAGAAGGAACAGAAAATGAGAAAAAAATTGAATGAAATATTCTCGGATTCTGGCTGCCTATTTATAGGCTGGAGGAGGTGCCTATTCGGAGCGGTCGTGACTGTTGGAAATGTTGCGACCCTTAAACCAACAGCAGTGACCGTTGTGTGAGCGCGTCTGGAAAGGAAATGGTCGCATCTGGGTACCGTTCAAACGAACAGACACATCCGATCAAAAATAGATGTTTCGGCGCATGCAGGCCCACGCGACAGTCGGTGGCCCATTTAATCACGAGACCCCAAGAGCCCCAAGGCCCAAGGCCCTATCTTTGACATCTTAATATTAATATGAAGTCCTACATGTCACATTGCCTTATCTCTTCCACACTTTGTCCTCATTCTCCTTTTGTTTGATATACTATGTTGGATTGTAGTATATATAGAGAGGAATTGGTACAAATATTCCCCGATGTGGGACTTTCTATAATTCTTTCTTCTTCCCAAACCTCTCCACTAACTCATTCATTTCTAACAATCCCCCACATGAATGAGCAGTTGTTCTTAGTTTCACGAACCATTTATCGTATTGGTTAAAGTAGCACAGGGGCCTTGAACTTTCCTAGTGTTTACCTATTTGAATTACAGGCGAATCAGTAGACATAGAGTGTCCTTGAACTATAAGCCTTTTGTGTAATTCTACAATAGATAACACACGACAAATGTTTCTTATAATCCTTCGTTCTCTGTATGTGTTCGTTTTTGCCTTGAACACCTGCCTGGTCTCAAAAGTGCTTAGAGAATTTGGCCTCATAATTCTCTTTGAAGTGGCGCCTTCGCACTTTACATAGGTGATTCTGTAAAGGTTATTCACAATTCCTCAAATACAGTCATCATTAAAAGTATCAATACTTATCCTATTTTCCAACAAATAAAGCAATGACTTATCATAGGAATGGTTTGAGTGTAACAGTGCTATCAAGTTTCTCTTAAACTTAGTTGTCCCTTTGAACATAGATTTTGGGATCTCCTGTCAACTGGGTGGGGTTTCCATTTTAGAAGAACTTTTAGTTTATGGGCCTTAACCCCATTCCCATCGATAAGGTTTGAACTTTTTCTCTTGGCAAGCCTTTTGTTAGTGGATCCGCTATGTTATCTTTAGATCTTATGTAGTCTATAGTGATAACTCCATTAGAGAGAAGTTGTCTTATTGTTTTATGTCTACGGTGAATATGCCTAGATTTACTATTGTATAGTGTACTATTAGCTCTTCCAATTGCTGATTGACTATCACAATGTATACATATTGGAGGCACAGGTTTGCTCCAATTTGGAATGTCTTCTAAGAAACTTCGAAGCCAGCCTGCTTCTTCTGCGGTCTTATCTAGTGCAATAAACTCTGATTCCATCGTAGATCTAGCTATACAAGTCTGTTTGGATGATTTCCATGATATTGCTCCATTTTCTAATGTGAACACATATCCACTAGTAGACTTTTTATCATGTGATCCAGTTATCCAATTTGCATCACTGTATCCTTCCACTGTTGAAGGATAGTTTGTATAGTGTAGACCATAGTTCTGTGTATACTTTAGGTATCCTAGAACTCTGATTATCGCTTTCCAATGATGTTTACCAGGATTGCTGGTAAATCTACTCAGCTTACTTACAACGTATGCGATGTCTGGCCTAGTGCAGTTCATAACATACATGATACTTCCTAGTATACGAGAGTATTCAAGCTGGTAGATGCCATCACCAGTGTTTTCACCCAATTTTGGTTCATATCTACTGGTGATTTTGCAATAGTTATATTATATTGCTTGAATTTTTCAAGTATCTTGGCGATGTAATGTGATTGGGATAATGCATATCCCTTTGGTGTTCTCAAAATTTTGATGCCCAATGTCACATCAGGCAGTCCTAGGTCTTTCATATCGAATTTAGAGGATAACATTTCCTTTGTAGATGTTATTATGGCCTTGTTATTTCCTAGGATCAACAGGTCATCAACATAAAGACAAACAATGGCATATCCTAAATGTGTGTGTTTCATATAGACACATTTATCTGATTCATTTATTGTGAATCCAATTGATAACATAGTTTCATCAAATTTCTCATGCCATTGTTTTGGAGCTTGTTTAAGGCCATAAAGCGACTTTACTAATTTTCATACTTTATTTTCCTTTCCATAGCTCAAAAACCCTTCAGGTTGCTTCATATATATTTCTTCCTCTAGTTCACCATTCAAAAATGCAGTTTTTACATCCATTTGATGTATTTCTAAATCAAGTATGGATGCGATTGCAATAAGCATCCTAATTGATGTTATTCTCGAAACTGGTGTATATGTATCAAAATAGTCCAGTTCTTCCTTTTGTCTGAATCCTTGGACTACAAGACGAGCTTTGTACATGTCTATTGAACCATCAGGTTTCAATATCTTTTTAAATATCCATTTATTACATAAGGTCTTGCATCCTTGAGGTAAATCAACTAACTCCCAGGTATGATTAGCCATAATGGATTCTATCTCATTGTTAATAGCCTCTTTCCAGTAAGGGGCATCGTTGGAGGACATAGCTTGTTTGTATGTCAATGGATCATCTTCTAACATAAAGGTATACAAGTCTAGTGCAAAGGTTTTTGAGGTTCTAGACCTTTTACTTCTTCTTGGTTCCTCCACTTGTTGATCAGCACTAATTTGTTGAAGGTTATCTTCAGTATCCTCAAGAGAATTGGAGATTTCATCTTCCCTTGATCTCTTATGAGTATCACTGTCAGTGCCTTGCTTTAAAAGGAATATATGTTCGAAAAATCTTGCATTTCTCGACTCAATGATGGTATTTTCTTGAATATCATCAATTTCAGATTTGTGTACTAAAAATCGATAAGCAACACTGTTTTGTGCATATCCAATGAATACACAATCAATTGTTTTTGGTCCTATCTTGACCTTCTTTGTTTTAGGTATCTCTACTTTAGCAAGACACCCCCACACTTTTAAGTATTTGTAGGACAATGGTCTATTTTTCCAAAGTTCATGAGGAGACTTGGATGTTTTCTTTCATGGTATTTTATTTAAAATATGATTTGCCAAAAGAATAGCTTCTCCCCAAAAGTTATCTGGCAGTCTAGAACTTATTAATAAAGCATTCATCATTTCTTTAAGAGTTCTATTTTTCCGTTCGGCTATACTGTTGGATTGAGGAGAATATGGTGCTATAGTTTAGTGTATAATGCCATGCTCAGCGCAAAATTCTTCAAAAGGAAATTCATATTCTCCTCCTCTATCACTTCTTAAAGCTTTAATTTTCGTGTTGAGTTGATTCTCAACTTCTGCTTTATACTGTTTAAACATATCGAATGCTTTATCCTTGCTTCTAAGGAGATACACATGACAGTACCTAGTACAATCATCAATAAAGCTAATGAAATACCTTTTTCCGCCTCTAGTTTGACACATTTTCAAATCACATACATCTGTGTGTATTAGATCTAGAGGTTCAGTTTCTCATTCAACATGATGAAACGAGGTTCTTGTCAATTTTACTTCTGCACAAATTTGACATTTATAGTTGGAGTCTATGTTACATTTTGGTATAAAATCTCGATTAATTAATTTTCGCAATGTATCAAAAATTTACATGCCCTAATCTAGAATGCCATATGTTAGAAGAGTCAACAATATAAGCAGAAGATTCACTTTTATTCATATCAGTGTTTGGTACAATAGTGGTTACATTTGCTTTGAATAAACCATCACACACATATCCTCTTCCTACATACACTCCATTCTTTGATAATACAAACTTATCAGCCACAAAAGTTAATTTGAATCCATGCTTGCTGAGTAACGACCCTGAAATCAGGTTCTGGTGAATTTCTGGAACATGGAGAACGCCACTTAAAGTAAGTTCCTTTACAGAAGTTAGTTTCAGCACAACCTTTCCCTTGCCTTCGTCCTTTGATACAGATGAATTTCCCATGAAAAGTTGTTCATCATCAGTTGCAGTTTTAAAGTTTGTAAACATCCACTTATTAGCACATATATGTCGAGTGGCTCCCGTGTCTACAAACCATTCCTTTGAGTTACCAACAAGGTTGCATTCTGATATTACTGCACACAAATCCATATCAGAAATGCCATCTGACGCTTCAGCCATATTAGCTTCCGATTTCTTCTTTTTGGGTGCGCGACATTCGACAGCTTTGTGTCCTTTCTTTCCACAGTTATGACAAGAACCCTGAAATTTCTTTGACTTCTTAGGCGCATTCTCGCGTTTTCTCTTATTAGGTTTGTCTGACTCAACTACATTTGCTTTGGCCTCCATATTCTGAGAAATCTTTTTCTCAGAATTTCTGTGATCTTCCTCAATTCTTAGCCAAACTATGAGTTCTTCCATTGTCGTTTCCTTACGCTTGTGCTTAAGTTAATTCTTGAAGTCCTTCCAAGATGGAGGAAGTTTTCAATGGTTGCGGCAACCTGGAAGGATTCGCTAAGAGTCATCCGTTCATCTTCTAGTTGAAGAATGATGAGTTGTAGTTCTTGAGTTTGGTTGATCACAGTCTTTGAATCTACCATTTTGAAGTCGAGAAATTTTCCAGCGATGAATTTCTTCATGCCTGCATCTTCAGTTTTGTACTCTCTGTCCAAGGCCATCCATAGTTCCTTGGATGTTGCTATAATACAGTATACACTGTAGAGGCTATTATCTAGACCATTCAGAATATAGATTTTACACATAAAATCTGAGTTTTTCCAGACATTAAATGCCTCTACTTTTATTGCATCGGGTTCGAGTTTGCCTACCATAGGAGCATCTTCAGTCAGAAACTTGGCGAGTCCAATGTTGTTAAATAGAACAACATTTTCTGTTTCCAACGGTTGAAATCCATGCCATTGAACTTCTCTGGACTTTCTCCATGAGATATTGCCATTGTTGGAATCACAGGCGCAGGCTGAGCGTTTGTCACCGTTTGTGTTGGTGTAGAGTTATTGTTGCTATTCTCTGACATCGTCGTCGACAACAATCAATATTGTTTCAAGATTGTTATTCGCAACTACCGGAAAGTGTTAAGAAACCAATTGTAACTTCAATAACAGTTACATAATAATGTAGAAACAGTAACGGCAAAAATTGTCACTAATTTGTCAATTAATTTTGAGAAATTGTAACACAAAAATGCGTGAGTAGATCTATCTAAAAGATATTACCGATTAAAGCGTCCGAGTCCAGTAGAAACTGTTCCCTTGAAACAATATTGCCACCATACGTAGTTCACGGTTGTTAGCAATTTGTTTCCCAGGATGAAACGGACCAGCCCCGCAGCATGGTGGTTATAGACGGAGCGCCAACGAACTGAAGAGATTATAGCAACTAGAACAGAGATTGTGGAGGAAGAAGGAACAGAAAATGAGAAAAAAAATTGAATGAAATAATTCTCGGATTCTGGCCGCCTATTTATAGGCTGGAGCAGGTGCCTATTCGGAGCGGTCGTGACTGTTGGAAAGGTTGCGACCCTTAAACCAACTGCAGTGGCTGTTGTGTGAGCACGTCTGGAAGGAAATGGCCGCATTTGGTTACCGTTCAAACGAACAGACACATCCGATCAAAAATATATGTTTTGGCGCATACAGGCCCACGCGACAGTCGGTGACCCATTTAATCACGAGACCCCAAGAGCCCCAAGGCCCAAGGCCCTATCTTTGACATATTAATATTAATATGAAGGCCTACATGTCACATTGCCTTATCCCTTCCACACTTTGTCCTCGTTCTCCTTTTGTTTGATATACTATGTTGGATTGTAGTATATATAGAGGAATTGGTACAAATATTCCCCGATGTGGGACTTTGTATAATTCTTTCTTCTTCCCAAATCTCTCCACTAACTCATTCATTTCTAACAATCTTCACCAAAATGGAAGTACTTAGAAGGATATAGTATAGAATGATCGGTGGACTAAGGATAGGAGGATGAATTTGAGTATCATGGAAAAATAATGGGACAATTAGGTGCTGAAATATTAGAGTTTGATGTTTGATTTGTTTTGAAGACTTGCTTGTTTAGGAAGCCATTTGCATGGTAGATCAATGAGTTTTGCATGCCTTTTAGAGAACAAGCATGCAATTGTGATTGTTCACTTATATTTTCATGCATGTGAATACACTTTCCATACTGGCACTCAGGGGAATGAAATTCCGATTGATTAGTTTATGGACTTGGACATGCTTATGTGAGTAGCAGAGGTATTTGTTCCTTCAGTTACATCATCAACTTCAGGATCGATAGATTGATCTATTTAAGCATCGGTAGTTTCTTTTTCCAGAGACTCCCTTATCTAAATTTACACTTATCCTATTTTCAAGTAAACCAGAGTTTAAATTACTATTTCCCTCACACAGCATATAACCTTCATTAAGTTCATTTAGTGACCCAAATATATTATTGCAATAGTCAACTATCTCTCCTTCTTCAATTAAAGTATTCTTTTCCTTAATTATTACACTTCACATTAAATACATTGTGACTATTCAATTCTCCCTTGTCACTACCTATTGAAATTAGGGGTCCCTTCTCAAGCATGTCTTCATTCACTATCTTTTGAGCAGAAAATTGCCTATCTTGTTTATGACTCATTTCCTTTCCATTTACCACTTTCTTCTATATTCTCTTTTGAACTTTGCCTTGCCATTCTTCTTCTTTAGCTTTCTTATTCTTTACCTGAACTCTTGCATTTCTTTCCACCCTATTACCCTCCTTGCTGTAATCTCCTTTTCCTCAAACAAACAAATTTCATAGCTATGACTAAATTTTTTGCATCTACTACAAATCTCAAGTTTCCATTGATAATTTACTTGAACATATTGTTCAGTTCCAGCAGGAAAACTAATAGGAAAGCTATCAACTAATTCATAAAAAGGTGCTACCTCAATTAATACTTTAGCTTATGATATTCTATCAATCTTTTTAGTGCATTCATCCGTACACTTCATTTTACCTATTTGGCTTGCTAATCAGTTTATACCAATTGGGGATCATGTTATTATTGGAATATTTGAGAAATGTACCTAAACTGGCGTTGACTTGACGCTGCCACAAACATTAATGTCTTTTGGATTTCATGGCTTGATTGTGAACATTTTATTTTTCATAGTAATGGTTGTAGAAACATACGATTAGTGTTCAAGTTTAATTTTTTAAAAAACACAAAACTAAAATTGGAGGTGTAATTTAAAACATATTTTTGAAAAGGATTTTTCAATTATGAAAACTTAAACTATGAAACGGATCCAAATTTCAACTTGTATTTAATTAATTATTGATATGTTAAAAAGAGAAACAACCTATATTAAAATTCGAACTTGTTAATGAAATCAGAGGGTTAAGGTTGGAGGCTAAGTTGGATTAATCACAAGTAGATTGTAGAAACCCAATCTATCCCATAAATAATACAGAATGTATCTCAAAATGAAAGTCACAAGAATGAACCTTGAGGGAAGTAGAGGGATCGTTCTACATATATTAAGTGAAAAATAGTGTTCAACATATATTACGTTAAAATTAGTGTGTTTTATGCGGTGAGTGTTGTCCAAACTCTACACACCATCTATCATTCTCCCTACAAGTTTGTTGCTTATGGGGAGAGAAGGTTAATTGAGCACAAAGATTAAGTCAATATGAAACCCCTCACATTAGTTAGCACTTAGCACCCAAGTATGTTGTAAATCATATCCAATTTCATTTTGCAGTAAATCAATTTAACTTAGGGTTAGCATAAATTCTTATCAACTTGACAAAAAGGGGTATACTAAGATTTATCTGTTTCTTAATTACAGGTTAACATTAGTCAGATCTAGATTAGAAAAGAGGAATCATATTCATATAATAACTTTTGAATTTCTAATTTAATTAAATAGCGTTTCTAATTCGATTCCTAACAACCTAGATCACTAAACCGAAAATGCCAATCTGAAATGGAAACAAAATGTTGCCAAAAAATTTAGTAACATACAAGCGTTGCAAATTTGGATGTTGCTGATTTTTGAAACACCCAATGTGCATTTCAAATTGATAAATCGAAACATTAGAAGATGTTGCAGATTAACAAATTAGAACACCTACCAAATGTTTGACTTAACAATCTGCAGCACTTAATGGTTGTTTCAAATTTATAATCAACAACACTTAATTGTCTCAAATTGACATTCTAGAACACTTGATGGTTGTTTCAAGTTTATAATTAGCAACATTTACTGAGTGTTTCAAACTGACAACCAATAACACTAACTACATGTTTCAAGTTGTTAATTTGTAACACTTATCGAGTGTTTCAAACAAACAATTGGCAACACCTATTGGATGTCTCAAATTCGAAATCTGCAACATCAATTAAAAGTTCTGAACTTACAATTTAAAATAAAAGCACACTTTTGAAATATATATAAACTATACGTGACCTATACATGAGTAGTATAAAATAATATTTTAATAATATGTCAACAATATATCAATGCAAACAACATGGAGCAATACAAAATTGTGGAAAAAAATTGAACTACAATTTATTTTAGAATTATATCAAAACTAGTATAATCACTAGTTCCTATGAGTCATAACAAATAATTATATTATTGGAGAAAATAAACTAAACCTAAAACACATTCCACACTTTAGGTATTCGATAATTCCTCATACGGTGCTGATAAAGGGTGAGCACTAAATCATCATGCATGAAACACAACATCTAACAATGTATTAGAACATTGATCAAGAGCTCAAAGAGAGGGTATATTTGTATTTACTATATAATGTAGGTCTAATAAAGCATACGATGGGAACTAAAAATTTGTTTTAAAAATAAAGCTTTGTTACTTTTCAATCTTTCTATGTGGAAAGTCCTAAACCTTTTTTTCAAATGCTAATAATTCTCATGTAAATGTTACAACAAAAACAAAAAAGGTAGCAAAATGGTGTGGGAGAACAAGTAATGCCGCGACACCTAAAAGACCTATAATCAGAAGAGATACTAATTTTTATTGTAATATATTATAACACTAACTAAAGTAGAATCATATTCGGTTAGGTATTTTTTGGTTAAAAAATTAAGAAAGCTATAATCCAATTAACATAAACTAATATTTTCATAAAAAAGAAGTCTGCCATTGCAGCCATTCCAAAAGTGCACGATAGCCCTTAATTTCATGTGAATTCTACCACTGTGAAGTGCTAAGTTTAAAAATATATAATGATGATCAATGATCAATGATCAACAAACCTGACAAGTAGCTCAAACAATGGTCTAGTTTCTACTAATGAGTGTTCAGATGACAATTCATAATATGTTCTAATACCTGAATTTATGCAATTTTTCCACTCTTTTTTGGCTGCTTCACCAATGATTCTTCCCTATTTTTCACTAAAATGCCTCTCCCAATAGTAGTTACTTTTTCACTTCTCCCTTAAATATTTACAAACACACATTATATTCAACAACCCATTTGGAGATAACTTCTCAAGAACCAAAGCTAAAGCTAGTTCAAGCAAATCTAATATATACATCTTTGCTTCCAAGTTCATTTCTTCTTATTCTTCCTCCTTTTGCTCTAATTTCACATTCTCTATATTTAACACAACAATCTTACTTCTGAATATTGTAGTACTAGCTATCAAGAAATGGGTACTGGCAATCTTGTAGCTTTTTATCCAATCAATAGAATGACATAAAGATTCTTGAAGGAGCAAAAAGGAAAGAAGCCTAATTTCATTCACCCATGAAGGTAAATAAATGTTCAAAGGCTTGATGAAAAGAAGTAGGAAAGGGATGAATGATATAAGAAAGAAAAGCGTTTGTTTGTATACTTTATAACAAGTTTACTTGTACAACTACAAGTTGGTGTTTAGTAATTTAAAATAAAAATAAAATAGTTTTAGGAACACAATGTGTTAGAGTGAAGCATCATTTCTTCATTTGCCGAAAAAATGGACAAGATCATAATGCAGCTGTTGCAAGTAGATAAATGGGATTCTAAAGGAGCATATTTTTTTGAAAAGTTGTTGGAATCAAATTTTGAGAGATCTCTTGAAAAACATCATGATAATTGTTGGATCTTGTTTATATTCTTTGGTTACAAGAAACTAGATGCAAAGTAATGGAATAATAAAAGAAAGATAGAATAGAGAGAAATATTATACTGTAATGTTGGGTTCATCTCTAAGGTGACTGAAACTGTGATGACCGCCCTACACCTCTGATGCTCATATAACTGAATAGTGCATTGCTGGAGCATCCAACGATGTAGGATGATTGTCAAGGGAAAGAAATAGAAGAAGAGGAATAGAAAAGTAGAGAAGATAATAAAAGAGAAGAGAAAGAAAGAAAACATCACACAATCATATAACATGTCATATATCTCACAGCGCATTAGATAAAATATAATAGTCATCATAGATATAAAAAAGACGACATAGTAATAACTACATGAACTATATAATTAGAGTACATAGGCTCATACTGTTATACAACATAGTAATAAAGTTCATACAACCGATAAATAAACTCAACTGATAAACTGTCTCTAATAATAGTAAGTCAACACTGTAAAGGCTCCACAGTGTCACACGGTGGAATAAACAATAATAAGCCCAAATATAAGTATGAGAAAGCATCGCCTCCGGCCAGTCCATCTACAGAACTCTATGTACCTTTTACACCTGCTTTCTCATCTACTTATTTAATAGTACCCAAGGTAATAAGAAGCAAACATAAAACCTCGAGTTTGACAACAGTCTAGTGTGAGCGATAAACAATCTCAAAATACTAAACAGTTGATATAATATGTGGAACAGAGGCTATGAAGAATCATACTCAACTTGTCCATACATCAAAAGAGTTAGCACATGACATCGAATATATGCTACTTTACAGCACAGTCATTATGTGATCCGAGGCATTCCCGTATACCCAAGTGAGCGTCCTCACATACCCTGCTTCACGAGTACACTTTGAAACCTACAAATATCAATGACCCCCTTGCACACATCATCAATATCAAAGCTCATCCTCATTCTGGAACTGTCCAAACAACACATGTATGAGGTTGTCGTGGTTGGGAACTATTCTAGACAGCCATTGTCAGTCATAGAATGCCATCGTACATCCCACAACCTTCCTCCACAGTTCCTTCAATCCAGCTACTCTGCATCCTAAGTATAGTTATTCATCGTTGAAGTCATCAATCCCATCATGGAATCATCATCGTTGAATCGTGAAGTCATCGCGTTGAAGCGTCACATCTTCACTTCACTGTCGAAACCACTCGTCAAAGAGCCATAGCGTCAATCAGATGTCAAATGAACAAACAAACGAACCATCACATCATACTCTTTGAAGCCTCTCTATCGTCCACGTTAAAATTGGCTAAATCGATCATCATCAATAGTTGTAGATATCGACCACTCCAGATTTGTCGATAACGACAACTTTGGTCATGTACTAAGTATAAACCAAATGAAAACATCCGGCATTCAGCCCATAATCCAAGTACATCTCTAAGTCCATCTTCTATCTTCAGATCAATCGGCATGCACGAAACTCTATGCACGAAATCCTATGGGATATTTTCTAATATATATCGCTTTTGTTCGGTGCTTTCAACCAAACTAAGCAAAGAAGCATACATGCAACCAACATGCATACAAACGTCTAAAATAGCCTGCATACATCTATAATAACATACATACAATACATCCAATCAACCAATGTGGGATTAATACCAAAATAGCTTAAATCTATCAATCGTCAAAATAGTGCATCAATAGGAAAAATGTGATATTTAATTTAAAATAATTTTAAAACACATTTAAATTATTTTATGAAATAAGATGTAGGTTTAAATCTATTAGAAATCACGTTTTAAAGTCAGAAATCATTTCAAAACATCGTTTTAATACTTTATTAACAATCATAGTATGGTGACAGACAATATCACTCACCTCAACAAGAGTCAACCAAAGTAAAGCCAAGCCTTAGAGCTCTCCATCATGAGTGTAATGCAAGAAACAACGTCCAAAATGGACCTTATATGCAAAAGATATGAACTATATAAGATTTCAGATTATTTAAATAATTAATTCACAAATTAATTTGTTAGTTACATTCATTAGCTAATCCCCTTTCATAATTCCTTCTTCTTCTTCTTCCCTAAATTAGTCATGCACAAAACCTATACATGAACTCACTTACATAGATACCCTCTCTCCTCTTTTCTCCCTCATTTCTCAATGAATCAACGTACCACTTTCGCTAACACGCTCCTCTATGCACAAGCTCAACGATGGATCCGAAGACTCCAAGCTCGGCTCAACCTCCTAGATCACGACTTGGGCATGGACGTGCATCCTTCATAATGTCGTGCATCACTTCGTTGCACCATGCTTGACGAGATTTTAGAGGAAGGTGTATTTCATAAAGAGAAATCCAACAGTAATCTCCTTTTCGTCTATCGTTGCTCATATAGTCAGAAAAGTCAAACCTAGTCATGGCTATTACACGTCGACCTCGGTCGATCACAACCGCACCCAATTCCGCCATGATTAATATGAAGCTCTCCTCTATATGATCTCAATGGATCAAGTTTCATGATTTATTTTGGAGCGGATCTCTTAATTTTATTTTTAAAAGAGATTTAGAAGGAGGTGGCCATTCTTTTGTCTTATGTTAATAGAATAGTAACAAGTTGAGATGATAGAAGAGTTTTGTGATTTATTAATATTAATATTATATTATTGTTTATTTGAATTCTCAATTAAACCAATATACATTCGAGCTTGTACGATCACACGACATGTCTGATCGCAACGAAACTCGTCGGCGTACATCATCTCATTTTTTCGGTCCCAATGGTATAAATTTGGTCACCATCCGAGGCAGTGCACCAGGATGATATTTTCATGTATTTCGAGATCGTTTTATCTATTCGATCATCCGACCTCCAAATGTAGTGATGCTTGTACTCATTTTAATTCGCAATGTCGATCCGAACACAACAAAAGTGGTCTCCAGTCCTGATTCGACTGTATTGCGAAAAATCACATTTCTGGGCCTTTAAATAAATTAATGATTCAATATCCAAATCAACTATTTAAATATCTTATCATCAAAAATACGGATCGTTACATTCTCCCATTCTTAAAGGATTTCATCCTTGAAATTCTCGAAGTAAGGAGAATGCCTATTAACCCATAGGCTTCACATTTCGAGAAAATTCGACAGCACCTCCTTTGCGCGTTAGGTTCGGGAAAAATCCCGACAACATATATATATATATATACATCTTATAGCTGAGGCATTTTGTTATCGAGGACAACCAAGCATATATAGCTAAATCTGCACTACAGATATTACGTATCTCTTTTATAGCAAGGGTATACTATTTAGAGGCGAATAAAAGAAAGCAAGCATCTAAATAGCCAACACTTGCTTCCATGTATCTAAATATGTACTCAACAAAGAGGATTAAACATAATAGCAACATCATCATGTAATAAGCATAATAAATCATACATATAGCAATCATCTCAAGTAAATATGTTATATCAAAGCATAACTATCATGCACGCCTAAAAACCATATGAACAAAAGTATCAAATGCTAATAATCAAACATCAAACATGCACATATAAAATCAAACATCAAAAACTAACATCCATGCCTATCCTAGCATGCAAGATACTGACTATCTAGTATAAGGCATCAAACATGATATCCAATATGAAAGCTGGCAAAAAAATGAAATCACACCAAGTGAAGAGTTTCAGATAAGTGGTCCTCATGCTCTTCTCGGTCTCTCATATGCAACCGCCTTCACTTTCACTCCACTGCCTTCCTCTTAACCTATTTTGTATCATGTCTATCAGTATGAATATGCCTATGAGGTCTCGAAGTTTCAGGTTCAATCTCAATATCATCTAGTTGATTCAGTGTAAAATTTCCGAACGCCCCTTGTAAGTTCTTCGAAAACCCACTAGTGAACAATGGGTTTCAGCCACTTATAGCATACAATGGAATCATACTATCCATTCTATTTATAACTCGATGAATTTATATGCCAACCTACTAGACTTAATGGATATAAATATAGCATTATTCGTCAATCTATCGACTGTGACTCAAATGCTATCATATTCTCTTTTATCACTTGGCGTTCCATCGACGAGGTCCATCGACACCCATTACCATTTCCAACTGGGAATCTTAAGCGGTTGTAGAAACCACTTGGCTTCTTCTATCCAACATTTACTAATTGATAATTCATTCATCTTGAAATCAATGCCCGATGACCTTCACCCCTTCCCAATAAAATTTCTTCCTCGTATCATGATGCATTTTTATTGTCGTCGGGATATATAGTCAATCTCCAACGAGAGTACTCTTGTGGTGCCTCATCCTCCAACCAATTGGCATCGGAAGCAAACAATATCTCCTCTATACGAAGCCAACCATCTCGGTCGAGTCCACACTGCATCACCTCTACAAACACTACTCATTCTTCTAATTTGGCCATGATCTCCACTAGTTTAGCTTCATGCCTCTGACTAGTACCGATCCGCTAAATCAAAGTAGGTTTTATAGTCAAACTAGCCATCATCTTTGGTCGTAGCTCACATCGAGTTCTGAAGTCATAACCAGTAATAGACTGAAGCAATGTCCACTCTAGGAATATTGCTCCCAAACTAGTATGTCTTCAACTTAATACATCATTATTTGAATTTCCCTTATAGACGTATAGGAAATGTCAAAGTCGTAGGAGCCTAAGAACTCCAACCATCACTACTGACGAAGGTTAGGATCCTTCTCAGAGAAGAGATACTTCAATGATGTAGGATCAGTGAACAACTCGAACCTCTCTCCTAATAGGTAGTGCTTCCAAATCTCCAAAGTGAACATTATCGCCGACAACTCTAAATCATAAGTTGGATACCTCTGCTCGTGCGATTTCACTTGTCGACTGGCATATGCGACAACCTTACCTTTTGCATCAATACCGCACCTAGTCAAGTGTCACAAGCATGTGTGTACCATCAGCTCCTCATTCCTGCTCGGAATGGGTAACGACGATGCACTCATCAACCCTCTGTCAAACTCACTAACGCGTGTCTGCACCTCGCATTTAAAATAAAATTTTGACACTCTCTCGTCAAATTGGTTAACGGTGCTGCTACCTTTTAGAAGTCCTTGGAAAAACATACATGACATCTCGCCAGTCCATGGAAACTTCTTATCTATAACACTCTTGAGTCTGCTCAAATCCTGAACTGTCGTAACTCATAGGATCCATAGCAGTGTCCTACTTCGAAACAATATGACCCAAGTATCTCACTTCCCACCTCCAGAAGTAATACTTCAAAGACTTCATCATCAATCAGTGTTTTCTCAACACCTCCAATACAATCATCAATCGTTCTTTTGCTTCTTTTTCGTCCATGAGCAGACGAAGTATCATCAATGAACACACGCATGATATACTCAAGTGATCACCCAAAACATGGTCCAAGAAATCAACAAAGCATGCTGACACGTTGGTTAGCCCAAATGGCATAAACAACCAATTAAAAATCAAGGTAGCGTATGAAACATTGTAATTGACATACTCTCTCTAGATACTCCTAGTTGATGAAATCCATTGCAAAGTACAACTAAGAGAACACTCTCGCACCATAGAGCTGATCGAACAAGCCATCAAGTAGAAGTGCATACCTGTATCTCATTCAGCTCATGGTAATCACATACGACCATAATGAGTCATCTGGCTTAGTAGCAGACACTATAGGTGCATTCCACTCAAATATGCTCCTATGAATGAGCATTTTCCTCAATAGGTCATCTGGTCACACTCTTAGTTTTCTCTTTTCTTTAGGTACATATGTCTTAAAGGCATAACTACTAGTCTAGCACCTCTAACTAGATCGATACAGAACTCAATCCTATATGGTGGTAATCCGATCACATCACTGAATGTGTTTGGATACTCTTCAACTACATGCGTAGATAACAACTCATCGTGTGGGATATAGAGCGAATATGGAAAGCTAATCATCACTTCATCATCAGGTGGGCAACCGAACTCTACCTTCTGCTTCATCCAGTCAATTCCCAGACTATAATACTTAACCCAATTAACCCCAAAATAAATCAATAACAAACAAACAAATATCCACGAGTCAATAAGGATAAGTTACAAAAAACCATGTACAGGCTGATTGAGCCCCCAACAAGGTTTGTCATAATTCAAAGGTCGGTCAACAATTTCAGGTCTCAATCCCAATCTATCTATAGATCACTATATATGAAAAAATATGAAACCGTTCGCGAGTGCGGTGCAGTGGAAAAGAGGCTTGGGTTTTGGTAAAAAGACCCAGGTTTGATTCCTACCATGCGCTTCCCTATCCTATATAAATTTACCCGGGGGTATGGGGGCTTGGATCAGCGGACGGCTTTACTATACCCTCCTCAGGAGTTTACCGGTCCGCCGGGTTCTCCTGGGTTTTCAAAAAAAACAAAGAAATATGAAACCTCGACGTCAAATAAAACACCTATGGAATCGCCATAAGTGGAAAGCATACCTTAAGTGGTAATGCCATTTCCCTTCTCTTTCGCCGATGGAGCACTCGACGAAATTGGAACGACATTCAACGCATATGTCTCCATGGTCTGTCCTTACATAACTGCTTCAGGACAATCCTTCTACACTGGGTAAAGACTCTCAAGTCGTAAAGCCTCCTCGATAAACTTGTCGAAGTTGTCTTCAATAAGACCAATCCATCGCTTTTCTAGATGATCACTCAACCTAATGATAAATTTTTCATTCTTTCTGAGTGGAGATTCAATGAAAGATAGATCGTACTTCGACGGCACATCGAATTCGGCCATATACTTCGATATAGATATATTGCCTTACTTCAAGTCAACAAACTTCCTAAACAACATAGACTTTTAAAAAATCGACTTAAATCTACTATGAAGAGAACTATGAACTAATCCCAAGTGCATCGATCCTCGGGTGTCAAAGCTATAAGTGCACTCCACAATTTCATTTTTTGTCCATGGAGTCATCTAGAGGTCAACTTCTACCTCATTGCATCATTTAACTCCTAGTCATCGAAGATCCTTGTAGAATATGCTAGTATATGATTTTTGTTTAATGATAATAAACACATATATTCATTTAAATGTATTTGTTATTGTACTATTTCATTTTACACATAATTAAATAAATATTTGATGAATAAAATAAATAACTTAGACGTCGTATTCAAACAAATATTTTATTCAAACAAATATTTTATTACAATTTTGAATAGTACAAATTTAAGCTCTCACCACATATATACATTTTCAATTACAATACAATTTTTATTACATCACAAATTTCAATTTACAATGTTCACCTCACTACATATCACTCATTCACTCGTATTTGTTCTTCAACTCTATTCCAGTTTGTGTCCAGCATCAGAATTATTTGCAAAATAAACACTAACACAGTAAAATTGAAAAATAAATATTTTGCAGTTCAAAATGAAGTTTGTGTTATTTGCCTCAGTTATTTGGGTTGTTCGTCATCAATTCTTTTGATTTCATCATACACGAACAACTTGTGACATGCACAGTGTATCACTGTACATGCCACAAGGCCGTGCACACTAATATATACTTGATAAAACTACAGGGACAGGTGAGCACAAGGTCAAATCCAACCAAATGGTGGATTCAACTCAAGTGAAAATGCTCGATCAAAGCAATCAAGCAACATAGCCCCAACAGTCAAATGATTCACATGACAGCATACATGAAATAACAACATGAACCAGACCATTCTAACTCGAGGCAAGCAACTGGATTTCAACTCAAGAGCAATAGAAAACACAAGCATGGATGGTCGAGCTACAGATATATCAAAATCAAGATCAACATGAATGAAAATCCACGTGTGAAAACAGGTCCAACCAAGACAAACCAGACTATGCTAAGAAGTCCTCATGCATACAACATGTGGAATCATTTCAACTCAACAAAGCTTTAGATCAAATATTTATGTTAATGACAGCACAAAGACTCCATCAACATTTGGCTTCAAATTCACTCGAAGCGGAATGGACTCAACCACAACTGTGACGACCGCCCATGACCCCTGCACCGAATCTAAAGATAGAGCGCTGTAAAGTGTGCCAGGCGACCTTGGACGATTGTCAAGGTAAGATTAAAACAACAGAATCTATCGTATTACTCACAGCGCATGGACAAAATACAATAGAACATATGTATAGTGAAGCTTTACAGAACAAAATGACATCATATAAAACTCCATAATAGTTGAATACAAGCATCCACATAGTCAATACATCAAGCCTCACTACATATCTCTCAGAGGATACAAAACAGCGGAATATCCAGTACATATAAGAAGATAATATGCAACCCTCCAGCTCGTCTTCGATATCAGCCTCGTGAGAAGAGAACAGCACCTGTCACCTGCTACCTAGTCTGCCCGTCCCAAAATGGACGAACAGCCCAAGGCAATAAGAATTAAAACATAAAGCCTTGAGTCAGACAACAGTCTTAGTGAGCAGTAAATTAACTAACAACATACCAAAAGAACATAAAGGAAAAGGAATAGGAATACAACCCTCCCACTCCAACCTCATTCTACAGTGATAGCCCCCAGACACACACTAAGCAGAAGCAAACATAGCAGAGCATACAATTTAAAGTAAAGCTACTATCACTCGAGTCAAGGGCGATGTTTTCCAAGTACCAAGGCCTAAATCAGATAAGCACCCAGAAAATACCGCTCTTGAGTCCGAATGACGATACAACCAAACATCCATGACTCTGGCTATCACTGTTATCATTGCTTCGATATCACCGTTAATTGAATGACCGGCACATTCTTTCAGCCGTCCGTCAAGGGCTAATGGAAACCCCGGTTCTAGACATAACTCCCGCACGTCGTCGCAGCCCGTGCCTAGGACTATCGAATCTGCCCAGAGTACTCGACCATCAACAGTTGGCCGTTGGGACTATCGAATCTGCCCAAACGTACTCTTGCTTAGAGCATGCTAGAACCTTCAACAACGATGCTATCCAAGCCTCCTAGTCATCCTCCTCGACGACTATTCTCATATCCATTCATTATCCTCAACTCGAATCATATCACCGAGTTATCAACATGCTTGGAATGATCCCGTCTGGATTAGACCAAGTCTTCATCATATGATTGCCTCACTTCATTACATCCTTGCAAAGCCTTATCTCATCATCACATCATCAAATCTATGCATAAGAGCTTCATCATCCCGCTACATATGCCACGAGCAGCTTTCCCAATTCAAGAGCCTTTCCCTTAGCTTTTGAATCGTCTTCGGTCTAAGTCTAAACATCAATCATCTAGTTCATAACAATCAATCAAATCAAACATCAATCCAAACAATCAAGCATTCAAATATGATCTAAGTAGACAATTATAACAATAATGGCATTTTCGTAATTAAAGAGTTGAAAGTCCAATAAGCATGAAAACATGAATTATATCTCTACAAACTTGATGAATGAACTTGCATAGGTTAACATATGATAAAATGGATGTAATATCATCATGAACAATGGATCTATATGGATCTACACTTTGGATGAAGAAAATGCATGGAAATCTCTATTTTAACACCAAATTGGGCCAACAATCCGATATACTCCTTTGGATCCGTGTGAGAGATAATCACCACTCACCAAATCACCTAAACAACCCCAAATCAACACGCTTCAGATCTGGACAGCAAAGGATCAAGCTTGATCTATCACAAATCCGCTTCAAATGAAGAAATCTCTCTTGAAAAGATGAAGATCTTCAATCTAAGCTCTTGAATCTTCAATCTTGATCTTCGATTTGGATGGATGGAAGCACTAGATTAAAGTGGAGAAAAGAAGTGAAGAAGTGTAGAAGTCGAGCTCTCAAAATGGTAGCACTTCGTCGCTTCAAAATCCGGATCCCAAAAATGAAGCCAACCCCCTCCTATTTATAGCAGAAATTCTTAACTCGGCTGCCTTCTTAAGTCGCTGCCGACTTAACACCATGCCGACCTAACGAAGTCTCAGACTCATCATACAGCCTCAAAACCCAAGTCCTAACGACCTACAACAATGCGCATCTGCGACTTAACACATAGGCGCGACTTAACTTAGGTCGTTGCCGACCTAAGTGCCTTGCCGACCTATGACATACGAAGGAATACAACTACGACTTAACTCATAACTGGGTTACGACTTAACACAGGAGGCGACCTACCGACTCAATTACTCTGCCGACCTATCCTTAACTCGCTTATAAGTCGGTACTCCTATGGGTCGGTCATCCCACTAACTCGCTTACCCCGGTAAACCGCTAACTACAATAAGTCGGAGAAACTCTTAGGTCGTCTAAATCTTAGGTCGGTCCATCCTATGAGTCGTTAACTCGGTACAACCTTTAAATCGCCCCAAACTGTCAACCGACCTAAACCACTCCCCTATCTACCTTAGGTCGTCACCGACCTTCCCCTTAGTCATTAACTCGCCCAGACTTGTTGCTTAACTCATCCAAAACTCCTAAGTCGGCTACGACTTAGGACTTAAGCAAAATTCTGCCAAAACCTGAAATGACTTAACAACAATACAACCAAAGGTCAATCATTTTAGAATGTTTTGATCCGTAAAAATACGGGTCGTTACATTCTCTCCCCCTTAGGAATTTCGCCCCCGAAATTCCAAACAAACAAGGCAATCAAAGCTATTCTGTACGCCTATCATCCATAACAATCAATAAACCATGCATCCAATTCTAGCTTAGCGTACAGAATTCTAAGACTTAGAACAAGTTACAATATCGCGAGATGAGACGACACCTTAGGGCCATACCTTGAAGAGTTCAGGATGAGCTGCCTTCATCCTCTCTTCCACCTCCCACGTACAGTCGTTATCATCATCACTCCATTGTATCTTGAGCAACTTAACTACCTTCCTCCTAAGCTGTTTCGTGTCGGTTTCAACAACACGAAGCGGTTTACGAGGTCTTCTATCAACTGGATCAACTTCAAAATCTTCATAGCTATCAGCAGAAACCACCGTATTCGAGTCGTGCACATACTTCCGTAGATATGATACATGAAAAACATTGTGCACACTCGACATCTTCTCGGGTAACTCCAACCTGTAAGCGAGCTTTCCAATTCGCTCGATAATCGGGAATGGTCCAAAAAATCTCGGAGTCAATTTTCCTTTCTTCCCGAATCGAATAACATTCTTCAGTGGAGAAATCTTCACAAAAACCATATCTCCTATGTCGAATTCCAAATCCTTACGATGCTTATCGGCATAACTCTTCTGACGGTCTTGGGCTGCCATCATTCGTTGCCGAATGATCTCTATACAATCTGAAGTATGACGAATCATCTCTGGCCCAAGTATCAGCTTCTCTCCAGTTTCCAACCAACATGTCGGAGAGTTACACGGTCTTCCATACAATGCCTCATACGGTGCCATACCAATGCTTGACTGGTAACTGTTGTTGTACGCAAACTCCACCAAATGAAGGTGATCTTCCCATGATCCTCCGAAATCCAAAACGCAAGCCCTGAGGAGATCTTCCAAAACTCGGTTGACTCTCTCAGTCTGACCATCCGTTTGAGGGTGATAAGCTGTACTCAAACACAACTCGGTTCCCAAAACTTCCTGGAAGCTCTTCCAAAATCACTAGTGAACAATGGATCTCGATCGCTCACTATACTCTTCGGAATACCATGGAATCGAACTATCCACTTAACATACAACTCCGCCAACTTTGATGCAGTCCTAGTCGATCGAACAGGAATGAATCTTGCACTCTTGGTCAAACGATCAACGATAACCCAAATTCCTTCATTTCCTGTTCTGGTTCTAGGCAATCCATCAATAAAATCCATCGATACTTGTTCCCACTTCCATGTAGGAACTTCTAATGGCTGAAGCAACCCACTTGGCTTTTTCTGTTCAGCCTTTACCAACTGGCAGTTCATACACTTGGAAATAAAATTTCCAACATCCTTCTTCATACCTTCCCAGTAGTAGGTTCTCTTCATGTCCCGATACATCTTATTTCCACCAGGATGAATTGTCAACTTCGAGTGATGACTTTCCTTCAAAACTTCACTCCTCAATTCATCTATATCGGGAACAACTAGTCGTCCTTGCTTTCGAAGCCAACCCTCTCGATCGACCTCGAATCCTTTATCCTTTTCTGGATCCACTCCATATTCCAAATCACGGATAATCTTGACAAGCTTATCATCTCGCTTTTGACTCTCGCCAATCCTTTCCACAAGAGTCGGTCTTATTGATAAGTTTGCCAACATCTCAGGTTCCAATTTACATCTAGGCCTGAAGTCAAATCCAGCTAAATACTCGAGACTCTCCCATTCTGAAAACATGGCTCCCAATCCTGCATGCCTCCGACTTAACGCATCTGCCACTGCGTTACCTTTTCCCGGAGTATAAGCTATACCAAAATCATATGATGCCAAAAACTCTAGCCAACGTTGCTGCCGAAGATTCAAATCCTTTTGGGAGAAAAGATACTTCAACGACTTATGATCCGTAAACAACTCGAATCGGACTCCCAACAAATAATGCCTCCACATCTTTAGAGCAAATACAATCGCCGCTAACTCCAAATCATGAGTTGGGTAATTCCTTTCATGTGGTTTCAGTTGTCGACTGGCATACGCAACAACTTTATCCTTCTGCATCAGCACTGCTCCAAGTCCAGTACCACATGCGTCGGTGTAAACCACCATCTCATCATTCCCACTTGGAATAGTCAAAACAGGAGCACTCGTCAGTCTCTCTTTCAGGATTCCGAAAGCTTGCTCACACTTAGCATCCCAACAGAACACTTGGTTCTTCTTCGTTAATCCTGTTAACGGTGCAGCTACCTTGGAGAAGTCTTTGATAAACCGTCGATAATATCCTGCTAATCCAAGAAAACTTCTCACATCTGATGCATTCTTGGGTCTAACCCAATCCTGGATTGCTGCCACCTTAGCGGGATCAACCGCTATTCCACTTTCAGAAATCACATGGCCTAAGAACCTCACTTCACTCTTCCAGAAGTGACACTTCGAAAACTTAGCCTTCAGCTGATGTTTCCGTAAGATTTCCAAAACAATACGCAAGTGCGTCTTGTGCTCTTCTTCCGTTCTGGAATAAATCAGAATATCATCCACGAACACAAGTACAAACTTGTTCAACTGATCTCTGAACACTCTATTCATAAGATCCACAAAATATGCTGGCGCGTTAGTCAATCCAAACGACATTACCAGCCACTCAAAGAAACCAGATGGTGTCCGAAAAGCAGTCTTTGGCACACTATCCTTAGCCACTCTCAACTGGTGAAATCCCGTTGCCAAATCCATCTGAGAAAACACCTTAGCCTCGTGAAGCTGATCAAACAAGTCATCTATTCTCGGCAATGGATACTTGTTCTTCTTAGTCACCTTATTCAGCTCACGATAATCCACACACAATCTCAACGACCCATCTGCCTTGGTTGCAAACACAACTGGTGCACCCCACTCGGACACACTACGCCGAATGAATCCTTTCTGCAAAAGATCATCAACTTGCACCCTCAACTCTTGCTGTTCCCTAGGCGCCATCCGCCTAAGAGACATCACAACAGGTCTAGCTCCTTCAACTAGATCTATACGAAACTCGATCTCTCTATGCGGCGGCAACCCTTTGACTTCGTCAAAGACATCCTCGAATCCATTAGCGATCGGCACTGATGACAGTCCATCCCGTGGAACAACTAGCGAATACATGAATCTCATGAAGACGCCTTCTTCATGCTTACATCGTATCACAATCTTTCGCCCTTCCACATTCTCGACTGTCACTTCCAACCTTTCGCAATCAACCTTAGCCGCATACTTCCTAAGCCAGTCCATACCCAAGATAATTCCGAACCCCGCAAAGTTCAGAACAAAACAATCACAAACAAAAGAGCAACCATGACTCGATACAACTAGACCACGGCATAACATACACAAACAAGACGAACCCCCAACTGGATTGGTCACAACCAATGGCCTATCAACAATATCCGGTTCCAAACCTAACCGGCCTACGAGTTCACTACAAACAAACGAATGCGACGCTCCAGTATCAAACAGAACTCTAACTGGAACACCACATAGGAAAAGAGTACCTTGAACAACCACACTCTTTCCCTTCTCTTCAGCAGTAGGAGCTTTCGAAGACGACGGAACAGCTCCTAAAGCATAAGCTTGCACAATCTGCCTGTCCTTCCTTGGTTCTGGACAATTCTTCCTGAAATGTCCCGGCTTGTCACAATTGTGACACTTCATCGGTGCCTTCGGATTCTTACAATCCTTAGAGAAATGGCCCTTCTGCTGACAATTGTAGCAAGTCACCTCGCCTTTCGGCTTCTTCTGGCCATCCTTTCCTTTCTGCTGCTGCTGCTTCCTCTTCTGGTTCCCACCCTGCTGTCATTTAGATTCTCCCTTGGTAACAGCAACAACATGTCCTTCCTTAGGAAACAGACTCTCATGCCTAAGAGCTTTCTCCACAAGCTTCTCAAATGAATCGTCCAAATGATCCACCAACTGTCTCCCAAGATAACTATCCAAGCCGGTCACAAACTTCTCATTCTTCTGATAAGCAGATTCAATATATGACCGAGCATATTTGGACAAAGCTTCAAACTCGGAAACATACTCAAGAACGGATCTCCCACCCTGCTTGAGCTCCACGAACTTCTTGAACAGAACAGACTTCTGAGCTGTAGAAATGAACTTAGCTTCAAATCTGACTTGGAATTGCTCCCAAGTGATCTCTTCCTCCGCAGTATCGATGGTAATAGAGTTCCACCAATCAGAAGCTCTCCCTTGAAGCTGCCTTGATGCCAACTTCCTCTTAGTTGCATCATCAATTCCCAAATCACCAAAGATCCTTCTACAAGCATCTATCCACCTCTGGACCTCAATGGTAGATTCTGTTCCCAAGAAAACCTTCCCTCCAAGAGCAGTATAGTCCTTGCACAACTTAGCAAAATCCACTGGTTTCGGAGTTTGAACTTGAACTCCAACATCAACTGCTGCCCCCGGAACTGGTATCCTTCTCATGATCGAAGTCATCATAGCTTTGAACATGGCTGCATAATCAGCAGTCTCTTCAGTAGCACGGCCTTCCCTAGCAGCTGGTCTCCCTCTTCTACTCATTCTCAATATCTATAAAAAGGAATGATTAGAACATCTAGAGAAACAACTGCATAAAGGACTCAAACTCAACTAAACTACTATATTATATATAGTATTTATCCATCAAAATACAATTACGTCTCTCATACGTAGTTACTTCAGCGAGCGTTGGGTAAAATCGATTAACCAATGCTCTGATACCAAATGTGACGACCGCCCATGACCCCTGCACCGAATCTAAAGATAGAGCGCTGTAAAGTGTGCCAGGCGACCATGGACGATTGTCAAGGTAAGATTAAAACAACAGAATCTATCGTATTACTCACAGCGCATGGACAAAATACAATAGAACATATGTATAGTGAAGCTTTACAGAACAAAATGACATCATATAAAACTCCATAATAGTTGAATACAAGCATCCACATAGTCAATACATCAAGCCTCACTACATATCTCTCAGAGGATACAAAACAGCGGAATATCCAGTACATATAAGAAGATAATATGCAACCCTCCAGCTCGTCTTCGATATCAGCCTCGTGAGAAGAGAACAGCACCTGTCACCTGCTACCTAGTCTGCCCGTCCCAAAATGGACGAACAGCCCAAGGCAATAAGAATTAAAACATAAAGCCTTGAGTCAGACAACAGTCTTAGTGAGCAGTAAATTAACTAACAACATACCAAAAGAACATAAAGGAAAAGGAATAGGAATACAACCCTCCCACTCCAACCTCATTCTACAGTGATAGCCCCCAGACACACACTAAGCAGAAGCAAACATAGCAGAGCATACAATTTAAAGTAAAGCTACTATCACTCGAGTCAAGGGCGATGTTTTCCAAGTACCAAGGCCTAAATCAGATAAGCACCCAGAAAATACCGCTCTTGAGTCCGAATGACGATACAACCAAACATCCATGACTCTGGCTATCACTGTTATCATTGCTTCGATATCACCATTAATTGAATGACCGGCACATTCTTTCAGCCGTCCGTCAAGGGCTAATGGAAACCCCGGTTCTAGACATAACTCCCGCACGTCGTCGCAGCCCGTGCCTAGGACTATCGAATCTGCCCAGAGTACTCGACCATCAACAGTTGGCCGTTGGGACTATCGAATCTGCCCAAACGTACTCTTGCTTAGAGCATGCTAGAACCTTCAACAACGATGCTATCCAAGCCTCCTAGTCATCCTCCTCGACGACTATTCTCATATCCATTCATTATCCTCAACTCGAATCATATCACCGAGTTATCAACATGCTTGGAATGATCCCGTCTGGATTAGACCAAGTCTTCATCATATGATTGCCTCGCTTCATTACATCCTTGCAAAGCCTTATCTCATCATCACATCATCAAATCTATGCATAAGAGCTTCATCATCCCGCTACATATGCCACGAGCAGCTTTCCCAATTCAAGAGCCTTTCCCTTAGCTTTTGAATCGTCTTCGGTCTAAGTCTAAACATCAATCATCTAGTTCATAACAATCAATCAAATCAAACATCAATCCAAACAATCAAGCATTCAAATATGATCTAAGTAGACAATTATAACAATAATGGCATTTTCGTAATTAAAGAGTTGAAAGTCCAATAAGCATGAAAACATGAATTATATCTCTACAAACTTGATGAATGAACTTGCATAGGTTAACATATGATAAAATGGATGTAATATCATCATGAACAATGGATCTATATGGATCTACACTTTGGATGAAGAAAATGCATGGAAATCTCTATTTTAACACCAAATCGGGCCAACAATCCGATATACTCCTTTGGATCCGTGTGAGAGATAATCACCACTCACCAAATCACCTAAACAACCCCAAATCAACACGCTTCAGATCTGGACAGCAAAGGATCAAGCTTGATCTATCACAAATCCGCTTCAAATGAAGAAATCTCTCTTGAAAAGATGAAGATCTTCAATCTAAGCTCTTGAATCTTCAATCTTGATCTTCGATTTGGATGCTTGGAAGCACTAGATTAAAGTGGAGAAAAGAAGTGAAGAAGTGTAGAAGTCGAGCTCTCAAAATGGTAGCACTTCGTCGCTTCAAAATCCGGATCCCAAAAATGAAGCCAACCCCCTCCTATTTATAGCAGAAATTCTTAACTCGGCTGCCTTCTTAAGTCGCTGCCGACTTAACACCATGCCGACCTAACGAAGTCTCAGACTCATCATACAGCCTCAAAACCCAAGTCCTAACGACCTACAACAATGCGCATCTGCGACTTAACACATAGGCGCGACTTAACTTAGGTCGTTGCCGACCTAAGTGCCTTGCCGACCTATGACATACGAAGGAATACAACTACGACTTAACTCGTAACTGGGTTACGACTTAACACAGGAGGCGACCTACAGACTCAATTACTCTGCCAACCTATCCTTAACTCGCTTATAAGTCGGTACTCCTATGGGTCGGTCATCCCACTAACTCGCTTACCCCGGTAAACCGCTAACTACAATAAGTCGGAGAAACTCTTAGGTCGTCTAAATCTTAGGTCGGTCCATCCTATGAGTCGTTAACTCGGTACAACCTTTAAGTCGCCCCAAACTGTCAACCGACCTAAACCACTCCCCTATCTACCTTAGGTCGTCACCGACCTACCCCTTAGTCATTAACTCGCCCAGACTTGTTGCTTAACTCATCCAAAACTCCTAAGTCGGCTACGACTTAGGACTTAAGCAAAATTCTGCCAAAACCTGAAATGACTTAACAACAATACAACCAAAGGTCAATCATTTTAGAATGTTTTGATCCGTAAAAATACGGGTCGTTACAACAACACAGACATCATGTGACACATAACAGTTACAATATGAACTCAAGGAATAAGAACACATACATATAACATGAAGACACAACTCAATTGAACAAAAGAGAGACAACACAGCAGTGGTTGGAGCAGAGCAGACATGCTACATGAAAACCAGAGGATTGCAACCAAGACTAGACCAGAGGCACACGATGGCACAAGACAGTGAAAAGATAAATACAACCAGACTCCAAAAAGACCACAACAACAATATGCACTGATGAACTAGACTACAATTACTTATGCAACAAACAACTGACAATATGAACTGAGTGAAGCCGTGTGTAACATGCAGTGGTGACAACATGACACAAGTGCAGTTCGAATAAAAATTGCCAATAGTAAAGAGAAGCAATTCACATGAAGCCGTGAGTCAATGAACGAAGTCGATTTTTATCTCAAGTCAGCAAATTCAAATACCTGAGAATTTCAAACAAAGTCAATGATCATGTCAAGCTAGAATCAAAGCCATGGTGACCAAGGTAGTTGCAACAAGTCAGTGAATTGAACAAGTCAATCTTCACTAAGTCAAAAGTCATAAAACCAGATTATCACAATTTCAAATAGCCGAAGTCATAGGTGAAATGAACGGAACCTACTCAAAGAAATTCAAGCAACATACGAATTGAAATAGTCAGAATATATCACAAGCATTTAAGCAAAATTGAACGGCCAAGCAAGAATCATGAAGAATTCAAACATATTTATACATACGAAAATATAGGAAATCGATTCCTATAAATACCCAAATTCATCATCGGCATAAAGATCATTCGAGTTCAAACAATTATCGAAAGCAATAAATCATAAAACTCGAATCAAGTCGAGAATAATCAAAATTCGAAAAAAGTAAACCGCATACCAGTTTTATAATCATTCGATCTCGACTATTGGCGCAGCCAAAGACGAACGAAGCAGCAATCGATTAACAAAGCAATCCAAAGCAAACACATACTTCAATCGAAGCAAAAGAACAAGCGGCGGCTTCAACAAAGCGATACCCTAATTATTGGAGAAGGAACAAAGAAAGGATCGGTCAAAGTTTTGCACAGAGTAAAGAAATAAAAGGGGTACATTTTTATTTTGGCCGGCTTTATTTTATTTTGGGCTAAAATTTTATACAGGGTTTTGTGTTTTTGTTTTATTTGTATTTTTCTTTTAAAAATTTGTGTGAATTCTAGTCGTGTGACTAGGGACGAACTACAGTGGTGTAGTTAGAAAATTCGCAACTCAATGGCTGAGTTGTGGCAGGGTTTTGAGCGTAGAGTTAAGTTAGTCGTTAGCGGGTGTCGCAAGTTTACGTGTGTAAGCGTCTGACTACTTGACTTCTAGTAGAAACCTTGGGGGCAGCACGTAGGTAGGGTTTTGCTGAAACTGGGTAAATCTGTGTTGTTCTATTTCTACTTTTATTATTTTGCTATTATCTATGCTGCAATTATTTTATATATTTATGCATTAATTTTTATTATTATTAGTATCACCCTATTCACCCCCCTCTAGGGTGAAATCGATCCTACAAGTGGTATCAGAGGTAGGAACAAAAACCAAATTTTCAATTAAAAATTTGATTTTTACTAAAATGCTTCCTTTAATAATGCTTTTGTTGAGGGTCTGTCCATAGTTAGGCCACCAATGATCAATGGTGAATACGCATATTGGAAAAATAGAATGAAATTTTTTTCTGAAATCCATAGATGCTTGGAATATTGTTGAAACGCGATATAGAACACCAACAATTATGGTAGATAATCAAGAAATAAAAAAACCTATGGATCAATGGACAAATTCTGAAATTAAACTGCTAACTGCTAATATCGAGGCTATGAACTCTATTATTTGCTCATTATACCAAATTGAATTCAATTGCGTTTCACATTGTTTAACTTCGTAGGAAATCTGGCACACACTTGAAGAAATTCATGAGGGAACCTCCCAAATAAAAGAATCTCATCTTGAATACAATGAAAAAGTAAATTAATGCTTCTCAGGAGAAACAAATGATAGTGAAAGTGAAGAACCAAGCGAGGTGTGTTGGCAGGCAAAGGAACAACAAGAATGGTATTTAGATTCCGGTTGCTCCAGGCACATGACGGGCGACAAATCAAAGTTTCTTAGCCTAGAAAAACACAAAGATGGGAGAGTCACAATGGGCAACAACGATAAATGCAAAATTATCGGTAAAGGTAAAGTTGGTAATGTTACATTTACCGTAAACAACGTATTATATGTTGAAAATCTACCCCATAATCTGATCTCAATTAGCCAGTTATGTGATAAGGGAATGAATGTTGTTTTTGATTCTGACTTATGCAAAATTGTTAACCAATCGTCAAAAGAAACCTTATTTTCAGGTAAGAGGAAAGGTAATATATACTCTCTATCTTTTAATGATCTCACTCTTTCAAAATGTTTGGTAGCTAAGGATGTAGAAGTAAATTTATGGCATAGACAATTAGGACATGCTAGTATGAATCTGTTAAACAAATTAAAAGGAAAAGGTTTGGTAAGAGGTTTACCATCACATGAGTTCAAAACAGAAATTTTATGTAAAGCATGTACTATGGGAAAACTTAAAAAATCATCGTTCCATGCCAAGAACAATGTAAGCACTTCTAGAGTCCTTGAACTAGTTCATATGGATTTGTTTGGACCTACCGATATTGCAAGTCTAGGTGGTAAGAAATATCATTTCGTATTGGTTGATGATTACTCTAGATACACGTGGTTATACTTCTTAGGTAAAAAATCAGAAACTTTTTCTTACTTCACCAAATTTACAAAATTAGTTCAAAATGAAAAGGAGTTTCTATTATTTCACTAAGAAGTGATCATGGTGGAGAATTTGAAAATTATTGTGATGAAAATGGATTTAAACATGAATTCTCTGCCCCACGTACTCTACAACAAAATGGAGTAGTCGAGAGAAAGAATCGAACCTTACAAGAGTTGGCTAGATCTATGATAAATGAGTATGAACTACCGTTATCTTTTTGGGCAAAGGCAGTAAATACAGCCTGTTATGTAATGAATAGAGTCATGATTAGGCCAATTCTTAAGAAAACGCCATATGAACTATGGTTCGACAAAAAGCCAAACATTGCATATTTCAAGGTTTTTGGCTATCCGTGTTTTATTCTTAATACAGGTGATCAACTGGGAAAATTTGAGCCAAAAGCTCACGAAGGCATGTTCATAGGATACTCATCCAGAAGAAAAGCCTATAGAGTATACAACAAAAGGACGAGAACAATCATGGAGTCAATCAATGTGAAATTTAATGAAGGTATTGATGATCAAAACAAGGAAACAATCAAAAGCAATGTTGAAGAGGAGAATGAAAAAGATGAAAATGAAAAACCAAAAGAAACTACAACCACGAAAGAAGTCCAAAGAAATCTGGATCCAGAGAGATTGAAATTCAAAGCAGATCATCCTCCAGAACTGGTAATAGGAAATCCTATCGTAGGCGTTCAATCTCGTTCCTCCTTTAGAAATTTGTATGATTTTTGTCTATACAGTGGATTTATTTCAGAAATTGAACCCAAAGACATAGATACAGCTCTTAATGATGAAAATTGGTTTATGGCTATGCAAGAAGAGCTAAATCAATTTGAGCGAAATGATGTTTGGACTTTAGCACCTGGACCTAATGATTATCCAGTCGTTGGAACAAAATGGATTTTTAAAAATAAATTTGATGAAACTGGAAATGTGATTAGGAATAAAGCTAGGTTAGTTGCTAAATGTTATAATCAAATTGAAGGAATTGATTTTGATGAAACTTTTGCACCAGTAGCAAGATAAGAATCCATTAGGATATTGTTAGCTTTTGCTTTCTATAAAGGATTTAAACTAAGACAAATGGATATTAAAAGTGCTTTTCTTAACGGAATTTTGAAAGAAGATGTATTTGTTAAACAACCAGAAGGTTTTGAAAGTCATGAATACCCTAACCATGTATATAAACTTAAGAAAGCATTATATGGATTAAAACAAGCCCCTAGAGCTTGGTATGAATGTCTTAACACTTATCTCCTTGAAAATGGGTTCAAAAAGGGTTGTGTAGACACCACACTATTTCTATTGCATGAAAATGATGATATTTTGATTGTTCAAATATATGTTGATGACATTATTTATGGTGCCACTAACAACTTGATGTATGTGAAATTTGAAAAAGTCATGCAGGAGAAGTTTGAAATGAGCTTGGTTGGAGAGTTAAAATTCTTTTTAGGATTTCAAATCAAACAAAGTGATAAAGGTACATTCATCTCTCAAACGAAATATATTAGGGAACTTGTCAACAAATTTGGATTGAAAGATGCTAAACCTGTAAAAAAAACCCTATGAGCATAATTATTAAACTTGACAAGGATGAAAAAGGTAAGGCAGTTGATCAAAAGAAATATCGAAGTATGATTGGATCACTTCTTTATCTTACTACTTCTTGACCTGACATTATGTTCGCTGTTTGTTTATGTTCACGGTTTCAATCAAATCCAAAGAATCTCATTTAAAAGCTGTCAAAAGGATTATAAGATATCTGTTGCACACCCCACATTTTGGTCTATGGTATCCAACTAATGACAACTTTGAGTTAAAAGGATATTCACATGCGGATTATGCTGGTAGTCTAGTTGATAAAAAAAGTACCGGTGGAACGTGTTTTAAGTTGGGACATTCATTAGTTGCGTGGGCAAGTCGAAAACAAAATTGTATTGCATTATCTACCACCGAGGCAGAGTATATTGCTCTAAGTGGTTGTTCTGCTCAAATTTTATGGATGATACAAACTTTGCAAGACTATGGTCTAAATTTTAAACGTGTACCACTAATGTGTGATAGCAAAAGTGCAATTGATCTCACAAATAATCCTGTATGTCACTCACAGACCAAACATATAGATGTTAGACATCATTTCATTAGAGATCATATTTCCAAAAAAAATATCTGCATAAATTTCATTTCAACCGATTCTCAATTGGTAGACATTTTTACAAAACCCCTTCCAGAAAATAGTTTTTGTCGACTTCGTCTCAGTTTAGGCATTTTAGAAATTTGATTCTATATTTTTGATTTTGATCTTAAATGCCTATGTTAACTAATCTAACTCCCTAGTGATTATCAAAAGATAAATAGTGACTGAAATATAAATGACGAGTGTTGATATTAATCATATATTATGACTTGAGACAGTATATTTAGTAAATTTCTTTAAAAATTTAAACAAGATCTGTAATAACTTTTGTTGGTAAAAATTTCATTACCATCTCTATTTCTATCATATTTCTAACGACCATCACTCATCAAAATCCAATATAGTATGTCAAAATGTGGTATTTAAAATGGGAAATTATTCGTTGTTATTTTATTTTATTTTTAGAAATAAAAACATCCAAAGTATTCACTCTCATTTAAAAGTCCTCACGGTTATGCATGGGGGAATTACTTGGAATATTTTTTTATGTGCTTTCATGCTCATTTAAAAGTCCTCATGGTTATGCATGTATGAAACACGTATCAAAATTAGTTATTAAATAGACGAGTTGATTCTAATCCCATTTAAAAGTCCTCACGGTTATGCGTGGTTAGAAGATATTTGAAATTCATTTTTTTAAAATAAAATTGGGAATACTACTAATCTCATTTAAAAGTCCTAACGGTTATGCATGATTAGTAGATATTCAAATTCCTGATATAAATATACCACAAATAGACACAACTATATGGTTTTTATATGCCAACATCACCCCTATCACTCTAAAATAGAATATGCGCCTAACAGAGTATTTATGATTTTTGTTTGATTTTTTATTGAAATTTAATATTTATACTCGATTGGGTATTGATGTGGTATTAATATCTATCACTTTATCTCTATTTCTCTAACACTATTATTCTTTTGCTGATAACAAAAGGGGGAGAGAAAAGTTAAGATTTTGGCAAATAATGGTCAAATATTTTATTTTTTATTTGCATATTCCCATCTAGGTTCATTTGCATATTATTATTATTTATTTTCATGCATATATGAAGGGGGAGCTTTGATGTAGGGAAAGCATTCAAATAGGGGGAGCAAATAGAGTTCATCAATGACCAAATACATTTAATAAATTCAAAATCTTAATATATGTTTGTTATCATCAAAAGGGGAGGATTGAAGAATATGCTAGTATATGATTTTTGTTTGATGATAATAAACATATATATATATATATATATATTCATTTAAATGTATTTGTTATCGTACTATTTTATTTTTCACATAATTAAATAAATATTTGACGAATAAAATAAATAACTCAAAAGTCATATTCAAATAAATATTTTATTTAAACAAATATTTTATTACAATTTTGAATAGTACAAATTTGAGCTCTCACCACATATATACATTTTCAATTACAATACAATTTTGATTACATCACAAATTTCAATTTACAATGTTCACCTCACTACATATCACTCATTCACTCGTATTTGTTCTTCAACTCTATTCCAGTTTGTGTCCAGCATCTGAATTATCTCCAAAATAAACACTAACGCGGTAAAATTGAAAAAGAAATATTTTGCAGTTCAAAATGAAGTGTGTGTTTTTGAAAATGTTATTTTCCTTAGTTATTTGTGTTGTTCGTCATCAATTCTTTTGAATTCATCATACACGAACAACTTGTGACATGCACAGTGTATCACTGTACATGCCACAAGGCCGTGCACACCGATATACACTTGATAAAACTATAGGGACATGTGAGCACAAGGTCAAACCCAACCAAATGGTGGATTCAACTCAGGTGAAAATGCTCGATCAAAGCAATCTAGCAACGCTCAACAGTCAAATGATTCACATGATAGCATACATGAAAAACAACATGAACCAGACCATTCTAACTCGAGGCAAGCAACTGGATTTCAACTCAAGAGCAACATAAAACACAAGCATGGATGGTCAAGCTACAGATATATCAAAATCAAGATCAACATGAACGAAAATCCACATGTGAAAACAGGTCCAATCAACACAAACCAGACCATGCTAACAAGTCCTCATGCATACAACATGTGGAATCATTTCAACTCAACAAAGCTTCAGATCAAACATTAATGTTAAAGACATCACAAAAGCTCCATCAACATTTGGCTTTAAATTCACTCGAACCAGAATGGACTCAACCACAATACAGACATCATGTGACACATAATAGTTACAATATGAACTCAAGGAAAAAGAACACATACATACAACATGAATACACAACTCAGTTTAACAAAAGAGAGACAACACAGCAGTGGTTGGAGCAGAGCAGACATGCTACATGAAAACCAGAGGATTGCAACCAAGACTAGACTAGAGGCACACAATGGCACAAGACAGTGAAAAGTTAAATACAACCAGACTCCAAAAAGACACAACAACAATATGCACTGATGAACCAGACTACAATTACTTATGCAACAAACAACTGACAATATGAACTGAGTGAAGCCGTGTGTAATAGGCAGTGGTGGCAATGTGACTCAAGTGCAGTTCGAATAAAAATTACCAACAGTAAAGAGAAGCAATTCACATGAAGCCGTGAGTTAATGAACGAAGTCGATTTTTATCTCAAGTCAGCAAATTCAAATACCTGAGAATTTCAAAAAAAGTCAATGATCATGTCATGCTAGAATCAAAGCTGTGGTGACCAAGGTAGTAGCAGCAAGTCAGTGAATTGAACAAGTCAATCTTCACTAAGTCAAAAGTCATAAAACCAGATTATCACAATTTCAAATAGCCAAAGTCATAGATGAAATGAACGGAACCGACTCAAAGAAATTCAAGCAACACACGAATTGAAATGGTCAGAATACATGACAAGCATTTAAGCAAAATCGAACGGCCAAGCAAGAATCATGAAGAATTCAAACATATTTATACATACGAAAATATAGGAAATCGATTCCTATAAATACCAAAATTCATCATCGGCATAAAGATCATTCGAGTTCAAACAATTACCGAAAGCAATAAATCATAAAACTCGAATCAAGTCGAGAATAATCAAAATTCGAAAAAGGTAAACCGCATACCAGTTTTAAAATCATTCGATCTCGACAATTGGAGCAGCCGAAGATGAATGAAACAACAATCGATTGACAAAGCAATCCAAAGCAAACGCATACTTCAATCGAAGCAAAAGAACAAGCGGCGGCTTCAACAAAGCGAAACCCTAATTATTGGAGAAGGAACGAAGAAAGGATCGGCCAAAGTTTTGCACAGAGAAAAGAAATAAAAGGGGAACATTTTTATTTTGGTCGGCTTTATTTTATTTTGGGCTAAAATTTTATACAGGGTTTTGTGTTTTTGTTTTATTTGTATTTTTCTTTTCAAAATTTGTGTGAATTCTAGTCGTGTGACTAGGGATGAACTACGGTGGTGTAGTTCGAGAATTCGCAACTCAATGGCTGAATTGTGGTAGGGTTTTGAGCGTAGAGTTAGGTTAGTCATTAGCGGGTGTCGCAAGTTTACGTGTGTAAGCGTCTGACTACTTAACTTCTAGTAGAAACCTTGGTGGCAGCACGTAGGCAGGGTTTTGCCGAAGCTGGATAAATCTGTGTTGTTCTATTTCTGCTTTTATTATTTTGCTATTATCTGTGCTACAATTATTTTATATATTTCCACATTAATTTTTATTATTATTAGTATCACCCTATTCACCCCCCCCCCTCTAGGGTGAAATCGATCCTATTGCAAATATCCATCCTATCTTGCATGTCAATAACCGATTCCATTCCAATGAACAATCTGCCTTTTAGACTCATGTAGTCTTTATGCAGCTCGGCAAAGTCAACTCTTAATATTTGCATGAGAGCTCTGTAATCATTTTGAGCAACTTGGGCATTACAAATAATTTTTTGCAGCATCTCAAGGAACGTGCTCTTCAAATTGGGATTAGTGGTCCTCGATACTGCCCACTCCTTTGCTCCAAAGAAGGAGTCAAATAGCAACATTTCTTGAATGCTAGACCACTCTTAATACATAATAAAAATGCTCAGCCTCTCATAGAGAAAATTGCGTCAATAATGCTCGTATGTGCAATACAACTTGTATACTATATATACTACTATATAGCTTTGAAAACCAAAATATATAATAGGTACACACCCTCTCGTATATAGGTATACTCTCGATCTAGCCTAAGGAAATAACTCCTACCATATCTCTACTAGATCAAGATATCAACTCAAGTTAATCGTGAAACTTAAGCTCTAAGACCAAATGTGACGACCGCCCTACAGCTTTGATGCTCATATAATTGAATGGTGCACTGCTGGAGCATCCGACGATGGAGGACGATTATTAAGGGAAAGAAATAAAAGTAAAGAAGAGGAATAGAAAAGAAGAGAAGATAATAGAAGAGAAGAGAAAGAAAACACCACACAATCACATAACCTGTCGTATATCTCACAGTGCATCAGATAAAATATAACAATTATCACATATATAAAATAAGTGATACTGTAATAACTACATGAACCACATAATCCGAGTACACATGCTCATATGGTTATATAAGACAGTGATAGAGTTTATACAAATGCTAAATAAACTCAACTGATAAACTGTCTCTAATAATAGCAAGTCAATAATGTCAAGGCTCCATAGTGCCATACAGCGGAATGAACAATAATATGCTCAAATATAAGTATAGGAAAGCATCGCCTCCTACCAATCCATCTGCATAACTCGATGTACCATTTACACATGCTTTCTTGTCTTCTCGTTTAAGAGTACCCAAGGTAATAAAAGCAAGGCATAGAACCTAGATTCAGACAATAGTCTTGTATGAGCAATAAACAATCTCAAAATACTATTGATATAGTATATGGAATAAAGGGTATGGAAAATCATACCGGACCTATCCTTGCATCCAAAGAGTTAGCACATGACATCAAATAAATGCTTCTTTACATCATAGTCATCATGAGTGTACTATACATCAAAGTACTAAGGGTGTTTTGATATATGCATCGATAATATCTACATTGTGTGACATCCTTAAGGTGGTAGACAATCAAATAAACATAGAATCCATCATCCATTCTCACATTCACTCACTCGGTGCATTAGATATATGATACTCGTATGACCACTCCGGTAGAATCAAGGACAACTCAATATCTCGATTTCTTGGTACTTGAATCCATATCACTCAAGAAGCCAGGAGCTAGGCTGCATCCACGCAAACAATCCAGGGTAAACGGATTGAAACATCGTTTCATCTGGGGCATCCCTGTATACCCAAGTGAGCGTCCTCACATACCTTTACTTGACGAGTACACTTTGAAACCTACGAATATCAACGACCCATTTGCATACGTCATCCATAATAGTGCTCATCCTCATCTCAAAACTGTACTTACAACTCAGGTTTGAAGTCATCGTGGTTAGGAACTATTCTAGATAGCCATCATCAGTCATATAATGTCATCATGTGTCCCATAACCTTCCTTCATAGTCCCTTTAATCCGGCTACTTTGCATTTTGAAATATAGCTATCCATCATTGAAGCCATCACTTCCTATTATAGAATCATTATCGAATTGTGAAATCGCGTTAAAGCATCACATCTTCACTTCATCGTCGAAACCACTCATTAAAGAGCCATAGCATCTACCAAATGTCAAATGAACAAACCATTACACCATGCTCTTTGAAGCCTCTCCGTCATCTACGTCAAAATCGACCATCATCAATAGTGGTAGATATTGACCACTCAAGTGCAGTCAATAATGACCACTTTGGTCGTGTATGTTAGTGTTGCTATTTGTGTGGTAATGGTAAATTTACCATTACCATAATAGCTCTATTAGAGTGTAACCTTAATTAGAAGTATGCTTACATGAGGAAGTGATATACAGTTGTTATTATTATATCCGAAAAAGTATTAAACTTCCTTAAATTATCAATAAACCAGATATATTAATGATAGTGGAATGAACATTTAAATTATAATTTATTCAAATTTAGTAAGTAACATATATTAATTTTACATTCAAAGTCATTACTAACTACTAAGTATATTTCCATCTAATTATAATAAGTAAAGCACCTTGGATAAGCTCAAACAAGCACAAGCCTGGCAAACAACTCAGGTTTGTTAGCAAAAGTAATGCACCCAACCATACTTGACATGGAATGGCCAACGAAAACTTCTCCCTTCAAACTCATCCTCTCTCGCAAAGACATGACCTCGTCAGCTAAATCATCATAATAGTAATCAGAATCGCCATTAACATACCCCATGACACCATTGTTAAACTTCCAGTCAAACACCAAAATTCTACACTTTTTAGATAAGCCTGGAACCACATCGTCTCAATGAGCTTGGCTGCCTCCATCTTCTTGAGCAAGAACCACAGTTTCACTTCCATTGCCTACTGTCTTCACGTTCATTTAATAATATGCAAAAAATTCAACGTGAAACGAAACATAATACACTAGTCATGCAATGTAGCTTAAATATGCACAAAATACTAGTAGAAGGATACCTTCGTTCCAACCATATGAAAATGTCGGATTTACAATAAGGTTTTGAATAAGTTGTGAGCAGTGTCACACTACTCTTGCTATGCCTAGCCATGGTTAATCTAATACTCCTTTGATTTTGATGTATTTTATTCTTCATTAGGAGAGGAAACAATATTCAGTTCCCAAGTTCTACAACCCTTTCTATATGAAGAAGGTCATCCATATGCTACACTAACTTATCTGTCTTGTCCTGTATGATCTTAGATTTATTTAGATCCATCCCCAATCCACCATGAATTTGTTTGCCAAGATGATGAACCACAATACAACTTTCGACATATTGTTCAAATCAAATTGTTTGTATTTTTTGTAGTGTCTTATTGATAATTTAACACATAAGGACGTCCACTAAGTAATAGTGGTAATCATGAGAATTAAACACGATTTTAAATGATAGCACGCGAAGACTCCTATAAGGATAACTCATGATGGCTCTGTTAAAATTAAACGCGAAGACCAATTAGGAAATTAAATACGATGGTGGTGTAGGTTAGCTTGAGATTTACGTGGAACTGCTAATAATGTTTTTTATTAAACACGATGACTAGGTAGGAAAGATTGAAGCTAATAATTCGTATATAGTAAATAAGTTTTATGTTATTTCCTACTGTATATTCTAGCTCTCAAAATGTAAATGTACACCATTTTAACCCTAATCAACAAGATAACTTAATCTAGCCAATTGATATGTTATATTTAGATAGAAAACCCTTATTATTAAGCAATTTTGAAAAATTCATAAATGTTCTAATCTAGACATCTTCCCATTATTCAATGATAATTACTTCGTAGTGTGCAAGGCATGTTGTACTTTCACCAACCGTTTAGCCGAGATCTACACTTAGCAATTGACGGATCACTACAATTGAAATATGTACCATAGTTAAATCGACTAAAAACAAACAATATGGTTTAATAAGCTAGAGACAAATGTATACTAATATACTTGGAAATAGAAAATTGAAGCTCAGCAAAAATCATTTGTTATTCATCTAAAATCATTTCTGAATCCATAATGGAATAATTTATAACATCATATACTTTATTATATGTGTTCTTACTCATTTCAACGTATACTAGCTTTGCTTTGGAATCTTGCTTTCAGTTTAATCAAGTCATGGTATGCTTCTGCTGCAGAACAAAGAACTAATACATTTTTTTTTCCAGTCCCAACTTTCGAATCCACTATCAAGAGCAAGATTATTTTTTTGGATGAAATCAGCCATAGTTTTCAATATAACTGCCTGTTAGAAAAGTACTACATCCAGGGACTTAACCAGGAATTTATTTTGCGGTGGGCGAATAATAGAAGAAAATTAAATAATTTGCTACAATTTATTGCCAGTATCAACAAAATAGCCTAATGTGCTACAAATACTTGTTGCCGATATCAACTACCAGTATCAACAAAATAGCATACTGTGCTACAAATACTTGTTGCCGGTATCAACAAAATAGCCTACTGTGCTACAATTTACTGCATAATTTGCACAATTTACTGTCAATTTATCGGTCAAGCACTTCATTGCTACAAATACAATGCTATTGCTACTATCTATTCATTGGTACTTGTTTGCAAGTTGCAACTTCATTGCTAGAGTACTACCTAATTAGTAACTAGGGTTTAGATTTATGTTTACATCTAAAATTAAGAACATCAATTACAATTCACAATGCAAAGTAGGGTTTATGGAATTCAAATTTAAAATTGAGAACTTACTAGATTTTTCTGAGACTGAAGAATGACTGAAGGAGGACTGAGACTGGAGAAGGAGGACTGAAGGCTGCTGAAACTGGAACCGGAGTCGCTGGCTGCCGTTGACGAATGTTTTTTTTTTGTGGGGTGGGCAGCCGCCCACCCCAATTCCTAAATAGTTCCGTCCCTGACTACATCTGTAACGACCCGTAAATTTCAACTGTTTTAATAACGTAATTAGTTGAAATTTTGGGAAATTTTAAACGATAAAATTTTGAAATAAAAATTTAATATTTGAAATATGTCTAGTTAAACATAGCAACTGGTAAATTTTCGTCCGAAAATACGAAAGTTTATTTCGCGCGTAAATTCACTTCAATTTAATCAGTTAAAAAGCGGTGAAAATAAATTGTTTCCGAAACTTAAATATTTTTACATAGAAAAATTCTAAACCATCTTCTGAGCAAGATGTCAGTTTGTTGTTTTTCAAAATTCGGACATCTTTGGCTCCGTCGATCTTATTTTTCAGCGTTTTTCTTGCATTTTCCGCTATTAAAAAAAATTCGAATTTTTAAAATGAAATCGTACCACTGATATCTGTATACCGTTTTAATCGTCTCGTCATGATAATCTCTACGGTATAATCGATTGTCAAATTCGGAGTCCGATGTGCAGTGCAAACTTTGAAACGACTTTCCGTATCGGTATTTGTATTTGTGCCTTTTGGTTTCCCTTTGTCCATTTGCATGCCTGCCTGTCGAACACAAACAACCACCAGCCATTAACTTTTAGTATTCCTTGAAATCAATGTTCGAGACTTTACACTTTCAATCGTTCATATTAATTGACTGTTCAAAACGGGCTTTTACGTTTTTTTTTTCGTTTTTATTTTCGTGCCTTTATATTTTATTCTCGTTTTCTTCCTCCCAAAAAGCATGCTCGTCTCTTCCAACATACCCATGTTTCCTCTATGCTCGTTTCCCTCCCCTCACTCACGCGCATGCAAGCCGACCCTCACCTCTACACTTGACATTCTCCTCCCGCTCGCCGCCTTGGTCGAAAGCTCCTCCACGTGAACGTATACTCGGCCTTCCCACCATCTCGACCACTCCATAACAGCCAAACACATCCCACTTCGGCCACCTCATCTTGTCAGCACCCTCCTTACCTTGCTTGCCAAACATCATTTGATTTTTTTTAGGTAAGAATATATATTACCTATGTCATAGTTTGTTTTATAATTAGTTATATACATTTTATTTTATATGTTAGCTGTTAGTGTAATTATATATGTTAGTTTGTTACATCTAAGAACAGATTGTATATGTATTATTGAATAGCTTGAAGTATATGATATTTTAGATGGTTTTGTTATACATCATATATATGAGTTATATTGTGTACGCAAGACTGCTTCTTCCATATATATGTTGTATAAAATTATAATCTGGTTCGGTTATATATATGTTGTTAATATATGTAAAGTATATATATAGTTTTATATGGAAATTGTCTGTTATATATATCAAATTTTATAAGTTATATTTGTATAATCTGTTGTAGATGTGAGTTTATATAACTGTATATATAAGTACAGTAAATATATACAAGATTTTGTATATAGTTGGTAGAGTTTTAATGTATAAATTTATAAAAGTTTATTTTATATATATGCCGACTTGTTTGTGTACCTTTTGTCTGTAGTGTCTTATTGTTTATAATATAAGTTCACCTGTTACAAAGTTAGATTAGTATGTTTTATAGTATATGCTTTATATAAGTTTTGATTACAGTAAGTTTATATCTTCTGTTGGGTTTTGAAGTTAAGTCTATGATAGTTTATATGTATATGACCTATGTTGCAGCACATTTATACAGAAGTCATAGTGATATGTTTTTGTATATACATTTAGTGTTTATGGTTTTATAAACATGATTTGTAGTTATATTTATATAAATATAGATAGGCTGGTATATGTTTCATATTTATATGATATATATATATTTTACTTATAAGCTATATATCTGATTGCTGAGTTCATGTATATAATTTCAGTTATATTGGTTTTTAAAATTTTGTTTTAAATATAGTAAGTATTATATATTAGTCTATATATCTATCTGTTTATATAAATATTGATTTTCACATGTTATGTAAATATGTTGATTTTAAAATATGTGTTTAATGTAAAACAATGGTTTTTGAATTACATATGTGTTTGATTTAATATATGTTTGAGTTTAGAATATAATTATATATATATGGTCATATTTAAATAAGTCCACTTATATCAATAATCTTCATCGATCCAGTCCTGATTTGATTTCGTCTATTCCTTATATCAATAATCTTCATCGATCCAGTCTTGATTTGATTTCGTCTATTCCTTATCTTTCAGCCTTGTTTTGATCGTCGAATTCGTGCCAATCTTGTACCGTTTTGGAATTCGTGTTTGGATCCACAACTCGCCTCCATTTCCGTTCATCTCGCTAGCCTCGAAAGGTGAGCAATCACTCACGATTAACGTTCTTTTATTTATTAAGTTTGATTTCAATTGAAACGACAATTGAAATATGCTGCTGTTAGTTAATTACACTGTTTTTATATGTTATTACCTGTATCAGTTCACCTGTGATATCTGACACCTTTATCTGTTAATTATTTATGCAATGATAATACAGTTTGGCTGATAATTGATTGATTGTCGATATTTATATTGGACGTTAAATTGTTAATGTTAAAATGATAAATAGTATGAAATTGAACTTGAGATAGGATAACTAAATGTTAAATTTGATTAACTGACACTTGTATAATATGACCCCTTTAACTGTTAAATTTATCGACACGTAGGATTTGTTTAATTACATTTTGAACCACTGAATGTATGTTGTTAAATTGATGATGTATGAAATTGTAAATAGATGACAAGTGAAGAACTGGAATGTAATAATCTTTAATCTACATGAAATGATAGTGTAGATTCTAGAAATAATTTTATTAATTCGTACAAATAACAATGCGAATTAATACGGTTATTTCGGGATTATTTGAATTGATTATTGGATTGTTATTGATTGTTGTTATTGCTTGTTTATTTACTTTGACACCATCCCAGTTATCACACTGCAAGTTCCCTTTGCTATGTTTTGATTTTGAATTGAATTGGAATCGGGTTGAAATGATAAATACCCAAAATGAACTTTGACCTAGGATAGGAAATTAAATAAAACCCGATTGGTCAATAATTTGATTTAAAAATAAACGAAGATTTTATTTGAATAAAGAATATGGTTTTAAAATGAAGTTGAAATTTAAATTTTAATGAAAGGAAAATGTTAATATTTAATAATATGAAACAAAATATTAAAAATGTAATTTATGAAAGAATGTTATTTAATTTGAGAAATGATTGAATTAAGTTTGAAATTATAATTAAGTTTGAAATTATTAAACTTTGAAATGATTTAATAATTAAGTTGAAATTATAATTAAGTTTGAAATTATTAAACTTTGAAATATTTAATAATTAAGTTTTGAATTATTTAATAATTAAATAAGATTGAATTATTTAATGATTAAATTGAATTGAATTCTTTAATATGTGAAATTGAACTTTTGAATAAGTGAATTTTACTTCGTAAATAATTGAAATTGAGTTTCTTTATTAATTAAGTTTTGGAAAATTATTTAAGTAAGTAAATAAGTGAAATTGAATTTCTTTAACAAGAAATGAAAATGTGATTATTTGAAATAAATGTACGAAAGACTTAAAATTTAAAGAATTTGGTTTGATGAATTTAATTTAATTTAATTTAATTTGTAAGTTTTGATATAATGAAGTTGAATTTAAATAATGGGTTTAATGAATTGGAAATTAAATAGATTTGTTTTGAATGATAAATGGAATCGATAAATGAATTTGAAATTGATTTGAATGTTAAAGTATATTAATTCAAATGATTTGGAAGGAAACTTATTTGCGAACTTGAATCAATATTGAATTGTTTTAAATAGAAATTGAAATTGAATTATAAGATTTTGAAATGGTAATTTGGAAGTTTTGAAACGTAAATTATGAAAATTGATTTGGAAAGATAAATGAAATGTTGGTTTATGAATTGAAATTGAAATTGAATTTGATTTGGTTTTTGAAATATATAAACGACCAATCGGTGAAATAATTACGGAAGTTATTAAAGAGACCGAAATTCGGTTATGGATATACTCTCTATCTAAACCGAAAACCACATTAATAACTATACGCGGAGTGATGATCCAGAATGAAGTGGTTGGAATGATGTACGTGATGACTGAAGAAAGAGAACGATGATGGATAGCCTTGACACTTGTGTCAAATTGGAAATGACTAAAACAGGAGCTGTGCCGGGCCAATGGAGGATTAGCTACCTCAAGTGGACACACTTCTTCGAACTACTTATTACTTGTTGTCGATTGGTGCACCCTTGATTTTGGGAGTGTTGTTTCACGGTGTTGCGGGAGCTACGGCGTTGCGTTCTCACCAGTCCGGATCAGGCGAACGGTAGTATCACTACCTTGGGTATTGCCTCATGTGCCTTGTCATACTTGTATTCCATTTATACGCGACCACTACGATTTTGATTTGTACCTTTAGTATATGGATTGCCCTCTGGTGACTTCCGGTTTTGGGGAAACTACGGTCTTGTATATGATTTTGGGAATAAAAATGTGTTAAGGGTGGAATGGGCCATGACTTAACACTATTTTGATATCTTATTATTACTGATAGACATTATCTACTTATCGTACACTACTACATAGTAGATAGTTTAACGGATCCTTAAAGGATGGTTATTCCAAACATCCTTTGAGTTACTTGTATTTCAATTGCTATTTCACTTGAGTTGGATTTATTAATATAAGAATGTTAATCCTGACTCGAGTGTCTTGTGTTTTGCTTTACGCTCGGGTCAGACTGAGTGTACCAGTATTCGAGACTCACCTTTGGAGTTGGAGCTTTGCTTGAAGATCCAGCCATCTATTCTGCTTTCAGTATTCGATGATTCCAGTGATGTATTCTGATTTGTATCTGATGTATCGTATTACTCTTCTGTTGTAAACTTTGATGTATTTTATATTTTCACATAGTAGCTTCATGAACTACTATCTCTTTTATTTCCGCTGCATTTACTACTCTGTGTCTGTGATCTGTGATTATTTATTTACTGTATATGCTCAGTTTTGCCAATTTAAATTAACAACGCGGTATTTTGAGCAATTCAATTCCGGCATGAGTGTCTACCTATACACTTATAATGGATGCGAATGGTCCAAAATATCGGGTCGTTACAGTTGGTATCAGAGCTTTGGTAGCTCTAGGCAAAACTTAACATATAGGGTAAATGTACTTACAGAATCACTCTCATTCGAGTTTCAATCTCTTCCTTTTGACTCAATTCCTTTGAATTTTGGAACGTTTCCCTCGGTTCTGAAATTCATTCGTGTCCTTCACTATTCGTCTTCTTTCAATCATGGAGCACCCCATAACTCCATTCTGAATGTTATCTATAATAGATCGGCGGTCTCGCAAATCTTAGAATGATTTGTAAAGGAGTAAACTCCTTTATAATAGGCATCGATTTATCGGAGATTCCTGTACCCTCGGTTTACGATGCTATCTATCTCCTGCTATACCTGAATTCTATTTCTTGAGATCGAATGTCGATTTACCTCGGAATTCAGCATCGATCTTATTCTTGAAGTTACGGACGACCCGGTTAAGGTTTCCCGTGAATTAAATAAACTCATCCATCTCCCGATTGTGGTAATTGAATTATCTTATCTTCTGTTTCGAACTTATTTTCGAATTGAAATTCTCTTTGATTAGGGTCTATCAAAAATTTGAATCTCTATCCTTGCTTTGAAATCCATCCTTGTATCGTCGAGTGAGGAAGTGTATTTGTAAATTAATATTTAAAATGTTTAAAATATATTGTGTTGTTTGAGTTGTTGATGTTGATTTGGGTTTTCGATCGATTCGTCTGATCAACGCTATCGATAGGATTTCCAAAACACTTGAGCAGAGCAAACTGACACAATATCGTTTTCAAATTTGATAAATAAAATAAAGGTTTTGTGTGATTATATTATATATAAATATAAGTTTTCTGAAATTAAATTGTTAATGAATCTGTTGTCAAAAATGATAATATTTAATTTTCATTTATTGTTTGGAAAACCATTGATTATTCTAATATGATAAATAAATGAAATTATAGAACATGGTTTAAAATTTTAATTTGGAATTCAAATGGATTTAAATCAGAATTTGAGAATTTAATTTCCGGTGATTTCCAACTTTGATTTGAAAGTTTTAGGTGTATAGTTTTAAAATATTTTCAAATTGAAACCATTTCAAAGAATTTTAAATGTTGAAATCAGTGCTCTTCTCTTTGTCGCTGGAAAATAATTTCGGTGATGGCGGCCGCATCATCGACATTCATTTTCGAGTTTCGAAGTGGAGAGACTATTCTGTAGCTTTGCTACGGTTTGTTTTGAAAAAATAAATTTTTGATTTGAATTTCGTCAGTATATTTTGATTCACATATATATAGGTATCTTATTTTAAAATTTAATTTGATTTGATATAAATATATTGTATATATCTCTAAATTGTTTAAAGACTAATCGGAAATCTAATTCTTAAATTTTGTTAAAGGATGATTTTAACTATAAATAAAACCAAAATTTGGAATAAATATTTAAACTTGAATAATTGAATTGGAAAAATTTTATTTGTATATTGTTCAACTACATTCTAATACAACTTACCTAAATCATTCAGAAGTTGAATATGTAATTGGATAATATACAAGATAAATTGAATTTATAAATAAAATTTGAGTGGTTATAACAAATGTTATACACTTAAATTTTAATTATAAAATGTTAATAGAGATAAATAGAATAATAAGATAATTGAAAAATAAAATTTTAAGGTTAATTAATAAATTGAAATTTGATCAACATATGAAAATACCTTGAATTTAAAAGAAATTAATAGATGTAAATTAAATTAAATCGAAACTTTTATGTTTTAAATAGATTATATGGACTAAATATATGTGAGTAGATATATTAAGTAGAATAAATTGAACAATAATTTGGCATAAAGAAGAATTTAAATTTTTGAAAAAAATATGATTATAACAAAAGATTATTCAAATTTATGGTTTTAGAAATTGTAAATTTAAGATAATTGGATAATAAGATAATGAATTTAGAAATAGTTGAGATTGATTTTAGTGAAATCAAATGGATTAAATCAATTATTGAGTATCAATTAATTTAAATTTGAATTTATATGGTTTAAATAAATTGTTATTTTGTATTTCAAATCTGTTTTCCTTTCTGGTTGTTTCTATTCTCCTACCTCGTTCCTTTTCGGGGACGAAAAGTTTTGAGTGGGGGAGAGTGTAACGACCCGTAAATTTCAACTGTTTTAATAACGTAATTAGTTGAAATTTTGGAAAATTTTAAACGATAAAATTTTGAAATAAAAATTTAATATTTGAAATACGTCTAGTTAAACATAGCAACTGGTAAATTTTCGTCCGAAAATACGAAAGTTTATTTCGCGCGTAAATTCACTTCAATTTAATCAGTTAAAAAGCGGTGAAAATAAATTGTTTCCGAAACTTAAATATTTTTACATAGAAAAATTCTAAACCATCTTCTGAGCAAGATGTCAGTTTGTCGTTTTTCAAAATTCGGACATCTTTGGCTCCGTCGATCTTATTTTTCAGCGTTTTTCTTGCATTTTCCGCTATTAAAAAAAATTCGAATTTTTAAAATGAAATCGTACCACTGATATCTGTATACCGTTTTGATCGTCTCGTCATGATAATCTCTATGGTATAATCGATTGTCAAATTCGGAGTCCGATGTGCAGTGCAAACTTTAAAACGACTTTCCGTATCGGTATCTGTATTTGTGCCTTTTGGTTTCCCTTTGTCCATTTGCATGCCTGCCTGTCGAACACAAACAACCACCAGCCATTAACTTTTAGTATTCCTTGAAATCAATGTTCGGGACTTTACACTTTCAATCGTTCATATTAATTGACTGTTCAAAACGGGCTTTTACGTTTTTTTTTTCGTTTTTATTTTCATGCCTTTATATTTTATTCTCGTTTTCTTCCTCCCAAAAAGCATGCTCGTCTCTTCCAACATACCCATGTTTCCTCTATGCTCGTTTCCCTCCCCTCACTCACGCACATGCAAGCCGACCCTTACCTCTACACTTGACATTCTCCTCCCGCTCGCCGCCTTGGTCGAAAGCTCCTCCACGTGAACGTATACTCGGCCTTCCCACCATCTCGACCACTCCATAACAGCCAAACACATCCCACTTCGGCCACCTCATCTTGTCAGCACCCTCCTTACCTTGCTTGCCAAACATCATTTGATTTTTTTTAGGTAAGAATATATATTACCTATGTCATAGTTTGTTTTATAATTAGTTATATACATTTTATTTTATATGTTAGCTGTTAGTGTAATTATATATGTTAGTTTGTTACATCTAAGAACAGATTGTATATGTATTATTGAATAGCTTGAAGTATATGATATTTTAGATGGTTTTGTTATACATCATATATATGAGTTATATTGTGTACGCAAGACTGCTTCTTCCATATATATGTTGTATAAAATTATAATCTGGTTCGGTTATATATATGTTGTTAATATATGTAAAGTATATATATAGTTTTATATGGAAATTGTCTGTTATATATATCAAATTTTATAAGTTATATTTGTATAATCTGTTGTAGATGTGAGTTTATATAACTGTATATATAAGTACAGTAAATATATACAAGATTTTGTATATAGTTGGTAGAGTTTTAATGTATAAATTTATAAAAGTTTATTTTATATATATGCCGACTTGTTTGTGTACCTTTTGTCTGTAGTGTCTTATTGTTTATAATATAAGTTCACCTGTTACAAAGTTAGATTAGTATGTTTTATAGTATATGCTTTATATAAGTTTTGATTACAGTAAGTTTATATCTTCTGTTGGGTTTTGAAGTTAAGTCTATGATAGTTTATATGTATATGACCTATGTTGCAGCACATTTATACAGAAGTCATAGTGATATGTTTTTGTATATACATTTAGTGTTTATGGTTTTATAAACATGATTTGTAGTTATATTTATATAAATATAGATAGGCTGGTATATGTTTCATATTTATATGATATATATATTTTACTTATAAGCTATATATCTGATTGCTGAGTTCATGTATATAATTTCAGTTATATTGGTTTTTAAAATTTTGTTTTAAATATAGTAAGTATTATATATTAGTCTATATATCTATCTGTTTATATAAATATTGATTTTCACATGTTATGTAAATATGTTGATTTTAAAATATGTGTTTAATGTAAAACAATGGTTTTTGAATTACATATGTGTTTGATTTAATATATGTTTGAGTTTAGAATATAATTATATATATATATAGTCATATTTAAATAAGTCCACTTATATCAATAATCTTCATCGATCCAGTCCTGATTTGATTTCGTCTATTCCTTATATCAATAATCTTCATCGATCCAGTCCTGATTTGATTTCGTCTATTCCTTATCTTTCAGCCTTGTTTTGATCGTCGAATTCGTGCCAATCTTGTACCGTTTTGGAATTCGTGTTTGGATCCACAACTCGCCTCCATTTCCATTCATCTCGCTAGCCTCGAAAGGTGAGCAATCACTCACGATTAACGTTCTTTTATTTATTAAGTTTGATTTCAATTGAAACGACAATTGAAATATGCTGCTGTTAGTTAATTACACTGTTTTTATATGCTATTACCTGTATCAGTTCACCTGTGATATCTGACACCTTTATTTGTTAATTATTTATGCAATGATAATACAGTTTGGCTGATAATTGATTGATTGTCGATATTTATATTGGACGTTAAATTGTTAATGTTAAAATGATAAATAGTATGAAATTGAACTTGATATAGGATAATTAAATGTTAAATTTGATTAACTGACACTTGTATAATATGACCCCTTTAACTGTTAAATTTATCGACACGTAGGATTTGTTTAATTACATTTTGAACCACTGAATGTATGTTGTTAAATTGATGATGTATGAAATTGTAAATAGATGACAAGTGAAGAACTGGAATGTAATAATCTTTAATCTACATGAAATGATAGTGTAGATTCTAGAAATAATTTTATTAATTCGTACAAATAACAATGCGAATTAATACGGTTATTTCGGGATTATTTGAATTGATTATTGGATTGTTATTGATTGTTGTTATTGCTTGTTTATTTACTTTGACACCATCCCAGTTATCACACTGCAAGTTCCCTTTGCTATGTTTTGATTTTGAATTGAATTGGAATCGGGTTGAAATGATAAATACCCAAAATGAACTTTGACCTAGGATAGGAAATTAAATAAAACCCGATTGGTCAATAATTTGATTTAAAAATAAACGAAGATTTTATTTGAATAAAGAATATGGTTTTAAAATGAAGTTGAAATTTAAATTTTAATGAAAGGAAAATGTTAATATTTAATAATATGAAACAAAATATTAAAAATGTAATTTATGAAAGAATGTTGTTTAATTTGAGAAATGATTGAATTAAGTTTGAAATTATAATTAAGTTTGAAATTATTAAACTTTGAAATGATTTAATAATTAAGTTGAAATTATAATTAAGTTTGAAATTATTAAACTTTGAAATATTTAATAATTAAGTTTTGAATTATTTAATAATTAAATAAGATTGAATTATTTAATGATTAAATTGAATTGAATTCTTTAATATGTGAAATTGAACTTTTGAATAAGTGAATTTTACTTCGTAAATAATTGAAATTGAGTTTCTTTATTAATTAAGTTTTGGAAAATTATTTAAGTAAGTAAATAAGTGAAATTGAATTTCTTTAACAAGAAATGAAAATGTGATTATTTGAAATAAATGTACGAAAGACTTAAAATTTAAAGAATTTGGTTTGATGAATTTAATTTAATTTAATTTAATTTGTAAGTTTTGATATAATGAAGTTGAATTTAAATAATGGGTTTAATGAATTGGAAATTAAATAGATTTGTTTTGAATGATAAATGGAATCGATAAATGAATTTGAAATTGATTTGAATGTTAAAGTATATTAATTCAAATGATTTGGAAGGAAACTTATTTGCGAACTTGAATCAATATTGAATTGTTTTAAATAGAAATTGAAATTGAATTATAAGATTTTGAAATGGTAATTTGGAAGTTTTGAAACGTAAATTATGAAAATTGATTTGGAAAGATAAATGAAATGTTGGTTTACGAATTGAAATTGAAATTGAATTTGATTTGGTTTTTGAAATATATAAACGACCAATCGGTGAAATAATTACGGAAGTTATTAAAGAGACCGGAATTCGGTTATGGATATACTCTCTATCTAAACCGAAAACCACTTTAATAACTATACGCGGAGTGATGATCCAGAATGAAGTGGTTGGAATGATGTACGTGATGACTGAAGAAAGAGAACGATGATGGATAGCCTTGACACTTGTGTCAAATTGGAAATGACTAAAACAGGAGCTGTGCCGGGCCAATGGAGGATTAGCTACCTCAAGTGGACACACTTCTTCGAACTACTTATTACTTGTTGTCGATTGGTGCACCCTTGATTTTGGGAGTGTTGTTTCACGGTGTTGCGGGCGCTGCGGCGTTGCGTTCTCACCAGTCCGGATCAGGCGAACGGTAGTATCACTACCTTGGGTATTGCCTCATGTGCCTTGTCATACTTGTATTCCATTTATACGCGACCACTACGATTTTGATTTGTACCTTTAGTATATGGATTGCCCTCTGGTGATTTCCGGTTTTGGGGAAACTACGGTCTTGTATATGCTTTTGAGAATAAAAATGTGTTAAGGGTGGAATGGGCCATGACTTAACACTATTTTGATATCTTATTATTACTGATAGACATTATCTACTTATCGTACACTACTACATAGTAGATAGTTTAACGGATCCTTAAAGGATGGTTATTCCAAACATCCTTTGAGTTACTTGTATTTCAATTGCTATTTCACTTGAGTTGGATTTTTTAATATAAGAATGTTAATCCTGTAATACCCCAAAATTTTGTGAAAAATCATTTTTGAAAAATGATTTAATTTTTAAAATATTTAGATTTAAATATGGTGAAATTTCTGGAATAAATAGTGTGCAAGTATATGTGTGCACGTGCACACTGAAATGGCACAAGGAAGAACTCCAGATTTCTTGGATTTAAAACAAGAATTGAAAAGCAATACAAACATGATTTTTGGCAACATGGATATTTGATTTCTGGATCATCTTAGAAAATAAGAAAAGTAAGTTTTACTTTAAATTAGTAAACAGATTTTATTTAAAACCCAGAAGAGAAAATTATGTATATTAGTAAACCTGTATACATTTAGGTGCACATGCTTCTGAAATTAAAGAGAAATTAAAATAAGCTTAGATAAGATATGTGTACAAATATATATATATATATTTTTAAGCACTGAAAAGTATATATATATATATATAAGCAAGTAAAACTATGACATTAAAATGACATGAAATGTGATACAAGTTAATAAGCTTGTATAGGCAAAAATAGCAAAGGGGATTTTCAGAAATAATTAAAATATAAAAATAGGATAGTCACACTTTTAACATGACTAGGTGAGTGGCCATTCTCTGAAAAGTAAAAGGAAGAAAATGCAGCCTTTAAATTGGTTAATATGGCCGGGGTATTATGAATGAAAAATGCATGATGATAGCCAGGACAGAAATGGAATTCTGTTTCAACAAAACCCTAGAGGAAAAATGCATATAAATAGGCAGTAGAATTGTCTTTACCCCGGGCTGCACAAAAATAAGAAAAGAAGAAAATATTGAAAGGAAGGAGAAAACACTCAAACAAGAATTTTCTGGATTAATAAGAAGAAACATTTAGGTGAGTAATCTCACTGAGTTCATGGCATTAAGACCTGAGATGAGGCAGCCACTTTTTATTGCCATCTATATATATATTTCTGATTTTGATGTATATGATTTCATCAATGCCTTTTTGGATGTCTTATTTTAAATCTGATATGATTTGATATGGATGATTTTGATGATCTTTGTTGGTTGAGACATTTGTCTTTGGATGTGTATCATACTGATTTATTTATACTCACAATTGTTGAAGTCTAGGATCTTAAAAATTATATAGAGAATACTCTCAACTGTTATAGATCTATGGCATGGAAGCTTTATAAAAAAAATGATTGGAGCTGCATTATACTTGGTATAAGTGCTGAGGCTTGAAAAGAAAAATGTTAAGGGTGCAATAGAAATTTTCTAAGTGCTGAGCCCTTAATCAAATCAAAAAAAAAAAGAAGAAACCCACAAGCTAAAATTATGATTGAACCAGATCTTGAATCTGAATCAATCATAAAAGGCTTGCAGATCAATATAACATGCCATGCCTCTTTTTTTTACAGTTGAAAATATTCTTATGTTTTACTAAGATCAAGACATATTGACCCCATTTAGGAAATAACTGTCTGCTTATTTCTGAGGAGAATTATGCTAAGAAAGATTATGGATGTTTCCATGTTTGCAGTGATATATTCACTTAGCATATTTGATGATAGGATTTAAGACAATACACTAGTAAATAAACTAGGGAAGGGAAGGCCAAGAAGACTGCTGGAATGCTTGTCATATTTGAAGTATGCAAGTTGGCACATGGTTTGTTTAAGCCCTGAGATCTTTGTGCAATGATGTGAATTAGTTCATTGCAATGTGTCCCAGTGATTCCTTAATAGCAGATGAGGCAGGGATTTAAATTGAATATTACAACCTGTAAATGAAGAAATAGGAATATGGATATTTCTTAGGTTGAATGGTACGGAACCAAGATGATTCCAGTGAATGCAATTGTTGCAATAGATAATTATGTTTGCATGATTAAGTATGCAAGTGTAAGAATGATAAATGAATATATCATACCTGAATCAACTTAGTTATACTATGTTAAAGTAACTGATTGCAGAAATTAGCTTAAATAACAAGTTAGTACCCTTATATTCTCTATTGCTTAATATCATGAATAAATTGATGTTACTCATACCAGATCATAGATCTGACCCTTGTTTGCTCATGGCATCTGGGGTGTCTCATTTTAAAATGAGGCAGCCACTCATGCTCTTTCAGGTAACCCAGGCACTAAGTAAAATGAAGTAATGGCTGTTATGGAGGAGTGAATGAACATGCTAACTAGTTTCAATAAGAGCTTAAATTGATTATATCTGCATGTATTCAGGAAAAATATTATGTTTCTAAGATTTCCAGTCATGTATTGAATATTTTATGGTTAGTGATCAAGTTGCCCTTATGATCTGTAAAGTGTCAAATTAAAATTTGTTGTTCTGTTGAAATGGTTGTGTGTTAAGGTTTGATTTGTTTTTGAGGTGGTGTCTGAAATCTAAACAAAAAAAAATATGCTCAAGTATGTTCATATAAATAAAAATCTGGAAGAAATATACAATTATGTGATAGCATAATTTATATATGTATTAGCTAATCTTGTGACATAACAGAGCACTGAGTTTTAGAACAAAATCTGGATTTAGCAAGAAGTAAACTTAAAAGGATTTTATTTTCTTTTTACTGAAATGCTTTGTAAATAAGTGTGAATTCATTTCTGAAATGTATTGAGAAAAGTAAATTGTTTTTCTAAAAAGCTTCAGACAGAATGCAATAAAAAGATATCTCCATTGCTTTGAACTAGTGCGACAGATACAGGATTCATGAGTTAACCAGCTCCAAATGAATGAAGTATTGGTTGATCATGATAGATTGTATTCTGAAAATAAAAATGCATTTCAAAGCTTAGTACATTTAGCAATTGTTTCACCCAGTTTTCTGGAGAATAAGCAGAGATATTGACATGTACATGTATATCTGTGTACATGTTGATATTTGAGCAAAAATATAATTATAATTCCTAGAACAGCTATAGGAATGGGATTCAAAAATAGTAAAGTAAGAAGAATTGTTTTGTATGATAGGTTATAGGCAAACATTATATATATATGTACAAAGATAAGTAGGTATCAGATTTCAAACTATACAAAAAAAAAACAAAAATTGTGTTTGAACCGACCTGCATAGTACTCGAACTCGTGACCTCTTGTGTATAAGTTAGGCGCGTTTCCATTACGCCTAGATGTTGCTTGTGTTCACTTAGGATCCACTTTCTTTTATACTGAATTTGGTACTATCCAGACTTTAACTCAATCATCTATATTAAAAGCTTGTTTACTACTGATTATTACTTGATCATTTCTTAAATATAATGACAGACTAAAATACATGTTTCCAGTGGATTTTATGGCCAAAAATCAAGATACAATAATTAAATCTGAATTGCTAAAAATCTAAATCAAACAGAATGTTCTTGTACAAAAAAAGAAGTATATACTCTGAATATAAACAAGAGGAACACATACATCTTCATATGTATGTGTATGTTATTAGTAATAAACTGATATATTTATATTGGTAAGTTATCTTGATCCTGGATATATAATGTTTATTGGAGAAAGAAAATGACCCTGGAAAAAATACATTTGTAATGAATGATATATCTATATATCATCTCTTAAAAAAAAATCCTTATGAAATTAGGGTGGAAATAGGAGGGTCATTTCAGTTGGTATCAGAGCGAGGGTTGCATTGATTGTTAAGTATTATAGAAATGTATTATGTCTGTTTGTTTTGGATGAAATAATTTAGATAAGAAATTAGAAATTATAGAAGTACTCATAATATACTAATACCATTTACCCAGAATTTAGTTAGCAGACCATGGTAGGAAGAGGATCTCATCACAATGCAGGACCCAGTGCACCTCAAATGCTTGATATGCAAGAATTTGTGAGGGTTTTAAGAGATGGAATTGGGCATAGGCCTGAGAACCCACATGAAGAGCTTTCAAAACTACTGAAGACTTATTCCAATTTGGGAGGCAAGAGTTTTGAAGGAACTGAGAGTGTGATGGAAATTCAAGCATGGTTGAGAACACTTGATAGGATTTTCAATGACATGCAGTTGGATGACCAAAGGAAGAGGCAAGTAGCTTCTAGACAACTGAAAGGGGTAGCTTTAAGCTGGTGGGAGGTGATCATAGCTGGAAGAAATGAAAATGAAATCACTTGGAATCAGTTCAAGGAGATGTTGGAGGCAAGATTTGTACCAGCATCAGCCAAGACCATTTTGCTTGAAGAATTTATCAAACTTAGGCAGGGAACTTTGAATGTCACTGAATACACTCAAAAGTTTGAGGGGCTATCCAATTATGGAGCAATGCTAGTGGCAGATGAAGCATCCAAAAATGATAGGTATATAAAAGGACTGAACCCAGGACTTAGCAGAGCTATGCTACCATATGCAGATAGAACATTTGATCAAGTAATTGATCTGGCCTTGAAACTGGAACAACATGACAAAGAAAGAGAGAAATATAGGAATTTTAAGAGCAACAACAAGAAGGATAAGGGAAGATATCACCCTTATGATAAAAAGAAGGAGGAGGCAGACAACAGGAAGAGTAAAGACACAAAAGCCAATGATACTAAGAAGAAATTGGTTTGCCATCATTGTGGAAAAGAAGGACACATCAAACCAAGGTGCCCAGAGTTAAAAGGAGGAGCCTTCAAATGCTACCTATGTGGGAAAGAGGGGCATATGAAGAGGAACTGTCCTGAGAATAAACAGCAAGGGAAATTGGCAACTTTGGAAGGAAAAGGCAAATCTGCAGTGAAAATTGATGCTGAAAATCATGGCCAAGTGGAAGGTACATTACTCATTTGTGCCATACCCATACCAGTAGTATATGATACTGGAGCAACACACTCTTTGATTTCCTATGAATTAGTTAAAGTGTTAAAATTAAACTGCATATTGGTTGAAACCCCATTGCTTGTACAAAGTCCCCTAGGGAGTTCTAGTGTTTTGAACATGAATTGTGTGGATGTGGAGTTAAACATAGGAGGAAATATTTTTATTTCCAATTTATATGTTTTAAATTACCCAAATATAGGAGTTATATTGGGGGTAGATTGGTTAAGGCAATTTAAAGCCATAATTAATTTAGACTCATCCACCATATCATTGCAAAATTCTAGAGGCCAGAGAATCACAGTTCTATGTGAAATAGCTAAGGAAGGGAAATTGTATCATTTAGTTGACTTAGAAAAAGATCTGAGTGAACTAACCATTGAAGAAATTCCCATAGTTAATGAATACTTGGATGTGTTTGGGGAAGTTAAGGGTGTTCCACACCACAGACCAGTTGAGTTCCAAATTAATCTCATTCCAGGAGCAAGTCCAATAATCAAGAAACCCTATAGGATGGGGCCAAGTGAATTGAAAGAATTGAAAAATCAGTTGGAAGAATTAGAAGGCAAGGGATTTATAAGGCCAAGCAATTCCTGCTGGGGTTCTCCAGTAGTGTTTGTAAGAAAACATGATGGTACCTTGAGAATGTGCATAGATTACAGGGAACTAAATAAAGTAACCATCAAGAATAAATACCCATTGCCTAGAATAGATGATCTCTTTGACCAACTCAGTGAAGCTAAAATATTTTCTAGATTAGACTTAGCATCAGGATTCCATCAAATGAAGGTTGAAGACTCAAGTGTTAAGTATACTGCATTTAACACAAGATATGGCTTATATGAATTTTTGGTTATGCCATTTGGTTTGACAAATGCTCCTTCATATTTTGTTGATTTGATGAATAGAATATTTAGAGATTATTTAGACAAGTTTGTACTGATTTTTATTGATGACATTTTGATTTATTCCAAGACAGTGGAAGAGCATAAAAATCATTTGCATTTAGTTTTGTCAAGGCTAAGGGAAAATGATTTAAAGGCAAAATTTTCAAAATGTGCATTTTGGAAAGAAGAAGTGCATTTCCTTGGGCATGTTATCTCTGCCAAAGGAATATCAGTAAACCCTAACAAGGTAGTGGCAATCCAAGCATGGAAAAGGCCTAGCACCATCAGTGAGATTAGATCATTTATGGGGATGGCAGGATATTATAGGAGATTCATAAAAGATTTCTCAAAAATATCATCACCACTTACCAATTTAACTAGAAAGAACCAAGCCTTTATATGGACAGAAAAATGTGAGCAAGCTTTTATCAAAATAAAAGAAGCCCTGATTAATGCACCAGTATTGAGAGTGCCAGAAGGAAATGAAAATTTGGTTGTGTACACTGATGCAAGTGGCTCTGGGTTAGGGGCTGTGTTGATGCAGCAAGACCAGGTGGTAGCCTATGCATCTAGGCAATTAAAGCCACATGAAACCAGGTATGCAACCCATGATCTTGAATTAGCAGCAGTTGTGTATGCTTTGAAACTTTGGAGACATTATTTGTTAGGTGCCAAATTCATTTTGTACACTGATCATAAGGCACTGAAATATTTATTCTCACAAAAAGATTTGAACATGAGGCAACATAGATGGGTAGAGTTCCTAGCTGCCTATGATTTGGATATACTATATACACCAGGCAAGGCAAATAAAGTTGCAGATGCCTTGAGTAGACAACATGCCAAGGTAGCCATGTTGATGATGAAAGAGTTTAGGGATTTGTCTATACTTACTGATTTGGAAATTGAGGAAAACAGTGAGGAACAAATGATGCCCATTGAAGAAGGTGAAGGTAAAGGGAAATTAAGTATGATATCTCTGCAATCAGATTTACTTCTTAAGATTGGGCAAATGCATGAACAAGACCTAAACATGGTGGAAAAGAAAATGCTCATATCAAAAGGGGAGGAAGTAATAAATTATCAAGTTGATAAAGATGGATATTTGAGGAATAAAAATAGGATATGTGTTCCAGAAAATATAGAATTGAAGGAGGAAATATTAAATGAGTACCATAGGAGTAAATACTCCATACACCCAGGTAGCACCAAGATGTATCAAAATTTGAAAAGAAATCTTTGGTGGAAGGGGATGAAGTCAGATGTGGCCAGATATGTTGCAAGGTGCATGACTTGCCAACAAGTCAAGGCAGAGACACAAAGGCCATCAGGACTATTGCAACCCCTTAGCATACCACAGTGGAAGTGGGAGGATATATCTATGGATTTCATAGATGGTCTGCCTAGATCTAAGAAGGGAAACACAAGTATATGGGTGATAGTGGATAGGCTAACTAAAGTAGCACATTTTATCCCAGTTAAAACAGAAAGAAATGCTCCAAAATTGGCTCAAATATTCATGAAAGAGGTAGTAAGGTTGCATGGCATACCCAAAACCATTGTGAGTGATAGGGATACCATCTTCACCTCAAGGTTTTGGAAAAGTTTTCAAGAGGCTATGGGGAGTGAATTGTGTTTAAGCACTGCCTACCATCCACAATCAGATGGTCAAACTGAGGTGGTGAACAAAGTCTTAGAGGATTTGTTGAGAGCATGTACACTGGACTTTGGAGGCAACTGGGAAGACCACCTCCATCTAGCTGAATTCACATACAATAACAGTTACCAAAGCACCATAGGGATGGCACCATTTGAAGCCTTATATGGCAAGCCATGTTTATCACCTATATGCTGGGTAGAGACTGGAGAAAGGGCTGTTCTTGGACCTGAATATGTTAAAGAAACTACAGAGAAAATTGGGTTAATAAGGAAAAGAATAGCAGCAGCTCAAGATAGGCAAAAGAAATTTGCAGATAGGAAGAGAAAGCAAGTGGAATATGAAGTGGGAGACTTTGTTTTCATCAAGATTTCACCTATGAAGAAAGTCATGAGATTTGGCAAGCAAGGTAAGCTTACACCAAGGTATGTTGGACCCTATAAAATTCTGGAAAGAATTGGTTCATTGGCTTACAAATTAGAACTACCAGAGGAAATGAAAGCAATGCATAATGTTTTTCATGTGTCCCAACTTAGAAAATGGGTACATGATAAAGAAGACATTTTGGAAGAGCCTACCAAAATTCAAATAAACCCTGACTTGGTTTATGAAAAAGAACCAGTGGGGATTATAGCCAAGGAAGAAAAGAAATTAAGGAGCAAAACTTTGAAACTAGTTAAGATCCAGTGGAGTAGTGATCCTAATGACTGCACATGGGAGTTAGAGGATAAGATTAGAAGGGACTATCCTAAGCTTTTTGCAAATTAAAAGGTAATTTTTTTTTTCTCTTTCTGGAAAATTTTTGTTATGCATGGTTGATATGGTTGAATTTGTTGCTTATGCATATGTTTGATAAGTTTTCAGAAAAGAAAAAGATGCTCACTATAAATGTTAGAAAAATTGTGAGGACACAATTCCTAAAAGGAGGGGTGAATGTAATACCCCAAAATTTTGTGAAAAATCATTTTTGAAAAATGATTTAATTTTTAAAATATTTAGATCTAAATATGGTGAAATTTCTGGAATAAATAGTGTGCAAGTATATGTGTGCACGTGCACACTGAAATGGCACAAGGAAGAACTCCAGATTTCTTGGATTTAAAACAAGAATTGAAAAGCAATACAAACATGATTTTTGGCAACATGGATATTTGATTTCTGGATCATCTTAGAAAATAAGAAAAGTAAGTTTTACTTTAAATTAGTAAACAGATTTTATTTAAAACCCAGAAGAGAAAATTATGTATATTAGTAAACCTGTATACATATAGGTGCACATGCTTCTGAAATTAAAGAGAAATTAAAATAAGCTTAGATAAGATATGTGTACAAATATATATATATATTTTTAAGCACTGAAAAGTATATATATATATATATAAGCAAGTAAAACTATGACATTAAAATGACATGAAATGTGATACAAGTTAATAAGCTTGTATAGGCAAAAATAGCAAAGGGGATTTTCAGAAATAATTAAAATATAAAAATAGGATAGTCACACTTTTAACATGACTAGGTGAGTGGCCATTCTCTGAAAAGTAAAAGGAAGAAAATGCAGCCTTTAAATTGGTTAATATGGCCGGGGTATTATGAATGAAAAATGCATGATGATAGCCAGGACAGAAATGGAATTCTGTTTCAACAAAACCCTAGAGGAAAAATGCATATAAATAGGCAGTAGAATTGTCTTTACCCCGGGCTGCACAAAAATAAGAAAAGAAGAAAATATTGAAAGGAAGGAGAAAACACTCAAACAAGAATTTTCTGGATTAATAAGAAGAAACATTTAGGTGAGTAATCTCACTGAGTTCATGGCATTAAGACCTGAGATGAGGCAGCCACTTTTTATTGCCATCTATATATATATTTCTGATTTTGATGTATATGATTTCATCAATGCCTTTTTGGATGTCTTATTTTAAATCTGATATGATTTGATATGGATGATTTTGATGATCTTTGTTGGTTGAGACATTTGTCTTTGGATGTGTATCATACTGATTTATTTATACTCACAATTGTTGAAGTCTAGGATCTTAAAAATTATATAGAGAATACTCTCAACTGTTATAGATCTATGGCATGGAAGCTTTATAAAAAAAATGATTGGAGCTGCATTATACTTGGTATAAGTGCTGAGGCTTGAAAAGAAAAATGTTAAGGGTGCAATAGAAATTTTCTAAGTGCTGAGCCCTTAATCAAATCAAAAAAAAAAGAAGAAACCCACAAGCTAAAATTATGATTGAACCAGATCTTGAATCTGAATCAATCATAAAAGGCTTGCAGATCAATATAACATGCCATGCCTCTTTTTTTTACAGTTGAAAATATTCTTATGTTTTACTAAGATCAAGACATATTGACCCCATTTAGGAAATAACTGTCTGCTTATTTCTGAGGAGAATTATGCTAAGAAAGATTATGGATGTTTCCATGTTTGCAGTGATATGTTCACTTAGCATATTTGATGATAGGATTTAAGACAATACACTAGTAAATAAACTAGGGAAGGGAAGGCCAAGAAGACTGCTCGAATGCTTGTCATATTTGAAGTATGCAAGTTGGCACATGGTTTGTTTAAGCCCTGAGATCTTTGTGCAATGATGTGAATTAGTTCATTGCAATGTGTCCCAGTGATTCCTTAATAGCAGATGAGGCAGGGATTTAAATTGAATATTACAACCTGTAAATGAAGAAATAGGAATATGGATATTTCTTAGGTTGAATGGTACGGAACCAAGATGATTCCAGTGAATGCAATTGTTGCAATAGATAATTATGTTTGCATGATTAAGTATGCAAGTGTAAGAATGATAAATGAATATATCATACCTGAATCAACTTAGTTATACTATGTTAAAGTAACTGATTGCAGAAATTAGCTTAAATAACAAGTTAGTACCCTTATATTCTCTATTGCTTAATATCATGAATAAATTGATGTTACTCATACCAGATCATAGATCTGACCCTTGTTTGCTCATGGCATCTGGGGTGTCTCATTTTAAAATGAGGCAGCCACTCATGCTCTTTCAGGTAACCCAGGCACTAAGTAAAATGAAGTAATGGCTGTTATGGAGGAGTGAATGAACATGCTAGCTAGTTTCAATAAGAGCTTAAATTGATTATATCTGCATGTATTCAGGAAAAATATTATGTTTCTAAGATTTCCAGTCATGTATTGAATATTTTATGGTTAGTGATCAAGTTGCCCTTATGATCTGTAAAGTGTCAAATTAAAATTTGTTGTTCTGTTGAAATGGTTGTGTGTTAAGGTTTGATTTGTTTTTGAGGTGGTGTCTGAAATCTAAACAAAAAAAAATATGCTCAAGTATGTTCATATAAATAAAAATCTGGAAGAAATATACAATTATGTGATAGCATAATTTATATATGTATTAGCTAATCTTGTGACATAACAGAGCACTGAGTTTTAGAACAAAATCTGGATTTAGCAAGAAGTAAACTTAAAAGGATTTTATTTTCTTTTTACTGAAATGCTTTGTAAATAAGTGTGAATTCATTTCTGAAATGTATTGAGAAAAGTAAATTGTTTTTCTAAAAAGCTTCAGACAGAATGCAATAAAAAGATATCTCCATTGCTTTGAACTAGTGCGACAGATACAGGATTCATGAGTTAACCAGCTCCAAATGAATGAAGTATTGGTTGATCATGATAGATTGTATTCTGAAAATAAAAATGCATTTCAAAGCTTAGTACATTTAGCAATTGTTTCACCCAGTTTTCTGGAGAATAAGCAGAGATATTGACATGTACATGTATATCTGTGTACATGTTGATATTTGAGCAAAAATATAATTATAATTCCTAGAACAGCTATAGGAATGGGATTCAAAAATAGTAAAGTAAGAAGAATTGTTTTGTATGATAGGTTATAGGCAAACATTATATATATATGTACAAAGATAAGTAGGTATCAGATTTCAAACTATACAAAAAAAAAACAAAAATTGTGTTTGAATCGACCTGCATAGTACTCGAACTCGTGACCTCTTGTGTATAAGTTAGGCGCGTTTCCATTACGCCTAGATGTTGCTTGTGTTCACTTAGGATCCACTTTCTTTTATACTGAATTTGGTACTATCCAGACTTTAACTCAATCATCTATATTAAAAGCTTGTTTACTACTGATTATTACTTGATCATTTCTTAAATATAATGACAGACTAAAATACATGTTTCCAGTGGATTTTATGGCCAAAAATCAAGATACAATAATTAAATCTGAATTGCTAAAAATCTAAATCAAACAGAATGTTCTTGTACAAAAAAAGAAGTATATACTCTGAATATAAACAAGAGGAACACATACATCTTCATATGTATGTGTATGTTATTAGTAATAAACTGATATATTTATATTGGTAAGTTATCTTGATCCTGGATATATAATGTTTATTGGAGAAAGAAAATGACCCTGGAAAAAATACATTTGTAATGAATGATATATCTATATATCATCTCTTAAAAAAAAAAATCCTTATGAAATTAGGGTGGAAATAGGAGGGTCATTTCAAATCCTGACTCGAGTGTCTTGTGTTTTGCTTTACGCTCGGGTCAGACTGAGTGTACCAGTATTCGAGACTCACCTTTGGAGTTGGAGCTTTGCTTGAAGATCCAGCCATCTATTCTACTTTCAGTATTCGATGATTCCAGTGATGTATTCTGATTTGTATCTGATGTATCGTATTACTCTTCTGTTGTAAACTCTGATGTATTTTATATATTCACATAGTAGCTTCATGAACTACTATCTCTTTTATTTCCGCTGCATTTACTACTCTGTGTCTGTGATCTGTGATTATTTATTTACTGTATATGCTCAGTTTTGCCAATTTAAATTAACAACGCGGTATTTTGAGCAATTCAATTCCGGCATGAGTGTCTACCTATACACTTATAATGGATGCGAATGGTCCAAAATATCGGGTCGTTACAACATCCCATAAAGTCTACATATTATGTTATAGATTGTACATACAATTAATAATGCATAACATTTATTATGATGATCATTTTAGTGGTTTAACGTGATAGTTATACAATTTTAGCCGACTCAAACTTCACTTCTATTGCATTTTATTAATAACCATAAGGATTTCTTGAAAGATAAATTTTACATTAAAACATTATAATACCAAATATAATTACAATTATATGTTAAAATTTGCTATGTTACCTGCATTAGTCACCAATACTTAGGTTAACTTAATAGAGAATTTATGAGCCAAGGTGTCTTCTAGTCATTTTCTCTGTTTTTATTTCTTCCTATTTTTTATATGTTATATGGTGATATATAAATATATATATGTATGTATGTATGTATATGAGAATGTTTTGGAAGTTTAAGTTTAAATTTAAATTTATAACAACAAAGATATTAGTAATTATATGTTAAAAATTGTCATGTTAGCATCATTACTTGACATTAATTAACTCAATGGAGTAAGCTGAGATGTATTGGTAAAGGCTAAGTCAAAACACTTCAAGACCTAGTATTTCATCTGCTGCTAATGAAACATTTATGGATATTCGGTAACTATATTTTTGCCAATGAAATATTTTCCTATCATCATTATCGTTAAACATCACTTAAATGATATAAAGGGTTAAATTGAGATTTAGATGACACGTCTGTTCTATACATGTATGCTATTGGACTTGGGCTCTTTATCTATTGTTATAAAGAGTCCAGTGTTCTTAAGAGCAAGACATGGACTCTGGTACCATCCATTGTCCATAAGGTTTCGTCTATATTGTAAGATATGGTTGAAAAATGTACGTTACCTTTATCAAGGATATATACGATGATGTTGTTACTAGTGTCAGAGCATGCGATGGTGTAACCGGTGACTTTTCCATTAACATAGGATTACATCAAGGGTCAGCTTTAAGCCCGTACATTTTTGCCCTAGTGATGGATGAGATTACGAAGGGTATTGGTATATAAGGGGAGATTCCTTGGTGTATGCTATTTGCTGATGATGTTGTGCTAATTGATGAAAGTAGGATTGGGGTTGATAGACAGCTTGAGCTGTGGAGACAAACTTTTGAATCAAAAGGATTTAGGCTTAGCAGAACTAAAACAGAGTATATGAAGTGTGAGTTCAGCGATGTCAGGTCAGAGGATGGAGATATCACTCTGGCCGGACAAATAGTTTCCAAGAAGGAATCCTTTCGATATTTAGGATCAATGTTGCAGTGTAATGGCGAGATTGATGAAGATGTTAGTTTTAGAATTCGAGCGGGATGGGTGAAATGGCGACAAATGTCTGGCATTCTCTATGACAGGAAAGTCCCACAGATGCTTAAAGGAAAGTTCTATAGAACGACAATCAGGCCTGCAATGTGTATGGTGTAGAATGTTGGCCTACTAAAAGTCAACACGTCTAAAAGATAAACGTAGCAGAAATGCGTATGTTGCGATGGAGTTGTGGTCATACAAGAAGAGACCGAATTAGAAATGATGATATACATGAAAAACTTGGAGTAGCGCCAATTGAGGAGAAGCTAATTCAACATCGCTTAAGATGGTTTGGACATCTTCAACGAAGGCCGCCCAAGGCACTTGTGCGCATCGGAATTATAAGCCACGTCGTATGCTCAAAGAGAGGTAGAGGTCGACCAAGGTTGACATGGGAGGAAGTAGTAAAAAGGAACTTGAAGGATTGGAATATATCCGAAGATCTGGTAACAGATAGGAGCGCGTGGAAGTTAGCGATCCACGTACCAGAACCATGAGCTATGAATTTTATAATTTTTAGATTATAGGACTAGGGAAAAGGAGCCTAAGACGTAGCGTTTGGTCTTTGATCAATATTACTATCATCACCATTATTACTATTTGTACTATTATCATCATTTATTTATTTATTTATTTATTATACATATATATATTTTTATCTTTATTTTTATTTTGCTTAGTTACTATTATTATTGATTTACTTATTTGACTTTATTTTATTATTGTTATTGTTATTGTTATTATTATAACCTTTAAATTAGCTTTGTCATTTAGTTTTGAGTTCCATCTCTAGCCGACCCCAACTTGTTTGGGAATAATGGCTTTGTTGTTGTTGTATTACTATAGATGTCACTACTATATATATGCACTTAAGTAGTGAATCAACGAACATTTACCTAAAAAATTCGTTAACTACATTGTAGAATTAGATAACGAGAATAAGATGTTACATATTCAAGTTCGTTCAAGGTATATTTGATTTGATGATTAGGAGAGAGTTGTGAGAAGAATGAAGTATTATTTTAACTTATGAATTGGATGTGGATGTATTTCAAATAAACAATATGCTACATATGAATATACTAGCTCTACTTATTGGATTACCCTCACTAGCGATTGATGTATTCATATCAGTGAACATCGCAAATGTGCAGTTTTATTAACATCTGAACTTGCAAATATTTTCAATGGTACTCATTACGAATTTGAACCTGATGGTCTAATTTCATTTATTCATACTTCTATATCACTTCATTTGAACCTGACGGTAATTATTTGGAATTGTACAAACTCAATATCATCCATAGCAAAATCATATTCACGATTTGTTTTTACCACCAGAAGTTGTGAAATTTGAAGGAAAATAATATGTTATATACATGCATTGTAGTATGCTATATAAAAAGACTGTCCCATCAAACTGAAAACCAAAGAGTATGAGTTTAAAACTAATAGTCAAATTTTATTATTTAATACCTCAAAGTATGTTTGTAATGAGATTGATTCATATTTTATTGGAAGTTTACTAATGTTGTTTGATATTCCTAGATGTTACAAATGAAAAAGAAAAATGATATAGTAGTTTTCGCATACCCCTTTGTGGCCAACACAATAAACTTGTCTTTTTAATGAGGCATCTATAGGATATTTCAGGAACCGAAATCAATCAAAAGTCCTTGATGCAAAAACCTTCAAATGCACAGGTCACACCCAGATTGGGATTATTACTATTTGGCAACCAAACACGAGCTACTTATGGTTCATTCCTGAGTGCAATACTCGGCCTTTACTTTGATTGATATAGCAATACATAACATAACTTTATAGGATCGGTAAGATGAAGATGAGAAAAACCTCACTAAAACCTGTACATGTTATATTGGCTTTTATATGTGCACATTTGTTGTGTCTTGTTAGTAATTAGAGCAATCTCCAATAGCAAGTCTAGATATTACAGTACGTATTTTGAGCCAAAAAATGCCTTTCAACAGTCAATCACAAATCGTAATATTACAAATTGTTACAAATTTTGATTACAAAATTTTATTGATTTATTGATTACAAAATTGCTAGTCTGTTTTATAGAATAAATATAAGTAGTCCTCCAAATTCAAGCAACATTTCAACTTCAGTCCATGTGGTTTTATGATTTCGTAATCATTGTGATACACATAAACCGATTAGATTAAACTGATTTCCATTGCAGCACGGTGTAAGTCCAAATCATCATAGTTGGTCTTATGCACCTAGGTTGCTTTTGGAATTTGATCACCAAACTCTCTTAAAAAAAATCAAAATGGAAGTTTATTCATAAAATCACCGATTTAATAGTTAAAATCAAACCATGTATGTTAGCATAATTAGTAGTTCAAAAATTAGTAAAATGGACTTGTCAATATCATTGAAATTCTGAGTTAAAGACTTTGGTACATTGATCAACCGTTTGTTTGTCTTGTTTTTAACAAAACAGGGATCCAAATCCTTCTTAGGACGTCTTTTGACTTAGCCATTGTTGGCCTTTCCTATTGGATGTGATTTGATCTAGAATTTATTAATACTCTGATACATACATTAGCATTGACTTGGATCTACTACGCTATTACTTGAAAAATTGATCAATCATCTAACCCATCCTATTAAATCACAAGATTTAAAAGTAGAAATTAAAAATATGGTTTCTAGTTTTATTCAACAAATATGTTATAAAAAATATTCCGAATCTAATCGCTTTAATCTTCATTTTTCTTTCTTTTTCTATGGAATTTGGTTGGTAGAAGTTCGCCTTTGCTCTCATTAATTTGGTATCACTATCAATAATTTTTATAGAATGTACGAAATACAACTCCTATGAAAAAGTAGTGCAATAAAAATTTGAGAAATGAAATTTGCCTTTAAAAGCTTTTCAGCATCATACCTTGACAACTTCAGAGAAGGAAAAAGCAATAACACAGAATGATGTCTTATAGCCATTATTCAGAGAAATCAAAATTGAATATTTAGATAAAGTCAAAAGCAAAAAAATGAAAATCAAATCAAATATGCTCACCTGAATAAATGAAGCCGTCAATAAATCAATTTGGCTTCATCGAATATTCAGACGAAAGAAGCTTGCTTAAATGGGAGCTTGATTTTGAGAAGGAATTCATAGGAGATAACTGGTTTCGATGAAAATTAGTTGAATTCAGTTCGATGGAAGCATGCTATGGGAAAAAAATCGCACGAAGTAGAAGAGCATTTAGCGGCTAAAAATTAGGGTTAGGAATGGTAGAACTGTTTGTTCTTTTTTCACCGTGAAGGAAACATAGTTTGCAGCTTATATTTTCAACGAAAATAAAACATTTAGAAAAAAAAATATGGAAACACTTAGGCATGCGTAGCTACATTTGTTACCGGTTTTAGAGCTAGAAACGTTAAAAAAAAATTCAAACTAGAAATGTAACGTGTTTCAAATTTACCTATTTGGTGCAGTGGATCAAATAAGGTTTACTAAAATTAATTGTATGTAAATCATCTAACTAACAACGAACCCACTCACCTTTAAAAACTATCCCTTTTCTTTTAGCGTTCGGAATAACCTCTGTATGTTATAGATCTTCCCTTGATTTGATTTAATTTCTCATCTTCTCTTTTGGATTTTTAATTTAATTTTTGTTTTGAAGAAATTTGGTTTAAATAGAAAAGAAATGGTAGAGCGTGGGTACCGTTTATTTTATGATGAACTAGGTTTTGGTTTAACAATTTATTTATAGACAGCTCTTAAACTGGATCGTTTACTAGAGATACACTTTAATCTCAGTGCTCGGAAATAGATACGACAAAATCTATACATTAAGTAAAAGATACGATCAATCTAGACTGTTCGGCCTAGGTAAACCCTAATCGCTGATCGCTCATCGGTCGACCGCTGGGTCTGATATAGTTGACGGCTGCAGGTCGACAGGTCGCACCCAAGGTGATCCGTAGGTTTAGTTTTGATTAATTGATTTTCAACGTTTATTACTTTCCAAATTTACTTAATTATTTTCAATTCTAAATTTTAAAACATTAATAACTTTATCATATTAACTCCGATTTCAAAACATTATGTATAAAAATTGTTTAGAAAACTATGAATACAATAGTCCAAGTTTCGTAACTAAATTCAAACATTGGCGAAATTTTCACTTTTACCCTTTTACATTTAAAGTTAATTGTTTTATTAAATTTCCGAAGTGCTACAATATCCCATCAATAATCCAAAATATATTTGAAAATGATAGACATAAGAACGAATCTGAAGGGGAGAAGAGGGACCGTTCAGCATATATTTAAGTGAAAAATAGTGTTCAACTTATATTAATATAGTGTGTTTATGCAGTCTGTTGTTCAAACTCTACACACGATCTACCGTCCACCCAGCAAGTATATTGTAAAACAAACTGATAGAAGTACATGACATTTTTATTCTTTAGGAAATACAAATCCATCAGACACAACATGTTTCTTTATATTACACCAACTATATTGTAATACAGGTTTATAATCATCCCTCCAAACTATATACCCGGCAATACATACTTCATGTTACCCAAATTTCAGACGATAGTACACTGTCGACTGAAAAGGTAAAATTTTTTTTTTACACGGATCGATATACACCATCGAATCGATCGTTATTCAAAGTAGTCGGCGGTACACTATTGGTCGAAACAAACGTCGGAGTAAAATGAAGTTGACACGAAGATGTATTTAGCTCCCCTGTTACCTAATCATGTCTAGCAACTTTCAATTGCTCTTTCCAATTCACCTTCCTTTTTCTCCGAACCAGCCATCTCCACATCTTCTCCTTCAATCTCCAACGGCTTAAAAGTATAAAACCTCGTACACAAAAGATAATACAAAAGATTTGCCACCTGCAGCCCAGTCACCAACCAATAATAACTGTCCAATTTTCCTCTGTTAATATTATCCTGCAACCAATTTCCCCTTCTTCTAGTCGCATCACTTATGATGGTAACCAATGCAGTCCCCATATAACTCCCGATCGACCCTGCAAGATTAAATAACCCTATAGCCATACTTCTCATACTCTCCGGTGACTGATCATACAAAAATTCCAGATGCCCAACTGAAGTAAAGGCATCTGCAAAACCGTGAATAGCGTACTGTGGTACTAACCAAAACACACTGATTGGAACTACAACAGTTGGCTGATCTAAAAGCCCATGTGCTTTAGCAGCTTCTTTTCGTTTGGCTTCCACTAATGCAGCTACTATGTTCGATAAAATGGATATGGATAGACCAATTCCAATACGTTGCAGATATGTTATACCTGTACAAAGATAAGCTCGTCAGTATTATCATTATGTATATCATGTTATGAGCAGATTACTTTGGCACAAGTATAAGTATACCTTTGGGGTTGCCAGTAAATTTACGCACGATAGGAATAAAAACTCGATCATATAAACTAAGGCCAAGAACCAGAGCGATAACCGAGAAAATTGACAGGGTGGCAGCAGGAATTTGGAAGCCGTTAGGTTTGAAGTGGCGGTCCATGGATTTGGCTTGAAGGATAGCAAATGTGTAGTTATGTGAAGCTGCAGTTGTTACTAGTATGCCTACTGACCATATTGGAATCATTCTCACTATGGATTTCAGCTCTTCTATTCTGTGGACTGTTGATAGTCTCCATAGGTTCGGTTCACCTGTTTCTTTTATGTCTCCGTCTGTTACTATTGCAGCTCTATCCAGAAACCTTCATCATAGTTCACACAATTACTTTGTTAGCTAGCTATAGAGTTAACATAATAACTATAAGACCTGATATGTGTCTTGCATAAAAACTTCCAGGTTTTTCACTGGTGTAAACTGCAAATACCAGTTTAAAAATGAACTTTGATCACTTGCTCTTGTTGAAAACCAAAATAGTATAGTTTATCGATGTTTTTAACTAAGGCTGTTATGATAATGGTAAATTTACCATAGCATTATCAGGCAGTCAGTTGAAATTTTTGAGTAATGTCGGTATATTAGTATAATCGGTATGGTAATGTTAAATTTACTGTTTACTACAGCAAACCATTGGTAATTTTTTGTCAAAATCTGTGGTAACGGTTATTTACCAGTCGATTTATAGTACATGGATATTCATGTAATAATTTGTATTATAGGCATTTATAAGCAAACAGATGATTAGGTTTGGTTCGGGAATCTAGTTCAAATGATGCTAAATGCATTTTTCTTTCTTTCACATTGATGATTTTGTCAACTAACACAATGAAGCATACGATGAAACACCATTGGAATGTAAAAACATGTAAGTTTTAATTTATTTTAGATAAATGGTAATTTACCATTACCAGTGTATCTGTTACCAACTTATCGATATATCAAACTTAGTATACTAGCAAATCGATAACGGTAAATGATTTTTAGCTTTTCAATAAAAATGGTACGGTAATAATATTTGCAAAACGGTAATGGTAACTATTACCATAGCAGTCCTAATTTTAACCATTAAATTTAAAAATGACATAAGATTCAGATCCCTTGGTCGTCATGTACTTTGGATTTTAAAGAAAGAGAGAAAAAAAAAGCAGCAAAAACTAGTGAAGTGAAGTAATTTAGGCTCACTTGAACTGCGGAGTATGTAGCAACCTCCCAAAAGTAGAAATCCCAGCATCCAACTTCTTATCAACATAGAGAAATCCTGCATCATCAGGATTCTGCAACTTCCTCTTCTTAAAAGCAGCAACCGACACTTGTACTAAGCGAGTTAAAGGACTTCCATCGGGTTTAAACTTAATATAAAGTGGATATCCAATAACAAAAGCAACAACCGATAAAAACATAGCGATGCTAGGAATCCCAAACCCCCAACCCCACCCTACGTTATCTTGAACATAAACCACAACAGTTAAAGCCAATAGTAAAGACAGTCCTAAAGTGAAGTAGTACATGTTGAAATAATTCCATTTCTGCTTGTTTTGCTTGTGCAGCTCGAATTGGTCTGCACCAAATGCAACTACACATGGGCGAATACCACCTGCTCCAATACAGGTGAGAAGGAGAGAGGCATAGAGGATTAGTAACTGCCATGATGATGCAGGTTGGCAAGGCTGTGGAGGTGTACATTGTGGTGGTCTTAGTGCTGGTAGTATTGCTGATACTGTAAGTGTTATCATCCCCTATAAAAACCAATATTCTCTTAAGTTAAGTTTATCGCATGCTTATATTACTTATAAACAAATATCATGCATGTGTGATTGATTATCTACCAGCTGATAAAATATAGAGCCAATGGTTATGGTCCAAAATCGGCCTGCAAAAGAATCAGCAATAATAGCACCAAGAATAGTAGTAAGACTGGAAGTGCCACCAAAATTTGTAAGAGTGTTGGAAGCCTGAACGAGAGGCAAGTGCAACTCGCTAGTTAAGTACGATATCATATTTGCATTGAATCCAGCAATTGCAAATTTGTCACATATCTCATTACCTACAACACCATCATGTAAGCATAAGAATTTGCATGGAAGTATGGAATATGAAACAAACTACTGATGTTTAGGTATGTGGTTAATACCTAGTATGAATGGCATGGTCCTGAGACCTCCTTGTTTCCTTTTCTTCTTCTCCATTCCAGTTACTTCAGACATTGGTTATTGAGTTTTGTTTTAGTGAAACTTGTTTCTTTTAGTTTACTTATGTGTGTTGCTGAACAATGAGATGCTGGTTAATCTGAATAGAGCCAATCGAACTCTGAGTATTCAAAGTGGACGATAGTTACACCTATTTATAGGCAGAGGGTATATACAGCTCATAGTATCTTTACAAAAGAATATAGCATAAATAAATTACAGAATGAATTATGAGATAATACAAGGAAAAATACTGACCAAGCATGTCACTGTTTACAATATTGGTACACAACTGTTCCTAATCATATAGGACATCCTTTAAAATTATGTGAAAATTTTTGGCAGGTCTTTTTTGACGTTTAGATAATGCTGTTATCAATGACTAGTAGTAATTGTCGTAGACTAGAGCATGTGTGTGGGTTATATTTGTTAGTGGTTGGAGATGCTTTCAAGTTTTAACTCATTCTTTACAAGTTTTTGCATTTTTTTTTCTTCCAGATTGTAATTGTGCGTGTATATAACCAGTTCATAATTTTACTACCTTAATCAAACAAGATATTATATTTTTATACAAGTTCATAAGGTATTATTAACTGCAGAATCAATTTGATTCAGAACAAAAGTTATGGATCATTTACGAGAGCTTCTGCTTCTGATGTTAGAAAATGAAATGTATTTACGAGTTTTCGTACCAAATTTACACACCTTATTTATAATGGATAATCTGTTTGTTATTGTTTAAGTAACATTTGGTAAATTATAATATATTTAATTATTCCGGGTGATTGTTGATCAAAGCATATTCTTCTAAGGAAATATTTAGGAACATGATTTGAAACCATATTTACTGGAAACTAAAAAACATCTATTGAGCTTAGTTATAATGTCCTTATATTAATTAGTTGTAGAATAAAAATTAGTCCGCTTTGTTCATTGAGCGTCTTTGTTGCCAAATTGAATTGGAAATCGAAATCAAAGTTTGACAATGACTGCTGAAATTCCCACTACCAATTTCCATTGAAACTGCTAAGTTATAGATTTTGGACAAGCCAAGGATATGCATATCTTACATAAACAGCGACAATTCTTGCATGGTACATGCTTTTATCTCTACCTTTATAGTCTATACCTTTATATTACAAGCGTCTAAAAAATTAGATATGGAACATAAGATAAAGAATATTCAACTTTCAGTCCAACAAAATCTTAATATATACATTTTTTTTATATGCTGCTTAACACCAAATTAATTTTTTTTTATTCGGTCCTAAACGGCCGTGTGTTTTTTATTTTCAACGGTTGTTCATTGCTTTAGAACGATAAACAACTGTGCAACTTTGATTTTTAAAGGTCGTTCACCGTAGTACGAGGATAAACAACCGAACAATATGTGAATACATATTTGATAAAACAAAATAATGTATGGTGTTAGTAAACACGTAAATAAAGTTTGCATGGCGGTCATTAGCTAGTAATATACATAATTCAGAGCAAGAACGTACAGTGCACATTTTCATTAGTTTATGAGTTCCTTATTTTTATTTTTTAACCTGGGCACAACCAACAATCTTATCACTATTATACATAGTCATTGACTCATTGGAAGCTTAGCATTTTATATAATTGATTTTTTTTAAACGATAATAAAAAATCACAGTTGGGGGAAAAAGTGGAAGATAATTCACTTTATGGATTAGGTAGTTTGGCTGAAAGTAGTGCATGTAGGCATCACTACCCCCATACTAACTTAATGTAAAAGGACTTGAATATAACTATAGGCGTGCCCATTCTTTTCTTTTTGAAGTAAAAAGAAGAATCAGACATGGAGAAGTTTAGGTAAAATTGGAGTTTGGGTAGAAAACCTGTATAGTCAGTCGGTTTAAATGAATTTTTAAAGTAATGTTGTTGAACGGCCACTATTTGATTATTATTTTTTTTTGTTTACAAAACCTGGGTTCAGAAAACCAACAGAAGAAGACATAGACCTAAATAATCTGGGAAGCACTTAATTAAGTTATCTCGGTTTGGCATTTTTGATATTTTAAAGTATGATTCGCAAGGCAGTGCGCAAAATAGAATGAAAGAAGTTGATTTGGAGTATCCCACCGAGAATGCGTTGCACTTGTACGGACAAAAATTGTTCAAATAACTTTTGTATATTCAAATGGGAGAGGAAAAGAAAAACATGTTCCGCACTTTCATTTCACCACTGTACCGACAACCGAGTACAGATCACAAACTAAAAATAAAATATAACATACTTCAATACAGTCTAGAACTTTCTAATACCATCCAATATGAAATTTATACTTCAAACATTGAGGTAATTAAACTTATGACAAGAATCGTCTCTTTTCCAGTAAAAACTAAAAAAGGGATTCACTTAATTAAATGTACAATTGAATTAGAAGTAATCAACGGTTTAAATCAAATACATGCTAGAACAGTAGACGTCGATCATGTTGTAGCTAGGGACTACATGCACAATTGTATATTCTTTGTAACATATTCATGATTCTTCGAACATTCACCTAACTGAACAAAGATTCTTGTTACTTAGGATTAACACTGCTAACATGCAGGGTTTGCATGATGAAATAAATATTTTTGGCTTAACATATTGCATGACATAAGAAACCACTAGTTTGTCCAAACTGTTTCTTGTATGTACAGATATGAAATGAAAATCTGGAACATTAATTATTTGTCTAAAGATCCCTGAATTATTATTTTTTTATTTTTTTAGGGCCGACTAGTATTTTAATCCTATATTGCCTGATACAGATACAGTACATGATGTCCAGGCGTTTTGGTGGTTTCTAGCTACGATGACTTAAATAAGTTTGGAAAAAGATAAAATAAGAATCAACTCAGTAGCTCTCTTCGTTTTTAGCTTTATTGGGAGAAATATATAAAGTGACAATAATTCAACCGTAGATAGTGTTCAAATTAATTTGTTTGTCGCTTCAATCGGTACTGCAAGTGACAATTAAGAATGCTCTAATAATTTCGTTTTGAAGACGACTGATCAAATATCTATTGATAACGTTTTGCTTCCTGTGATTCATACAACAGCTACAAACTATTTTGCCCACATCATACAATGACATATTTTGCGATATGGAATCATGGGTATATTATATTGAGAAATAACTCATACTTCTCATGACTTTAGGTACACTCTTTTGTAGTTGATAGAACAACGTTGCATCTAATTGTACATTTTGAATTCATTTATTGTCAGTAGTGCTAAAGTCTTTTTTGAAAAAAAAAAAATGAAAACAAAGCTAGTGACTATGTATAAAAGTGGGATCATAAATAATATGCTTTGCTAATTATTGATTCACGTAGTGACAGTTTCCTACTGGACAAAGTTCAGGTTACATCAAATCGTCCCAGAAGCAAAAATGAACTACCATTACAGCAATGTTATATGTTATATTGATATTGATAACCGTAGAAGACAAACAGTAAAATCGTCTGAATAACAAAGAATGGACATATATTGGAAAGAAACCGTGATGGACGATCGGAGGAAATCATTATTGTTTTTGTTTTTTTGACTGGGAGCATGAACACTTTAAGTCTTCACCACATGTGGCTAAGCATGCTATCAGGAACAATTGACTGGCAAATGAATATCAAGCGCTCATGCCTCACAAAATGTACAAACATTCGGTGTACCATGATGCAATGTTTGCCTTGAAGAAAGGGTTGAGGTTTGACATTCCCGCGTACCGTACGCGTTCGTTTCACCGTGTCTAGCCGAAGTCAACGGTCGAAGTCTCCCTGTCGGCGTCCCGATTGAATATCCTTTCATCGCTTCCACCAAGGCGATTATCTGGTCTTGGCAACACATTATAACAAAAGGAATCTCCAATGTTACGTGCCACCAATCTCATATATATATCACGATTATTTCAAATATCTTGCGATGTTGGACTTTTAACATGTTCAATCCACGCATCCATTCTATTTACAATGCGAGCCACATCTAACAGAAAGAATTTGGATAAATTTATAAAAACAACCACAAATGCATTTCTCTATATTATAATGGTCCCATATTTTTGCTTTGTTTTTTTGCAAGAGAACTAATATTTCATTTAAGAGAATAAAAGTAATAATATGAGGATGAGGTTTTAACCCAGTCCATGAGCAAAAAATAAAAATAAATAAATAAATAAATAATACGCATCCACTAGAATGGATGGTTGAAATTCATCGTATTTCAACTCACTCTCGTATTCCTAATCATAAATTTTGCCGACATCAATCATTTTCACTACTCCCTCTTCCTTTAATTAATTCATCAATCCAATCCTAGGTTTGATCAAAGTTCCATTTATGCCTAAAGCTAATGGACAGTTGTAAGGCTTCATTCGTTTGTGGTTTGTTGTGGAGTTGGCATACCCCACAAATTCATCGCTGCTATCTCTTTGTAGTTGTTTGTAATAGAACGATTTGCTTTAAAGATTATGTTAACCAATGATTTTCTACTATTTCTAACTATTTCAAAATCGATGACAACAAATATTTCCTTGCGTATTTTTGATTTTGTATGAGGTAGAATGTAGCTATTGTTATGAAATTTGAATTTGAGACCGCTCTAATCCAAACTTCAAACGCCGTGGAAAATATATATCGTTACAAGATATGCAAAAAAAGCCACTCAATATCTCAACATCAAATCACAATCCATTCCAAATAAAATCAAATCACAATCCGTTCCAAATAAAATCAATAATAAAAGTAAATCATACACAAGATTTATAGTGGTTATATTAACATCGTGTTAGTGTACATCCACTTTAAAGAGAGCTTTTTTAATTACCAATAATAAAAGAGCACAAGAGATTGATTACAATCATCATTCAAAATTCTATTGAATTTGATTTGCGAAGATTAAGAATTGAAAAAAAATTGATGGAGAATTCCCATTTCTATTTGAAAATGAACACCTCCTCTAATTTCAGATTTGAAATAGCCTTTTATATGGTGAAAAATCGAATGGAAATAACCCAATTTGCCCTTTGAAGCAATACCCATCGTTACAAAATTGCATGGGCAAAACAGTCTTCAAAAACAACTGTCATACGGTTGAATTTCCGATTCAAACGTCTGACTTCAGCACCCCCAGACGTTTGAACCAGACGTCTAATCCATTAGTTTAGACATTTGAAATCGTCCAAAACAAACTGAAACGTCTCAAGATGGTTTCCCGAGTCATTCAAACATCTGAGGGGGTATCTCGGACGTCTGACTCCTAACTCAAACGTCTGAGAACCTACCTCAGACCTCTGAATTGACAGAATTTAAAATTTCTTGCTTCAACCTGTGATATCTTCCTCTTTCGAGCTTCGATTCACAAATTGTCTTCACCAATATCAAGCTACTTCCATCCCCTTCAACTCTACATAGTGTCATCGAAATTTAACACTCCACCTCGATACAATATCCATCTACATACACCACTATAAACCAACGATACCAAGTCATCACCAAACTCTATCTTTAACCATGGAACACTTGGATACTTTTCCAACGAGTTTCGGCAAAGCCGTCGCCCATTACACTTCGCCAACGAGCTCCGGCAAGACCAACCGTCCGCTAACGAAGTGTTGAAAGTATCCAAAACCAAAAACATCTTACCAAAAGACAAAAGTACTTTGGATTACAGACAGATACTTACCAAGAAGATAGAACTATAATCTCTCACTGATACTCTTCATCATCGATAACCATAACTACTCCTTCAACCGTGCCACCCCATGGCATCTAGCACTTTAATAAGATAATCAAGTTTGAGCAATGCATGACACTCTTAGGGAAATGCACCTAGTGCGGTAGCTAATCGAGTAGCTTTAGAAGCGTGTGTACAAGCTCGTAATGAAGGATGTGATCTTGCTCATGAAGGTAATGATATTATCCACGAAGCTTGCAAATGGAGTCCTGAACGAAATTAGGATAAATACCAATTCCTATTATGGGTAAAAGGATACATATCGAAATAAATAGTTCTCATGGTCCATAATCCACAAAATTTGAGTTTAGAACATTGAAAAAATTGTATTTATATAACATTGAACTTCCTAACTGGCAATGCTTTTGTAAACATATCTGTCACATTATCCTTTGTGTGCACTTTTCGAAGATGAGCAAGTTTATCTTCGTCCATACCTAACAAAAATGAATCTCTCATCTCCATATGCTTAATCCGAGAGTTAAAAGCCAAACTCTTCGCCAAATGCATAGCACTTTGGCTAGCACATTGAACATCAATACTATTGTGTTCAAAACCCAAGTCACACAATAATCACCTCAAGTATAGTGCTTTCTTTGCTGCTCCACCGCAGCTATGAACTCCCCTTCCATTGTGGGTAGAGCAATCACAGTTTGCAATCTCGATTTTCAACTTATGGTCGTACTACCAAGAGTGAATACATATCCGGAAGTTGATTTCCTCTGGTACCTATCATCAGCGTAGTCCGAATTACAATAACCAACCAACTTGCAATTTATCCCATCACTACCGTAAAAAACAAGACGATGACATGAAGTACCTCTAAGGTATCTCAAATAACTTTAACGACTTCCCAATGCGATTTTCACGGATTAGCCATATACCGACTAATCATCGCAACAACATTTGTAATATTGGGCCTTGTACACACCATGACATACACTAAACTTCCAACTGCACTTGCATATGACACTCTTTCCCTATATGCTTTGTCTTTCTCCAAGATAGGTGATCTCTTAATCGAAGGCTTCATATGCAAAGGTAAAGGTGTATTAGACACCTTTGCATTCTCTATGCTAAACCGACAAAGCACTTTCTTAGTATACTCCTTTTGAGTCAATTTCAACTCATAACACTTTCAATTCCTTTCTATTCCCATGTCCAAAATTTTCTTTGCCTCTCCATGATCTTTCATATCAAATTACAATTTTAAGAAATTTTTTAACTTGTTGATTTCATTTTTATCTTTCGAAGCAATAAGCATGTCATCCACGTACAAGAGTAAATACACATAACAATCATTTTTCAACCTCTTGAAATATACATAAGCATCTTTGATGCTTCTATCAAAACCATTTTCATGCATAAAACGATCAAATCTCTTGTTCTATTGTCTAAGTGATTGCTTTAAACCATATTGTGATTTTTTCAACTTGCAAACTAAATTTGACTTACCATCTACAACAAAACCTTCCGGCTACTCCATGTGGATGTCTTCATTCAAGTCACCATGCAAAAATGCTGTTTTTACATCAAGTTACTCCAATTCCAAATCATAAATAACAATTATAGTAAGTAATATCCGGATTGAAGTATGGCGCACAACCGGTGTAAAAATTTCATCATACTCCTTTCCCTTCCTTTATACAAACCTCTTAACCAATAATTTAGCTTTGTACCTCCCATCGTCCTTCACCTTGTATGTAACGACCCGTAAATTTTAACGGTTTTAGTAACGTAATTAACTGAATTTTAGTGAAATTTTAAATAATTGAATTTGGAAATAAAAATTTGATATTTGGAATAGTCTATTTTAACATAGGAACTGGTAAATTTTTATTGGAAAATATGAAAGTAAATTCTGTTGTGTAATTTTCAATTTAAAAATCAGTTAATATTTGTTGAAAATAAAATATTTTCGAAATCTGAATATTTTTATATAATAAAATATTTATCATTTTCTGAGTGAGACGTTATATTTCGTTTCGTCAAATTTGGACTTCTCTAGCCCCGTTTATCTTATTTTCGACGAATTTGCATTAGTTTAGCAGCGAAATATTGACTTTTGATAGGATGGTTGTAGCGCTAATATCTATATACCATTCTGTTCATCTCGTCGTTCTGATCTCCGCAGTATATTTATTTGTAAATTTCGGTGTTCGGTATGCGACGAAATCGACAAAATGATTAGCCATATCGGTTCCACATTTGGGTCTTTTAAGCTTTCTGTGGCCTTTCATTTGTCCATCGGTTGGAGCAAACAACCAGTAGCCTTTTACAATTCCCAAATTTCAACATGTGACTTTTACTATTCCCCATTTTAAATTTATTTCTAGTTCGTTCCATTCCAATGTTTCATCTTTTCGTTCTGATTCTTCTGGGAAAAGTTTATATAAATAAAGTATATATATTGTTTGCCTCCTTTGTTTCTGAAACGTTGCTCACCATCTCTTTGCAAATCTCCGTGGCCGTCCACCTTCATTTCCGCTCTTCCCAACCAACAGCAGCAACGCCTTGTCTTCTCTTATGTTCGTTTTTGATTCAAAATAAATATAAAAATAAATAGATATAAAGGAAGCATTCATATATATTTTCTTTAGCTGCTCGTTCTCCTTCCACTATGCCAAACACACCACCCACCTTCACCGTCCACCACACGCAAGTGTTCCACCCTCACCATGTTTCCCTCGCCACCTGACATTTCACCAAACTCCATGCGTCATTTGCCTTTCACCTGACCCTCCTCCTCTTCCTACTGCTCCGGCCACAAATCACTTCGTCCACCACTTCTCCCCCCTTACGTCCGTCTCTGCATCAACGTCAGCCACTCACCCTCGCCGATCCGAGCCTCTCCACGTGCACAACCTCCAACCGGCGACGACCACCATAACCTACGACCTTCATTCTCCTCCACTCCATTTTCTTGACTGCCGCCTTCCCTTGTTGTTCACCGCTCAGCCACGACTATTCCATAGAGCAACTCGAGCCAACCTGCCACTCTCACCCCACCGTTGCTCCACTTCCACGCAAGCCAAGCCCACTGTTGTGCCGCCATTCTTTGCTTGAACCCTGGCCACGTGAGCAGCTGACTCCCCTTCTCTATTAGAACATATATATATATATATATGTTATATACATTGCTTGAATATATATATATATGTGTGTGTGTGTGTTTTGTAATCTTTTGATATTGATTTGATCTGTGCTTTGTTTGATTTCTATTCTAACCAAAAGTATATATGACAGCATATATATATATATAGGTTGTTGTTGCAATGTGTACTTGTTGGCGGAAAAGTTAAATTATATTTGCTTTTCAATCCAAGCTATATATATGTTATGTATCTTGCACATGTATGTTTTGTCGACAGAAAACTATATGCTGCATATATATATATATATATATATATATATATATATATATTGTTCCTTCAATAAAAAAAAGTATATATATATTTGTTTCATTAAATCCTCGAGCTAAATCAGTTTTTGTGCTTGTCGCAGCAATTTGACTTGTCGTGCCTGATTAATGCCCATATCCGTTATATTGTTCTTTGTCGTCGTGTTTTCCATAGCCACGAAAGGTGAGCAATCACTCACGATTAACATTCTTATATTTAGTAAAATTTAATTCACATGAAATGACGATTGAAATATGCTGTTAAATTTGAATTGTTAAGTTATTTAATTGTTAAATATGATATGCCATTATCTGCAATTGTTCACCAACGACATATGACACCATAACCTGTTGTGTATATTATATTTAAATTGTTACTGATGATATATGCCTGTTGTTGATATGTTATATTTTTATTATAATTGTTCTCACACTGCAAGTTCCCTGTTAGTTTAGAATTCCCTATGGGTTAAAATGATACATACCCGAACGATCTTATAGATTAAGGGAAAATCGTTATGGGTTGAAATGATAAACCCAAGCGATTTTCATTGATTTTGAAATTTTGGGATTGCGGGTTGAAATGATATATACCTGTAAATATTTAAATTGTGGGTTGAAATGATAAATATCCGTATCACTTGACCATAAGATAGAAAATTATATACGGACACCGTTGGTCTATATTTGAAAATGATTGCTAAAGTTTGAAAGGAAATATATGGATTTTATTAAATATTGATTTTTAAATTATAATATAAAGTATTTATTTTAATATGTGCAAAATTTAGATATTTAAAATTATATGTTTTGGAAATTTTAAACTTATAAGTTAGTTTTGAAATTATAAATTTTAAGATTTTTCGTATAATCTTATTTTTTTTAAAATATATAAAATAAGATTTAATACAAAATATACATATATATAATAAGATTTAATTTAACATACATTATTTTTAAGTTAAAAAAAATATGAATTGAAATATATTGAATTTGAGATTTTAAAGATAGGATTTTATAACTTGATTTGATAAAAAGTGATTAAATGAATATTGTTAACCTTAAATAAAATTGAGACTGAAAATTTAATATTGATTTAAATTTATAAATTGAGATTTTATTTAATTGTTATTAAAATGATTAAGTGAATAATTTCCAATTTGAATAAAATTAAAGTTAAATGTTGAAATATAAATGCAACTTATATTGAAATTGTTTGAATATTTAAACCTTGAATCTTATTGGAATTGAAATGATAGTTCAAACCTGGATTTGAAATCGATAAATATTGAAATGGTTTATTGAGAATTTGAATTGAATCTTTAACCTTTTAAAAGTTTTGAACAGGGATTGATTTAAATTGAATTTTGGAATTTAAGTTGATTTGAATCGATGTGTGGAATTGGATGAAACAATTCAAATTTGGAAACTATTTCAGTATATAATCTCTTTAAATAAATATAAACTATTTTTAATGTACAACTATTTTAATATATAAATGTTTTAATATATAAACTATTTTAATTTATAACTATTTTAATATATACTATTTTCAACATCTAAACTATTTAAGTTGGAACTGTTATGATTACGAAATTGCTATGATTTCAAAAGTGTTATAATTTCAAAAGTGATATGATTTCAAAAGTGTTATAATTTCAAAAGTGATATGATTTCAAAAGTGTTATAATTTCAAAAGTGATATGATTTCAAAAGTGTTATAATTTCAAAAGTGCTATGATTTCAAAAGTGTTATAATTTCAAAAGTGATATGATTTCAAAAGTGCTATGATTTCAAAAGTGATATGATTTCGAAAGTGTTATAATTTCAAAAGTGATGATTTCAAAAGTGTAATGATTTCGAAAGTGTTATAATTTTAAAGTGTTACGATTCTGGAAATGAATATTATTTAAAGCAAATAATGATATCAAATTGATATGGTTTTGAAATGAATATGATATTTTGGTATGAAGTATGAACTATTTGAAATGAAATGACCACGGTGTGAAATAAGCGTTTGGTTGTTAAAGAGACCGGGATCAGATATTGTCATACTCTCTGCCAATACCGAAAACCACTTTAACAACTGTGTACGTGGTGGAGATTCCAGAACGAAGTAGGATGGTTTGACGACGATTCTATATGAGGTTTTAGCGCAGCCCTGATTCCCGTGAGTCAGCTTGATGTGGCTAAAACAAGAGCTATACTGGGCCAAGTGGGGTCATTCCCCCTATCGGGCACATTTCATCGATATCATTCTATTGCTTTTGTGATTTGATTGGGTGCACTTTTGATTTGGTAGTGTGTCTCAAGGTGGGCGGTAGTAACTGCTATGCGTTACCACAAGTCCGGGAGTGCAAACGGTATTTCTACCCTGGCATTGCCTCACGTGCCTTGTCACATGCCTTATCGCGCCTTCTACGAGTTTGGTTTGTACAATACCTGTGGAGTGCCCTCTGATAGCCCTCCAGTTTACGGAGGAATTACGGTACTGTATAGACTATGAGAATATATAAAATGTGTTAAGGGGGATATGGGTAACGCCTTAACGCTATTTTAATAGTTTACTTTACTATAGACATATTATAATAGCATATATTACTATATAGTAGATAGTTCCACGGATCCTTAGAGGATGGAAATCCCTAACATCCTTTAAGTTACTTGTATTTCAGTTGACATTTCACTTGAGTTGAATTTATTAATATAAGAATGTTAATCCTGACTCGAGTGTTTTGTGTTTTGCTTTGTGCTCGGGTCTGACTGAGTGTCACAGCATTTAAGACTCACCTTTGGAGTTGGAGCTTCGCTTGGAGATCCATCTATCTATCCAGCTTTCAGTCATTTCAGTTTATTCCAGTCATTTATGTTCAGACTCGTCAGTTGCTTATGTATTAGAGATTCATTTGTATTTGAGATTCTGTTGTATTTTGTTCCAGACTCTGATGCTTATAGTAGCTTCATGAACTACTATTTATCTATTCCGCTGCTTATTGTTGTAATACTCTGTGTTTGTGATTCTGTGATTAATTTATTTACTATATATGCTGAGTTTTGCCAAATATAAATTAACAATCTGTGGTTTTTAGCAATTCAAGTCCGACATGTGCGGATGCGAATGGTTCGAAATACCAGGTCGTTACATTGTATATCCATTTGCACCCAATAACACGGTTTCCTTTAGGAAGTGAACCAAATACCAAGTTTGATTCTTCAACAAATGTAGCATCTCTTCCTCTATGGCACAAATCTATTTCGAACTATCACTCAAATCCCTGACGTCATTTGTAACGACCCGTATTTTTGATAATTAAAACTATTAAATTAAATAAGATTTTGAAATTTAATACTGTGAGAATTAAAATTTTATGATTTATTAATGAGAAAAATAATTAGAATATGATTTAATAATGTTGTTTGAATGTTATTGACATCTATTTTAATATAATTTCAATCAACTGAATAATTGTAAAGTTGATTTGGTTATAATTGTATTCCAATTGGACGATCCATTAATTCAATTAGAAGAGGATGCTAAATAAGGAATAAATTAAATATTGGACTTAATTTGAAATTATATGTTATAAATTGGAATGGGTTTATTATGGAATATGAAATCAATTAATTAGTACGTAAATTTATTAGCTTCTGTTTGTAAACTATAAATTTAGAAACGTGTTTGGATTACTAATATATGACAATTGTTTTATTTATCACCTTATTATTTAATCCATTGAAATTAATTTGGAAATCAATGAAATTTAATGTAATTAAATATTGCAGTTACTATGAGTTAAGATGATAACTGTAGAATAAGAATGCAATAAAATGTAAACAAATGTTAATTATATTCATAAGGTAATAGTTGATTCAATAATAAGAGTGTAAATCGAGATAAAAGAATTTGATTGAAATTAAATATAATTAACTGGGATTTTATTACAGTTGTAATTGAACACTGAATTTAGTGCAATATTTAAATATTGGATTTGACATGGAAAATTTATTTTAAAAGATTATAAATTTCTTTGTAATCAAGAATGATAAAATTGTTAACTTTTAAATTTGAATTTAAAGGCGAATAAATCAATTTAATAATAATTTATTTAATTAACGTGTAAAATTAGCCTTTTGGGCACTATCTCGGATTTTGACGAAACCAGTTTCATCGGATCAGTAACAGTGAATTATTATAGGATTTCAAGTTTCGTAGCGATCGGATTTATCGTTTGATCGTGAAAGCTCGAAACGCGTAGAAATCAATTAAAAGAATTTAAATGAATATAATTTGATTTTGAAAGCTAACTTTTGTATACAATAGAATTAGGGTTTGAAACTAGTTCCATTGAGTTTAAAAATATTGAAAACCTATATTTTGATATATTGGATGACCTACTTTTGTTTCGAAAACAAAACGGGCTTTTTGGGTCGTTGTTGTCATTTCGATCCAATTCGATTTGTCCATTCGTTCTTATCCATCTCTGCCTATATATAGGCTGTTATAAACTCTAGCAGTTTCTCATTTTCATTTTTCCTGTATGTATCTGTTCATTTATCCGTTCCTTCTCAATGGCAGACTTTCCAGAACCCTAATTCCCAATTTCAAATCAAATCAAAATTCAAACTCCTCAAAACCTATCGAATTATATATCATTGTGAAGCTCTCGACGAGCGTAATTTACATCTGCAGTTCGTTTTTGCAATCGAGCTTCGGTTTGGCTAGAAATCAGTGAAGAATTCTCGGCCATTGAAACTAGGGTTTGTTTTTCAACGGTGGATCTTCAACTTCGTAGTGATCGGCGAGTATAGCGGCGTAGAGGCGGCCAAGAGCTTTCGATCGGTGGACTTCGTTCATGCCATAGTTGTCGAAGTTCGCCAGAATTGGCGAAATAGTGCTGGCGGCGGCGGAGCGGGGGGTAGGGCCGGAGGTGGCCGCGAGCTCGTCAGAGGATCGGCTGGAGGCGGCGAGTCGCACGGTGATGCTCGATGGGGTCGAAGGCGAACGTGGTGGCGGTGGCAACTTCGTGAAGATGGCGGTTGGATGTGTTTAGGTTGGAAGCAATTAGGGTTGGGAGGTATATGTATTTACAATTATACCCTTATTTTATTTTAAATTAAATTTAAATTTTAATACTTCTAACGTTCATACCTTTTTTATACGAGCTCGGATTTGGACGCGGTTTCTTGCATCGAGTTCGTATCAAAATTTCAAACAATATGGAACTAGTTTGGTTGAATTTGGAGACTGTTCAAATTTTGGGCTTTTATGAGATTTTAAATCGACTAGAAATCAAAGGTGAGTGATTTAACCCACTCACGAGAAACTAAACCTTCTTATGTTTATTGAATTAAGTTTATGATGTGAGAAGAAATTTATTGATTGCTGTTTGGTAATTTAAATTATCATTTAAATTTAATTTGAATTTATATTGACTTAAATTGCCATCTAAATTAATATTGAATTTAAATTGTTAGCTAAATACCCGATAATGATAACCAATTAATTGTTGTGATTTATTGGCTGATTTGGGTGTTGATTGTGATGGATGTTATTTGTTGACATTTTGGATGATTGGATGTTATGTTTCCTATATATATTGTTATCATACTGCAAGTTCCCTTTGTTTGTTGTTAGGAAAATCACTATGGGTTGAAATGATACATATTTGAATGATCTATGGATTAGGGAAAGCGTTATGGGTTGAAATGATACATGCCCGGGCAATTTTATTGATTTGGAAATTATTGATTCGGGATACGGGTTGAAATGATATATACCCGAAAAATTTAACTATTTGGGTTGAAATGATACATACCCTATCACTTGACCATAGAGTAGATAATTATGTATGGACACCGTTGGTCGGTTTTAAATTATTTTGTAAATGGTAAAGTATGTTTGATTTTTAAATTTGTTTGATGATTTTATTTAAAATTTATATTTGGAAATTAATTTATTTTATATGTTTTAAAGTTTCAAATTATAAGTTAATATATGGTTTTAAATGTAAATTTAAGATTTTAACTTATGATTTTATTTAGTTTTAAATATATATTTTAAATAGTTTAAAATTTAATTCAATATAGTTTTAATATATATTTTAAATTTAATTTAATATAATAAATATAGTTTTGATTTAGTATAATAAATATAGATTATTATAATAACTTTAATAGATAAAATATTTTGTAAAAGATTTTAGAATTTTGTTAAAGGTTTTGTAAGGAATTTATAAAAGTTTTGTAAGGATTTTTATAAAAGTTTCTTTTATAAAGGATTTTATAATGGTTTTATAAAGCAGTTATAAAGGTTTTAAAGGATTTTATGAAGGGTTTTATAAAAGTACTTGTGTAAAGGGATTTGGAAGCGTTTTAAAGGAATTTGCGTAGAAGTTTGTGAAAAAGGGAAGAGTTGTAAACTGTTTTGGAATTTATAAATAGCTTTATAAATGATTTTAAAACATATAAATAGTTTATAAATGGTTTAAGAGAGATTTATAAATTATTTTTGAAATCGATTGAAGGAAATCTTCCTCGGCATTTATGAATATATTTATACTTTTGGAATAAGTATATGGATATTTTGATATGAAGGTATAAACTGTTTTATGGATTTATTATTTAAAATGTTTTATAAAATGACCACGGTGTGAAATAAGCGTTTGGTCATTAAAGAGACCGGGGTCGGATATTGTTATACTCTTTGCCAATTCCGAAACCACTTTAACAACCGTGCACGTGGTGGAGAATCTAGAACAAAGTAGGATGGTTTGGCAAACGCTACTGGTATGAGGTAAGAACGCAGCCCTGACCTTCGGATCAGCTTGATATGACTAAAACAGGAGCTATACCAGACCAAGTGAGGTTGCTCCTCCTATCAGACACACTTCTTCGATACCATATATGTTACGTTGTGATTGATTGGTGGCGACCTTCGATTTGATTATGGGAGTGTGTTTCGAGGTGGGCGGTAGTAGGTCCTATGCGTTACCACCAGTCCGGGCGTGCAAAATGGTAGAATCCTACCCTGGGCATTTCCTCGCGTGCCTTGTCATATGCCTTATCGAGCCCACTACGATTTTGGTTAGTGTCGTACCTATGGAGTGCTCCCTGATAGCCTACTAGTTTACGGTGGAGTTTACAGTACTGTATAGACTACGATGCCTATAAAAATGTGTTAAAGGGGATATTGGTAACGCCTTAACGCTATTTTAATACTTTACTTTACTGATAGACACTATATATTTAGCGTATTTTACTACATATAAATAGTTTAATGGATCCTTAGGAGATAGAAAATCCTGAAACATCTCTTAAGTTATTGCACATACGTTATACACTGGATAGGAGTTGTAAAATCCTGTAAACATCTTTGAAGCCATTACACTCATATTTACTTGTTGTTGATTTAACTTACATAAGATCTTTTAGTTCTGACTCGAGTTTGTCTTTTCATTATGCTCGGGTCAGTCTGAGCATTTCAGTGTTGAAGACTTTATTTCTGGAGGACGAAGATGGAGTTTGGTATATTATATTATTTGTAATTTTCTACTGCATCATTTTTGGTATGTCGTTGTCTGTAATCTGATTGTTGTAAAAATTGTGTAATCAAATGTATACTATAAAACAGCTTCATGAACTATTTATTTGATTATTATATTTTGTCATTCCGCTGCGAGATTCTATGTTTTGTTTTTCTTCGTTTCTATTATTTTCTTATTTACCTCATTGACAATCCTCCCTTTTGAATGGTTTGAGTTGACATGTGTGGTTTATTGTCGATTTAAACTGTCCAAAAAAGTGGATCGTCACAGTTGGTATCATTGCTTTGGTTTATGGATACCTTAGCCTGTTCGGGGTTAACTCATTAGAGATAAGGTTATTAATACCCTAGAATGAGTTTTAGAGTATATATATGAGAGAGCGTATTTGTTAGTGATATAAAAATATTTTGTATTATGTTAATTTGTTATGTTGAGTATTTATGAATTCTGGTCGGTACATAGGACGCCATGGCATCGATAGGGATTTCTAAACACTTAATAAGGCAGACCGACACAATATTGTTTTTGAAATATAGATAAATGAAATAATTTTACCTAGTATTATATTTTGTATATAAAAGAATAATTTTTATAAATGGATATAGTTATATGTGATATCTTTGTTTTTTAAGAAGTAAATTTTTATAAATATTGGTTGCAAAATAGGATTTACAAATAAAGTAAATATGAATTGAAAATTTGAGAAGTTAAGTTCCAGAGTTTTGAAATTGGTTTTCAAAGATTTTGGAATATAAAATTAGTATTATTTGGAAGTATTTTCGGATATAAATATTTTCAATGTGATTTGAAAGAAATGTTTTAAAAGGAAACAAGTTCTGTACTCCCCTCTTCTGTCGCTGGAAAATAATTTCGGTGATGATCGCAACATCATCGACGTTCATTTTCGAGTTTCATAGCGGGAAGACCACTATAGTAGCTTTGCTACACATTTGTTTTGATGAACAAATTTTAATTTTAAATTTCTAATATGATTGGATATATAAAAGATATAATTATATATTATTTCAAGATGATTTGAAATGAAATCCGGTATTTAGTTCTTAAATTTCTTTTAATCAATTATTTTTAATTAATGTAATGAAATGAAATCTTAACTATTTTAATAGTTGGAAACTTCTAAAATGAGAAATAAGAAATTAGAAGCTAAGTGATTAATGAAACTATAAAGAAATTGGAGATTTGTCACTTGTAAATTAAAAGGTAATGAAATTTAGAAGATGTAAATTAAAAGGTAATAAAAACATATATAAAACTTACCAGAAATGTTTCAAAGTCGTAATGTTAAATATGAATGTAATAGAATATTATACAAGTATAACTTGAGTAATGGAGTTATGTCCACGAATAAGAATTATGATGTACAAGAAATGTTTTAAACATAAGTTAATATTTTGAAATGCAAGTAATTAAATTAAATAGTAAAATGTGAATACTGTTTAAGTAAATGATCATAAACACAAGAAAACGTTGAAATGATTCATAAATAGTTTTAATATTAAATGACACTATAAAAATGTGAATTAAAAAGTAGAAAAACTTAAGTATGAATTGATTCACTAATGAATATTAATTTTAATTGGAAATCAAGTTATATAAGTAAATGAATGTGAATTAAATTGCAAGGAAACTTATATAATATTTTAAGAATTGATATATTGATGTTCTAAATAATTGAATGGAAAATAATTTATGTAAGTAAATGAATGAAAAGAAAAAAAAAGATGTTATTGTATGAATGAATGAAAATAAATAAAAGGTAAATAATGTGAAAAGAAAAAAATCCAATAGAATAAACTTAAATAATATTTAAAATTCATTGTTGTTTGGCTTATGTGATGTTTGGGGAAATGATACTTCAAATTGTTTAGGGTTGTATGAATAATCTATTGAGTAATTATCCGACGCTGTTGAGCGTAAGATACACTTGTTAGTTTATTTATCACCCTTGAACGATGAAAAGTTTCTGAACCTGAACAAACCATTAGTTTGGTTGCTATGGATGTATGATGGATTTTTTGATTTCCTATGATGGTTGTACTTCTTTTTGTTTGCATATGATGATTATATATTGTGTGCTGCTTGTGCTACTAATTGAAACAACTAATATATTATCCTTTTTACATATTTTTAACTCTTTTGGATTATATAAGTGAAATACAGGTTTATGGAAGCAATAGCTACTACTTTTGGTTTCATAAATAAAGTTTGTTTGCTCGACAAATAGGTACATTTTCGGATTATGGTTTTGGAACGATATTTTATTTTTTTCCCATGGTTTGGGATGTTTTATTATTGAAATATTATATATATACTGAAATTATCGATATTATATTTTTTCGGACCTAATCGCGCAAAGGAGTGCCGAAATTTTTCATGAATTTAAGACTTAGAAATTTTTTGTGAAAGTTGAGTTATTTTCAAATTCTTATTAAACTAAATTATGTAAATTAATTGTTTATAAATTGATTATTTTGAATAAAATTATATCAAGTTTCTTGATTCCTTCTTGTTCCTTTTCGAGGACAAAAATTTTTGAGTGGAGGAGAGTGTAACGACCCATATTTTTTATAATTAAAACTATTAAATTAAATAAGATTTTGAAATTTAATATTGTGAGAAATTAAAATTTATGATTTATTAATGAGAAAAATAATTAGAATATAATTTAATAATGTTGTTTGAATGTTATTGAAAACTATTTTAATGTAATTTCAATCAATTGAAATAATTGTAAAGTTGATTTGGTTATAATTGTAAGTAAGGAATAAATTAAATGTTGGATTTGATGTTGAAATTATATGTTATAAATTGGAATAGGTTTATTATGGAATATGAAATCAATTAATTAGTACGTAAATTTATTAGCTTCCGTTTGTAAACAATAGATTTAAATATGTGTTTGGATTACTAATATGTGACAATTGTTTTATTTATCATTTTATTATTTAATCCGTTGAAATTAATTTGGAAATCAATGAAATTTAGTGTAATTAAATAATGCAGTTAATATGAGTTAAGATGATAACTATAGAATAAGAATGCAATAAAATGTAAAACTAATGTTAATTATATTCATAAGGTAATAGTTGATTCAATAATAAGAGTGTAAATCGAAATAAAAGAATTTGATTGAAATTAAAATATAATTAACTGGGTTTTATTACAGTTGTAATTAAACGCTGAAATTAGTGCAATATTTTAATATTGGATTTAACATGGAAAATTTATTTTAAAAGATTATAAATTTCTTTGTAATCAAGATTGATAAAATTGTTAACTTTTAAATTTGAATTTAAAGGTGATTAAATCAATTTAATAATAATTTATTTAATTAACGTGTAAAATTAGCGTGGAAAGGAGGCTTGGGTTCTGGTAAAAAGACCCAGGTTCGATTCCTACCATGCGCTTCCCTATCCTATATAAATTTACCCGGGGGTATGGGGGCTTTGATCAGCGGACGGCTTTATTGTACCCTCCTCAGGAGTTTACCGGTCCGCCGGGTTCTCCTGGGTTTTCAAAAAAATAATAAATAAATAAATAAATAAAAAACGTGTAAAATTAGCCTTTTTGGGCACTGTCTCAGATTTCGACGAAACCAGTTTCATCGGATAATAACAGTGAATTAGTGTAGGATTTCAAGTTTCATAGCGATCGGATTTATCGTTTGATCGTGCGAGCTCGAAACACATAGAAATCAATTAAAAGAATTTAAATGAATATAATTTGATTTTGAAAGCTAACTTCTGTATATAATGGAACTAGGGTTTGAAACTAGTTCCATTGAGTTTTAAAATATCGAAAACCTATATTCGATATATTGGATGACCTACTTTCGTTTCGGAAAACGAAACGGGCATTTCAGGCCGTTGTTGTTGTTTCGACCCAATTCGATCTGTCCATTCATTCTTATCCATCTCTGCCTATATATAGGCCGTTATAAACCCTAACAGTTTCTTTTCATTTTTCCTGTACATATCTGTTCATTATTCGTTCCTTCTCAATGGCGGACTTTCCAGAACCCTAATTCCTAATTCCAAATCAAATCGAAATTCAAACTTCTCAAAACCTATCAAATTATATATCGTTGCGAAGCTCTCGATGAGCGTAATCTACATTTGCAGTTCATTTTTGCAATTGAGCTTTAGTTTGGCCAAAAATCAGTAAAGAAGTCTCGGCCGTTGAAACTAGGGTTTTGTTTCAACGGTGAATCTTCAACTTCGAAGCGATCGATGAGTACTGCAGCGTAGAGGCATCCAAGAGCTTTCGATCAGTGATTTTCCTTCATGCCATAGTCGTCGTTGTTCAGAATTAGCGAAATAGTGCCGACGGCTGTGGAGCAAGGGGGTAGGGCCGGAGGTGGCCGCGAGCTCATTAGAGGGTCGGCTGGAGGCGGCGAGTCTAGCGGTGATGCTCGATGGGGTCGAAGGTGAACGTTGTGGCGACGGCAGCTTTGTGAAGATGGCGGCTGGATGGGTTCGGGTTGGAAGCGATTAGGGTTGGGAGGTATATGTATTTACAATTATACCCTTATTTTATTTTAAATTAAATTTAAAATTTAGAACTTCTAACGTTCGTAACTATTTCATACGAGCTCGGATTTGGACGCGGTTTCTTGCGTTGGGTTCGTATTGAAATTTCAGACAATAGGGAATTGGTTTGGTTGAATTTGGAGACAGTTAAAATTTTGGGCTTTTATTGGATTTTAAATCGACTAGAAATCAAAGGTGAGTGATTTAACCCACTCACGAAATACTAAACCTTCTTATGTTAGTTGAATTAAGTTTATGATGTGCTAATAAATTTATTGATTGCTGTTTGGTAATTTAAATTGTCATTTAAATTTAATTTGAACTTATATTGAATTAAATTACCATTTAAATTAATATTGAATTTAAATTGTTAGCTAAATAACTGATAATGATAACCAGTTAATTGTTGTGATTTATTAGCTGATTTGGATGTTGATTGTGATGGATGTTATTTGTTGACATTTTGGATGATTGGATGTTATGTGTATTATATATGTTGTTATCACAATGCAAGTTCCCTTAGTTTGTTGTTAGGAAAATCACTATAGGTTGAAATGATACATACCTGAATGATCTTAATGATTAAGGAAAATGGTTATGGGTTGAAATGATACATGCCCAGGTGATTTTATTGACTTGGAAATTATTGATTCGGGATACGGGTTGAAATGATATATATACCCGGAAAATTTAACTATTTGGGTTGAAATGATACATACCCTATCACTTGACCATAGGGTAGAAAATTATTTACAGATACCATTGGCAGTTTTAAATTATTTTCTAAATGGTAAAGTATGTTTGATTTATAAATTTAATTTGATGATTTTATTTAAAATTTATATTTGGAAATTAATTTATTTTATATGTTTTAAAGTTTCAAATTATAAGTTAATATATGCTTTTAAATGTAAACTTAAGATTTTAACTTATGATTTTATTTAGTTTTAAATAGTTTAAAATTTAATTTAATATAGTTTTAATATATATATTTTAAATTTAATTTAATATAATATAATAAATACAGTTTTGATTTAAGATAATAAATATAGACTTTTATAATAACTTTAATAGATAAAAGATTTTGTAAAAGATTTTAGAATTTTGTAAAAGGTTTTGTAAGGAATTTATAAAAGTTTTGGAAGGATTTTTATAAAAGATTTTTTTATAAAGGATTTTATAATGGTTTTATAAAGGAGTTATAAAGGTTTTAAAGAATTTTATAAAGGGTTTTATAAAATAACTTGTGTAAAGGGATCTAGAAGCATTTTAAAGAATTTGTGTAGAAGTTTATGAAAAAGGGAAGAGTTGTAAACTTTTTTTGAATTTATAAATAGCTTTATAAATGGTTTTAAAGCATATAATAGTTTATAAATGGTTTAAGAGAGATTTACAAATCATTTTCGAAATTGATTGAAAGAAATCTTCCTCGGCATTTATGAATATATTTTTACTTTTGGAATAAGTATATGGATATCTTGGTATGAAGGTATAAACTGCTTTCTCGATTTATTATTTAAAATGTTTTATAAAATGACCACGGTGTGAAATAAGCGTTTGGTTATTAAAGAGACCGGGATCGGATATTGTCATACTCTCTGCCAATTCCGAAACGAAGTAGGATGGTTTGGCGAACGCTACTGGTATGAGGTAAGAACGCAGCCCTGACCTTCGCGTCAGCTTGATATGACTAAAACGGGAGCTATACCGGGCCAAGTGAGGTCGCTCCTCCTATCGGACACACTTCTTCGATACCATATGTAACGACCCGTAAATTTTAACGGTTTTATAACATAATTAACTGAAATTTTGCTTGAAATTAAATAATTAAATTTAGCAGTGAAATTTGATATTTGAGATACGTCTATTCAAACATAGCAAATGGTAATTTTTTATTTGAAAATATAGATGTTGGTTTTTTTGTGTTATTTCAATTTAAATCAGTTAAAATTGATGTAAATAAAATACTATTGAAATCTGAATATTTTTATATACTAAAATTGTAAATCATTTTCTGAGTGAGATGTCATATTTCGTTTCGCCGAATTTGAACTGCTATAGCTCCGTTTATCTTATTTCTGATGTTTTAGCAGCATTTTGGTAGCGAATATCGGCTTTTGATAGGATGGTCGTATCACGGGTATCTGTGTACCATTCTGTTCATCTCGTCGTGCTGATCTCCGCAGTATATTCTGTTGTGCATTTCGGAGTCCGTTACGCGGCGAAATCAGTAAAACACTTAGGCGTATCGATATCCGTTTTGAATCTTTTGGACTTTCTTGTGTCCATTCGAATTTTCCCAACGGTTGAAAAACAAACAGCCTTTTTGCTTTTATTATTCCTCAATTCTCGTGCCCTGACTTTCTCTATTCCCACTGTTAAATATATATGTGGTTTCCGTCCTTTTACTTTCATTGTCATCTCTGATTGCTTCGAAAAAAAGAAATTTTTTTAATATATATATATATAATGAAAAGCTTTATGTATTCTGTACCCTATTATCTCTCTTCACCATGCTGCTATATCCTCCTCGACCTAATAACCTTCCATCTTCAACCACGTCGCTCAGCCACAGTTCTCCCCACCGACCTCCACCTTCCACCTCTCTCTTCTGCACGCGTGCTGAGCCCATCTCCTTGCCCCTACCAATCACCGAGAACTCATTATCACTACCGAAGCCCCTCTAACCCAAAGCTCCACCCACCTGAACGGCCTTACTCCACTTCCCATTATCCTCTGTCCACGACCCTACCACCACCGCACGTCCCTTCACCTGCCATGTCACCTCAGCCGTGAGCAACCCCACATGACCTCCTCGGCAACCTCCACGAATAGCACCATTGTTCCGATCTCCTCCAACCCTTCGCCAAACTGCCTACAACACAACTCACCCAACGGCCGCCATCAGCACCCTGCGCCCACTTGGCTATGACCACATCACCACGCGCCGTGCCACCTTTCTTCCCCTCCACCTCCTACAACCTCAGCCACACCCAGTCGCCCCTCCAGCCTGACACGAGCAGCCATCTCCGCCTCCTCCTCGCTGAACTTCGCCGTGCAGCCTTCTACCTAGCAGCAGCATATATATATATATATATATTAGGTTAGTATATGTATTTTATTGATCTATTTTCGGCCGTACTTATAATATATATATATATAATATTGAAGATAAAGGTACAATATATATATATATATCATTTTATATATATAGGTTAGTTTATATAAGTTTTATAATATATCATTTTATATATACGTTTGTACGTGTATATATATATGAAATTTGAAGGTAAATATTTGTTAGTAATATTGATTTTTACTGTATATATATAAAAATTATAAAGTGGTTTATGTTGTGGAAGTTATACTAGTTGTATATATGTTCTGTTGGGTTTTTTTCACATATATATATTAAGATTGTATTATATATTATATATCTTATGCCATTGATTTCTGTTTTTATTTTTTTTAACGTGTTTATAGTAATAATAATATTAAGTTATATATATGATATGTTTTATATATGTAAGTTTATTTAAGTGTATATAACCTACCATGTATATATGTAAGTTACAAAAGTTGGTTGTTATATAAATTACAAGTTTATATATGATCTATTGACCTCAAATATATATTATAATAAATTAAGTTTATAATAATTGTTAATAAATATTGATTTTTAAATTATAATAAGTATGTAATTTTATATAGATGTTTATATATTAGCCTATGTATATAAGTATATATGAGTTTTGTTTTCAATATACATATGGAGATTTTATTTTTATGTGTCTGAATTAAATATTGATTTGAAATTTTATGTTTTAAAATTGAATTCTAGAAAGAAAAAAATATATAACATATATTTGTTTCATCGATCTCTAGTCCGTCTTGACTTACTTTCCCAATATCGATTTGTCGCAGCAATTCATAACTTGTCGCTGTTCCGCTAGTTCGTGTCTGTATCCGTGTGCGTATCCGTATCATCTTCTTGTTTCTTTAACCTCAAAAGGTGACCAATCACTCGCGATTAACATTCTTATATTCAGTAAATTTAAATTCACTTAAAGTGACGATTGAAATATGTTGTAAGGTTAGAATTGTTAGTTATTTAATTGTTGAATATGATTTGTTATCATTTAAAATTGTTAACCTGTGATTATTTGACATATGACACATAACCTGTTGTATATATTATATTTAAATTTATCACTGATGATATATGCCTGTTGTTGATATATTGTATTGTTATCATATTTGTTCTCACTCTGCAAGTTCCCTGTTAATTTAGAATTTCCTATGGATTGAAATGGTACATACTCGAATGATATTATAGATTAAGGGAAAATCGTTATGGGTTGAAATGATAAACCCAAGCGACTTTCATTGATTTTGAAATTTTGGGATTGCGGGTTGAAATGATATACACCCGTAAATATTAAATTATTGCGGATTGAAATGATAAATATCCGTATCACTTGACCATATGATAGAAAATTATATACGGACACCGTTGGTCGATTTTGAAAAATGATTGCCAGAGTTTGAAAGGAAATATATGGATTTGATTAAATATTAATTTTTAAATTATAATATAAAGAATTTATTTTAATATATGTGTAAAATTTAGATTTTTAAAATTATATGTTTTGGAAATTTTAAAGTTATAAGTTAGTTTTGAAAATATAATTTTTAAGATTTTTCTTAAAATTTTATTATTTTAAAAATATGTAAAATAAGATCTAATACCAAATACATTTAATAATAAGATTTAATTTAATAAAATTTAATTTAATTAGTTTATAATATGTTTAAGTATTTATTTAAATTTATATTAATATTTTAAAAATAGATTTTTAACTTTAATAATAAAGGTAGGGAAGATAAATTAATGTTGATTTGGAATTTAAATTGGTTAATAATTGAATTTAAATAAGAATTGATTTAAACTTATTGATTTTGAGAATTGAAAGGTATGATTTTAACTTGATTTGATGAAAAGTGATTAAATGAATATTCTCAAATTTAAATAAAAATTGAGACCCAATATCTAATATTGATTTAAATTTATAAATTGAGATTCTTTTTTATTGTTATTAAAATGATTAAGTGAATATTTTTCAATTTGAATAAAATTAAAGTTTAATGTTGAAAAATAAAAGAAACTTATATTGTAAATGTTGGATATTTAAACTTTGAATCTTATTGGAATTGAAGTGATAGTTCAAACCTGGATTTGAAATCGATAAAAATTGAAATGGTTTATTGAGAATTTGAATTGAATCTTTAACCTTTTAAATTGAAAGTGTTGAACAGGGATTGATTTAAATTTTGGAATTTAAAGTTGATTTGAATCGATTTGTGGGATTGGATGAAACAATTCTAATTTGGAAATTATTTCAGTATAATCTCTTTAAATAAATATAAACTATTTTTAATTTACAACTATTTTAATATATAAATTATTTAAAATATAAACTATTTTAATTTATAACTATTTTAATATATATACTATTTCAATATCTAAACTGTTTAAGTTGGAAGTGCTATGATTTCAAAGTGTTATGATTTCAAAAGTGTTTTGATTTCAAAGTGTTATGGTTTCAAAAGTGTTATGATTCGAAAGTGTTATGATTTCGAAAGTGTTATAATTTTGAAAGTGTTACGATTCTGGAAATGAATATTATTTAAAGTGTGTAATGATATCGAATTGATATGGTTTTGAAATAAATATGATATTTTAATATGAAGTATGAACTATTTGAAATGAAATGACCACGGTGTGAAATAAGCGTTTGGTTGTTAAAGAGACCGGGATCGGATATTGTCATACTCTCTGCCAATATCGAAAACCACTTTAACAACCGTGTACGTGGTGGAGATTCCAGAACAAAGTAGGATGGTTTGGCGACGATTCTATATGAGGTATTTACGTAGCCCTGACTCCCACGAGTCAGCTTGATGTGGCTAAATAGGAGCCATGCCGGGCCAAGTGAGGTCATTCCTCCTATCAGACACATTTCTTTGATACCATTCTATTACTTTATGATTTGATTGGGTGCACCTTTGATTTGGGAGTGTGTCTCGAGGTGAGCGGTAGTAGCTGCTATGCGTTACCAACAGTCCGGATCCGCAAACGGTGTATCCACCCTGGCATTGCCTCGTGTGCCTTGTCACATGCCCTATCGCGCCTTCTACGAGTTTGTGTTGTGTCGTACCTATGGAGTGCTCCCTGATAGCCCACCTGCGGGTGGAGTTTATAGTATCTGTATAGACTACGGCATTATATAAAATGTGTTAAGGGGGATATGGGTAATGCCTTAACACTACTTTAATACTCTACTTTACTATAGACATATTATAATAGCGTATATTACTACATAGTAGATAGTTCCACGGATCTTTAGAGGATGGAAATCCCAAACATCCTTTAAGTTACTTGTATTTCAGTTGATATTTCACTTGAGTTAATTTACTGGTATAAGAATGTTAATCCTGACTCGAGTGTTTTGTGTTTTGCTTTATGCTCGGTTCAGACTAAGTGTCACAAAATTTGAGACTCACCTTTGGAGTTTGGAGCTTCGCTTGGAGATCCAACTATCTATCCAGCTTCCAGTTATTTCAGTTTATTCCAGTCATTTATGTTCAGACTCGTCAGTTGCCGATGTATTAGAGATTCATTTGTAATTGAGATTCTGTTGTATTTTGTTTTAGACTCTGATGTTTTATAGTAGCTTCATGAACTACTATTTATCTATTCCGCTGCTTATTGTTGTAATACTCTATGTCTGTGATTCTGTGATTAATATATTTACTGTATATGCTGAGTTTTGCCAAATGTAAATTAACAATCTGACATTTTGAGCAATTCAAGTTCGACATGTGCAGATGCGAATGGTTCGAAATAGCGGGTCGTTACACCATATCTATTACTTTGTGATTGATTGTTGGCCACCTTCGATTTGATTATGGGAGTGTGTTTCGAGGTGGGCAGTAGTAGCTGCTATGCGTTACCACTTGTCCGGGCGTGCAAAACGGTAGAATCCTACCCTGGGCATTGCGGTGCATGCCTTGTTATATGCCTTATCGAGCCCACTACGATTTTGGTTTGTGTCGTACCTATGGAGTGCTCCCTAATAGCCTACCAGTTTACGGTGGAATTTACAGTACTGTATTGATTACGATGCCTATAAAAACGTGTTAAGGGGATATGGATAATGCCTTAACGCTATTTTAATACTTTACTTTACCGATAGACACTATATATAGCATATTTTACAACATATAAATAGTTTAACAAATCCTTAAGAGATGGAAAATCCCAAAACATCTCTTTAGTTATTGCATGCACGTTATACACTAGATAGGAGATGTAAAATCCCGTAAACATCTCTGAAGCCATTACACTCATATTTACTTGTTGTTAATTTAACTTACATAAGATCTTTTAGTTCTGACTCGAGTGTTTTGTCTTTTCATTACGCTCGGGTCAGTCTGAGCATTTCAGTGTTGATGACAATTTCTGGAGGACGAAGACGGAGTTTGGTATATTATATTATTTGTAATTTTCCGCTGCATCATTTTTGGTATGTCGTTGTTTGTACTCTGATTGTTGTAAAAAATGTGTAATCAAATGTATATTATACAACAGCTTCATGAACTATTTATTTGATTATTATATTTTGTCATTCTGCTGCGAGATTCTGTGTTTTGTTTTTCTTCTTTTCTCTTATTTTCTTACTTACCCCATTGATAATCCTCCCTTTTGAATGGTTTGAGTTGACATGTGTGGTTTATTGTCGATTTAAACTGTCAAAAAAGATGGGTCATCACATCATTAAGGTCCATTAGCTCATTTGGACTACACGAAGAGTATTGTCCAAATTATCATAAATGTTAAGATAGTTCCAATCACCATATCTTTCGGATGGTCTTATAACACGACGACCAACCGAAGTTGCAATACTGTCACTCAAACACCTTTCAGCTCCACCTTGAACCGAATCATCTCTAGAGTTGTTCACATCACCAACACTACTAGAGGATACATATGGACTATGTGATGTACTATCAACCGCTTCCTCAACACAAGCATCTTCAACAACTCTACTCCTTGGATGAAAAGTGAAAACAACTTCTATCTCCTTTGATCTGTCACAAACCAAATCTGAAAGATTTGATGAACTCTCATTCTCCTTGAATAAGGTCGATCCATCAAAAGTAACATGACGAGAATTCACAATCTTCTTTCTTTTTGGATTCCAAATTCGATAGCCTTTGACATTGTTTATATAACCAAGCAAGACTCCTTTGAAAGCTCTAGGCTCAAGCTTATCGTTTCCCGGATCATGCACATAAATTGGACTACCAAACACATGAAGGTAGCTCAAGTCAATGCTCTTTCCCTTCCACACTTCCTTCGAAGTTTTGTTATCAATAGCCGAGCATGAAGTTCGATTTACAATATGCACCACGGTTGACAAAGCTTCGGCCCAAAATCCCTTTGACAAACCCGATATCAATCTCAAACATCGAGCTTTCTCAAGTAGAGGATGGTTCATTCTCTCTGCTACGTCATTTAATTACGAATCTCTGGGTGTAGTAAAATGCCTTGAATACCATGGTGCTTGCAAAGGTCGAAGAACTCTTAGAAAACATACTCCCGACCATTGTCGGACCTCAACACCTTCAAAGACTTACGACTTTCATTCTCAGTAAGAGCCTTCCATGCTTTGAACTTTGCAAATGCCTTCGACTTGGCCTTCATCACATACACCCAAACTTTTCAAGAAAATTCATCACTAAAAGAAATATAATGACGAGCTTCACCCAAAGATGCTACCGGTGCCGGCCCTTAAACATCCATGTAAACATACTCAAGAAAAGAGGAAACAGTCCTTGAAGTCACTAGTCTTACTCAAGAGCATCTCTCGAATCATGCTTTCCATCATTAAATGATACTTTAGTTTGCTTCCCGATGACACATTCCAAGAAAAACTCAAGTTTTATGAAACTCTCTCCATCGATCATCTCTCTTTTCCAAAGAATATCCAAACTCTTCTCCAAGACATGACTCATTCTTAAATGCCACCACCTTGTCGCATCCAAGCCACGAAAACTATCAACACCCACACAAGTTTCACCTTCAATAGTCATACCTTGAAACAAATAAACTCCATAAGCCCTAACACCTTTCATCACCACAAGTGCACCCTTTGAAACCTGCAAGCTATCACTCTCAATAGTGATTTTACATACCAAAGAATCCAATTGCCCTTAGAAAATAAGAGATTTACGAAGAACTGGAACATAACATACATTAGTGAGCATATGAATTACACCATAAAACATCCAAATTCGCATGGAACCAATGCCCATTGATGTACAAATAGCACCAGTATCCATAACAATTGAATTTCCCACTTTGTCGACATAAGGGGAAAAACAATTCTTATTAGGCATCATATGATAAGACGCATCCAAATCGAGTACCCATTCTCCACTTGAAACATCCGATGCTACCGTCGTCAATACATTTCATCTACCTCAATAACATCACTCTCCACTGCGACCGATGAAGATGTTACTTCCTTCTTCTTCTTATCCTTACCTGAACACTCATTCTTCCCAATGACAGGGCTTCTTGCAAATATAGCACCTGTTATTTCTTTCCTTCAACTTTTCTCTCCAACCGAGCTTCCTTGATTTAGAATGCCCACGATTCCCCTTTGCCTTCCCATTTCTCTCCTTCTCCACAAACAAACTATGACTACTACTAACACCACTACTACTATCACTCAACTCCTTCATTTGATCCCGCAACTCCTTATAAAGAAGACCCGCTTTAACATCACTAAGAGCTAAAGTAATCTAATTATAGATCAAGCTATTTGAGAAATTCGTATAATGGTTCGACAATGAACATAACAAGGTCATCGCCTTTTGCTCTTCCGTAATCTTCAAGTCTACCACTTTCATATTCATTAGCAAACCATCAAAGATATCAAGTGCACCTTTAGAGAAGTTTCCTCCTTCATCTTATAGGTGAAGAATATTCGCAATAAGATCAAACGATTAGTTGGTGCTTTCTTCATATATAATTCCTCCAAGTAATCCCAAATACCCTTAGCGGTGGTCTCACCACTAATTTGAAAGAATACATTCTCATCCATAGCAAGTTAAAGTGTAGTGAATGCCCCCTCTTCTATTTCCTTTCTCTCAATATCCGAGATGTCTTCGGACAACAAATGAGTATCAAACACAACTTGATGCATCCGATTCCGCCTAAGAATCATTTTCATCTTCCATTGCCATGTTTCAAAATCATTATAGCCATTCCAGTTGTCTATAACCAATTGTGAACTCGAAATCACATACAAACCACATACATTTGGTGCTACATTACTTGGACCAACTATTGAGGGGCTATCTAAGATATTTTCCAATTTTGGCATTTCAAAAAACACCTTACAAACTCCAAAGCTATAATACCAAATGTTAAGAAATTTGAATTCGAGACCGCTCTAATCCAAACTCTAGACGCCGTGGAAAAGCTAGATCGTTCCAAGATATGCAAAAAAACAAATTAATATCTTGATACCAAATCAAAACTAATCCAAATAAAATAAAATCATAATCTCAAACAATCAATAAAAGCAATAATAAAAGTAAACCACACACAAGATTTTTAGTGGTTCCACTAACATCGTGTTAGCGTACATCCGCTTTAGAGAAAGCCTTTTTATTACCAACAATGAAAGAGTACAAGTGACTGATTACAATGAACACTAAAAATCCTATTGAATTTGATTTTTGGAGATTAAGAATTGAAGAAACTTTGATGGAGAATTCCCTTCTCTATTTGAAAATGACCACATTCTCTAATTTAGATCTGAACTAGCTTTTTATAAGGTAAAAAATCGAAAAGCCAGCACCCAATTTTCCCCTTGAATCAACACCCATCATTACACAATTGCACGGGCAAAGCAGTCTTCAAAAATAGCAATCAAATGGCTGAATTTTTGAATCAAACGTCTTACTTTAGCATCCCTAGATGTCTGACCCCCTATTTCAAACATTTGAAACTGTCCAAAATGAACAACAAAGTCTCGGGATGGTTTCCTGAGTCATTCAGATATATGAGGGGTATCTTAGACGTTTGACTCCTAACTCAGACATCTGAGAACCTACCTCACACGTCTGAATTGACAGAATTCAGAATTTCTTGCTTCAACCTGCGATATCTTCCTCTTTCGAGTTCTGATTCGTGAACCATCTTCACCGATATCAAGCTACTTCTATTCTTTTCCACTCTACACATAGTCTTGCCAAAATTTAATAGCCATGTCCTATGACTAGGGGTAAAGTGACATTTTTCCATGGATACACTAGTACTTGATTCGATTGAAATGTTGATTTTCTTAGTGTGATGTTGTTGAACAACAGTGCGCGTGCCAAAAATAGACACACTAGAGGTTGGCTAAAAGCCCAAAATGGCTGATAGAATACTTAAGCCGTGGAAAAAAAAATTTGGTTGGAAAAATATATTTAAAAAGCTAGATCGATAATGTGACAATTGGTAGACTAAGACTCTGCAATAAACATATCTTTTTCTCTCAAATTTTCTTACATTATCATTCAAAAATATAAAAGTAAAAGTTAACGGAAGTTGCGAAGATGCTAAGGAGATAACATCAAACAAACTAGAATGAGTTTTTCCAACAATTAAAGAGACTATAAGAACATAGAGGAGATCGATGATAACATCGAATGTAACGACCCAGGATTTTAGTCATTTAAGTTTGGAATATTTAATTGATTTTAACTATTGAAAAGTTAATTTTATAATTTAAATAACTTGGGTTTCAAATATAGAGATTTATTTGATAATTTAAATTGTTAAATTTAATATTTGGAAATATTTAAAATAATTGAATCTTGAATTTGATGTGAATAAAATGATTTTGAAAGTTGATTTAAATTCTCTTTGAATAAGAAAAAAGATAGTAAACTTTTAAATTTGAATAAAAGTGAATAAACTTGTTTAAATAATAATCAGTTTTAATTGACGGGGAAAATAGTCTTCCAGGAAACTGTTTCGGATTTCGACAAAACCAGTTTCACTGGATCCGTAATAGTGAATTATGGTATGCCGTCGAATTTAGTGGCGATTAGACGTATCGTTTGGGCTTGCGAGATCAAAGCGTGTAGAAAATTAATTTCAAAAATTCATATAATAATTGAGTGTGAAGAGCTATCGTTTGTATACGATTGAATTAGGTCTTGAGACTAGTTCCAGTGTTCTCGGAATAGGGGTATAATATATAGAACGCCAAACGGCACGACTCGTTTGGAGTTCGAGAATTTCGGATGTTTAAAAGCTAGACATTTTCTAATTTAAATTATATATATATACATATATATATATATGTACTTCTTTATTCACCATGCTTAGCCCATACCAGACCTTATTGCCCACATTTCAACCCATTTCCCCATTCTTCATATATGCGAACCAGAGAAACGTTGCCATTTTTTCAAATTTAAAATCAAACAAACCACGAATCCAACAACCAACGTTTTTAGGCGCCACCATGGCCATTTTCAGGCGAGGTGACCAACTACAAAAGTGTCGGTGAGGTCAAGATGGAGATGATCAATGGTGGGATCGACTTAGATAGCAATGAGGAAACTATTATTTGTCTTCGAAGTTGCAGTAGTTGGGTTCGATTTTTGAATCGAGTGGCGGCGAATGGCGGTCGGCGAGGGTGACAATGGGCACGATGAACGGCATGGATCACGGTGGTGGTGGCACAATGAAAGCGAGGTCGCGATTTGGATTTAGGTGTGGTCGATTTTGTGCATGCCTGCAGCGAATGAGAGGGAGGTAGTAATTAGTTTAAAAATTTATTAATTAAAAGTTAATTATAATTTAATTAATCCAATCGTTCATTAATTCACAACTTTTCCATACGAGGTCCAAATTGAATGCGACAAATTGCGTTGCGATCGTATCAGCAAATTCTACATTATGGAGCTGGATTGGATGGATTTGGTGCTAGTAGGAATTTGGGTTAAAATAGAAAGTCCATTCAATTCTAATTCGAGCATGAACGTTTTGGTGAAACTTAAATCAAAGTGAGTTAAACTCACCTTTTTAGTTAACTAGTATGATATATAGTTGATAAAAATTGTTGATTGAATGTTTGGACGATAATCTATTTTATTTGTTGGTTTGGATGTATTACCGCCCTTGGAGCGGATGAGACCCTATTACGTTCCCGTGTAAGAGTGGATGACCTTTTGTATACGATCATTCCTAGAAGCGGTTGATTTAAATTTTATGATTATATACTTTATGTGATGTAGGGAGACAAGTTGGAGGGATCCAACAGGATTCCTCAGAGTGTTAATTTTATTTTTCATATAATTTGATATATGATATGTTGGATGCCAAGCCAACTGCAAAGTGCTAAGTGCCTCTAATACGCCTCAAACGCCCATTTGCCCACGTCGTGGATGCGGGTGCGGTTCGGGCATGGGCGCGGGCGCACGTATGCGGGTTGGTGTGTTGCACCACCTGCCATGCCTTGTGTTTCTCTTTGTCTATAGGAATTACAATAGTGTCCACATCTTAGTATATAAACACAAATAGTTTATTTTATTCTAAGATGTGGGACTATTTATTTTACAAGACATTAATGCCTTCACATTCCCCAATGCTTTTCATTCATTTTATTTATTTCAAACAATCCCCTACATGAATGAGTAATTGCTCAATTTGTTCTTAAAATTTTGTGAAACATTTATTGTATCGGTAAAAGTAGCACATTTGCCTTGATCTTTCTTAGTGTTTATCCTTTTGACTTATTGGCCAATCAGTGGACTAGGTTGTCTTTGAACTCTATGTCTTTTGTGTAAATTTAAAATAGATAACACACAATAAGTGTTTCTAATCCTCCTTGGTTCTCTATTTGTGTTCATTTTGTCTTGAACACCAGCTTGGTCTCATGAGTTCTTTAGAGAATTTGGCCTTACAATTCTCCTTGAAGCGGCGCCTTCGCACTCACGTAGGTGATTCTATAACGGGTATTTTCATAATACTCTACTTGGTTCTTAATATTATCAAGTATGGAAATCATTAAAAGTATCAAAACTTATCCTATTTTCCGGTGAGTAGTGCACTAACTTATCTTAGGAATGGTTTGAATATTTACAGTGCTAAAAAGTCTCTCTAAACTTAGTTGTCCCTTTGAACCTAGATCTTGGGATCTCCAGTCAACTAGGTAGGGTTTCCGTTTAAAGAAAGTTTTAGTTTATGGGCCTTAGCCTCATTCCTATCAATAAGATATTAACCTTCTCTCTCGATAAACCTTTTGTTAGTGGATCTGCAATATTATCATTTGATCTTACATAGTCAATTGTGATAACCCCATTAGAGGGAAGTTGTTTAACAGTTTTATGTCTACGACAAATATGTCTAGACTTGCTATTATAAAGCTTACTATTGGCCCTTCCAATAGCAGATTGGCTATCGAAATGTATGCTTATTGGAGGTACATGTTTTTCCTAATTCAGAATACCTTCTAAGAAACCTCAAAGCCAGTCCGCTTCTTCTGCGGCTTTGTCTAAGGCAATAAATTTTGATTTCATGGTTGATCTTGCTATACAAGTTTGTTTAGAGGATCTCGAAGATATTGCCCCACTAGCTAAGGTAAACACATATCCACTAGTGGATTTTGTATCTGATGAATCAATTATCCAGTTTGCATCACAATACCCTTCTATTACAGATGGGTACCTATCATAATGTAGTTCATGACTTTGTGTATACCTTAGGTATCCTAGTACTCGAATTATAGCTTTCCACTGATTCTTTCTTGGATTGCTAGTATATCTGCTGAGTTTACTTACATCATGTGCTATATCAGGCCTAGTGCAGTTCATTATGTACATAATGCTGCCTAGTATACGAGAGTACTCAAGTTAATAAATACTATCACCGCTATTTTTAACCCAGTTTTGGTTCAAATCTATGAGTGATTTTGCTGATATTATATTGTGTTGTTTAAACTTTTCAAATATTTTCCCAGTGTAGTGTGATTGGAACAACACATATCCTTGGTTGGTTTTATGTATTTTTACGCCAAGTATCACATCAGCGATTCATAGATCTTTCAAATCAAATCTAAGCCGAGAGCATATCTTTTGTAGATTTTATTATCTTTTTGTTGCTTTCAAATATTAGTAGATCATTTACATATAGACATACAATGACATATCCCATATTTGTATGTTTAAAATAGACACATTTGTCACATTCATTTATATGAAATCCATTTAATATCATATTTTCATCAAATTTTTCATGTCATTGTTTAGGTGCTTGTTTAAGCCCATACAGTGATTTTCTTTATCTACAAACATTACTTTCATTTTCAGTTTTTAGGAAACCTTCAAGTTGTTTCATGTATATTTCTTCTTCCAGTTCTCCATTTAAAAATGTTGTCTTTACATCCACTTGATGTATTTCTAAATCGAGTGTGGATGCTATTGCTATCAGCATTCTTATTGATGCTAGTCTAGTTACTGGAGAATATATATCAAAATAGTCCAGGTCTTCCTTTTGTCTGAAACCTTGAACCACACGTCGAGCTTTATAATTGTCTATTGAACCATCGGGTTTCAATTTCTTCTTAAATATCCACTTATTACCCAAGGTCTTGCATCCTTGTGTTAAATCAACTAACTCTCATGTATGGTTTACCATAATGGATTTGATTTCATTATTAATAACCCTCTTCCAATAATGGGCATCGATGGAGGACATAGCTTGTTCGTATGTTAATGAATCGTCTTCTAACATAAATGTGTAGAAGTTTGATCCAAAGGTTTTTGATGTCCTTGATCTTTTGCTTTTCCTTGGTTCTTCCTCTTGTTGATTAGGACTATTTTGCTGATCATTATCAATATTTTGCTCAGTATTTTCAAGAGAATTGGAGATTTCAGTTTTCCTTGTTCTCTTTTGAGGATAATTTTCAGTACCCTGTTTTAATGGGTATACATGTTTGGAAAATCTAGCATTTCTTGACTCAATGATGGTATTTACATGAATATCATCAATTTCGGATTTGTGTACCAAAAACCGATAAGTGGCACTGTTTTATGCATATCCAATGAATACACAATCAATTGTTTTTGGTCCAATTTTGACTTTCTTTGATTTAGGTACCTCTACTTTTGCAAGACACCCCCACACTTTTAAGTATTTGTAGGATGATGGTCTATTTTTCCAAAGTTCGTGGGGAGATTTAAATGTTTTCTCGTGGTATCTTATTCAAAATATGATTTGCAAATAGAATAGCTTCTCCCCAGAAGTTATCTGGCAAGCCAGAACTAATGAGTAAGACATTCATCATTTCTTTAAGAGTTCTATTTTTCCGTTCGGCTATACCGTTGGATTGAGGTGAATACGGGGTCGTAGTCTGGTGTATAATACCATGTTTAGCGCAGAATTCCTCAAAGGGAAATTCATATTTTCCTCCTCTATCACTTCTTAAAGATTTTATTTTCTTGTTGAGTAGATTTTCAACTTCTGCTTTATACTGTTTAAACAAGTTGAATGCTTCGTCCTTACTTCTAAGGAGATACACATAACGGTACCTTGTACAATCATCAATGAAGGTAATGAAATACCTTTTTCCACCTCTAGTTTGACACATTTTTAAGTCACATACATCTGTGTGTATTAGGTCTAGAGGTTAAGTTTCTTGTTCAACATGATGAAACGAAGTTCTTGTCAATTTTGCTTCTGTACAAACTTTACATTTATAGTTGAAATCTATGTTGCATTTTGGTATAAAGTCTAGATTAATCAATTTCGTAAGGTATCGAAATTTACATGGCCTAATCTAGAATGCCATATGTTAGAGGAATCAACAATATAAGCAGAAGATTCAATTTTATTCATATGATTGTTTGGTACAATAGTGGTTATATTTGCTTTAAATAAACCATCACAAACACATCCTCTTCCTACATACACTCCATTCTTTGACAACACAAACTTATCAGACACAAAAGTGAGTTTGAAGCCATGCTTGCTAAGCAGCGATCTAGAAATCAGGTTCTTGTGGATCTCTGGAACATGAAGTACATCTGTCAAAGTTAGTTCTTTTCCAGAAGTCATTTTTAGTACAATCTTTCCTTTTCCTTCGACTTTTGATGTGGATGAATTATCCATAAATAGCTGTTCGTCCTCAGTAGCAGTTTTGTAGGTTGTAAACATCCACTTATTTGCACATATGTGTCGTGTGGTCCTGTGTCTATAACCCATTCTTTCGAGTCACCAAAAAGGTTGCATTTGGACACTACTGACATAAGTTCATAACAGACACGCCTTCTGAGATGTCCTCCATGTTTGCTTCTGATTTCTTTTTCTTGGGTGCACGACATTCGACGGCTCTGTGTCCTTTCTTTTCACAATTATGGCATGAACCCTGAAATTTCTTTGATCTCTTAGGAGCATGCTCACGTTTCCTTTTGTTGGGTTTCTCTGACTCGACTACATTTGTCTTGGCAATTATGGTATGCAAAGTCTTCTTCTCAGATTTTCTGTTATCTTCCTCAGTCCTCAATCGGATTATAAGTTCCTCCATTGTTATCTCCTTGCGCTTGTTCTTAAGGTAGGTTTTGAAATCTTTCCATAATGGAGGAAGCTTTTCAATTGCAGCGGCAATTTGAAAGGATTCACTTAGAGTCATTCCTTCATCGTGCAGTTGGTGAATGATGACTTGTAACTCTTGAATCTGGTTGATAACGGTCTTTGCATCAATCATTTTGAAGTCAAGGAATTTCCCTGCTATGAATTTATTCATGCCTGCATCTTCGGTTTTGTACGTTTTCTCTAATGCCATTGAAAGTTCTTTGGAAGTTTGAGCAGTATCGTATACAATGCATAGGCTGTTGTCGAGCCCGTTTAATATGTAGTTCTTGCATATAAAGTCAGAACTCTTCCAGACATTCAAGGTTTCAACTTTTGTTGCATCGGATTTCAATTCTTTGACTACAGGAGCATCTTCTGTAAGAAACTTTGCAAGGCCCAAAGTCGTCAAGTAAAACAACATCTTTTGTTGCCAGTGTTTGAAGTCCATCCTTGTGAACTTTTCTTGCCGTTTTAAATGAGATAGCGCCATTGTTGGAACTATACTTGTAGACTGAGTAGTAATCACAGTCTGTGTTGATGCAGAATTGTTGCTTTCATGAGACATTTTCGTCTACAAAAACAACCAACAATAAATCAATATTGTTTCAAGATTGTTAATCAGTAACGTCAGAAAAGCGTTACGAAACTGTATTGCTCCTTCTACAACGCTTAAGGATATCGAGCAATTGTTTCCCAAGATGAAACAGACCTTCTCTGCAATGCTGCGCAACAATCGCAGAGCAATGACTAACTCAAAAGAGTATATTTAAAGAACAGAGTGCTGTGTGGAGAAAGAAAATGCAGAAAAACTTAATTGTATGTTCACCGTTTTCTTTTTGCCTATATACATGCATGGGGAGGTGCACCTATTCGGTAATAGGTGTCTGTTCGAACGGATGCGACTGTTGGAAAGGTTGCGATCCTTTATCAGACGGCGCGACCGTTTGAGTTTGAACGGACAAAAAATAAAGACTGCTCGGTCTGAACAGCCACGCAAGCCAACTGCAATGTGCTAAGTGCCTCTAGTACGACTCGAACGTCCATTAGTGTCCACATTTGGTATATAAACACAAATAGTTTGTGTACATTCCCCAATGCTACTCATTCATTTCATTTATTTCTAAGACTAAGTTATCAGTTTGTGTACATAGTTCTTAATGTGTTAAATCATCACAGTATCTTGAATACTAGACAATATGTTAGGTATGGATATCGGGTTCTCCATTGTTACAATATCCTATTAAATTTCAGTAGAGATGTAGTACCTATAACAGCTCTGAGCGTAGCACTTCATTATTAATTACCTTTACTATAATACTTAAATGTTATGTATACATAATTGTTAAAAAAATATAGTTTCATAATTACGTGAGAAACTGAGAAATACAAAAATAGTGCCATGTGAGTGTCATTGCCGAATCATGTTTTTTAATAACTTGAAATCAGTTGAATTGTTTGTTACATTGCTATTGTTGAGTATGTTAAAATATATATTACATCAAGAAAATCTTGTTAATTATCTGGATAACTAATTTATATTTTAAAACACTTATGTCTCACATGTTAGGTGAGATTTTAGAATCCTTATTAGTTATTAACGACCTTACAGGCACTTTACAAAAAAAATTGGTTTGTTTTTTAACCTGTTTTTAACATCACGATATAGCTTTAGTTTTCAAGAACATTATGAATAAAACCTTTTTTTGTTTTGTGGCTTTCGGCATTTTATGCAGGCCAGTTTATGTCTGATATTTAAATGAAGCTATTTACATGATACTATAATTTGATTCAAAGAGAGAAAGGGTCACAACCACTATGCTTGTAGATAAGATGGTTGAATTGCTTAATCCTCAAGCAGCCTATGTAAATATAAATAAAGCACAAAAGCTTGGTTTTAAAATTTTACTGCTCTAGTTAAATTTTTTTGACTTCACTTATCATTGTGTAACTCACAGCTTCAAGAGAATATGTGACGTGTATTGACAGAATCGGTTATACAAAGAAAAGGAACTTATTTAATTCTATTGCCTTTTTAGAGCCTAAGTATGTTAAAAGTTTTTTTTCCATGTCTTTCATCAATAGATATTCGATATGAATAATCAAGAAAAAAAATATGTAGGGTGTTCAAAGCATTGAATAGAAGAATTATATTTTTAAGAATGAAATAAATGATAAGACTTATGGCATTGCGTACCAATTCAAGATAATTTGGTAGCAACACTATATGTTTCCTATAAGAAGGATATGCATAATTAAACATATGTGTTTTGCTGAATCACGTTTAATCTTTTTCCTAGATGGCATCATCATTGAATTCATCATATTGTTTCATATTGTATAGTGGCAATGCGGTTGTTAACTGGACATGTAGCTTTACCACCCCTGAGAATCAAGATATTTTGAGAGGCAGTTAGATATATTAAAGGTACCTTTTGTTTTTATTTTAGTGTTATGACATCATTTTTTCTTTAAGTCAGAATTCAAATGTTTTATACAAACAAATATACTTCACAATATAGCAATGCTATTATACAATTGTTATTACCAAGGTGTGTGTACATACATGAATAAGTCCTATAATTTTGCAGATGTCTATAATATGAGTTGAATTATGCTACACTATTAGAAGCAAACTGTACATACATGAATAGATCATCAACTTCCATAAGCATGCAACTATTTGTGTTTGTGCAGGTTAACAATAACAAAAACACTCACCATTCCATCTTTAAAATACATTGGTGCAAACAAACGATTAAATACTAGAAGACTTGATATTAGGTAACTATAGCTCACATTGCAAGTTATTTATTTAATTACAATATCATTTAAGATGATTATGTATCACAGCTAATATCTAAGTTTAAGGTGGAAGTCATCTTCTTATATATTTGAATGTCAGAAGGTGGATGAATGATTCATTTTATATCTGAACTTGTTACAATTGTAGTTGTAAATCAAATAATATAATTGTTTGAAACATGACAGAGTATTGAAGTGGTATTGTCTCTTTTGAACTTAATAACATGAACATTTTGGTCTGAACCCATAAAGTGATGGAAATTAATAAAACCCCGTTTTACATATTTGTATTGACTGCATATGTTTGCTAGTACAAAAAGAGCGCCGAAAATAAATACATGAGTACAGATGGCAGAACTAATTGCTTTTACAAGAAGGGCTCATGGAGCATACTGCTCCCTCTTCGCTAGAACTAATTACAATTGTTTGGGCAAGTTATTTATTTAATTACAACTATTTGTGCTTATTATTGAGTATTTTCTGCGACTGAAGGATTTCTACTGTGCTAATGCAGGAAGAGGTGGCTCATGGGTCACTTGAATTCCTCATTCTTGCAAGTAATGATTTATAAGATGTGGTATCAAATGGGGCATTATTTAATATTTTACGTTCTACCATTAAGAGCTGCGTAGTATGATCGATTACTATAGTATGTCATAATGAATTTGATTCAGCAAGTTGTTGCTATCCTTGTTCGTTAAATAAGTTTCATAAAAACTAAATAAGTTTATAAAAATTTATAATACTAATATTAATAACAACAATAACAACAACAATCATAATGACAATAATAACAATAAATAAACTAACTTTATAAAAACGAACTAAGTTCCATAACAAATAACGAAGTTTATAATAATAATAATAACAACAACAACAATAATAATAAATTATAAAATACTAACCAAGTCAACTAAGTTTTATAGAAGTCAACTAAATTTATAAAACAACAACAATAATAGTAATAACAATAATCAAAATCAAAATAAATTAACTAAGTTCATAAAAATTAACTTCATTAACTAAATTTTATAAAAATTAACTAAGTTTATAATAATGATAAATCAACTAAGTTTATGAAAATTAACTAAGTTCATAATAATAATATTAAATACTAATAAAATAATAAATTATAAAATATTAATCAAGTTAACTAAGTTTTATAAAAAATACCTAAGTTTATATATAATCATAATAATAAAATAAATAAAATTAACCAAGTTTGTAAAAATTAAATAATTTTATAATGATAATATACTAATAATAAAAACAACAACAACAATCATAATATTAATAATTACAATAAACAAACTAAATTTATAAAAATTAACTAAGTTTATAATAATAATAATAAATTATGAAGTATTAACCAAGTTAACTAAGTTTTGTAAAAATTAATTAAGTTCACAATAATAATAATAAATTAACTATGAGTTTTGTAAAAAATTAACTAATTTTATAATAACTATAATACTACTACTAATGATAATAATTTAAAATATTAATCTAATTAACTAAGTTTTATAAAAATTAACTAAATTTATATAATAATAATTAATAATAACAATAATATTAATTATAATAATAAATTAACTAAGCTTATAAAATTAGCTTCAATAAAAATTAAATAAGTTTATAATAATAATAGATTAACCAAGTTTATGAAAATTAACTAAGTTTATAATAATAATAATAAATTATATAATATTAATCAAGTTTATTTCAATTAACTAAGTCTCTTCATTTATAATTTTACTCGTTGTAGTTACATCATTTTCCAGTTTTATTCATTTTCATATTCATATTCATTTCTAATGTAGATATTTATTTCATTTGCTGGTGTGATAATGAAAGATTTGGGGTATTTCTTCTTTTTAATGCAAACAACTAGCTACTTGGTTTTATTGAACCATTGGCTTCTACTTTTTTATTTGTGCTTAAAACATATACAATGGAATATTATATAGCTAAAACTATGGGATATTATGTGTATGCATATTTTGTTATGTTTAATACAATGTGGTACATCTTTACGTTTATTATTTTTATAATTATTTCATTTTTAAATTGTCAAAAGAAAATAATTTAACAACACTTTTTTGTGTTTATAAGTAGTCCAATATCTATTATAACATATCGATATACAATGTTTATTAAGTTCCACTATAGGATTTTATAGCAGTTTTCTTGCACTATATAAGTAAAAAAAAACACATAATAGCTATAAAAAAGCTTACAATAGGAGATAAAAAGCGCCATTGAAAGCAAACATTTTGTAGCGTTTTTTGTGCTATAAATAGTCCAATATCTATTATAACGTGTCGATATACAGCGTTTATTAAACCGCTATTATAGGTTTTTATAGCGTTTTTTGTGCCCATTCGTAGGCTTTTTTGTTGTAGTATATTTAATTAATATATCACAATATTACAAGTATATAACAGAAAAAAAAACAGAGTTTATTTTGAATGAGATTTTACTATATGGTTAAGACTTTGCAATAAACTACTGAATTGTCCCTAGGGCATACCCTCACATTATCAATCTCCCACTTGCACTTTAGGCCAACTATGGATTCTCAATCCTATCTCTTCAATCAGTTTGCTTAGAACCGATTGAGCCAGGCTCTTCATTAACGAATTGCTATGTTGTCTTTAGTGTGTGCTCTTTAATCACAACTTCTATATTACTGATAAATTCCCTAATTAGGTGGAACTCTTGAAGAATGTGCCGTGACTTCTTGTTTGCTATAAGTTCTTTCACGATCTACATCGCGACATTTTACCACAGGACAATGACAAGGGATTCTCAACGTTTGGAATCACCCTTAGCTCATATATAAACTTGCGCATCCAGACCGCTTCTTTAGTTGCTTTGTTAAAGGCGATGTATTCAGCATTTATCATTGAGTTAGCTACTATTTCTTGTTTAGAACTTTTCCAACTAACCTCTCCACCATTGAATGTAAACATAACATGCAACAGCCCAGAAATTAACCACTTTAAATATGGATATTTAAAATGTATTTTAATAATTAATTGATAGATTTTATAAATCAAATAAAATCTTTTTAAATAATAACTAATGATGGTGAAATAGTTTTTAAAATTTGTTTACAAAAATAATCAGTTTAAAGAAAAATAGAAAATGTGATCGATACTTGTTGTAACTTTGATGCAACATTTTGGAGTAACCATATGTATTGTTCTATGATGATGTATATGTAACTCTGGCGTTGTGAGAAAAATCTTTGTTTGTTTCCTTGTCTTTTATTTTCTTTACCCATGACTTATCTTTCGAACACTTAGATGATCGACACATGAATATCGATGATGTATTAAGTGTTGTATTTAGATGTAAGAAAGATAGATCGTCACACTTGGTATTAGAGCTTAGGTCGAGCGAACACCTAGGCCTTAGTTGGGGTCAAATCATTAGAGATAGGGTTAGTAGTACCCTAGAATGAGTTCAGTCTTTGAGAGTGTGTTTCCGTGTTGTTCGAATCAGCATTTCTATGTTAGTTTTTATGCTCTTTTTCCTAAGATAATCTAGTATATGTATTCTAAAGATATCTTACTTTATTCAAGTAGTAAGAATGAGTATTAAAGGGGACGAGGAAGGAAAAATAGTAGCACCACAACCATAAATGGTCGAACCCCGAATGTTAGAAGGGTTGGGATAATGGAAGAAGCAGCCCCAGTGCATCCTTGAGTAAACTTCGCAGTTCTATTCTAGGAATTCACAAACCTAGAAGGAAAACCTTTCAAGGGTACCGAATCTGTCATTGAAGCACAAGCTTGGCTATGGTCATGTTGGAAGATTTTCAAATGTTTGGACATGTTTGATGATCATAAATGGTTCTTGGCATCATGGCAAATGTTTCAAAAGACGAGTTCTTATGGGCTAGATTCAAAGAAGTATTCGAAGACTAATACATGCCAGCTATAGGAAAAACTCGACTATATAGAAGTTTCATGTATCTCAAGCAGGGAGACCTATCGGTGGCTGAATATGAGACGAAGTTTATAAGTTATCACGTTTCGGTCCTAGACTTATTAACACCTTGCTAAAGAAAAATGAGATGTTCGTATTGGGTATAAGAGAATAGTTCCATTAAAAGATGATCGGTCATGTGAAGGAATCATTTGTAGATTTGGTGGACATGGCCTTTGTAACGATTTGGATTTTTTACGCTCGAAAATCGACATCCATACTTTACATCGTATTCGAATGCCGTAGATTCGACCGTTCAAATCCGAGTCGCCGGAGCTTATAACAACATTAAGTAAATAACACAGCGGAATAAATGAATAATACATTGATATACAATATCTGATACAACAGAGTGATACAATGAATATCAATATACATCAGAGATATGATACAACAAATAGCAGCAGAAAAGAAAACGAAATAGATAACATCAGCAGCGGATAATCTTCATCTCCAAAACACTAATCCAGAAATAGCTCGAACTCCCAATAATGATACGCCAAAATAAGCAAATGCAGTCCGATCCAAAGACTGAACTAGCTCCAAATAATCTACTAAATCTGAATATCTGAAAAACCCAACTCTAGACTGCTCGTGTAGAAAATTTTGAGCACCCAGAGTTTAGGAAATAAACAATAAACTCCGGATCAGTCATGGGACTGGTGTGAGCAACAAAAACAGTTTATCTTTAAAACAAATAGCAGAGAATTTTAAAGTCAATTCGCAATGCTTTTAGAAAATGAAACTACCATAAGACCTCCCACCACACACATAATGCAAACGCAGACTTGGAGGAGATTTCTTCTTATGTTAGTCAAAGATGCTTACTACGCAAAATCAAATCATTTTTGATATTATTATTAGTGCATAGTGGAAAACATTTCGAAAGTAGAATATAAATCTTAGCAAGCATAGGTACCATTATATTATGCCTGCTATAGCTGCCTCCTGAGGAGACAGGTTCTACAATTTAAATTGTAAAGGTTCGTATTGTTTCTTTGGATTTCCAACAAATGGTCAAGCTAAGGAACTTTCTATTCCACGAACAGAACGCTTCTGGAATGACGTCCCGAGAAATAACCTAACATTACGGTTAGATCTCTGCCAACACAAGGCCGGGTTACCTCTGCAAAAATAGGTAACTACTGACACGCGTATGCCATCCCCCGATCGTCATCGATCTTCCCGAGGATCCTCGATTCGCAACAACCACATAATAAGCAGTATCAACAGAGGTTAAGTATCTGGGCTCCATACCATGATACCACCTTTATCCAGAAGGAATGACATACACTAAGGGGCGCTACTCCCTAGAACCTTGTCGCATCCTTCCTGTTTTGACCATTTCCGGGGTGTGAGGTCCGACGAAGTCTCGTCCACAAAGCTACGCTTTGTCACAAAGCCATGCTTCGGGTCAAACAAATGATCAACCTATGATCACAAAGATATAAGATCAAACAAATGATCATATCGCAAATGATCAAACACTGATCATTTCACAGCAACACTCAACATGTCACATTACCAAATTGGGATATACCGCTGATAAATTTCAACTACATAACCTCTGAGCTCGTACGTCTCAGAGAAGGGTGTTAAGCTAAGAGAATAAATTCTCCGCCACCAACAGATATGTATTTGAAAGAAATCAGCTTTATATCTCAAAGTGTAATGTCAGACATGTAACCATACAAGTCTGTTCCGGGATCGAACAGAACCGAAGGCACTTCTTACGAAGCCCTTGCAATTCCGGGTAATTTCCAATCACGTCCGGATTTCCCGTCACAAAAAGAGTGATATAAATCTCTATACCGGAGCAACTCAGTGCAGAGACATTCGACAGGTTGTCCTTTCATTTTCGAAAAATATCCGGTCTTCAACACCGGTCTTCAAATGCCATCCATATACGACGTATCACAAATTCGGAATGGGTTATATGACCCAAAGGTCTTTTCCCGGCTAACCCGAATAGTGAGCGCAATATTTAAAAATATATGGATATTTGGAATTCAATTAAGTCACAACTTATTACCTAAAATCTTTCTTCAAATGGTTTATCAAATTACCATTTTAATCTTTTAAACAAAAAGATTCAATTCACAAAGTTCACTTAATTTCACAAAGATTCATTCACAGATTTTCCAAATCGATTTCCATTTCAGTTTAATTAATTCATTAAATCTTTAAATCAAATATTTAACTAATAGTTTTCAAAACAATTTCATTTCAAATGGTTTAAACCAACATCATTTTAAATCTGTTAAAAATAAACAGATTTAATTCATAGCTTTTAAAACAGTTCATTTATAACTTGGAAAATCATTTTAATTATAATTCAATCTTGAAATTCCTTTAATTAAACTGGAATTTCATTTCTTATCTGAAAGCTTTTATCATTTTGAAAACAAACAGTTTCATTTCAGAAAATCTGATTCATTCAAACGAGTTAAAGTTCTTGGGTTAATTCAAATTCTTAAATCAATACTTTTTAAAATGGTTTAATCCACATATAACTTGTACAGCATTTTTAATCCCTAGTTTCGAATTATAGGATTCAATTTCAAACTTGAATTCAAATTTAAATCAAATTATTTAAATTTTCAAAACTTGATTAAGTTATTCAAAATAACTTTTATCTTTGAAATTCCATTTCAAAAGCTTTTCACTTTAAACCCAAATTTCCAATTTCAAAATCAATTGAAACTAAAAATTTCAATTTCAAAAATATCAAATTTAAATTATCTGTGACTTAACTGATTTCCACGTGAAATCCATATTGATGTGTGTAAAAGTGTGGTCCAGGGGTTTAACACAATAGTGCAACACGATGAATCATCACAGATCAAAATACAGGATATAGTTGATAAGCGATATGAACTATAACGCTTATCGTTCATGCACAGACCATAGATACATATATATCACAGATAATAAATTACATCACAGATAATTTATCACAGATCACAACATAAATTAGGGTGTATCACAAAGCATCATATATTAGGGAATATCAACAATTCACATTCAATACCATTCAAATATCCATAGATAAGATCAATTAATTATCTAATTTAATTAAATCAAATTAGTCATTAATTCTGGTTAATTAACATTAATAAGTTACAAATCATTTTGATTTAAATTTTCCTTTAGTCACTTATTAATTAATCATTAATAACAAATTAATTAACCTTTAATTATTAAATTCACCATTTAATTGATTATCTTCAATTAATAAATTAACCTTTAATTAATTACCATTTAATTAATTATCCTTAATTATAAATCAATTAGCTTTAAATTAATTATTCTTAAATTAATTACCTTAATAAATAAATTACATTAATTAATTATTCTTTAAATTAATTAACCTTAATTACTTATTAAATCAAACTTAAATTATTAGTTAATTTACCATGATTACTTTTATTAAGTAATTAACTTTCAAGTAATTAATTTCCTTTTTATTCCATTTCTAATTTAAGATTAAAAATAACTTGAAATCTTTCGTAATCAAATTTAATTTAAACGAATTTCAAGATTTCTTAATTTAATGTTTAAGGAAACAATTTATTACATTTAAAGTAACTTATATAAGAAGTTTTAACCAAATTCATTTGTTTAAATTTCAAAGACTAGGGTTTAAACCCCTTTTAAAACTGTTTAGAAATATACTCTTTTGTTCACAAGTTTTAAACATCATAGAACTACTCGAGACAAACCGTAGAATACCCGAGAGCAGCTTCGAGTAACTCGCGTTTCCACCTGCTTCGAGTCCAACCATCATTTTCTCGAGGCCATCCTCGAGTTTTTTTTCGTCATTTCCCCGAGTCTTCCTCCCAACTCATCTCACAGTCACCCAGTTATACACGAGTGCACGCAAACGTGCACATCCACGTACACACCACCGCCGATCACCGATGATCTCCACCCTGACCTCAGACGAGTCGACAGCAACCATAGCAACTCCACGAGATCGATCAAACATCTCGATTCACTGTTGAGTCGAATTTGACCCCTAAACCCATTCGCCTGGACACGAACGCCACCAGTAAAACCCACGTCTCCGATGATCCCAGGCTCCAGTCGTATCGCCGTCCTTGCCGTAGCTCCGCCCTGATCCCCTGCATCCCCCAAACAACTCGCGATCGATTCCGATCGCCTCTTGCCATCGCGAAACCCAACAGAAGCTTGTCGACATAAACAGGATGTAAAACCCTACTCCGTCCCTCTCTGATCATCACAGCCATTAATAAATTCCCTGAGTATTTTTCCCATGATCACCATCCTTCCCTCGACCCTCAGAACAAAGCACAGTGGCCAGTTCGTCACCGATCATCGTCGATTGACCGAAAACCCAAATTCAAAAAAGTCTTAATTTCACTTTAAATACTTCAGATTATATGATCAGAAACTTAAATTATCATGATTGATTTTCATCGAATATTTAGATCATCACTGTTATCTTGCTTTTCCAGGCTAATTGCTAAGTATAAAATTTTGAAACTATTTTTATATTGCAATTTATACTTAAACACATATTCTTACTTTTGAAACCAAAGCCTAACTATGATTAGATCAGAAGAATTTTAAATTCCCTCTTTTTTTTTGTACCTTGTAACTAAACATAGAAGGTGATGAATCTCACAGCACAGATGGATGGGTAGATATGCAGAGCAACTTCAACATATATATTTTAAAATTTGTATTAAGTTGTTGGCATCAACTTTTATTCAAAGGTTATAACCTAAAAACAAATTGAGGAAGAAGTATTTGTTTTGTTCTATGGGTTTAGTCTGTTAAAATTTTAAACAGAGGAAGAATAAAAAGAAGATATCCCTGTAACAAACATATATGTATTTACAGATATATCTATATAAACATAACCATACTCATACCACTCACACTTAAACAACATCCAGGCATATTAACAATCATTCCAGATTATCTTTTAAGCATTAATACCATATCAAAGAATATAGGCAAGAATAGGTGAGTTGCTCACCTGGAAACAAGAATTGAATAGAGAAAGAACAGAGCTTGCTTGTTGCAAATAGTTTTGAAGTTTCTGCAACTCCTTCTTGCCTTAATCTCTGTTTGTTGTTGATTGTTGTTTTGATTGAAGAATTTTTTTTTTTTTGAAAATAATGCAGTTTTGATCTTCCAGATATCCCTTCTACCTTTAAAGCTTAAATATGTTTTTAGCATTTAGATCTTGTCAATTGTTACATGATTTATTTAAACATCACGTTCTAAAGATGATCAGGTAAGTAGATATGAAATTTCTTTTTATCTGTAGCCTGTAAATAGACAGAGGAGTATATTCATCCCTGTCATCAGTTATAAACCCAATCACACATTTATATACATACACGCAGGCACAACATTCACACATATTCACATCATAGCTTCCAATACGAATCCAAACATCAAGATAAAAATCAGGGTTAAGAGGTTTGCTCACTGTTTTGAGAAGATGAAGAACAGAGGACTTCTGTTGTTTGAAGACTGCAGTTGATTTTTTTCTTGAATTCTATTTTGTTCCCCTTTGAGTTGAATGTTGTCTTGAGTTTTAAATCATTTGTTTACTTCAGTTTTACTTAGCTTGGTGGACGAATGAAATGAAAAGGCTTGATGCATATAAGAAAAAAGAAGTGTACAGAGTTTACTATTCTTTTTTTTCTTTTTTTTTGTACAATGGTGTATATTTTTATTTTGGCTTGTACAAATATAAGGTCAGAGATTACTTTAGTTTGTTGGCTACGGCTGATAATCTTTCTTTGATATGCTGAGAGGATGGGCATTAAATGCAAGTGTCTTTGTTTACAACTTATACTATTTGTTATTATTGATATACAGTTTTGCTTTGCTTTGTTTTCTATTTTATTTTATCTCTGGTTTGTTGTAAAAATTGGAATGCTAACTTGTATATTATTTTTTCTAACTTGCTATGACTTGAACGAAGGAAATAAGGATAAATATAGAAGAGTTACAGGTGATTATTTCTTTATACAATAGGGTATGGCTAAAGTGATATTGGAGGTATGTTGCATTTATTGTCTTGTACAATTTGTATATATAAAATTTCTCCTTTCATTCGGCTGTACAAAGATGAAGATGGTGTGGTGGCTTCAGTGATTTTGTTATGGTGGCTGGGGACATTGCATTTATGACTTATACATTTTGTTACTCTAAAGTCTACAGCCTACATATTTAGGAATATAAGTGAAGTCCTATTGTTTGTTTATAGATATGAATGTAGTTGTATTGTTTGTAGATATTTAGTTCACTTATTTTCTTACTTTGTTTTTATTACTTTATATTGTATTTGTATTTTCATTTTTATCCATACTTATCTTTATATAGTTGAATATATTACCTATTTACCTGTCTCATATTTCTTTTGTTTGTTTGGTTTCATTTGTAGTGTTTATAAATTTTATCTTTTCTTTTATTATTTTGTAGTCTATACTATTATATTATTTTGTATTGATTTTTCCTATATCTTATTTATTTCTTATTATCTTGTAATATAGATGACATTCTATATTTTTTTTATAATTATTTTTAAACTATTTACTTGAAACTCAAATTCAACATATACAATTTTTAAATTTAAATGATCGTTCAAATAAAATTGGGACTCGGGGAAACTCGCTCAAATTTTCCTAATTAAATTTACAAATTTTTATCAAGAATTTATTTAATTACTCAATTTAATTCAAAAATTCATTTAATTATTAATTTAAATAAATTTAAATTTCGGGGTCGTTGCAGCCTTAAGGTTTAAAGTGCTTTTGAAGAAGAAACCAGCAGCAGCAGCACCCAGTGGCGGTACCATTAACCCAAATAAAAGGAAGTTTAACACAAACTATAAAAAGAATCAGGGTAAAGGAAAACTAGTACGAGGAGATTAGGGAAACAAGTATAAAGAAGTTGTTTGTTACAATTGTAAGAAAAAGTGGCATATTTCAACGCACTGTCAACATGCGAAGGCTATCTCTCCAATGGTCCAAAAGACACTTTGCTATAATTACCACCAAGATGGACACATGGTTAGGGACTACCCACTATTGAAGAAGGGTTAATATATTAAGGTTACGCTATTAATGATAAGCCCTTAACTTATGAAGACGTAAAAGGGAAGGGAGTCTTGGAAGGTACTATACTTGTTAATTGTATTTTAGTTCATGTTTTGTTTGACACTGAAGCATCGAATAGTTTTATCTCTAAAGAATTGGTAAATATGTTACAACTTGTCCCAATATTTGTAGAAATCCCTATTTGTGTGTCCAACCCCATAGGTGGTATAACTAATTTATGCTTGATTTGTGAAAGAGTACAAATTGATTTCCGAAAACATCATTTCTTTTATGACCTATTTGTCTTGGATTTTAAGGGGTTTGATGTTATACTGAGTATGGATTGGTTGTCAAGATATGGATGCTATTCTGGACTGTGTTAAGAGGAGGATAGTGTTGAAAGCTAGTTTCAGAGATATGTTGGAAAGTATAGTTTGTAAGAAACCTAGCAAACATATGAGTATTTTCTGTATGCCTTAGAATCAGTATCCTAGGAAGAGTTAGGATCGATATAAGTTTTTAAAAGATTTCCTGATATTTTTGAGCCGGTTGGCCGTTTGCTTCCCTATCGGGAAATTAAATTTCATATCGATTTAATTCCTAGTGCAGGACCTATCATTCAACCTCTGCGTAAAATGGCCTTGAGAGAGAAGCATGAGCTAGTAAGTCAAACCGATGATTTGTTAAGAAGAGGATTGATTAGACTAAGCCATTCGAGTTAGGGATCAATAGTAGTTTTTGTAGCCAAGTCCGATGATTCTGTAAGATTGTGCGTGGATTATAGGGAGTTGAATAAGCAAACCATTCGAAATAAGTATCTGTTACCCCGAATAGATGATATGTTTGACCAACTTCATCAGGCTAGAGTATTTTCCCAAATGGACCTTGCTACGGGTTTCCATCAGTTAAGGGTAGCGGAGGATAATATACCCTTAACTGCTTTTAGATTGCCAAATTTTTTCTATAAGAGGTTGGTTATGCCTTTTGGGCTAATCAATGCACCTGCATTTTTCGTTCATATTATAAATCGTGTTTTTAAGGATGTGTTGAACAAGTTTGTGTTGGTTTTCATTGAGGACATTCTTATCTATTCCAAGATTGAGGAAGAGCGCAAACACCATTTGAAAGTCATGTTGGAAATGTTAAGGAAAAATGTTCTTAAGGCTAAGTTTTCTAAGTGCCACTTTTGGCAATAAGAATCGTGATACCTAGGACATATTGTGTCGGGAGATGGCTTTTAATTAATTCGACTAAGGTAGCGAACGTGCAAGATTTCAAGAGACCCCAAACTCCCGCAGAAGTGAGAAGATTTTTAGGGATGGTAAGTTATTATAGAAAGTTTATAAAGGATTATTCCAAGATCGCCACTCATCTAACCAAGCCGACGGAGAAGGACGTTAAATTCGAGTGGACTCCAAAGTGTGAGGGTGCATTTCTCGAGTTAAAAGAAAGGTTGACCAGTGCCCCTATTTTGGCAATTATTGATGGAGAAGAAGGGTTAACTGTTTATACGGACACATGTAGAGTTGGTTAGGGTGCAATGTTGATGCAACATGAAAAGTTATAGCCTATGCAAGAATATAGTTAAAGCCTAACGAGAAGAATTATGCAATGCATGACTTGGAGCTGTTAGCCGTAGTATTTGCGTTAAAGATGTGGAGACATTACTTGCTAGGTAAGAATTCTTCTTTTCCTCTTTTGTTTATTTCTAATCTTTAAGGATCCTAGTTAGTAATTTCTTTCTTTAAATAGGTGAAAAGTTCGAGCTCTTCACGAATCATAAGTCATTGAAGTATCTTTTCACTCAAAAGGATATGAACTTGAGGCAATAGTGATGGTTGGAGTTCTTGCCAGCTTACTACTTGGATATTCTCTATACTCCAGGAAAAGCAAATGTGGTGGCAGACGCTCTAAGTAGAAATGCAGTTTTTGCCTTCTTGGAAGTTACACCGACACTATTGGAAAGGATTGCTAGTAAGAAAAAGGAAGATTATCGCATAATGAAGATCATCAAGGATGTCGAGGAGGGGCAGTGCGCAACTTTTAAGATGGATAACCGAGACATTTTGCATATGAATGGGAGGATCTACGTCCTTAATATCAATGGCCTTAGACAAGAAGTTTTATCAGAATGTCATCGGTCCAAATTGAATCTCCTTCCAGGTGTTTCTAAGATAAATCGAGATATGAAGCGGGTGTTTTGGTGGAAAGGAATGAAGAGGGATGTCTCAATATATGTCAGAAGATGTTTGATCTGTCAGCAGATAAAGGGCGATCACCAGATGACGGCTGGTTTACTTCAACCCTTGAAAATCCCAAATTGGAAATGGGAGATGATATCAATGGATTTTATCGATGGTTTACCCAGAACCAAAAAAGAGAATGAAGGAGGGTGGGTTGTTGTAGATCGGCTAACGGAGAGTTCTCATTTTATTCTGGTAAAGCCGATAAGAACTACAACTTCTTTGGTGGAAATTTATATAAGGGAGATTGTTCGATTGCATGGGGTCCATGTAAGCCTTGTAAGTGGTCGAGATTTCATCTTTACTAGTCCGTTTTGGGAGGCATTGCAAGTAGCTTTAGGATCAAAGCAAAGCTTGAGCACAGCATACCACCCCCAAACGGATGGATAAATGGAAAGGGTGACCCAAAGCTTAGAAGATCTTCTGAGGGCATGTATTTTGGATTTTAGAGGATGAGGGGAAGATCATCTTCACTTAGTGGAATTCTCCTATAACAATAGTTATCAAACAAGCATTGACATGGCACCCTATAATGCTGTCTATGGACGTCCATGTAAGTCACCGCCATGTTGGATTGAGATTGGAGATCGGCTAGTTCATGGACTAGATATGATCCAGGAAGCTACCAAAAAGGTTGCAGTAGTAAAGAGAAGAATGAAAGAAGCTCGGGATCGACAGAAGAGTTATGCCAATAAAAGAGAAGAGATTTGGAATTTGAAGGCGTAGACTCCATATTTGCGAAGATTGCCCCAATCAGAGGAGTTGTTCGATTCGAAAGAACCGGAAAGTTAGCACCAAGGTATATTGAACCTTTTAAAGTTATTGAAAGGATTGGACAGCTTGCTTACAAATTTGAGTTGCCGGAAAGGTTATCGGGGGTCATAATGTTTTCCACATGTCCCATTTGAGAAAGTATGTGCATGATCCATCATTGATAGTGGATTCGTCTATTCAACATGACTTAGAGATATAACCGAGCTTAACAGTGATTAAACGTCCAGTTCATATTGTAGATTAGGATGAGAAGAGATAGCGAAATAAGATGGTGGAATTAGTAAAGATTTAGTGGAGTGATGATCCCAAAGATTGTACTCTGGAGACGGTGAATCATATAAGGGAAGCCTATCCAGAATTGATGTTAGTATAGTCATTGTTTGTTGTATGTATAGTGTATGCATTATTTTGCTATGGGTGCTTACTATATGTTTATTGTATGGATTTTATGACATATTATATTCCTTTTTGTGTTATCTTGAGTTATCTCCTTGTTTGCTAATTTTAGGATGAAATTCTTTTAGGCGGGAGAGTGTAACGACCCGGAAATTAACCACTTTAAATATGGATATTTAAAATATATTTTTAATAATTAATTAATAGATTTTATAACTCAAATAAACTTCTTTTAAATAATAACTAATGATGGTGAAATAGTTTTCAAAATTTGTTTACAAAAATAATTAGTTTAAAGAAAAATAGAAAATGTGATCGAAAATTGTTTTTCGAATTTTCAACTTTTCGGTGTTCAAAATTTGTCTGAAACGTTGTAAACTATATGGTATAAATGTTCAAAATTCATTTATAAGTAAGTTAGCAATATATACTATATATATGTTTATATTTAAGATTATTAAAATATGAAAAGACATTTTATGAAGTTTAATTTAGTTTAAAAATTAAAATGGAAGTTGTCATAACATTTCGCATCTTTAAAAACACTAAGTACTTAAGTCATTAATGCATGTTGGCTAAAATAAAGATGGGAGGGACATTACACACGTGAGCAAGAGGAGGGGAGGCAAGGTGAATGAGGTGGCATGAAGGTAGTGGAGGTTATGTACCTAAGGTTGTTTTGGTAACTTTATTTTATCCATTTGTATATATACAAATTCCTAATTTTCTTTTTCATTTTTATCATTCACTCTCACTTTTTAAAATCTCTCCAAAGATTTATAAAACTTTCATAGCTTCCAAGTTTTAAGAATTTTATTTCTTTTCCACTTCAAATTTTTAAATCCTTGTTTAAAGCTATTCTCTCTCATTTCAACACTCCTCCTCCACAAAACAAGCCTATATACACCCTTGACCACCTAGGTCGAATTCATACACCACCCTAGTCGATACCTTTTGCTTGCTAAAGCCCACCAAAACTCCATTTTTCCAAAGGCAAAGCAAAGATCTAGGTCGTGTGCAAGTTATAACATAAGTTCGGTTTGTTTCATGAACTTCTGATGAGTAAAGTTCTCGCCTCTTGGTAAGTTTTTAAAAACTTATATTATTGATTAACTTGTTGTAAAATATGATGTTTGTTTGGGTAGAAATAGCGTTAACTTGAATGTATGTACATGTGCTTGGGTGAGAAGTAATATAGTTTGAAATTGGAAGTTGAAAAGTTAAGTTTAATTTGCAAGTTATAATCTTTGCTTGTATATGTTGGTTAGGGCATGCTTATATGTTTGTGACGTGGTTGTAATGTGATTATGTATGTTATGAACATGAATACATGACTGTAGGTTAAGAAAGTTGGCACCTTTGCTAGTTTAAGCGACATAGAATCCCTTGTGTAAAACTATAATCTTTGGTTTTAAATTTCAAAATATTTTCAAGTTCAAAACTAATGTGGTTTTCAAGAACATGCCTTTATCTTTTAGTAAATTTTTTTTCAAGAGTTAAAATTTTAGTGAAGACATAGAAAACCAAAATTCAAGTTTTGGAAATTACGGGTCGTATAGCGATAGTCGCTATGGATGCAGTTCGTGAAACGAACTCTTTTTGAAATCTAAATTTGTTTTCGCTTAAGTATCTTTTTGGGAAAAGTTTTCAAACATATATTAAGTAATAAAAAGTAATTATTTAATTAATGATTATTTAATTAAGTAATTAAGTAAGGTAATTAGTACTTAATTATTAGTTAACGAATGTAATTAATACTTAAGTGCTAATCAAATAGGATAATTATAGTTAGATTATTAATTAAAAGTTAATTATTATTTAATTACTAATTTGGGATTAATTATTATTTAATTATTTATTAAATATTAATTATTTATTTATTAAAAAGGTGGTTTAATTATTAATTAATCACTAATTAACTCAAATTTAATTAAGATTTGATTATTATTTAATAAGGGTTTAACTTAATTTATTTAAAAAATTAATAAGGGTTTTGAATTTTAAAAATCGCTTTATTTCTAAATATTGGTTTTGTTTTAAAACTGTTTCCTTTCGCAAAACTGTTTTAAATCACTACAACAAAACAGTCTTTTTACAACGGGCAATGCCCGTTGTAATATGATTTTCGCAACGGGCATGTGCCCGTTGTAATAGACCTCGTTGTAATAGATCCACCACATTTTACAACGGGCAAAGCATGTTGTAAAAACCGTTGCAGTATACCTTTTTACAACGGGTTATGACCGTTGTAATAGACAATAATACAACGGCCAAAACCCGTTGCAATAGACTAACCATACTAGTTGCATAGCCTATTTCACAACATGCATTGACCGTTGTAAAAAGCTCATATAACAACGCACATTGCCCGTTGCAAAATAAATGCAAATTTAAAAAAAAATTACAGCAGCATCCATGCAATACATCCATACTAATACTAAATATTGTCGTAAAATAATTAAAATCACATACGAAAAGTCTAAAAGCTAGAGTCATAGAATTCTAACACTCCAAAAAGTTAAATAAGTTTACATGCCAAATACATAAAGCATTAACACATAACAGTCCGCTACAAATATCGAAATGAAACCAAATTTTCAATAAAAAATTATTGTTATGTTCTAGAATCGAAATGATGTCTAAATGATGACGATGAAAAAAGAAAACACGAAAAATGTAATTATGATATATAATTAGTAACAAGAACTCCAAGCAAAATATAACTTTAATTTCATCGCACCTCTGTGCAATCCAAGAACTCCAAGGACATGTATATAACAATACTGGCTAATCATGCAACTAGAGACAAAAGAGCAGGTTCATAGACAAAATTTGATCTGCTTGTTTGGACCGATGTCGAAAGTTCAAACTGACCAACCAGCTACTTTTCCCCATTGAGATGAAGCGATAAACGAAAGTTTCTAAAATGAAAATGCAAAGTTATAATGCTTTGACATGATTTACGCCAGATAAAGAAGAGGAATAACAAAGTGTAAGAACTGGGAAATTAATCAAGCTAAACCACGGAACTAGAAATAAATTAGTAAACTAAAAATGAATTAAGAAATGAACACGAGCCGAAGGAAGAAAATTTTGTTATATAGTATAGTGCAAGTGTTTCGTTGATCGCATGAGATTGCAACAGTTGCACACATAAATTTGGTTAACTGACAACGCAATGTCGTCTTATAATTGAATATGAACTAAATATGACTTATTATTTAACTGACAACGCAACGTTAGATCTTCGATAATCAACATATGATAATTCTGGACACAGTATCTTCCTGTTGACTACTTTAGGACAACATGAGTCACTTTTTCACATTAGTGTCTGAGATATGCTCTATTTGGAAGTCGACATAGCATTTTCATCTCGTATTCTGTTTTATATATTTAGTATTTATTTTATATTTGAATTGAAGTTTCTTGATAAAAAGACATGGATAAATATGTTTGTAAAGATCCATTATATCACAATCTTCTATATTGATTTAATTCGTACAACTATTGATTAAATTCAACAAAATACATATGACGAAATTTTGTTTTAGGCAAATTAAATCTTTTATGTACTATTATATACATGTTATTATTCCCAATTTTGGTGCTTACCGCAAATTAATGTAAAGAGGCAACCGCCTGTTAAAATAAAGGGGTTACCACATGTTAAAGCAAGAGACTTTCACAGGTTGAAAAAGTAAGGTGACCACAAGTTATGAATAGAAATCACCGCATATTGATAACTAAGAATTGTCGCCCGATATAATTAAAGAAAATTACCACATGTTATGGATTTAATAGCCATATTGCATGTTGTCGAGAGATCATGCCACCACAAGTTATATGTCAGAGAGTCCACCACAAGTTATATGTCAGTAAGTCTACAAATCTTTGTCAAGGACCTCAATGGGATTCTTCAAACTCAGGTAATGAAGATGCTTTTTATTCTGAGCTCGGATTAAACTTTCCTTTGTTGTTCTTTTAATAAGTACAGTTCCACTTGGGCACTCTTTTAGTCTCGAATTTGAGAGCTTTGATGTTGTTGAAGTTTGCCTAGCTTGTAGACCCAATCTTATTTGAATTATCAGGTTGCGACATATGTATAAGAAATTGAACTTAACACATTAGAGCATGACTTGTAAATGAGAGTGATTTACCTGATCTGAATAATTCTTAAGTAGAGGATGATCAAATGCAGGTTGTTTGTACATGTCTACACAATCATAGTTATCTCCATTGTTGTCCTATTGATCATCATCAAATAAATCTTCATATAAATAACCTCTTTACCAGGAGATACTTTGTAAATAATAATTAAAAAAAACAGTCTAGGCTCTCACTATTATAGTTGTGAATGTTTATGGAAAATACAATATGCAGTGGGATTTTTACCTTCATGCACCTATTTAAATTTATACATAAGCTGAATTTGTTCATTTTGTTTCCAAATATGCATTGTTAAACATGCACACACATGTTATTTTGGGAATTCGTTGTATAATTTTTCAAAATGTAAAATAGAAGTATCATGATGTGATTTGAAATTGTCAAATCACTATGGAAAAACAATTAAAAGAAATCCCAAGAAACCAAATTGGAGATGTCTACAGAAACCAATTTAAAGCCGCACTTGCTCTTGCAAAGATAAGCTTGAGTTCTTTGTTGATAAAGACAGATCTCCTTCTTTACTTCATCAAGCTTTATTGATGCATCTATTCCTTGTAAATCCGAACCTACAATAACAATAGTAACAAGGCAAAAAGGAACGAGTAAAACTGAACCTGAACGAGGATGACTGGTGCAATTATTCCCTTTCCCAAGCATTATAATCAGTAATAGCAACCCAGTCTCCAAGAGATTGTGTGTTAAGTCTCTTTATTTCCACTGCTTGCATATCTCCTCATCATGTTGGATTATAAAAATGTTACGCATAGATCTAAACAATATTATTTTCACCATGTAGAGTACTTGATCACACAATTCACGCTATGTCCTGCATTTACTTTTATTAAATATCCTTGAAATTCGTTCTTTCCAAATACACAAAATGCAAGTTGTAAAAGTAATTTTAGCTATGTCCCTGCTTTTACATTTAATATTAAAATTATGTTGTAATTGGGTGATTACTGAATCAATTGGTAAAAATCAGTATGATTCGCAGGCCAAAGAAGTCTGATCCTAGACCGTTTCCACACATACGCACCATATTTGCATTGAAAAAATGGATGTAATTTTGATTCTGGTGCAGAATTACATAACATACATGTTGAGTCGACTACAACATGCTTTTATAGTAGTCGATCCTTTATCGGCAATAAATTGGAGATTGCTTTGAATGCACATAGAGCTGATTTTGGATAGTTGATGCTACCCCAAATCCATTTATACCAATTAACTTTGCTGAACTGCTGCCTGATACAATCAGTGACCAGTATTAACCTAAATTTCCCATGATGAAACCCACACAATCCCAGAAATCTTCTTCAGCATTTTTGTTCAAATTAATATTCTCAATTTTGATTCTAAGCCCACTAAGGTTGTTGAACCTATCACTTCTACAGGTTCAGTTATCTAATATGTCTGTCACTAGTAGACGTTCACCACTTACCCAAACCATAGTATCTATCCCCAGCTTGCAAATTAAGTTACTCCCAATTAACCATGGGTCAAACCATAGTTTCTTAGTTTTTCATCCACTATTTGTCTTCGAATATATTTTAAAGCATCTGGTCTGATTTTTAGTAAAAATTTCCAAACTCCTAAATCATTATTCCTACTGTTGCATTCCCAGACAAACTTGTTTTTCATATACTTTTAGGAAGTAAACTTTGCCGATATACCCTCATCATCGAATCCTATAAAAATCCTAACATCATTGGCCATGAAATGCATTCGAGTTCGAGCAAAACAAACGAACAATAAATCAAATCAACAACTCGAATCAAAGTCGAGCGTAATTGAAATCAAAGAAACATCACATACCAATTTATATGAAGCTGCCAAGTTCGATGCCGATGATATCTCTTAAAACAAGGATTGAGGCTTCCTGCTTCGGCCACCTGCCATCGCGTAGGACTGTGGTTCAGTGATTAGGGATTGATTAGGGATTAGGGATTTTGTTGTGAAGCAGCGATTAGGTATTTGTGGGTAAATGTGGATTTGGGGATTATGGTTCAAGTAAAAGTAAAGGAATAGCGGTTAATGAAAATTTCACGTGGGCTTTAAAATTTTGTTCCGGCGCCACGTTCCCTTACTTTAAAATTTTGTACCAGCGCCTGCTCCCTTGGCTGGTTTTCTAGCTTTTTCATTTTTATTTTTCGATGACTCGCATATTTAGTTGATTTGAAAAAAAAGTGAGAAATGAAGAGAAAGCTTAAAGCTAAAATTTTGCAAAAAAGGGAAATAATAAATATTATTATAAATTATATGTTATTAAGTATATATTATTATTAATACATTGTTATTGTAAATTATTAACTATGACGTCTAGAACAGTCAAAGATAATGGTAATCGTTAAGAGTTGTCAAAAATTGGTATTTATTACAACTGGTAAACTATAAATATTGTAAAATATAACTTTACAACTAGAAAAAAAGTTGTAATAGTTGACATCTATTACAACGGGCTGAAGAAAGTAGTTGTAATAAGCATCTAATACAATGGGCGGGTGGGAATGAAAACCGGTTTTGAGTGCCATGTATGAATTTTGAGTTTGTTAGTGTTTGTGCGCTTTAACGTTATTCTTACCTCATTTTTGTTTGGATAAAGTTAATATTAGTCCTAATTAATTATTACTTATTAAGTATTAATTAATTAATACCATAATGAAACTATTAATTAAAGAAAAATTTATGACTAATGAAAATAATCGTAAAATTAATTATTTAATCGTAATTATTAATTATTGATTGTTGAAAATTGGTAACAGACATTTATTACAACGGCCATTTTATGATCATTGTAAATTAGCATCGGTTAAAACATGCATTTTATGACCGTTGTGAAATTGGCACCTATTACAACGGGCGTTATGAGCATTGTAAAATTGGCACCTCTTACAACGGGCATTTTGTGACCGTTGTAAAATCGGCATCTATTACAACGGGCATTTTGTGAACGTTGTAAAATTGGCATCTATTACAACGGGCATGAAAGGAACGTTGTAACAGCACTCTAGTACAACGGGAAGTCATTGCCCGTTGTAAAAAGGGCGTTGTATAGGGCATCTATTACAACGGGCCTGAATGGACCGTTGTAATAGCCTTCTATTACAACGGGCAGCCAATGCCCGTTGTAAAAGGGGCGTTGTAATAGGGTATTTTTGTTGTAGTGAATCAAGAGATTTCTTTGTCGATTACCCTTAAGTAACTTCAAAATGAAACCAATGCTAATGTGGTGATATATTTATAGGAAGTAAGTCATTCCATAGTTAACACTAAAAGCTGATTAGTAGGCTGATCCTCTATTTATGAGATTTAGAATTTATTTCTAGACGAGGGATAGAGTAAGGTCGAAATATCGAAAACGTGATAGATATGGGAGGGTTAATTTCTATCAATGGGTCATGTTTAATTAAATATATGGTTATCCATATGCGAACTCTGCATAATTACCCTAAGTAGCGGATTGACCGCTATTTATAACTTGACCCATTTTAACTCAGAAAGTATGTTGCGTATATTCGAGTTCCTCAGTGAGGACTCAAATACTGGTTGCATACTTCCAAAAGAACCAAAATTGAGTTAGTCGGGAATTACCGCTTAGTTTGGAGACACTAGTTTCAGATAAGTATGATTTATCCAAATCACTCCAAACTAATAACGTTCGAGGTGGATTGTTATGAAGTATGCTATGGAGCTGTACTATTCTTCCCGAGGGTGATTCCAAAATGGAAGATAGTAATTGTTGACTGCTTGTTTGATCCTAGAACAACTTGTAAGGATGAATGCTATCATTGCATCAAATTGCCTAGAGGGCAATGTTAGCATTCCAAGACGGTCTGCTAGGAGGAAAGGTAAAGCGTAACCTCAAGCCTCACAACCGGTAAATGACTAAAGCATGGACATGCGACAAGGCTATATGGGTCACTCCCATCAGAGTATGATCATCACCTAATCTAGAGCGATATCTATGGTTTATGTATGCTTTGGGATCCCTTTTATGGTTATTGATCGCAACCAAAGGGTGATCATATTCGGTGCTACCCAATAAGAGGTAGGGCAGGTCCTGAGTAGCAGAGATGCAACATGTTGTAGCCTCCAGTACATTTTATCTAGAGGTGTACTAATTCGGAAGGTAGACCCTTACCTTTTCATAGTTGGAATCCAAAATTCGAGTGCATGCCTTTGAGATGTCTCACACCGATCCGAATGAGGATCTATTACTCGATTCTTGACAGTGAACGCTTGGTGAGGGTTCTTGGTATGGAACCAAAATTTTCTATCATAGTATATGGCTATGCAAAGAGAACGGAGGTTTCTGATCACGGAGCCTGACCGGAGTTCGCACTAGAGAGGTCGGGTGAGCGATACTGGTTCGAAAGTGAAGTTATGTATTCAAGTAGAGATCGAATCGGATTTTGCATATGGATGATCTATGAATGTCATACAGACTTATGCATAATATTGGGTATTCACATGGTGAAATTTCGGAGTCGAAATTCTTTTAAGGGGAGAAGAATGTAACGACCCAGAATTTTATCGTTATAATGTGTGGATATTTAATTTAATTTAAATATTCAGTTAATAGTTTTCATTAATTTAATAACCCACTTTTTATTTATAATTTATAATATAAAATTTATTTTTAAATTTTCTTTTCATAAACAGATAGTTCGACGAAAAACTAAAAATGTGATTGAAACGTGATTTTTGGATTTTCAGCTTATTATCAAATAACAGGTTATTTTAAGTTGTAATATTTTGATTTTGTTTTAAATAACATTTAAGATATTAAAAAACACTTTTATTTATAAGTTTTAAATAATAATAAGTATTTAAAATGATATTTTATATAAAATTCAAAATAAAAGATGGATTTGACATAGAAATGATGCCTTAAGTGTTGAAATGGACTAAGTATATAAATACACCTTATTATCCACTATGTCTTAATTTTTTTAGCAATTTGGAGGTTTTGAAATGAATAATGAGTTGAAAATTTTATTTTATTTTATTTTATTACTTTATTCTTATAAATCTTCTTATATACATATACACATCTTTCATTTCTACATTCCACTTTAAACTTCATTTTTTAAATCTTCTTTCTGCATCTCCTCTTCTTTTAAAATTTTTAAAATTTAATAATCTCATCTTTTTAGTTCAAAAACTCCATTCCTTCAAGAATCAAACTTTAAAAGCTTAAAAAGATTTGGATTAATATCTTAAAGGCATGGAAAAGAATGTGAGTTACTAAATCCATGGATATTATTGTTAAATATGAATCATGTGTATATTTGTTTCAAAATTTGTTTGATTTGAAATCTTGTTATGAATTTATGTTAAAAAGCAAATTTTTAGTTGGATTTGCATCTAAATGGACAAAACTTGCTTACTGTAACATACATTTGTTCTCTATTGTTTAAAAACATAACCACTTCTTGCTTTCAAAAGTTAATAACTCTAAAACTATCTCGATTTTGAACATGACATCAACTACAAAGTTGTTTGTTTTGATCCATAGATTGTTGTAAAAATAGTTTTTGAATTTTTAGTTGAGTATATTTTGAGAATTTGAATAATACAGTAAGAAGTCAACATTTGTCGGTTTTTCGTCGAACATGAATTGAAAAACGACCTTTATAATCATGATCATCATAGCAAATCATGATTTTTAGTGGTAGTTTCAGGATTTTTAGTGTTGTGGTTCGTTTGAATTTGATATTTCATCTTTTTTGAGTTAAAAATCAAACTTCGGCTAACCGTTGGTCAAGATGTTCGACGGAGGGTACCGGGACGAAGGTTGGAGGGAGACAGACCTTTTCCGTGTTGGAGGCGAGAGCTCTAGTGGTCCTAGGTGTCGGTTATAATTCAAACTAGGGTTTAAGGATTTAGTTTTGTGAAGCTTGGATTTTCTTGATGCAGAGGGGGTGGAGGCTGTCGCGCTTGGCTAGAATGGCTCCGGAGGGTGTGTTGGTGTGTGGTGATGCGGTGGTCAAGGAGCAGTGGCTGGAAGTCGTGGTGGTGGTAGTGGAAGGTGGTTTAGTGTCACATTCATTTTTTTCTAGGTTCGAGCATGGCTCTCGGCCATGGGGTCGTTTGGAGCTTGGGGAAGCTGGGGCTAGTGGCGATAGAGGCTGGGGGACGTGCAGAGCGAGGGGCTTTCAGTGGTTGGGTCGGCGAAGTTTGTGGAGGGCTTTGGATGCATGTACATGTGCGTGCGTGCATATATGTGTGCACCTTATTGTTGTTTTCAGGTTTTGAAGAAACTTGGAGTTGCTTGCATTGCAGAAGGAAGCAAGTGCAGGCTGTAGGGAGATGGGTTTAGTAGTTGGGCCTTGGACGATAGGGTGTGGTAGTAGAATAATAAGGGTTGGTGGTAATTAGTTTAATTTATTTAGGTTAAACTTAACAAAAGCATAACTCCTTCGTATAAGACCCGTTTGACATGCGGTTTCCAACGTTGGAACCGTTTTGACTTACAGAACACATTCATGAAATCACTGACCTATCTGTTGTAGTATACTTTAGTGGTAAAATAATACTAGTTGTGTTTAGTTACGTGTTTAGTAATTATAATTAATCCTTGAGATTTATCTAGCAGAATAAAATACCTTTCTACTGTATTTAAACTAAATAGATTTTATTGGACATCTGTTTAGCAGAATAAATCACCATTCTGCTATTGTTAGTTTGGACATTTATTTATATGCCAGTTGATTCATATGGACATGTTATCCATCGATTAATAGTTGTGGATTTTATTTACAAATCGATTGTTTATGTAAATACCAGTGTTGTGAATTGAATGTCGGTTTGAATATACTAGTAGCTTGTTTAAGTACCATTGAGATTTGCTAATCCTATTTCTATATTTGACAAGTATATGGATTTGAAATCAAATTTCAATTTTATAACAATTTAAAGTAAATAGTTAAATTAATTAATAATGTTTAATTGTTAATGTTATTAATAATGTTTAAATTTTGATTTAAATTAATAAAGGTTTAAAGTTAATTTAAAAGTTAAAATGTGAGGTTGATGAATATTTAATTAATATTTTTTAAAGTAAATTATTACTTTTATTAACAAGGTTATTTTAAAGTTATTATTATTTTATTAGCAAATGTCTAACTAATTATTATTTAATTAATTATGTTCCAATTTAATTATTATTTTATTTAATAATGATTAAGCTAATTATCATTTTAATTAATGATTTACCTTAAGTTAATTAATCTTTTAATTAATGATATTTATTAGTTAATTAAATATGGTATTTAAATTTAACTAATTATTTTAATGACAAGCTTTAGACTTATTAATTTCTTTACTAAATGGTAATTAAGTTGATTTATTTATTTAATAATGATGTTAAATTTAATTAATCTTTTTATTAAAGTTAATTAATAAATTTAATAAGGTAGTTTTCAGTTAATTTAAGTAACTTAAGAATATGCCTTAAACAATAATATTATTTTATAAAAGGGTTTTAAAACTAATAAGTTTGTTTTATGAAAGGGGTTTTACTTAGTAAAAAGAACTAAGTAATAGAATTATATATTGGAAAGAGATCTTTGATTTTGGAAAGAAAGATTGGGATAATAAAGTTTTGATTAGATCATTTATATTAATCAAGTTATAAATAAAATAAATAAGAAATCCCTTTTAATTATGGTGGTATAGAAATGCTCTTCCTATACTTAACACCGAAGGATAAGTGGTTTTGGTTTATAGTAAACAATATTTTAAATGACATTTGTTTTTCACCTATTTAATGTAGGGGTGGGCGCAAACCGGTTTTGTGTGATTCGAATCCCAAACCGATTCCGTACCGCATCTAACGGTTAATCAAAAATACAAATCTTTATACTAATCTTTTGAATGGTTCTGTTTCGGTTCGGTTTAAGGTAGTATGGTCTGGTTTTGGTCTGGTCCAATTTCAACACATTAAATATGAAATAAAAGAATTACTTCCATAAACAATCAATTTATGAAGGTAACTATGTAAAGCTTTTATACTTAAAGGTTAAAACACACAATGTTATACTAAATGAAAGATTAATTCTTAATTGTATGAATATTTCAATTTGACACTTATCTACAAGTGAGATTTTTTTAGTAAATGAACCAAACATCAACGTTAATCAATGCATAATCATTAATTAAAATGATTAGAATAAGATTATAATTAGCATTTATCCAAAAAATGAGTTGAAAAATATCATACTAAAACTATAACTTCTTCCTTTATGACAATGATTATTGTTAATATAAGCTGAAAATAGAATATACATTGTTAGAACATAAAATGAGATAGGAGTTTCTTATATTTTTATTATAAGATTGCTAATGTAAATATTCGGTTTGGTCCGATTTAATATGGTCGGTTTGATGTGCACGTAAATGTGTATATTTTTACCACCATATTTAATCTATTTAAATTAAATAAATGATCATATTAGGTATTTTAACTTGTTTAAACCAAAATTCAAATTATTTGAAATTGTCACATATTCATCTTCATATAGGGGCAAAATGGTCATTTTTATGCATTTATTAAATTGTGAAAATTTACTTGGAATTTTCTATGTTGTTTTGTAGGAAATTTGGTGAATTTTACAAGTGGTTATGTAACGACCCTAGATTTTTATTTAATTTAAGTTAATAATTAAATAAATTTTTGGATAAAAATAGTAAAATAAATCGATAAAATGGAGCGAGTTTCCCCGGATTCAAGTATATTTTGTATAAATCATTTAAATTAAAAATATTGTAAATATGTGTATATTTATATTTGGGCATATACGAGTGAATTTGAAAATAATAAATATATAGATATATATTTTGACTTGAATTTAAAAATTGTAAATGAATGGTTTAATAATATTAAATGATAATAATAAATGTTGTAATTAGAGTGATAATAATAATTTGAATTTATAAATTAAATATAAGATAATAAATACTAAAGTAAAATAAATAATTGATGTAAATTTTATCACCGATGATAATTTGAATTTAAATAGTAATATAAAAAATTTAGATAATTTAAATTAGAATTTGATGGTTTATATTAGAAATAGGAATAAAAATAAAAGTTAAGTTACAAAATATAAAGTAATATATTTGCTCAAAATTTAACAACAATTAAAATAGAAATTTGTTATATCACAAAGTATAAATTAAGAAATAAAATATAGAATGTCATTTATATTACAAGATAAAAGAAAAATAAAATACACACGATAGTATAACAACATAAATATATTCAAGTAAGAAGTCACTTACTTTATAAAGTATACCAAGGAATTAAATAAACACTAATATATATTCATGTATGAACAAACGAAATTTTATAATATTGACTAAAATAACAATACAACATCACCACAAAGTAATAAAGCTCAAGACAAAGAAAAATAAAAACAAAAGAATACAAGTATGCAATACAAGGCAGCAAGTATATATGTAAGCAAGTAAAATCAAATATTTATGTACAGGCAAGACAAAGAAGATAAGTAGAAACAAGACACATATGCAAACATCAAGACAACAAAAATATATGCAAGTATAAAACCAGATATTCAAGTATGCAAATAAAAGAAGAAAAGTGAAGCCATATCAAATATCTCACAAAAACATTTCAGCCGAGACCAATGCAAGACAAGGAAATGAGAAAAAATCTAAGTACAAAGCAAATCGATTTGCTGTAAATAAAATGAGGAACACAAAGTACTTAATAATAAATGCAGCCTCCACAAAGAAAATATCACTGATCAAAACTTGTACAACAATATATCACCCTGTACAATATTTATCACTTGTAAACTTTTTATATACTTCAGCTTCTCTTATCCATTCGTTCACCAAAAAGAAAACTTAGCATTTTTCATTTTAAAGTTTTCAAAGACATACAAACTAAAGCTTTAATTCAACTCAAAGCCAAAATGAAGATCAGATTAAAGAGTGATTTTTGTTAGCAGATTTCCAGTTTTAAAAAGCTTTTCCCAAAACAATAATGTGCTCTGTTCTTTCAAAATACAAGGTGAGTAACATTCCATTTTTTTTAGGGTTTAAATCTATGCAAGTGGGTCTGAGAAATGTATGTGTGTGCATATATAATTATCTGTATATATGTATATATGGGAAGATCGAAAATAGGTATGTAGGCTGTTGTTTTAAAATTTGCCTCTGTTTTCCAGATAAAACTCAACTGTTCGATTCAAAAATCATTTACTCTCCTCCTGATTGATGATTGAACTTAAGACTAAAACAAAATATGTTTATATCATTGTAAACTAAGTTTCAAAATTTAGTTAAGATTAAAACAACTTAAATTTATCTCTGGAAACCAAAAATCTTGAACAAACTCAAGATGGACTAAATTTCGAACTTCACGAGATATTGATTTAAATATATAACTTGAATTCGTACTGGAAGACTTGATTTTTAATCATGGTATGATGATTTTTAGTGGAGTGGTTTAGGTGCAGTTTGACATTGAACGGAAGTGTTTATTTTGGGGATTTCTGGCGATCGGGGGTACTGGGGGTGTTGGGGTTTCTGGCGGAGATGAACGAGCCTACGTGGGTGCTGGGAAAAATGGACGGCGACGATCTTGATCGTCGAGGAGACCGCGGCAAGTTTTTGAAATTTGTAAACCTAATTTTGTTTGGGTCGAGTGTTTTGGTTGGCTCGTCGTCGTTAGGTGATCGAGTGCGGCGTGCTGATGGGATTTGGTAGTGGGGGTATGGACGAGGCCATGGCCGGAGGCGATAGCTCTCAGGTGGTCGGAGCCTCCAGAAAATGGTGTTGCCAGGTTTTGGAGTGGGGGTCCTCTCGAGTTCCAGGTTGTATGCAAATTCCTGTATCGAGCTCGAATGCTCGATCGAGCCATGATATTGTTTTCATCGTTTGGATGATCGGGGACGAAGGTATGGGTCACTGCCGACCTATCGGAGACGGTCTCGGTGATCGGAGCATCACCATAGAGTAGTGCACGTGCACGAGAAGGACGTGGTGTCAGTTGTAACTGGTTGGGGAGGAAAGCGAAAAACTCGGAGCAATACGTGAGGAAATTGGAGGGAAACTCGAAGGCAGGCTCGGGTTGTTTTAGCATGGTATCGGGTTAGTTTTAGGACAAACAAAATTTTGAAAAAATACTCACATGGGTTAGATTTGGGGAAAACTCGAAGCACCTAGGTATTTCTCTCGGGTGTAACTCGAAGTCGGTCCCAGGTTGGATATAAAAACAGATTTTTGACTTTAAAAACTAAATTTAAATTTTAATATTGTTAACCCATATTTTAAGATAATTGATTTAGTTTAAAATCGAACTAATAAGGGTTAATTAATTATAAATTAAAGGTTAGTTAATTAATTAATTAAGATAATTAATTAAGGAGAAATTAATTAATAAAAGTGATAAAAAGATAATTTTTAAAGTTTTATTTAAACTTAAAAATTATATGTTGAAAATTATGGTTTATCTTTTAGTTAATTAAGATCTTAAATTATTAATGGTTTATTAAGTAATAAATGTTTAAAGAATAATTACTTAATTAATGATTGATTAAAGATCAAGTAAAGGTTAATAAATTAAAGAAATTAATTTAAAGATAAGTAATTAATATGATTTATTAATTTGTGTGAGTGGTTAGGGACGATCACTTATTGAAATTTTATAAATTAAATGGTGAATTAAATAACTAAAGGATAATTATTTGAAAATTTAAGGTTGATGAATTTTAATTAAAGGTTAATTCATTTATTACTGATGGTTAATTAATGAATTAAAGAAAAATTAATCAAAATGATTTGTAAATTATTGAAGTTAATTAACCAAGATTAGTAATAAATTCATAAGAAATAAATCTGATTTAAATTAATCAGATAAATTCATTAATTTTACTTATGAATGTTTGGATTCTGTTGATTGATTTGATTGTTTGATATCCCTGATTGTGATACTTTGTGATATACCCTGATTTATGCTGTGATCTGTAATTTACTTAGTTGTGATTTCTATTTCTGTGATATATTACTATGTGAATATGAAACCCTTGGTCCGTAAAACGACACTTAAATTTCGATGCGACAGGGAGTCGGATTCCAATTGGTTATCCGAAACCCACATCGAATTGTAAGGGTGAATCTTTGTGACCGATAAATTTATTTTATCTATAAATCTGTGAATGAAGATAAGCGTTATCGATTATACCGCTTATCGATATATCTGTGATGATTGATGTTGCACTATTGTGTGTAAAACCCCTGGACTACACCATACACACACAAATATGGATTTCACGTGGAAATCGGTTAAGTCACAGATAATTTAAATTTGATGTTTTTGAAATGGAAATTTTAATTTCAATTGATTTTGAAATTAGAAATTTCGGTTTAAAGTGAAAAGCTTTTGAAATGGAATTTCAAAGATGAAATTTATTTTTGAATAACTTGATAAAGTTTTGAAGTTTAAATAATTTGATTTAAATTTGAATTCAATATTTGAAATTGAATTCTATGATTTGAAACTAGGGATTAAAGATGGTTTTCCAAGTTATAAATGATTTTTTTTGAAAGCTATGAATTGAATCTGTTTATTTTTAACAGATTTAAAATGATGTTTGTTTAAACCATTATTGTTTGTTTTCAAATGATAAAAGCTTTCAGATAAGAAATGAAATTCCAATTTAACGGAATTTCAAGTATGAATTGAAAGATGGTTTTCCAAATTATAAATGAATTCTTTTGAAAGCTATGAATTGAATCTGTTTATTTTTAACAGATTTAAAATTATGTTTGTTTAAACCATTCGAAATGAAATTGTTTTGAAAGCTATAAGTTAAATCTTGTTTTAAAGATTTAACGAGTTAATCCAATTAAAACGGAAATTGTTTAGAAATCTGTGAATGGATTTTTGTGAAACTGGGTGAACTTTGTGAAATAAATCTTTTTGTTTAAAAGATTTGAAATGGTAATTTGTTAAACCATTTGAAGAAAGAAGTTGAATTATTAAGTTGTGACTTAATTGAAATCCCAATATCCATATGTTTTTGAATATTGCGCTCATTATTCGGGTTAGCCGGGAAAAGACATTTGTGTCATATAACTCATTCCGAATAGTGATACGTCGTATATGGATCGCATTTGAAGACCGGTGTTGAAGACCGGATATTTTCAAAAATGAAAGGACAACTCGTCGAATGTCTCTGCATCGACTGGCCCCGATATAGAGATTTTATCACCCTTTGTGATGGGAAGTCCGGACGGGATTGGGAATACCCGGAATTGCAAGGGCTTCGTAAGAAGTGCCTTCGGTTCTGTTCGAACCCGGAACAGACTTGTATGGATACATGTCTGACATTACACTTTGAGATATAAAGCCGATTTCTTTCAAATACATTTCTGTTGGTGGCGGAGAATTTATTCTCTTAGCTTAACACCCTTCTCTGAGACATACGAGCTCAGAGGTTATGTAGTTGAAGTTATCAGCGATATATCCCAATTTGGTAATGTGACATGCTGAGTGTTGCTGTGTGATGATCAGTGTTTGATCATTTGCGATATGATCATTTATTTGATTTTATATCTTTGTGATCATTGATTGATCATTTGTTTGACCCGAAGCATGGCTTTGTGACAAAGCGTAGCTTTGTGGACGAGACTTCGTCGAACCTCACACCCCGGAAATGGTCAAAACAGGAAAGATGCAGCAAGGTTCTAGGGAGTAGCGCCCCTTAGTGTATGTCATTTCTTTCTGGATAGAGGTGGTATCATGGTATGGAGCCCAGATACTTAACCTATGTGGTTACTGCATTATTATTCATATGTGGTTGTTGGAATCGAGGATCCTCGGGAAGATCGGTTACGATCGAGGGATGGCATACGCGTGTCAGTAGTTACCTATTTTTGCAGAGGTAACCCGGCCTTGTGTTGGCAGAGATCCGGTTAGGTTCTCGGGACGTCATTCCAGAGGCGTTTCCATGTGGCAATGGGAAGTTCCTTGGCCTGACCATTTGTTGGAAATCCAAAGAAACAATACGAGCCTTGTACGGTATTAGTTGTAGAACCTGCCATTCACTTATGGTGGCGCCCCACTGTTTGGATGGTAGCTATAGTAGGCATAGTTCGAAATGTCTATGCTGGCTAAGATTTATATTCTACTTTCGAAATGTTTTCTACACTATGCACTAATAATAATATCAAAATGATTTATTTTGCGTAGTAAGCATCTTTGACTATCATAAGAAGAAATCTCCTCCAATTCTGCGTTTGCATTGTGTGTGTGGTGGGAGGTCTTATGGTAGTTTCATTTTCCAAAAGCATTGCGAATTGACTTTAAAATTCTTTGCTATTTGTTTTTAAAGATAAACTGTTTTTGTTGCTCACACCAGTCCCATGACTGATCCGGAGTTTATTGTTTCTTTCCTAAACTCTGGATGCTCAAAATTTTTCTACACGAGCAGTCTAGAGTTTGGTTTTTCAGATAATCAGATTAGTAGATTTTCTGGAGCTAGTTCAGTCTTTGGATATGGACTGCACTTGCTTATCTTTGTGCATCGTTATTGGGAGTTCGAACTATTTCTGGATTAGTGCTTTGGAGATGGAGATTATCCGCTGCTGCTGTTATCGTTTTTCTTTTCCGCTACTATTTGTTGTATCATATCTTTGATGTATATTGATATTCATTGTATCACTCTGTTATATCAGATATTGTATCAGATATTGTATATCAATGTATTATTCTTTTTCTTCCGTTGTGTTATTTACTTAATGTTGTTATAAGCTCCGGCGACTCGGATTTGAACGGTCGAATCTACGGCATTCGAGTACGATGTAAAGTATGGATGTTGATTTTCGAGCGGGCAAAATCCGGTTCGTTACAGGTTACATGATGATATATGTATGCACAAGAGTGAAGAGAACAAATGAAGATGGAAATAATTCAAAGTGAAGATAATGGAGGACCCCACCTACCCACATACCTTAATGTACAAATTAGAGGCTAATGCACATGCTTATGGAATTAATGGCTTCATGTACACTTAAATGAGGATTATTTGAAGCTAATGATTACTTGGCCTTCACACTTCCTAAGAGGGTATTTTGGGCATTCCCCAAAAATATGAATTAGGGTTTAACGCATGTATAAAATCTCCTTATGTTTCATGTAACCCTCATCCCTTAGTCTCTCTTAGTTAGTTTTAGATCAAATAAAAGAAAGCTCTCTTCTCTTTTCCATGGCTACTTAGCCATTTTTATTTTCATGTAACTTCCAATTTTTTATGCAATGTTAATTAGTGCTCTCTTTCTTTTACATGCTTCTTTTGTTTATTTACTTTCATGTTAGTAGTGTGGATTTATTTTTCATGCAAATAGAATAGTTTTTTTTTCTTTCATTTTTCTCTCCTTTTCCTCTTGTTAGTTTCATGTTGTTTTCTACATTTGTTGATTTGATAACAAATATGAGAGCTTAATCTCTACAATTTAGGGGTAATGAAGCTCCCTAATATGTAGATGCAACATTTTGATGTTTATAATCTCTTTTTGTGCCTTAATGGAAACACTTGAAGTGGTTTAATGATGTTGTTTAGCTTTGAATTTGATAGTCTATATTGTTCATAACAAATAGGCTATGCTTAAACAAACATAACACAAATTGCCTCTTCATCTAAATATGATTATGGCAAAGAAGTGAATGTTGAAATTGAAATTTGATAGCCTATATTTCTAAATAATAGTTAATAGGCTATGCTTAAAATAGATTTTTATTTCAACTTTGTTGTCTTATTTCATAAGAGTTAAATGTGTATTAGTGGTTGTGTTATAGTTTGATGGTTTATATTGGGCTAATTAATAGCACAAATATATCATACTTATGATAAACACATCAACTAATTACACTAATGACAAGAAAAGAGAGATCATAACTTCATTTTGTTGATTTATGTGATCTAGAGAGTGGATTTATCTCTAATTGTCCTCAAACTCTCATATTTTTATCAATTTTCTTTTGCTTGTTTTTCTCATTTTTTTTAGCTAATCACTCTCAACTTTGGTTAATTTGATTGAATAGAATTTTAAAATCATCAATTCCCTGCGGATCGACCCGTATTCGCCACGTACTACAAGTGTACGCCGTGCGCTTGCGGTTATTTTTATTTCTAAATTCGTTCGACGGTTTTCTAAACCGATAGAATTTCCGTCATCGAACAAGTTTTTGGCGCCGTTGCCGGGAAATTGCTTTGATTTTAATTTTCTATTCTTCAAATTATTTGTTGTTTGATATTTTGTGTTTCTATTTTGCTTGTGTTTGCATTTAAAAAAAAATTATTGTGTGTTTGTTGTTTGATTTTTCAATTTGTTTGTGTGATTGTTTTTTGTTTCATTTGCATTTGCACTCATTTAAAAAAAAATTCCAAATTGCATTTTCTGTTCATTTGTCACTCTGTTGTGCATTGTATTGCTGTTCTCTGTTTTCCTTGTTTTCATTGTGTGCTTGTTACTGAGTTCTCTTGTTTTGCCAAAAAAAATGAAAGAAAGATTGTTGCATTATAGTGTTCATTTCCTTTTGCATTTGGAGTCAACTGTTTCTATGTGTTCTGTTTTGTGTTCTTAGTTTTTTTTGTTCTTTGCATTGTTACATCTGTGGTCATCTCCACTTTGCATTGTTACTGTGTTTATTTCCTTGTTTTGTTATAGTTCTTTGCATTGTTAAAAACTTCACTGTCCATCCACATTCCACATTTCTGATCACTTCACCACCGACCAGAACCACCACATTTCACAGATTTCCCCACCTCCTCTTCTTCATAACTACATAAACAGCCTCTGATCAACAGTGATCTCACTTTAACAACACTGCCACTGCCTACAACATCAGAAACATATCTAAACGAGTTGCCGAATCCACATCAACATTTCACCCTGAACATTACTCACATCTGCCAAGCAACTACTCCAGACCAACCATCCACCTTCTTCCCTCTCCACTAAATCAGTGCATACAGTGTGCATAGCTTCTTCTGCTCAACCATCCACCCTCACCCTACAACACAAACTCCATCAAACACCGTCTGCTCCAACAAAGCCATCCTTCACTTCATCAACATACAAACATTCACCCATTCCCAATACTTGACTGCAACCCCCCTGTTGTGGCACAGTGCACAAGTCTGTGCACATTCACAACAACTCCATCAATTCATCACACCACAGTTACATCTCAGAACAACATATCACTTACATAACATACGAGCAAATACAAGCCTCTGTCAACTAGCTGCTTGCCTCCACCTCCACGTAGGCCTAATAAACTAGTTGTCGGTTTTTCAATTCCTTCAACTCTGATCAACCATTCACCATCTTATCACTTGCCATACTTCCCACTACACGCTCTAAACTCCACTGCAAACATACATCACTTCACATCCCTGAACTCGCCATCACTTCCACCTTCGCCAAACACCCCTTCGATTATTGAACAGCCTGCTCCTCTAATCACAGTGCTACACAACACAACAGTGCCGAAACCCACCCATTATCATCTGCTACTAACCAGTGCAGTGTACATAACTGCCTTGTTCATCACAAACTTCTTCATCACTACTAACAAGAACCTACCCCATACTTCATCATCTTCCAAACTACTTCATCACTCATCTACCAGACTACAATCCCACTCAACTGTACACACCTTGTGCACTGCGATACCTGACTGCTACCTACATCATTGACAAGTTCCTGCCAATCATCATCATCTTCCACTTACATACAGGCAACACATTCAAAACTTCGTTTACCAACTCACTTCAGTTCAAACATCAAACACCCCCTGACCTAAATTGCCATTGCAACATTTCATTCCTCACAGCATTTCACCACAACTACCATCACTTTCCTGCAATACATCAATACACAGTGTCAAACTGTGAACATCCACTTCCTAGTCAAGACTTAAACATACTCACATCAACAATCATACCTGAACGAACCCACCCTGTAAATCATCCCAAACAACATCGCGAACCAATCAAATCCACATCTATCCCCTCAATTCAGCGACTTCTTCTGAAAATCGTCAACTTTGACTCAACTCACAACCTTCCACTATCATCCCTGACATAACCACATATCTCCAAAACAACCACCCTACTACAACTGTGGTTCACCAGAAATCAATTACATACGACCACTGCCAGAAAACGCGTGCCAACCTCCACTGCTATCTGCAACCCACATCGAACCAAACATTAAAACTCACCTCGACAACCACGTTTCACTTGAACGACTTCGCGAATCACATGTGTGACACTCCTGCCACCAACTCGAAACCGCCAACAATCCCCCAAAATCGAACTTCACTTTCGAACCACCACGACATTATCCACCTCAGCCATACCCCAAAGCCACCAAACCTAATCGCCGAGCAACTTTAAACTGCCCTGAACCTCCAACCTCGGCAACTAGAAGCATCGAAGCGCCGCTCCTCAAACCATCGCCTCAAACAGCCCTTCAGCACTTTAGAGGATTTCGATTTCAAAATTATACATTTTATTTTGAGTTGGTTGAAGTTCAAAACCGCTTCAGAGGATTTCGATTTCGATTTGAAATTGGGTTTGATGTTGTTAAGTGAAAGTTTGGGTCCGATATCTTAGTGGGCCGAGTTGTTAAGTGTATTTTCTTTTTCTTTTTTTTATCTTAGCTTGTTTTCAAATATGAAATTTCCTCTTTTAGCATATTTTCTTTTGTTTTTAAGTGTTTAGTTTTAGTTTGTTAAATCAAATTTTTTTTTTAAGTAAAACCTTACTTTTAAGTTTCCTTCCCAAAAAAAAAACTTTGAAATTTGTTAAAAATAAATAAAAAAGAGGTGGGGTTGTTGTGAATTTGTTTGGGTTTAGTTTGTTCTATTTTTTTCATTTGTTTTAGTCTTTCTTTGATATAAAAAAATTGTATATATTTTGTTTTTATTTCAGGTTGACAAAAAGAAGAATTTCAGAAGAAGAGGAGCTGCTGTTATAAAACTGCTCCGCTTGCTTGTTTAAAAAAAAAGTTTTTTGCTCTCATCTCTAGTTTGTATTTTCCTTGCATTGTTGTTTGCTTGCATTTAAAAAAATCAAAAAATTTCAAAAACAAAACAAAAACAAAAATTCATTCGTAGTTGCATTGTTAATACACCTTTAATTTCAGTTTTGCATCTCATTTTTGGTTAATAATAACGGTTAGACATCGATAGCTCTTAATTGTATATTGACAAGTTGTCTTCTTTGAACAATTTACTTTCTTGGTGTCTAGGCTACGGCAGAGTAATAACCATTTATAAATATTACGGTGATTCGTAAATATTATAGTGGTTGTTCCTCTGAAGGTACTTAAACCTTCGGCTGCATTGCTACGGTGATTCGTGGTGCACCGATAACTCCTGCTCGTTACCTGGCTGAGAACTACCTTATTGATTTAAGACAAAGTGTGATTATACAATTTTGGGTTAACTTAGGATAAATCATTTGTAATTAACTTTGCATTCATTTAATTGCATTAGCTCATGCATATTTAAAAGAAAAAAAATTCAAAATCCAAAACTAAAAAAATATATTTGTAAATATTTCTTAACTTAGTTTTTTTTTATTTTTCCTTTTCCTTTGAAAATTTTCAAATCAAAATTTACTTAGTTTTTTTAGAAAATCAAAAATCCAAAAAAATATAAAACCTTTTAAAAACAAAAAAAATTGAAAAACCAAAAAACAAAACAAAAATCAATTTCCCTTTTGAAAAATAAATTTTATTTGTAAATATTTTTCCTTTATAAAAAAAACCAAAAACATTCTTGAAAATGTTCGAATTTCCATATTTACTTGAATTTTACAATAGTTGTGAAAATCAATATAATCCATATGATTTCACTCCGAATTCGTATGGATATTTTAACAACGACTATTGTTTAAATGATTCAAATTTTGAACCACAAAATTTTCAAAACGATTTCCAACCCTCAAATCTTGAAAAGAGTATTTCGTCTTTACTTGAAATCTCTACACAACAAAATCAAATGATAAATGATTTGTGTAATTCTTATTTGTGTAATAACTCGAGTCAAGGATTTCAAAATTTGAATTCAATTCAAAATTCAAACGATTTCGATTATAACCCATGCCAATTCAATTTCGAACTCCGAAATGAATTTCAAACTCAAAATGAAAATGGAAACAACTTTTCAAACGAATTTGGCAATGGGAATAATCTTAACCATGTTACGATTGAAAATCTTTGTTCTCAACAATTTCCAAGTGAAAATCCTCATGTTAATAATTATAAATTGGATTTTGTTGAGCAAATGAACGAAATTTACGATGATCAAACGGATTCGTTGTTTGAAACATATATGAAACAACGTGAAAAACAAAATCAAATCCCAATGTGTGACGAGTCAAACGATAATTTTCAAATAACAACTTTTGAAATTGAAAATAATAATCTTAATGAAGTTGTTGAAAACAGGGTAATTGAGTTGGATTTCAATTCATTTGAGGGTGTGGAACCAAATTTAAAATTCGATCTTCCATTTCTCGATTTTGAAAATTTGAATACAACAACTTTAGATTTTGAACTTGAGATATGCAATGAAGTTGTTGATAATCCAAATAAGGAAGACGAATTTAACGAACACGATTTCTTTGGACTTTTTGAAAATGAGTTGTCGAATTCTGAAGGGGATGATTTAAATCACATTTTGATTTTGAATTCAATAATTTTGAAGAAGTTTTCAATGATAAATTTGAATTTCAATGTGGTGATAATAAATTTGAACTTCAATCAATTGTTTTATCGACCCCAAAAATCATCGACAATAAAATAGCTCATTCGATTTTCAATAAAACGACATTCGTTTTTCCAAATCCAAATTCAACTTCGAAATCTTGTATGGTTTGGTTTTTCGAGCTTAAGCTATGTCTCGCATATTTGATGAGACAAATGAATCTGTCTTTGGAAGACCATTTCATTTACTTTTTGACGATATACTTTCTGATCTCGTGTAAATACCGTTAATTTTCATTTAAATAAAGGTCATGTTTTTATTTTTATTTTTCTCCTTCCACTTGGGTTGACTGTGGGCACACAGTCAAAATCAAGTGTGGGGGGAGACTCATCATCATTTTCGATTTTTCATGGTTTATTTTTTCTTTCCAAAATAAAAAAAAATCTCAAAAAAAAAATTATTTTTTAATCATTTTTGATTTATTTTATAGAAACACTATAGGATTAATATATGGTTTTGGTTTATTAAATTGAAATTTTTGAAAATTTGTCTTAACAAAAATAAAAATGAAGTTTGATTACAAATAAAAATGGTTTAACTACTATATAGGAAGATTCATAGGTGATAATTATGAAATATATCCTAATTGAAAATCTTTGTTTTAAAAAGTGGTGAATTTAAAGTAAAGGATATAACATTTTTTTGTCTTCTAAATTAAATGGCGCTAAGATGATTTTGCAAAACTCTCTCTTTCTAAAAGAAAAAAAAAACATTTTTATATATGTATATATTTTTAACACCTAGAGTCATGTGTTCACACTCGTGCGTTCACTCGCCATGCTCTGTACCCTTCTCACGTAAGCCCGAAAGGCAGTGCACGATCGGTATATCTGGCCTCAGTTTATCCGAGTTAGGTGTATATAAATAAAAATTCTTTTTAATAACGCCTACAGTCAATAGGTGTTCACACTCATGTGTTCACTTGCCACGCTCTGTATTCCCCTCACATCAGTCCGCAAGGCAGTGCATGGGTAATATATCTGGCCTCAATTTATCTGAGTTAGGCATATGTAAATATTGTTAATATCAATAAAATTTCCAAAAAAAACCAGAGAGAGTAAGCAAATGAAATCCAAGCACTATTTTAACTTATTTGATTTGACTTGTTATTGAAAAGAAATAAAATTACCACTTTGATAAACTTTGATAATCAACTAAGGATCCATTTTATAATTACACTTTGTTATCAACCGAAACAACGAGTTAAACTATAGTCTATTTGTTATGATAACTTAATTTTTATTGGAAATTTTGACAAGTAAATGACTTAAATTTTCAAGATAATAACCAAAACCTATATTTAACTTATTTGTGTTAATTTAAAAGTAAATCCTTCATTGTAAATATTTTCAAAAACTCGCATTCATCTCTTTGTAAATAAATCTTGCATTTTGTAAATATTTTCATCCTGCATTTGGATTTTATGGGTAGTATCCGCTGAAAACCCTCACGAGACACTCGTCCTACTGGGGACACCCAGAGGTTTAACGGCTTGTTGCATACGCTCAATGCAATCGTGCTCCCTACGAAAACGGATTTATCTTAGTTTTCCTTTATTCGAGGACGAATAAAAATATAAGTGTGGGGGTATTTGATGTGCACGTAAATGTGTATATTTTTACCACCATATTTAATCTATTTAAATTAAATAAATGATCATATTGGGTATTTTAACTTGTTTAAACCTGTGACGACCCGGAATTTTTGTATATTTGAAATGTGAATATTTAATTTATTTTAAATATTCGAAGGTTAAATTTTAACTTTAATTTCAATTATACAGTATTTATTTGAATAATTAATTATTAAATTTAATTATCGGGATTGGGTAAAATATTGAATCTTGATTTTAAGCCTGTTAAAAATAGTTCAAAGGTTCAGAAAATTTATATTTTTAATACTGAAGATGATATAACTTTTAAAATGGAATTTTAAAGAGTTTTGTTCAGTTTTAAAAATATATCGTTGAAATTGAATTTAAAAATAGCCGTCCGAGGCACAGTCTCGGAATGCGACGAAACCAGTTCCATTGGATCCGTAATATTGTATTATTATTGGATTTCAATTTTCGTAGTATTTGGAGTTGTCGTGTGATTATACGGAATGTAAACGCGCTGAAATTTTATCGGAAATTTAATATTTTAACTGGTCGATATTTCTTTCCATATCCAGACTACGAGCCTTCTGGATCACGCTGTTTGTCCACGCGTTGAAAACATCTGTACACGCGTCTCCTTCTCCTTCCAGTTCAGAGTACTCAAATCCCGTTCGTTCCTTAATATGAAAGAAATCATGGCTGCTTTTCAAAATCAAAAATTTACAGTTCGACTCGAAAAGAATAAAATGGCTTCCAAACGAACTCCTCTTCTTTTTCAAAATCCATGCCCTATCCTCGTTCTCGTTTTCTGTTAATCGAATACAGATAAATATCACCGTGCCTTTTCAAAACATCCCAACGCAAAATTTCGTCTTCCCTCCTGTCAATTAGGCGTGGTGATTCGCGAGGCAATTTTGGGGTTTAACGAAGCCAGGCTCGCGCGCACGCAAGGGGATTCGAACTTCGATGGCAATTCGAGATTCAAGTCGCGATAGCTGAATCGCGTTCAGCTCGAAGGGGATGCGGCGTTGTTCTAGAGCTCGACAATTAGCCAAACAACGGTTCGACTTAGGGCGACTTTGTCTCGATCGTTTTGGGAGGAGGGGGCTTTCGAGGTCGTGGCAGGCTAGGAGGAGGCGTACGCGTTCGCGCGAGAGGGAAGGTTGGAGTTTCGATCTGGATTTTGGGGCGTTAAGTGAGCTCGGCGTTTTGGTTGAGTTCGAGCATGCATGGGCAGCTGGAAGGGGACGAGGGAGGTCTCAGGCTCTATCAGTGATGGCGGCGACAGACGAACGAGGGTGGTCGCGTTCTGGTGGATATTGAGCTGAGCCGTGGTGTTGAGTTTCTGTTCGAATCGAGGTCTGGCATCGTGAAGAGGACTATTGATTTGGGTTGAATTGCAAAATAGAAGAGGCAAAAGGTGAGTTAATCTCACTCAGTTGAATTTTATTTTAAATTTAAATGGTTAAATTTAAATAATTGATTGGATGATTGCATTGATTGAATATGCTATATTATATATATAGTAGTATATAACAATATATACATATTGGCATATGTATATATTTGAGTTGTTGATATTCCCGCATTTATATAGCGGATGAGACCCTATGCGCCGCATAATAGCGGATGATATTTTATAAAACCCATATACCGCGATATTCCACCTCGAAGTGGAATTGGTATTGTGCTAACGTTTGTGGATGCAGGGAAACAGGTTGGAGGGATCCAACTGGATTCCTCAAAATTATTTAGATTATTTAATATTCGGTTCTATGAATATTGATATCCTGTGATGATTTTATTGATGATTGAAATATTGGATGATATGGTTGGATTGAATATTTCAATAAAAGGAGTTATCAAAATATATTGAATTGGATTTTGAAAGAAATAAAAGAGTAAAATTTAAGTAAATAATTCAAGTGAATTGGAATAAGGGAATTTCGAAATAACAAGGGAAATATTAACTTTAAACTAAAGTGATATTAAATTTAAAAAAATAAAGGATTTATTTTGAATGTAAGGATTAAATTTAATTAAAGGCTAAAGAAGAAATTTTGGAAGTTTAAAATTGGTATTTTCAGTTAAAAAGGGTTTTAACTCAAATAAAGGAATAAATCTAAGAGTTAATGTATTTTGAAATAAATGAAGTAGTAAAGGAAATTTATTTCAAAGTAAAGTAAAGTAAATTGGAAAATCAATTGGAAATTGATTTAGTTGTTTAAAATTGGAATTTTAAAAGAGAAGTGAGATTTTGGAATTTATAAACTGGGTTTATAAAGTAAAATAAAATATCAGTGGATATTAGAAAATATAAATTCAAGGTGGGAATTTATAAAGGGATATGAATTGGTTTGAAATAAATGTTGATTTATTTTAAAAGATGGAAATGAGAAGTGTATTTCTCTGGATAGCCAAGTACGTTTTCAAAGCAATTTTAAATATAAGTTAAAAGTTTTAAGTATGTTTTAAAAAGCATGTTTTAGAAAATTGATTATTTCTAAATGTTAATTTTCAAAGTAGGTATATTTTAAAAAAATCTATTATTGTAGTAATTATATAAAAGTGATTTGCTATTCTGTTTTAAAAAGAGAAATTTAGTTTATATTTATAAAGTGGTTTAATTTAAAGTATATATTTTTAATAAAGTATTAAAGTAGTTTGATTTCAATGTTATAAAATATATTTTAAAATAAAGTGTTTTTAAATTATTTTAAAATCTAAAAGTGTTTTGTACTTGGTGTTTCAGAGAAATAAATATTTGGAAATGTATTCCGTAAGCGGAAATTGTTTGAAATTGTTTTCAAAAGGAGTTTGAAAATTTGGAAATATATCTTGGAAAGATATTTGGGCAAATAAATGTGGGAAATTATTTATTGTGTGATGGTTGCTTGTGGATGTTAATTGATAGTTAAATAACCGACTATCAATATTGGCCAATGCGCTGATCGTTTCGAAGAGACCGGGATCGAGTTTCCGTATACCGGGATTCTAGGTCTGGAGACTCGAATACCACTTCGATCCGGTTTGTACGTTTCGTGTAACGTGTTCGGAGTCGAAGATTGGAGCTGTGAAGTGCAAGGGCTAGTCGCTACTAATCCTGAGGATATTTCCAAAATGGATGTAGTAGGAGTAGTGCCTTCGGTTCCGTTCAAACCCAGGACGGACTGGTATGGACGAATGCTTGCGAAACATCGTCAGCGGACGATGGGCATTCTAAGGGATATGTTCTCTAAAAGGTATCGTTTAGCCTCGAACCTCATCAACCGGGAATGACTGAAAATCAGGGGTTATGCAGCAAGGCTTCGTGGGTAGCTCCCACTGGAGGGTAAGGTCATCCCTGTCTAGATGTCCCTTTTTATTTCGGCTTAGTGGTGCGGTTGCTGATCCCAACCGTGGGGTGATTTTATTCGGGATCATCCAGTAAGGGATGGTTCCGGCCTTGTGTTGCAGGGGAGCGGGCGTACTCCTCGGTACTGTGATCTAGGCCACGTACTGTGACAGGTGGTACCCCAGTGCCTAGTCATTCGTTGGAAATCCATTCTCCCTACGTGCCAGTACGGTTTTGATTGTGCCCAACTATTGCTGAAACGTGAGATGCAAGCATTTCAGCTAGATTCTAGTTTACTTTCTGTAGACACTATTATAATATCAGAGGATTTTGATATAAAGTGTTTTAGCTATCGTAAGGTAAAAACCCGACATGTTTATTTGTGGCGTGGTCTTACGAGATGCTTTTGTTTTCAAAGGATTTTGAAACTTTAATAATCAATTTGAGTGTGATTTTCTCACGCTGGTTTTCCAGACTGACTCGGGTATTGTTTTATATGATGCTCGGGTCAGACCGAGTATTATAGGTTACAGGATATGATTATATGGAGCTCAGGAGACGAGCTGGATGACGATACGTACTCTCGTACTTGCTATTATTTTTCCGCTGTGTATTCAGTTGTATGATATTGATGTGATGTACTCTGATGATGTATTTGGATGTATATATATATATACAGATACAGTTTGATTTGTGTAAAGATCTGTTGATATATATTATATTTTATTCCGCTGCGTATGTGAGATTCTGCTGTTGTTTTCTATTTTTCTTCTTCTACCTCTTCTTCTTAACTAAAATAGTCCGGTTTTTCTTGTATGAAAAACCCGGGATGTTACACTTGGTATCAGAGCTTAGGCTAGCGATAACCTTGGCTCTGGTGGGAATTTTGAGAGTATTAATAGATATGAGCGCGTATTTGTTAGTGAATATAAAATGGTTTTATATTGTGTTGGTTGATTTATTGAGTGGCATATGAACCTTCGTCGGCACAGTCTGCGCAACTGTATCGAAGGGGTTTCTAAACACTCGAATAGAACAATTCGATACAATATTGTTTTGAAACGGGTAGATGAAATAATTTTACCCGGAAAATGTATTTTGATATAAAAGAAATATTTCTTTAAATTATTATATATTTGGATGTTTGGATGAAAATATTCTGACAAATTAAAATTGGAAAAAATATGGTAAGATTGTAAAATCGGAATGATTTACTTAACCAATGGATATTTGTATAAATATGAATTGTACAAATGAATTATAACTAAAAATTTGATTTAATCAAACGGTAAATTTAAACCCTGGATATTTGGAAATGTTTTCAAAGTGTTTTGAAGATAAACACAAGCATTATTATTTTGGAAAGTATTTCTGAAAGGAAAATTGTTTCAAATAAATTTTTGAAAGGGATATAGCAATAAATTCATTTCAGTTGCTGGAAATAATTCGGAGGATGACGGCCGCATCTTCAGAATTTATTTTCGAACTCCTGAGTGACGAATTGCTGCCAAATTGATTTATTCAGAAAAGCTAGTTGTTTTTGAAATTTAAAAAGGAAATTTGTTTTGTTTTTGAAATTTCAAATGAAATTTGTAGGGAATAAAAATCCAGAATTGGCTTAAAAACGTGAGAAGTGTGATTTTGGAATAAGTGGAGATTTCAAAATGATTTGAAACTAAAAGCCGGGTACATAAGAATTCTAAATCTTTATTTGAATCAGATGGAGAAATAAAATTAAGTTGAGACAAATGAGCTTAAACTAAGTTTAATTTTGAGTTGGATTTGAAGTAAACTGAGAAAAATAAATCCAGTTGTATTTGGATTGTTGGAATCGAATTGAAATAAATTGTGATGGAAATGATATTAAGAGAATAATATGATTTGACTGAAGTTAAGTTAAATAAAATTAAATTGTAATGAAATTCAGTTGAATTATAAATAATATTGAGTGAAATTAAAATCCTTACATTAACAAGTAAGAGTAAGATGAATAAGAGATGTGCAGTTTGGAATAGAGATTTGGGTTAAATTAAATTTAGCTTGGATAATGGTAAAGGAATTAAATTTATTGGAAAATTAAATTAATGGTGGCTTGAATGGGAAGTTATAGCTAAGTAAATAAATTTGTTTGGTATTTTGGGAATGAATAATGGAGTTGAAGTATAATAGTGATAATTTGAATTGTAAATAATTGCAAGTAAGTAAAAATGGATTGAAGTAGACTTGTTAGTAATAAAATACAATTCAGAAATAAATTATCAAATGCGGATTAGAATTTATATTGGATTCAGTGAATTTACCAATTAAATTATAAGTGTAATGGAAAAAAATAAATTGAATTGGAATCAATTCAAATTGGTTGTAAAACCCAAATAATCATTTATTCATATGGATATGGACGAGGCTGCATTAAATAAAGCGTCGTTTGACGTAAACAAGGAAGTTAAAATTCTATAAGTTGATAGAAGTTAAATAGATTGATTTTGGGATCAACTGAATTAAATATGAGTTTGTTTTGCTAAAATGAATCGAATGTGAGAATTGAGTTGTAAACAATTTAAATTAATGGTGGAACCCTATAAATTGTTTATAAGTGTTGATTAACTTGCATTGCTTATTAAAAACGCTTATGTTGCTAGTTAAATATGAAAAATGTTGTTAAGTTGCATGATTTTGGCACTTACATCTTTAAATTAAGTAAGTACAGGTTCGGGGAAGCCGTATAGCTGATTTTGGGTTGCACTAATTGCTAAATAATAAGCCACTTGCTTTAAAATGCTATAAATGAGGTACGCTTACGCAAAAGAATTCAAAATAGGAAATATGAACTGTTTATATTGATATTGTGATTTCCGGCCTGAGGCCGATGTATATATACATATTTGTGCATCCTGCGATATCGCAGAAGTCCCTCCGTACAAGGGAGACTTTGCCAAAATTTTCCGTAAATTTTGGAAGTTAGAAAATTTTTGAGATTTTTGAAATTTTTCATTAACGATAAATAATCTAAATTGGTTAGCAAATGAAATTGGAACTAGATATTGGAATCTAATTCAAATGTAAATGTAAGGATAAGTGAAATTGAGGGAACTAAAGAAGTGAAGTTTGCGAATAAACTGTTAATTGAAATTTAAATTAATTAGTAAGTGCAACTAATTAAATATTCGGGTGAAAGCCAAATTGAAATCAAATGGAATAAGTATTTATATTTGAAATGAAGTGGTAAATTGAAGTAAATCGAAATTCATATGAAATTGGAATTCGATTTGAATATATACACTTCAGTGGTGAAGAAGTAGATAAAAAAAAAATTATATTCGACTTAAGAATTGAAGAATGAAATTCTTAAGGAAATTTGTAGTGGAAATATACTTAGTAATTTTGGGAAAATATATATATATATATACTAAGTGAATAGTTGAATGAAGACTAAAACTGAAGTTGTGAAATAGGATAGTTGTGAATAAGGGGATAACAATCAAAAAGGAATGTGAATAAAAGAGAATTGATATAACTGATAATCAATTGAAATTAATACGTAAGGTGTACGTATATTATTTTATTCGCATAGCTATTTGGTCCAGATGTCGAACACAGAATTTCGAGATAGATATATCGATCCGAGTTGGAATTTTTCACTCGATTTTCGACGGCGAACCTGGATATGGATTGTTGATTGATTCTGGATATTCTCTATCATAGTTTGTGACTATGCAAGGAGAATGACGGTTTCTGATCAAGGAACCAGATCTGAGTCCGCACTAGGAAGTCGGGTGGACGATACTAGTTCGGAAGTGGAATTGTGTGATCGATTGAGCGATCGAATGTGATATTGCGTACGGATGATATATGTGCATCGTACGGGCTTAAGTAAAACAAATATTGGAAATTTGTAAAGAAAAGTATAAAATGACTTTGGAACTGTGATGGAATATTATTGCTTAGTAGGATATACAGGAGTATAAAAGCAATGGATAAATTGGGATTTTTGATTTAGAAGATAAAATTTAATGGCCCGACAAAAAGGTATGTATTTGAATTTCTATATGAAATTTGATTGGGTTTTTGGATCCAGCCACTTGGCTTTTTGTTTACTTTTTGAGATTGGGAGGCCGTAGAGCCATTTTGTAGTAGTACCGAGCTAGCCGCGCAAAGGAGACGCTGGCGAAATTTTTCAAAAATTTAGGGAGTTAGAAAAATTTCGAGAAAAATTTGATAATTCAAAATTTGAATTCAAATTTAAATTTGAACTGATAAGAAAGATAATATTGTTTGGGACTTAGGAGTAAGTTTGAAAGGTTAGAAAGAGGGATAATGTATCTCTATTTAAGGATTTGTTTTAGGAGATGGTTAAAACTATTTGGGGTTAAGGAAATAGTTAATGGGGATTGAATCATTCTTCCTAACTAGTAATTTCGGGGACGAAATTCTTTTAAGGGGGGAGGAATGTGACGACCCGGAATTTTTGTATATTTGAAATGTGAATATTTAATTTATTTTAAATATTCGAAGGTTAAATTTTAACTTTAATTTCAATTATACAGTATTTATTTGAATAATTAATTATTAAATTTAATTATCGGGATTGGGTAAAATATTGAATCTTGATTTTAAGCCTGTTAAAAATAGTTCAAAGGTTCAGAAAATTTATATTTTTAATACTGAAGATGATATAACTTTTAAAATGGAATTTTAAAGAGTTTTGTTCAGTTTTAAAAATATATCGTTGAAATTGAATTTAAAAATAGCCGTCCGAGGCACAGTCTCGAAATGCGACGAAACCAGTTCCATTGGATCCGTAATATTGTATTATTATTGGATTTCAATTTTCGTAGTATTTGGAGTTGTCGTGTGATTATACGGAATGTAAACGCGCTGAAATTTTATCGGAAATTTAATATTTTAACTGGTCGATATTTCTTTCCATATCCAGACTACGAGCCTTCTGGATCACGCTGTTTGTCCACGCGTTGAAAACATCTGTACACGCGTCTCCTTCTCCTTCCAGTTCAGAGTACTCAAATCCCGTTCGTTCCTTAATATGAAAGAAATCATGGCTGCTTTTCAAAATCAAAAATTTACAGTTCGACTCGAAAAGAATAAAATGGCTTCCAAACGAACTCCTCTTCTTTTTCAAAATCCATGCCCTATCCTCGTTCTCGTTTTCTGTTAATCGAATACAGATAAATATCACCGTGCCTTTTCAAAACATCCCAACGCAAAATTTTGTCTTCCCTCCTGTCAATTAGGCGTGGTGATTCGCGAGGCAATTTTGGGGTTTAACGAAGCCAGGCTCGCGCGCACGCAAGGGGATTCGAACTTCGATGGCAATTCGAGATTCAAGTCGCGATAGCTGAATCGCGTTCAGCTCGAAGGGGATGCGGCGTTGTTCTAGAGCTCGACAATTAGCCAAACAACGGTTCGACTTAGGGCGACTTTGTCTCGATCGTTTTGGGAGGAGGGGGCTTTCGAGGTCGTGGCAGGCTAGGAGGAGGCGTACGCGTTCGCGCGAGAGGGAAGGTTGGAGTTTCGATCTGGATTTTGGGGCGTTAAGTGAGCTCGGCGTTTTGGTTGAGTTCGAGCATGCATGGGCAGCTGGAAGGGGACGAGGGAGGTCTCAGGCTCTATCAGTGATGGCGGCGACAGACGAACGAGGGTGGTCGCGTTCTGGTGGATATTGAGCTGAGCCGTGGTGTTGAGTTTCTGTTCGAATCGAGGTCTGGCATCGTGAAGAGGACTATTGATTTGGGTTGAATTGCAAAATAGAAGAGGCAAAAGGTGAGTTAATCTCACTCAGTTGAATTTTATTTTAAATTTAAATGGTTAAATTTAAATAATTGATTGGATGATTGCATTGATTGAATATGCTATATTATATATATAGTAGTATATAACAATATATACATATTGGCATATGTATATATTTGAGTTGTTGATATTCCCGCATTTATATAGCGGATGAGACCCTATGCGCCGCATAATAGCGGATGATATTTTATAAAACCCATATACCGCGATATTCCACCTCGAAGTGGAATTGGTATTGTGCTAACGTTTGTGGATGCAGGGAAACAGGTTGGAGGGATCCAACTGGATTCCTCAAAATTATTTAGATTATTTAATATTCGGTTCTATGAATATTGATATCCTGTGATGATTTTATTGATGATTGAAATATTGGATGATATGGTTGGATTGAATATTTCAATAAAAGGAGTTATCAAAATATATTGAATTGGATTTTGAAAGAAATAAAAGAGTAAAATTTAAGTAAATAATTCAAGTGAATTGGAATAAGGGAATTTCGAAATAACAAGGGAAATATTAACTTTAAACTAAAGTGATATTAAATTTAAAAAAATAAAGGATTTATTTTGAATGTAAGGATTAAATTTAATTAAAGGCTAAAGAAGAAATTTTGGAAGTTTAAAATTGGTATTTTCAGTTAAAAAGGGTTTTAACTCAAATAAAGGAATAAATCTAAGAGTTAATGTATTTTGAAATAAATGAAGTAGTAAAGGAAATTTATTTCAAAGTAAAGTAAAGTAAATTGGAAAATCAATTGGAAATTGATTTAGTTGTTTAAAATTGGAATTTTAAAAGAGAAGTGAGATTTTGGAATTTATAAACTGGGTTTATAAAGTAAAATAAAATATCAGTGGATATTAGAAAATATAAATTCAAGGTGGGAATTTATAAAGGGATATGAATTGGTTTGAAATAAATGTTGATTTATTTTAAAAGATGGAAATGAGAAGTGTATTTCTCTGGATAGCCAAATACGTTTTCAAAGCAATTTTAAATATAAGTTAAAAGTTTTAAGTATGTTTTAAAAAGCATGTTTTAGAAAATTGATTATTTCTAAATGTTAATTTTCAAAGTAGGTATATTTTAAAAAAATCTATTATTGTAGTAATTATATAAAAGTGATTTGCTATTCTGTTTTAAAAAGAGAAATTTAGTTTATATTTATAAAGTGGTTTAATTTAAAGTATATATTTTTAATAAAGTATTAAAGTAGTTTGATTTCAATGTTATAAAATATATTTTAAAATAAAGTGTTTTTAAATTATTTTAAAATCTAAAAGTGTTTTGTACTTGGTGTTTCAGAGAAATAAATATTTGGAAATGTATTCCGTAAGCGGAAATTGTTTGAAATTGTTTTCAAAAGGAGTTTGAAAATTTGGAAATATATCTTGGAAAGATATTTGGGCAAATAAATGTGGGAAATTATTTATTGTGTGATGGTTGCTTGTGGATGTTAATTGATAGTTAAATAACCGACTATCAATATTGGCCAATGCGCTGATCGTTTCGAAGAGACCGGGATCGAGTTTCCGTATACCGGGATTCTAGGTCTGGAGACTCGAATACCACTTCGATCCGGTTTGTACGTTTCGTGTAACGTGTTCGGAGTCGAAGATTGGAGCTGTGAAGTGCAAGGGCTAGTCGCTACTAATCCTGAGGATATTTCCAAAATGGATGTAGTAGGAGTAGTGCCTTCGGTTCCGTTCAAACCCAGGACGGACTGGTATGGACGAATGCTTGCGAAACATCGTCAGCGGACGATGGGCATTCTAAGGGATATGTTCTCTAAAAGGTATCGTTTAGCCTCGAACCTCATCAACCGGGAATGACTGAAAATCAGGGGTTATGCAGCAAGGCTTCGTGGGTAGCTCCCACTGGAGGGTAAGGTCATCCCTGTCTAGATGTCCCTTTTTATTTCGGCTTAGTGGTGCGGTTGCTGATCCCAACCGTGGGGTGATTTTATTCGGGATCATCCAGTAAGGGATGGTTCCGGCCTTGTGTTGCAGGGGAGCGGGCGTACTCCTCGGTACTGTGATCTAGGCCACGTACTGTGACAGGTGGTACCCCAGTGCCTAGTCATTCGTTGGAAATCCATTCTCCCTACGTGCCAGTACGGTTTTGATTGTGCCCAACTATTGCTGAAACGTGAGATGCAAGCATTTCAGCTAGATTCTAGTTTACTTTCTGTAGACACTATTATAATATCAGAGGATTTTGATATAAAGTGTTTTAGCTATCGTAAGGTAAAAACCCGACATGTTTATTTGTGGCGTGGTCTTACGAGATGCTTTTGTTTTCAAAGGATTTGAAACTTTAATAATCAATTTGAGTGTGATTTTCTCACGCTGGTTTTCCAGACTGACTCGGGTATTGTTTTATATGATGCTCGGGTCAGACCGAGTATTATAGGTTACAGGATATGATGATATGGAGCTCAGGAGACGAGCTGGATGACGATACGTACTCTCGTACTTGCTATTATTTTTCCGCTGTGTATTCAGTTGTATGATATTGATGTGATGTACTCTGATGATGTATTTGGATGTATATATATATACAGATACAGTTTGATTTGTGTAAAGATCTGTTGATATATATTATATTTTATTCCGCTGCGTATGTGAGATTCTGCTGTTGTTTTCTATTTTTCTTCTTCTACCTCTTCTTCTTAACTAAAATAGTCCGGTTTTTCTTGTATGAAAAACCCGGGATGTTACAAAACCAAAATTCAAATTATTTGAAATTGTCACATATTCATCTTCATATAGGGGCAAAATGATCATTTTTATGCATTTATTAAATTGTAAAAATTTACTTGGAATTTTCTATGTTGTTTTGTAGGAAATTTGGTGAATTTTACAAGTGGTTACATGATGATATATGTATGCACAAGAGTGAAGAGAAGAAATGAAGATGGAAATAATTCAAAGTGAAGATAATGGAGGACCCCACCTACCCACCTACCTTAATGTACAAATTAGAGGCTAATGCGCATGCTTATGGAATTAATGGCTTCATGTACACTTAAATGAGGATTATTTGAAGCTAATGATTACTTGGCCTCCACACTTCCTAAGAGGGTATTTTGGGCATTCCCCAAAAATATGAATTAGGGTTTAACACATTATTAAAATCCCCTTATGTTTCATGTAACCCTCCTCCCTTAGTCTCTCTTAGTTAGTTTTAGATCAAATAAAAGAAAGCTCTCTTCTCTTTTCCATGGCTACTTAGCCATTTTTATTTTCATGTAACTTCCAATTTTTTTATGCAATGTTAATTAGTGCTCTCTTTCTTTTACATGCTTCTTTTGTTTATTTACTTTCATGTTAGTAGTGTAGATTTATTTTTCATGCAAGTAGAATAGTTTTTTTTCTTTCATTTTTCTCTCCTTTTCCTCTTGTTAGTTTCATGTTGTTTTCTACATTTGTTGATTTGATAACAAATATGAGAGCTTAATCCCTACAATTTAGGGGTAATGAAGCTCTCTAATATGTAGATGCAACATTTTGATGTTTATAATCTCTTTTTGTGCCTTAATGGAAACACTTGAAGTGGTTTAATGATGTTGTTTAGCTTTGAATTTGATAGTCTATATTGTTCATAACAAATAGGCTATGCTTAAACAAACATAACACAAATTGCCTCTTCATCTAAATATGATTATGGCAAAGAAGTGAATGTTGAAATTGAAATTTGATAGCCTATATTTCTAAACAATAGTTAATAGGCTATGCTTAAAATAGATTTTTATTTCAACTTTGTTGTCATATTTCATAAGAGTTAAATGTGTATTAGTGGTTGTGTTATAGTTTGATGGTTTATATTGGGCTAATTAATAGCACAAATATATCATACTTATGATAAACACATCAACTAATTACACTAATGAAAAGGAAAGAGAGATCATAACTTCATTTTGTTGATTTATGTGATCTAGAGAGTGGATTTATCTCTAATTGTCCTCAAACTCTCATATTTTTATCAATTTTCTTTTGCTTGTTTTTCTCATTTTTTAACTAATCACTCTCAACTTTGGTTAATTTGATTGAATAGAATTTTAAAACCATCAATTCCCTGCGGATCGACAAGTATTCGCCACGTACTACAAGTGTACGTCGTGCGCTTGCGGTTATTTTTATTTCTAAATTCGTTCGACGGTTTTCTAAACCGATAGAATTTCCGTCGTCGAACACGGTTCAATCATCAAAACCAAAACCGAACCATATCGATGCGGGTCAGTCCGGTTTGAGGTAGTTCTTTCGATGCGGGTTTCCATACTGTTTTTATGGTCCGATGTGGGCGGTTTTTGTATAGCGGTGCGGTTTATGCCCACCCCAAGTTTAATGTGACTTTGAAATGGAAAATCTTTCTTAACTATTCATTGAATATACTTATTGTAACGACCCAGAATTTTAGATAATTAAAATTCGAATATTTAATTGATTTTAAATATTAATAAGTGGAATTTATAAGTCGAATAATTTATTTAAAGGATATTTGATTTAATTTGATAATTAAATCGATAATTTAACGATTGAAATTCCAGAGATAATTGTAAATCGAGTTTAAAGTGATTGAAAATGATTTGTAAAATTTTATTTAATCATACTGGAGTTATAGAAAGGTTATAGAACTTTCAGAATTGAATTTGGAGTTAATCTGTGAAAATCGATTATTTTAATGTTTAATTATCAACTGTAAAAATAGCCAATTTTCGAACAGTCTCAGAATTGAACGAAACTAGTTTCATTGGATCCGTAATAGTTAGTTATTATCGGATTTCAATTTTCGTATCCATCGGAGTTGTCGATTGACCGTGGCAGCTCGAAACGCATCGATATCATTTTAATTTTAAATCGTCGAGTTAAATTAGTCATTTTTCAGAAAGTCTCGGATTTCGACGAAACCAGTTTCATCGGATCCGTAATGTGATATTATTGTAAGATTTCAAATTTCGTAATTTTTGGATTTACCATTTGTCCGGTACAAATTAAAACGCCTCGAAATCGATTTAAATCGGTTTAATTTAAATTGATCGTTTATTGCCATATCTCACACATACGATCGAATTAGCTTCTGAAACCTGTTCCATTGTGTCCGGAACGTGGGGTAAACCCTAGAAACGCCAGTTACCGCGCGTAAATCTGAGTTCGGAAAATCGAAATGAATAGTGTTCATTAAATTTCTATAAATACACTAGTTTCTTCACAAATACAAAGAAAATAAAATAGCCTAGGGTTTTATTCTTCAGCCGCCACCCTATAAACTGATGGCCGAAAATTGTCCATCATTCTCCCTCAATTCCTCCAAATCCGCCAATCGAATCGAAAAACGTTAAACGTGAAAGTCGTAGAGCATGACGAGATCTACGAATCTATATGGGTATGATCGTCTATGACGCGACGTGGAGGAGGAGGAGGAGCTGCGTTCCCCTAGGGTTTGCGCACGTCGTTCCAGACTTGATGATGACCGAGCCTTGCCGCTTTCGAGGTGAAGGGAGAGTCGGCGACGAGCTTTCAGGTGATGTTGGCTGATCGTTTTCAAACGGAAGGAGGTGGTCGCAGTAATTCAAAGCAAGGCGGCGGCTTTGGGTTCCTTGTCGCGAACGTTACCTGGAGGAAGAAGAGATAGATGAACGGGCCTGATCTAGGGTTGCATTGATGAGCGGCCATGATTAATTCAGGGTTGTAAATAAAATTTAATTTGTAAATTATTTATATTCAAATCGTGTAATGTTTAAAATCGCATATCTTTTTGCTGCGAGGTCAGAAAATGATGAAACGAAGTGCGTTGGAATCGTATCGTCGAATACTACGCGATGCAACTGATTTGGAGTCGTTTGGAGCTAGTTTGAATTTCGGGTAAAATTAAACGCGTGTTTAATTTTATTCGAAATAAACGCTGGAACGGAATTTAAAATCAAGGTGAGATCTTCTCACTCAAATTTGAATGTGGAATTTTTGCAGTTATTGATTGATGATTGACTGCTTGGATGTGATATTAGATATAGTAGGATATATCTATATATAGCAATATATACATATTGGCATATGTATATATTGGATTGATTGATTCCCGCCTCGTATAGCGGATGAGACCCTATTGCGCCGCTAGTAAGCGGATTTTTATAAAACCCATATACCGCGATAATTCCGTACTGGAGCGGAATTGGTATTGTGCTAACATCTTTGGATGTAGGGAAACAGGTTGGAGGGATCCAACTGGATTCCTCACCGTATTGATTATTTACAGATATTTTGATATATTCTGTTATCATATGATGATATATGATATTTGACTATTGTGATGGACTGATTGGTGTTGTTGCATCATCGGATTCAGTTTTGAAATGTAAAAATAACGACTTTTACTTTAAAAAGATTTTAAGGTGATTTTTGAAAATATACGTTTTATGGAATTTTTGAATCGATTTATAAACGTAAAATTTTAAGGTTATAAAAGTTATAATTTTTAGTGAAATATAACCGAAGTGTCATTTTTGAAATAAAAGTCGATTTATTTATAAAATGGTTTAAGTTGGGATTTTGAATAACTATAAACGATTTGTATAGAAAGATTTATAAAATTGATATGTTGTAAATCAAAATATTGGACTTATAAAACGAATTTTTATAAGTGTTAAAAAGAAGTATAAATGGATTTCATAAGTGAATGAAATAAATAGATTTATAACGTGAAGTTATAAAGTAAATAGATATTGTAGAATAAAAGATTTATAAGAAATTTACTTATAAATTTGACTTTTGCACTTAGATGGGATATAAATAGAAATTGCAAAATGAAATGATTTTTATAAGTTGAAATCGTTATAAAATACAAATGTGATTTATAAACGTTGTTTTATAAATCCGAAATCACTTATTCTTATAAGTGAATTCTTGAAGTTATTAAAATGAGATTTATAAACCGGAGTTGTTATAGAAAATAGAAAATGGAATTTATAAACGTTGTTTTATAAATTCGGAAACCAATCGATTGAATTTGATAAATTAAATATAGAAGATTATCAAAGGAGATATATTCGCGATTTTGGATAGCGAGTTATTATTGAAATAAAACGTGTAGAAAATAGTGAAATGTAAATAGTAAAGTATATTCACAATTTTGGACAGTGAATATATTATTAAGTAAAATGGATAGTTTTGGAAAGTGATATTTGAAATGAAGAAATTGTTTTAAAAGATGTTTTAAAACGTGTGAAATATCGAAATCATAGATTTCAACATTTATTGTTGAAATAGACGTTTTCGAGAAATAAGGAAATGGTAGACTATAACACTGTTGTTATAGTAAATGATTTCCGAAAGGAAATGTTTTTTTTTGTAGTATTGGGATTTATATATATCTATCTAAATTTCAAATCCCTATACTAGTGATTTTGAGTCGTCGTAACGATGTTTTACGCAACATTCGTTTTGACTCAAATAAATGTTGTTATAGTAAATGGTTTCCTTAAAGAATGAATATATACTTAATTTGATTTAAGTATATTGAATATTTTCAAATGTTGAAAATAAAAGATTTGTGAAATACTTATTATTAAATAAGTATGGAAACGCTTTTCCAATATGAAATGAACTGTTTTGAGATTTTATCTTCAAAGATAAAATGAAATGGGAAATTGATTTGAAATTGTTTTCAAATGATTAAGTGTGGAAATTTTATATCTAGTAAAGATATTTTGGAAGATGAAATTATTTGGAAAATTATTTGGAATCTGATGATGTTGCGCATCTTTATTGATAGTTAAATAACCGACTATCAATAATTACCTTTAGATAGGTATTTGTTGTGAATTGGATGAATTTGGATGCCACACTTATTTTTGAATAATCGCTCACTATTCGGGTTAGCCGGGAAAGGACCATGGGGTCGTATAACCCATTCCGAATATGTGATACGTCGTTATGAATTGCATTCGAAGACCGGTGTTGAAGACCGGATATTTTTGAAAACGGAAGGATTACCGTCGAGTTACTCTACATCGGCTGATCTCCGATTTAGAGGTTTTATCACCCTTAGTGACGGGAAGTCCTTACGTGATTGAAAATTATCCGGAAATGCAAGGGCTTCGTGAGAAGTGCCTTCGGTTCTGTTCGATCCCGGAACAGACTTGTATGGATTGTGTGTCTGACGTTACAATTTGAGATGTAAAGCTGATTTCTTTCAAATACATTCCTGTTGGTGGCGGAGAATTTATTCTCTTAGCTTAACACCCTTCTCTGAGACGTACGAGCTCAGAGGTTATGTAGTTGAAATTTATCAGCGATATATCCCAATTTGGTAACGTGGCATACTGAGTGTTGCTGTGAAATGATCAGTGTTTGATCATTTGTGATATGATCATTTGTTTGATCTTATATCTTTGTGATCATAGGTTGATCATTTTGTTTGACCCGAAGCAGGGCAAGCGTAGCTTTGTGGACGAGACTTCGTCGAGCCTCACACCCCGGAAATGGTCGAAACAGGAAGGATGCGGCAAGGTTCTAGGGAGTAGCGCCCCTTAGTGTATGTCATTCCTTCTGGATAGAGGTGGTATCATGGTATGGAGCCCAGATACTTAACCTATGTGGTTGCTGCATTATTATCTATGTGGTTTGTTGGAAATCGGGGATCCTCGGGAAGATCGGTTACGATCGGGGGATGGCATACGCGTGTCAGTAGTTACCTATTTTTGCAGAGGTAACCCGGCCTTGTGTTGGCAGAGATCTAACCGTAATGTTAGGTTATTTCTCGGGTCGTCTATTCCAGGGACGTACCCATCGTGGAAAAGGAAGTTCCTTAGCCTGACCATTTGTTGGAAATCCAAACTCCAATACGTGATTTGTACGGTATTAGTTGTAGAACCTGCCATTTACGTACGGTGGTCACCACTGTTTAGATGGTAGCTATAGTAGACATACGATACTGGTCGTATGTTGGCTAAGATTAATATTATACTTTCGAAATGTTTTCCACACTATGCACTAATAATAATAATATCAAAAATGATTTGATTTTGCGTAGTAAGCATCTTTGACTATCATAAGAAGAAATCTCCTCCAATTCTGCGTTTGCATTGTGTGTGTGGTGGGAGGTCTTATGGTAGTTTCATTTTCCAAAAGCATTTCGAATTGACTTTAAAAATTATTTTGTTGTTATAAAGAATAACTGTTTTACGATCTCACACCAGTCACCATAACTGACTCGGAGTTTATTGTTTCCCTTCTAAACTCTGGGTGCCCACCAATTTCCACATGGGCAGCCTAGAGTTATATTATCAGGATATTCTGGATATTCTAGAGCTTTGGAAGCAAGCTGGATGACGAGACGTAGTATTTGTATCTGATAGTATTTATTCCGCTGTGTATTCTGTATGAGGACAAGTTATGTAACTGTCCATTGTTGTATATTGACTCTGATGATTGATGTATGTATAAACTGATATAGTTCTTTGTTTTAAAAGACTAGTGTTTATCTATTATATATTGTTCCGCTGCGATATGTGAGATTCTGATATTGTTTTCTGCTTCTGTATCTGATGTTGTGTTGTTGTTCTTCTTTCTTTTTCTTCTATCTTCTTCTTCTACCTTTTTCTTCTTTCTTAAAACCAACATTTTCGGGTTTCCGGCATTCGATGGCTCAACAGTCGATAAAGTGAGTATCGATGTTGAATTTTCGAAAGTCGAAAATTTACGGGATGTTACACTTATACTGGTGAAATAAGTATATGAATATTTTGGAAAATAATTAAAGAGATTTAATTAATGAAGATTAATTAATTGAGGCTTAGTAGTTTCCATGGGAAATTAAATCTGTGATTGATTATGTTTATTTGATAGTTAAATAACCGACTATCAAATCTTGGCTAGTTTTTAACTCTGGAAATATCTAGATGGAAATACGAAAATTATAGAGTACAGTTACCATAGATGATACTATTGTACATATAAACTCGCTGTGTTCTCCTAGGATGAATGAGAAGGAGATCCGTCCACTTAAATGGTTAAAGGGTGATCCCACTCTTACCTTGTCTATTTATTTTCAAAAGAACCAGAGTTGAGTTTACTAGAAACTATCGAATGCTGGGTCGAAGAGACCGGGATTGGATGAGTATGAATTATTCGAAAATCACTTCGAACCAACTCAAGCATTCGATTTGGAAGCATCCTGAAGATGAGAGGATTAAGGTTTGGGCTCTTTGAAGTGCAAGTGCTGCTGGCTACTAATCTTGAAGGTGATTCCAAAAAGATGTAGTAGAAGTAGTGACTTAGGTTTTGTTCATATCCTGAACAACTTGTTTGGACGAATGCTGGTATTGCACTATCGCTTGAGGGGTAGTATTAACGTTCCAAATGGGATTGTTATATAGAAGGTAAACTGGGAATGACTAAAACTTGGGATATGCGGCAGGGCTAAGTGGGTCGCACCCATTAGGTTATTGTCATCTCCCTTCTAGATATATATATATATATATATATGTTTATATATTTATTTATGCATGAGAGCTCTCGGGATAGGTTGCAAAAGAAACCGGGGTGATGAAATATTTGGTACTATCCAGTAAGGGGTAGGTCGGTCCTGTGATAGTAGGGGATCCATGTGAGGACCTCGGTGCATTTTCTAGAGGTGTACTATGATAGGCGGTAACCCAATAACCTTGTCACTGTATGGAATCCATTCTCCAATACGCGTCTTTACGGGCTTAGTTGTATAACTACTCTATTGGAATTTAATTAATGTAACAATTTCAACTATATTCAATAATTTACTTTAAACCCTAGACACTATTATAATATTACTGGATTTTCTATAGAAATGTTTTGGTTATCGTAAGGTAAAAACTCGTCCATATTTATGTGTGGCGTGCTCTTACGAGATACTTTTATTTTCAAAGGTTTTCATAACATTAATATCCATACGATTGTGTTTCTCACGCTGGTTTTACAAGATTGATCCGAGCATTGTTTCTTATAATGCTCGGGTCAGACCGAGAATATTTTCCAGATTTAGCTATGTATGTTTTGGAGCTCAGGAGATGAGCTAGATTCCAAAGACGTATCTCTCATATATTCCTTTTTATTTCTGCTACATTGTTTGTTTTATTTTTTATCTTTTGTAAGGACATGCTGTTAACTATCTAGGCTGATTATATGATAGTTTACTCTGATTGTATGTATAAAGCTTTTCTTGTTTAAAGATCGTTTTTATATTATAGATTATTTGTTGCACTGTGAGATCCTGTTCTTCTTTCCTTTTCTTTTCCCTAACGAACTGTCTTTCAGGCACTCGGATGCTCAGCACGCGAATACCGTGGATGTATTAGTGTCAACTTCTGAGGATCGAAAAGGTGGGTTGTTGCACTACAACATGCAAACGATCTATTCCAAATCACCATTTAGAAGCTCTGTTTCATTGTCCATCTTCTATATTTCGTAGATATAGGACGTGGCGATAACAAGCATTACCCAAATAGACTTAATCTGGTCAAAAATGTTTTGTCATAATCGACACCTTGAATTTGACTAAAACTGTAACGACCCGATATTTTCAACCATTCGCATCCATTATAAGTGTATAGGAGACACTCATGCCGGAATTGAATTGCTCAAAATACCGCGTTGTAAATAAAATTTGGCAAATCTCAGAATATACAGTAAATAAATATAATCACAGATCACAGACATAGAGTAAAATAATGCAGCGGAAGTAAAAGAAATAGTAGTTCATGAAGCTACTATGTAAATATATCAGAGTTAAATAAGATACAACAGAAGGAATAAAGTACTACAGAAGTCTCAATATGATAACCAAGTACAAGCTGAATAGAACAACATAACTGAGATAGATAAAACTAGATAAGCAGATAATCTCCAGCGATTCCAATCTTCAGAAAGTGGAATCCAAATCTGTGAATACTCAGGCTGACCCGAGCGTAAATAAAAATACAAACACTCGAGTCAGGACAATATATACTTATATAATGTAAACCAACTCAAGTGAAATGTAATAAGGTACAAGTAACTTAAAGAATGCTTGGGATCGCCCATTCTTTAAGGATCCGTTAAACTATTTACTATGTAGTAATATACGCTATATATAGTAGTGTCTAATTAGTAAAGTATAATCATATAAAAAATAGCATTAAGGGGATGGTGAACCTTAACGCGGTCGGATCTTTAAACCAAAATCGTAGTGGGCTCGATATGGTAGGTGACACGGCACACAAGGCAATGCTAGGGTAGATATACCAATTACGCATCCGGACTAGTGGTGACGCATAGCAGCCACTACCGCCCACCTCGAACAACACTCCCAAATCAAGGGTGGCCACCAAATCAATCACAAGTAATAGAATGGTATCGATGAAGTGTGTCCGATCAGAGGTGCTACCTCCTTGGTCCGTCAATCGCTCCTGTTTTAGCCACCTTATGCCAACTCACGGGAGTTGGGTCTACGTATATACCTTAGGATCGTCGTCACCATCCTACTTCATTCTGGAACTCCACCGCGTACACAGTTGTTAAAGTGGTTTTCGGTATCGACAAAGAGTATGTCCATATCCGATCCCGGTCTCTTTAACAACCAATCATTATTATAACCCGTGGTTATAATTTAAAACAGTTTATACTTCAAAATAGAATATCGTTTCAAATCCAAATCTTTATCAAAATAAATATTAAATCAATTCCAAACCATTTCAATATATTTAAAATATCATATCATTTCAAAACTTCATTTCAAATCATTTCAATATATCAAAATATCATATCTTTCCAAAACTTCATTTCAAATCATTTTAATATACCAAAATATCATTTGAGTTCAAATCTAAATATTTAACTTTAAATACTTTTTAAATTGAAAGATATCATTCATTTATTATCATTTCAAGTCACCTTTTAAATAGTTTATATTTCAATCAAAATAATTCATTTAAACCATTTAAAAGTGAAATTATTATACATTCAAATCAAGTATTAAAATTTCCAAAGTTTTAATTCAATTTAATCATTTATTTCAATTAAATTTCCATAGACCATTTCAAATTTTATAAATTTCAAATATAGATTTAATCCAAAAAATAACTATTCAAATTATAAAATAAATTCCAACGCTTTATTATCCTATATTTCATAAGTCCAATATCTTTTGAATAGATTCAGATTACAAGTAAACCAAATATTTTTCATACTAATATAAACTTCAATTATTTATTCCAAGATTTAATATCACTTCAAATTCATTTCAAAATATCAAAATATCATTTCAAAACATCATCTATTTAAATTAAATTTAAATACCATTTAATCACATTTCAAAATAGTTGTATTTCCCAAATCAACTATTCCATTTAAATCATTTAAAGTCAATTCATATATTTAATAATTAAATATTTAATTTCCAAATTTAATCTTTTTCAAAGATGATTTATTCATTTGAATTTATTAAACAAATAAAATTCAACTTTCGCAGCACTTAGAGAATGCTACGAAATGTTATGTTTAAAAACAGTTCATTAACAAAAGGCGACATTTTAAATGCTGTAATATCTTAATTTAGTTTCAATTAAAATTTTAGTTAAATTTAACAACTATAGCACTAACAAAGTGCTATAATAACCCTTAGTTCAAATTTGCTATTTGGTTCATTTAAAACAATATAGCATTTTCCAATGCTGTAATATCTTTACATTACATTTCAAAAATGCTGTCAAATCAAATTCAGAGTTTTATTTACAATTTCACACATAATTAACTTTTAATATAAATCATTTTAACTTATAAAATCATATATTTTCCAATTTAAAAATAATCATTTAAATACTTTTATTTCTATGATTTTATAAAGTCAAATTTCCATACAAAATCAAATTAAATAACAATTAAATTTTCATTTCTTTAATTAAATTCTTAACTTAACAACTAAGTTTAAATTTCAAAATATATCTTATTTCCGTTTATTTTACTTAATTAAAAATTCACTTTTAAATAAATTTCACAAAATTCAATTTTAGTTATATTTCCAAATTCAGCTTAAATATTCATTTATTTCATATTTTAATTTATAAAAAATCATTAACACTTTTCACAATTATTATTACTTAATAAAATCAATAAATTCATCTTTTAAATCAAATTTGTCATATTTTCTTACTTTACATAAATTCCATTTATAAACAAAATCATAAATAATTAACTTATATTTCAGATTCTACTTCACCATTTACTCAATTCACTTATTTAATTTGTAGAAAATGACTAATATTTTATAGAAATCATTTTAAATAAAATTTAAATCAAAATATCATAATATTTACATTTTTTAAAATATTTTATACATTTTAGAAAAATATATAAACCACAGGTCTGTATAAAATTTTCTAGCCTAGGTCAAGTGATATGGATATGTATCATTTCAATCCGCAGTTTACAAAGAAAAACCGGGTTCTATCATTTCAAACCCGCAATCCCAAGTTAAATAAAATAAATAAAAAAGTCGCTCAGGCTTATCATTTCAGCCCATAACGATCTTTCCCTATTCTAAAGTCCGTTCGGGTATGTATCATTTCAACCCATAGTGAACCTAATCTACAGGGAACTTGTAGTGTGATAACTGATAAAAATGAAAAGAAAAACATGAAATAACAGTAACATATAGTATAACAGGTGTAAATACAGGTGTGAACATCATATGATTATAATATAGCAGTTACAACAGGATGATATGCATTTACAGATTCAAGTGATGTCAGTTATCAATTATATAAGTACACATCGTCTGGTGAGAATTACTCACCTCTAGATGCTGGAGTTTTGATACAAAATAAAGAATATCTACACCAGAATGCGTACAGAAGGCACGATCAATTTCAGCGGATGTGACATCCCGATTCAAAACTTGAAAAATAAATAAACTAAGTATGAATTTCACATTCGAACATATCAAAATTTGATAAAGCACTGGAACAAAATCGAATAAGATGATATGAAACAAGGTGGGTAGATAAATGGAAATAAAAGAAAGAGAAAAAAAAATTAAAGAAAGAAGAAGATAAAAGTTCATCCATTACCTTATGTTGATGCCCACGCGCGAAGAGAATGAAGGCAATAGATGAGGTAAGAAATTGGAACGTGAGTTTTAATTTATAAGGATGATTTGCGTAAATTTTGTGGGAGAAAACGGTCAAGAGTAATTGATTTTTTTTAAAACATATGAATCAATTGGAAGATTTTATTCCATATATATATAGGAGAGTCAAGTGTAGAAAGTTGCACGTGAATGACAATGCAACAAATGAATTTGAATGGCAGGGAAATTAATATTTTATACCAATTATATCAATTTAAGCAAAAGGAAAGTGTGTAAAGTTTACACGTAAATTTTAAAGCAAGGAAGTAAACGTGTTCGTGACTGGTATATTTATAAATAAGCGTTGCGTGGTTCAAGTGATAAAACGGCAAGAGATATTTTGTTTTGAACGTATCATAGAGGAGGCTTTGATTTTAGATGAGAAGTTATAGGCAAGAAAAATATAAATATTGATATTTAAAAAGGCCATGAGTTGATTGAGCACAGATTTATTACTTGTTATACACTGCCATTTAGTTCTATTCCTATTATAAGCAATAGGTAGGAAATCTTGTTGTGAAGGAATTATGCCATGGGTTTCGTAATTAAGGAGAACATAAAATGGCAAGCAATCAATTTGCTTCAAAACGGAAATGGAAAATTAACCAAAATAATAATTTGTGCGAACGAGTAAATATTCAAGAGAATATCTTGCGTTGATTTAGGTGCAAGAATCTAGGCAAGAAAGATTTGAATGAATATTTACAGTGTTATTGATTGCGTGAATTTAGCAAAAGGAAACGGCAAGAAATCTTTGGCAAAAATTTTGTACACATTTAAAATTTATTAGGAAGTAAATGCGTTGATTTAAAAACGCAAGAAATATTTATAAAATGGGAAGATGGTGAAAATTATTTGCGTACAAGGTTGAGTATTTAAATAAAACTAGAATTTATTGCTTGGAGAAACGGCAGGAATTCATTTAGCATGCATTTGCACTCGTTTGAAAATATTAAGAAGAGAATGCGTTGATAAATAAAAACGGAATGGCAAGAACGATTGGAGCAATTAATTGCAACGGGTATGAATTTATTAGCGAGAGAAACGACAAGCCATTATATTTTTGCTATGAGCGGTAAATGGAAATTTAAAGATTTTATACTTATCAAAACAAATCGAAGTAAAGGAAGGTGAAATATCTTTAAACGTAATGGCAAGGCATGGTTGAATTTTCCTCCTTTAAAAGTGCAAAGCAATTGATTTAGTAACAAGGCAAAAATTTGAATGTGAACGGTTATAAATTTGAGGATAATGTTTCTATTAAATCAGAAGGAAAGTGAATATATTTAAAAGTGCGTACAACAGACGCAATAGTTTATGCCCAAAATATAACAAAACAACGGTTTTAAATTTTATACGTTTTCCTATTTATACGTTATTTATTCCATCAAATAACGTGCCTTTTTAAACGTGTAATTAACAGTTTAATTATACATAAATTTTGCAATCTATTACTTAATAAAACATGATTTGTTTACATTGGGTTTTTATTCATTTACCATGTACTAAGAATCTATTACTAAACGTAACTAAGAAGAATATAAATGATTAAATTTAAAAGTATATAATCCATTTTTAAAGAACAAAAGTGAAATAAAACTTTGTTATGAATATATTCAACTAAACTAAAAGATTGGAAAATTAGAAATTTAAAGATTTATAACTTCAATAAATGTTGAGTTTTAACTAAAAATAAGAATTATAGAATTTACTTATATAAAAAATCTTGGGTGATTATTTATAATTAAATTTAGAAATTCATCTTCCATAAAATAAAACCCCAGAGTTGAAATTAAAGAATAAAATATTGCTAAAATTTTTGGGCTGTTACACTCTCCCCCACTCAGAACTTTTCGTCCTCGAAAAGGAAGAAGGTAGGGGAATAGAAACAACCTGAAAAGAAACTAAATTGAAACTCAAAATAGAATCATTAATCTAAACCATACCATTTAAATTTTAAATTAATAATTGATTTCATCTATTTAATTTCACTTAAGTTAAATTTCACTATTTCAAATTTCATTACTTCATCTTCCAATTATCTTAAAATAAAAATTTCTAAAATCAGAAGTTTCAAAATCATTTGTTATACTGAAAAATGTGTTCAATAAATTAATATCTTTTTTTTTCCTAATTATAACTAAATTTATTTCTCTCAATATATTTTTATCATCTATATTAAATATGTTTACACTTATTACAACTGCTTAAATTTATTCTTAGTTCCTTTAACATCATTTTATATTGTAAATTATTCCATTACCTCTGTAAATCTTTTTATAACTAGAATTTAAGTGTATAACATTTATTATAACCACTCAAATTTTTATTTACAAAATCTTTTTATATTGTATATTGTCCAATTACATTGTTAACTTTTAATAATTAAGGTAAGTTATATTGGAATGCAAATTGAATATTATACAAATAAAATTTCTTAACTCAATTATCCAAGCTTCAATATTTATTCAAATTTTGATTTCCTTTTATAATTGAAATTATCCTTTAAGATAAAATTTAAGAATTAAATTTCCGATTAACTTTAGACAATTCTTGGTAAATAAATATATATTCACAATATATATCAAATCAAATTTAAAATCATATACCAATATATATATATATATATTATAAATTAAGTCATATTTTAGAAATTCAACTTAATTAAATTTTCCAACATAAAACTGTAGCAAGGCTACAGAATGGTCTCTTCACTTCGAAACTCGAAAATGAACGTCGATGATGCTGCAGTCATTACCGAAATTATTTTCCAGCGACAAAGAGAAGAGCACTGATTTACGAATTAAAAATCCTTTGAAACAATTTCTACTAGAAATACCTTTAACTAATAAATCGTTTTAAAACTTTCAAAACAAAGTTCGAAATCATCGGAAATTAAATTCTCACATTCTTGATTTAAATCCATTTAAATTTCCAAATTAATTTATAACCATGTTTAATTATTTAGACATGAACCTAAAGCCAATGATTATAAAATACATGCAAAGTTAAATGTTATTTCTTAACACCCAATTCCATTAATTATCAAAATTCAGAAAATTAACCTTATACATATTATAATTATACAAAATTTATCCATCTACTAAATTTAAAACCCATATTGTGTCAGTTTGCTGTTCAAGTGTTTTGTAGATCCTATCGATAGCGTTGATCAGACGCACTGATCGGAAACCCAAATCAACATCAACAACTCAAACAACACAATATATAAAACATCTTAAAAAAAATTTTCAAATACCAGATTAATTTTTCAAAATAAGGATAAGGATTCAAATTTTGATGGACTCAAGTCAAAGAGAATTCTGATTTGAAGATAAGTTGGAGACAAAAGATAAGATGATTAAATAACAGAATAGGGAGTATGGATAAGCCTATATAGATCACGGGCAACCTTAACCGGGTCAACCGTGACTTGAAGAATAAGGTCGATGTGGATTTTCTGGGGTAAATCTACATTCAATCTCAAGAGATAGAATTTTAGGCATAGCAAGAGATAGTAGCATCGTAAACCAAGGATACAGAGGTCTCCGGTGAATCAATGCTTTTTGTGAAGAAGTTCCACCACTTCACAGGTCATTAGAATATTGGCGGGACCGCCAATTCATTAGAAAGATTATTCAGAGTGGAGTTATGGGACACTCTAGAATCAAGAAGACACGAATAGGGGAGGACAAGAATGGACTTTGGAACCGAAGGGAACGTTCCAAAATTCAAAGGAAACCAAGTCGAAGAAGAAGGAATTCAAGTTCGAACGAAAGTGATTTTGTAATTAAATTTACTTTATATGCCGAGTTTGCCTAAAACCAGAGCTCTGATACCAACTGTAACGACCCGATATTTTCAACCATTCGCATCCATTATAAGTGTATAGGTAGACACTCATGCCGAAATTGAATTGCTCAAAATACCGTGTTGTAAATAAAATTTGGCAAATCTCAGAATATACAATAAATAAATATAATCACAGATCATAGACACAGAGTAAAATAATGCAGCGGAAGTAAAAGAAATAGTAGTTCATGAAGCTACTATGTAAATATATCAGAGTTAAATAAGATACAACAGAAGGAATAAAGAACTACAGAAGTCTCAATATGATAACCAAGTACAAGCTGAATAGAACAACATAACTGAGATAGATAAAACTAAATAAGCAGATAATCTCCACCGATCCCAATCTCCAGAAAGTGGAATCCAAATCTGTGAATACTCAGGCTGACCCGAGCGTAAATAAAAATACAAACACTCGAGTCAGGACAATATATACTTATATAATGTAAACCAACTCAAGTGAACTGTAATAAGGTACAAGTAACTTAAAGAATGCTTGGGATCACCCATTCTTTAAGGATCCGTTAAACTATTTACTATGTAGTAATATACGCTATATACAGTAGTGTCTAATTAGTAAAGTATAATCATATAGAAAATAGCGTTAAGGGGATGGTGAACCTTAACGCGGTCGGATCTTTAAACCAAAATCGTAGTGGGCTCGATATGGTAGGTGAAACGGCACACAAGGCAATGCCAGGGTAGATATACCAATTACGCATCCGGACTGGTGGTGACGCATAGCAGCCACTACCGCCCACCTCGAATAACACTCCCAAATCAAGGGTGGCCACCAAATCAATCACAAGTAATAGAATGGTATCGATGAAGTGTGTCCGATCAGAGGTGCTACCTCCTTGGTCCATCAATCGCTCCTATTTTAGCCACCTTATGCCAACTCACGGGAGTTGGGTCTACGTATATACCTTAGGATCGTCGTCACCATCCTACTTCATTCTGGAACTCCACCGCGTACACAGTTGTTAAAGTGGTTTTCGGTATCGACAGAGAGTATGTCCATATCTGATCCTGGTCTCTTTAACAACCAATCGTTATTATAACCCGTGGTTATAATTTAAAACAGTTTATACTTCAAAATAGAATATCATTTCAAATCCAAATCTTTATCAAAATAAAGATTAAATCAATTCCAAACCATTTCAATATATTTAAAATATCATATCATTTCAAAACTTCATTTCAAATCATTTCAATATATCAAAATATCATATCTTTCCAAAACTTCATTTCAAATCATTTTAATATACCAAAATATCATTTGAGTTCAAATCTAAATATTTAACTTTAAATACTTTTTAAATTGAAAGATATCATTCATTTATTATCATTTCAAGTCACCTTTTAGATAGTTTATATTTCAATCAAAATAATTCATTTAATCTATTTAAAAGTGAAATTATTATACTTTCAAATCAAGTATTAAAATTTCCAAAGTTTCAATTCAATTTAATCATTTATTTCAGTTAAATTTCCATAGACCATTTCAAATTTTATAAATTTCAAATATAGATTTAATCCACAAAATAACTATTCAAATTATAAAATAAATTCCAACGCTTTATTATCCTATATTTCATAAGTCCAATATCTTTTGAATAGATTCAGATTACAAGTAAACCAAATATTTTTCATACTAATATAAACTTCAATTATTTATTCCAAGATTTAATATCACTTCAAATTCATTTCAAAATATCAAAATATCATTTCAAAACATCATCTATTTAAATTAAATTTAAATACCATTTAATCACATTTCAAAATAGTTGTATTTCCCAAATCAACTATTCCATTTAAATCATTTAAAGTCAATTCATATATTTAATAATTAAATATTTAATTTCCAAATTTAATCTTTTTCAAAGATCATTTATTCATTTGAATTTATTAAACAAAGAAAATTCAACTTTCGCAGCACTTAGAGAATGCTACGAAATGTTATGTTTAAAAACAGTTCATTAACAAAAGGCGACATTTTAAAGGCTGTAATATCTTAATTTAGTTTCAATTAAAATTTTAGTTAAATTTAACAACTATAGCACTAACAAAGTGCTATAATAACCCTTAGTTCAAATTTGCTATTTGGTTCATTTAAAACAACTACAGCATTTTCCAATGCTGTAATATCTTTACATTACATTTCAAAAATGCTGTCAAATCAAATTCAGAGTTTTATTTACAATTTCACACATAATTAACTTTTAATATAAATCATTTTAACTTATAAAATCATATATTTTCACATTTAAAAATAATCATTTAAATACCTTTATTTCTATTTTATAAAGTCAAATTTCCATACAAAATCAAATTAAATAACAATTAAATTTTCATTTCTTTAATTAAATTCTTAACTTTACAACTAAGTTTAAATTTCAAAATATATCTTATTTCCATTTATTTTACTTAATTAAAAATTCACTTTTAAACAAATTTCACAAAATTCAATTTTAGTTATATTTCCAAATTCAGCTTAAATATTCATTTATTTCATATTTTAATTTATACAAAATCATTAACACTTTTCACAATTATTATTACTTAATAAAATCAATAAATTCATCTTTTAAATCAAATTTGTCATATTTTCTTACTTTACATAAATTCCATTTATAAACAAAATCATAAATAATTAACTTATATTTCAGATTCTACTTCACCATTTACTTAATTCACTTATTTAATTTGTAGAAAATCACTAATATTTTATAGAAATCATTTTAAATAAAATTTAAATCAAAATATCATAATATTTACATTTTTTAAAATATTTTATACATTTCAGAAAAATATATAAACCACAGGTCTGTATAAAATTTTCTAGCCTAGGTCAAGTGATACGGATATGTATCATTTCAATCCGCAGTTTACAAAGAAAAACCGAGTTCTATCATTTCAAACCCGCAATCCCAAGTTAAATAAAATAAATAAAAAAGTCGCTCAGGCTTATCATTTCAGCCCATAACGATCTTTCTCTATTCTAAAGTCCGTTCGGGTATGTATCATTTCAACCCATAGTGAACCTAATCTACAGGGAACTTGTAGTGTGATAACTGATAAAAATGAAAAGAAAAACATGAAATAACAGTAACATATAGTATAACAGGTGTAAATACAGGTGTGAACATCATATGATTATAATATAGCAGTTACAACAGGATGATATGCATTTACAGATTCAAGTGATGTCAGTTTATCAATTATATAAGTACACATCGTCTGGTGAGAATTACTCACCTCTAGATGCTGGAGTTTTGATACAAAATAAAGAATATCTACACCAGAATGCGTACAGAAGGCACGATCAATTTCAGCGGATGTGACATCCCGATTCAAAACTTGAAAAATAAATAAACTAAGTATGAATTTCACATTCGAACATATCAAAATTTGATAAAGCACTGGAACAAAATCGAATAAGATGATATGAAACAAGGTGGGTAGATAAATGGAAATAAAAGAAAGAGAAAAAAAAATTAAAGAAAGAAGAAGATAAAAGTTCATCCATTACCTTATGTTGATGCCCACGCGCGAAGAGAATGAAGGCAATAGATGAGGTAAGAAATTGGAACGTGAGTTTTAATTTATAAGGATGATTTGCGTAAATTTTGTGGGAGAAAACGGTCAAGAGTAATTGATTTTTTTTAAAACATATGAATCAATTGGAAGATTTTATTCCATATATATATAGGAGAGTCAAGTGTAAAAGTTGCACGTGAATGACAATGCAACAAATGAATTTGAACGGCAGGGAAATTAATATTTTATACCAATTATATCAATTTAAGCAAAAGGAAAGTGTGTAAAGTTTACACGTAAATTTTAAAGCAAGGAAGTAAACGTGTTCGTGACTGGTATATTTATAAATAAGCGTTGCGTGATTCAAGTGATAAAATGGCAAGAGATATTTTGTTTTGAACGTATCATAGAGGAGGCTTTGATTTTAGATGAGAAGTTATAGGCAAGTAAAATATAAATATTGATATTTAAAAAGGCCATGAGTTGATTGAGCCCAGATTTATTACTTGTTATACACTACCATTTAGTTCTATTCCTATTATAAGCAATAGGTAGGAAATCTTGTTGTGATGGAATTATGCCATGGGTTTCGTAATTAAGGAGAACATAAAACAGCAAGCAATCAATTTGCTTCAAAACGGAAATGGAAAATTAACCAAAATAATAATTTGTGCGAACGGGTAAATATTCAAGAGAATATCTTGCATTGATTTAGGTGCGAGAATCTAGGTAAGAAAGATTTGAACGAATATTTACAGTGTTATTGATTGCGTGAATTTAGCAAAAGGAAACGACAAGAAATCTTTGGCAAACATTTTGTACACATTTAAAATTTATTAGGAAGTAAATGCGTTGATTTAAAAACGCAAGAAATATTTATAAAATGGGAAGATGGTGAAAATTATTTGCGTACAAGGTTGAGTATTTAAATAAAACTAGAATTTATTGCTTGGAGAAACGGCAGGAATTCATTTAGCACGCATTTGCACTCGTTTGAAAATATTAAGAAGAGAATGCGTTGATAAATAAAAACGGAATGGCAAGAACGATTGGAGTAATTAATTGCAACGGGTATGAATTTATTAGCGAGAGAAACGACAAGCCATTATATTTTTGCTATGAGCGGTAAATGGAAATGTAATATCCCGGAAATTTGAGCAATATCAATTTAATAATCTGTTAAATAATTAAATTGATATTGATGATCTTTGATAATAAAATTTGAGTTTAATTTAATAATCTGATTAATTAAGTATTTAATTGGTAAATTTTATCTTTTAAAAGTTAATAAGATATTTTCTATTTGAATATATATATTTATTTGTATATATTGTAAATAGAAAAGCTTTGGTAAATAGGAAATTTAGATTTAATTTAATATGGACTTTTCAAAGATATTTAAATAAATAACTTTATAGTTTTAAATATACTTTAGATAAATGTTTTAATTGTTTAAGATATTTTTACTTAAGCTTAAAAATAAATAAGATTTAACAAAAAGGTTTGTTTTATTTCTTTTTAAAATATTACTTGATAATATAATCTCTTAGATGAATTATTTAAATTATCAAATATGTTATTTTCAAATAATAAATATAATGTATTATTTTTATAAATATGAATGGATTTTAAAATACTATGGAATTGTTATATTTTTAAATTGATAAGTAGTTATATAAGTGTGTATATATATATATATAACTTAATTTTTAAATTGAATCTTAGAATTAAATTTGACTTGAATTTGAATTTAAGCTTTGAAATTCAAAAGAATAAATATTTAAATTGTTTTGGATTTTAGAATATTTGTATAAACTTTTATTTATAAATATAACTAGTTTGTTTCTTTAAAAAGTAATATATATATATATATAGATAAGTGTTTAAATAAATAAGAAAAAGACTTTTATTTACTTTTAAAATAATAAAAAAATATGAATAATTACTTAAAAGACATGTGTCTTTATCTAAAGCCTTGTTTTAACAAGTGTAAATATAAAGATGAACTATATTGACAAGTGTCTTCATTTATTTTTATTTTCTTTTATTTTTATTTATCATAAATCTATTTACATATATATAAACATTGTATCTCTTCACTTCATTCTTTCTATTTCTTTCTTTTAAAAACAAGATAAACTCAGATTTATCTCTAATTCAAATCTGAATCAAGTCAGTAATCTAATGCCTCAAACTAGAAATTAAACACCTCAAACCAAATCAAAGATCTGTAACCATTCCTCAAACCAGAGATTATCAAAATCAAATCTCTGTAAACCATTTTCCAAAATCTAAATCAAAGTTCAGCCTGCATTTCTTTTGGCCTGCAATTCTTTTCAACATCAAAGCCTGCATTTTCTTTAGTCTGGAAGCAATCCTGGAATCATCTCAAAGCAACCAGTCTACATTCAATTTTCAACCACTGGTAGTTGCATGCATGTAGATTAAAGCAATTTAAGCTTCAGCAACTCCAGTTATTAAATCAAGTGAGGCATTCCAGTTTAAAGTCAAAACCTGTTTCAAAAGCTTTTCAAAATGAAATAGGCTCTGTTCATCTTTAAACAAGTGAGTAACAGTTTTTATTTATAACTATCTTAAGTAAGTTTAGTTGCTTGAATTCTTCATGTGATAATCATGTTTGCAGTAAATAAATGTGATGAAATTCCCTGTATTATGTTTGGTTTCAAATGCATGTTGGGTTTGGTATATATGGATGTATTGTATGCCTGTATGAATATGATCTCTGTTCTGTTCTGTTTGCCCAGACTCAAGAATTCCCTTTTAAATCTCTTACTACCTGATCTAGTTCTTGTTAGGACTAAACTTATTAACAAAAGTTGTTGATTTATCATAGAAGAATGTTTTAAAATTTAGTTAAGTCAAACTTTAAAACCAAGTGTCTCTGGAAATCAAAAATAACAGTGCATGTTATATAAAAGTAAAAATTCGAACTTTGTAATTTATAAATTCAGATTTATAAATTGAAAACATAAATGATAATATGATTTTTAGTATTAAAATCATAGTTTTTAGTTTAGTATTAAAGGAGCAGTTCTGGTTTAAACTAAATATGAAGTTTTGGGTAATTCGGTTGATCTAGATGGTTTGGTATGTTGAAATCTTCAGTAAGGATAGTGGGATGATCGTAGATTCAAGGAAAATTTGTAGAATTTGAATTAAAGCACCAAGGAGGAAATGATTTAGGATTTCAATTTTTAACCCTAGTTCTAACTAGGTTAGGGAAAATGATCTTCACGCTTTCTCAAGTGGATCGAGTGCTTCAGGCTTTTGGGGAAGTGAAGCTTGGTCAATGACGATGACATGGCCGGAGTTTCAGAAGCTTGGGTGGTGGGAATCTTGAAGGCGAGGAGTGTTGCCAGGTTTTGTCAGTGCGATGGTCTTGTTCCAGGTTGGGTAGAAGGCTCGAATTCGATTTCGAGTATTAATCGAAGAAGTGATGGTCATATTCTGGTACTTGAGTGATCGTCGACTGGTGGGGGAAGTCGTGGATGGTCGGAGTTGGCGCTGGTAATCGTGCACGTGCACGAGATCGTAGATGTGCACTGGTGAATCTGGGTTACAGAGGAGTATGGCTCGAGTTTTTCTCGAGATTTTTCGAGTGATGTTCGAGGATTTTGGCTGTGCGACTCGAAGCTAATTTGAGGGGTCTCGGGTAAAAGTCTGGGTTCCAGATTTAAAACTAAACTGTTTAAAAATTTAAAACAAAATTTAAATGGTTAAGTAAAAGTTTTAAACAAGTCTTAAGTCTAAGTTTAAAACTGATTTAAGTTAAATTTGAATCTCAGTTCGAAAATATAATAAGTTGTTGAAATAAAAAAAAATTTAGCAACCTTTAAAATGATTAGATAGTTGAATTTAAAAAGATGAAGTTTTAAATTTGCAAGTAAGTTTTAATCTAAGTTTTATCTGGAATTAGAATTAAATCTGTATTTCAGTTTTGAAATAAAAGAAAGTTTTTAAATTAAAATTGTTTAATAACTTTAATTGTTAAAATGGATATTAAAAGGGTAGAATTTAAAAGTAAATTGATTTAAATTCTTAAGTTCTTTTACAAAATTAGTATTTCTTCACCATATGATTTTAAGAGTTGTAAATGGATTTTAAAGTTTGTTAAGGTTAAATTTTTATTCATTTTAAATCTCATATTTAAAATGGAATTTAAAAGAAATTTGAAAGTTAAATGTTTCAAATATGTTTTGAATGATAAATATCATTAATAAGGAAATGTTTTCTTAAAACTTAATGATTTGTGATGAATTAAATTAATAAGGTAAATTAAAATGGATAATTAATTAATTCAATTAATTAAAGGTTTGGTATTAATTAAATTGTAATTAAGAATTTAAATTAATTAAGGTTTAAGATTAATTAAATAGAATAATTAATTTATAATTAAGGATTATAAATTAGAATATTAATTAATGGTTAGGAATTAATTAATAAGTAATTAAATATTAATTAAGTTATGGTTAACACTTAATTAATTAAATAATTAAAGGTTAATTAAATTGGTTATTAAGATTTATTAATTTGAAATTAATAATAATTAATCTAAGTTAATTACTTAAGAAAAGTAATTAAAGAGTTGTTAATAGTTAATGAAGGTCATTAACTATGGATTATTAAATAATTAATTAATATGGTTAATTTTAATAATTAATTAGATTGATTAATTTAAAGATAATCAATTATAGAATTTGTTTTAAATGAATTACTTATTAGAAGTAATTAAGAAATTAATTACTTATTGTAATTAATTAAGTTAAATTGATTTAGTTTAAGTTAATTAATTAAGTTTAATTAATTTAGGATAATCAATGGATGATTTGATAAATAATTACTAAATTGTAATTATTAAGGTATATTATTTAGGGAAGCAAATAATATATAATTACTGGAAGTAATTAATTGAAGGATGATGTAATTTGAGTTTAATTAATTTGGAAAATTAATCAAGGGATTAATTAAAAGAAATTAATTAAGGAATAATTAATTTAGTTAATAAAAGTAATTAAGGGGAGTTAATTACTAGATGAGATTAATCAAAGAGTGATTAATAAATGTTGTTTAATTAAAGGTTAATTACTTAATGTAATTAATTTAATTAGGGTAAATAAATAATTAATTTGTAATTAAGGATCATTAATTAATATAATTAATGATGTAATTAAGATTGATTAATTAAGTAATAATTAATAAATGAAGTGATTAATTAATGTAATTAATTAAGGATTAATATAATTAATTATAATTGATTAATTTAATTAATTTTAGTTAATTAATTAATGAAGTAATTAAAGGTTAATTATTATAAGTGGTTAAGGTTAATTAATTTGAGTAATTAATTAAGGATAAATTACTTGAAGGTAATTAAAAGATAATTAATCAAAGATGATTAATTGAAAAAGGTAATTAGAGGATAATTAATTAATTTGTAATTAATTAATGATTAAGTAAGCAGGATTTATAGAATGAAGTAATTAATTTAATTAACTTTAAATTAATTAGAGATGATATAAATCATTACTTATGGATAGATAAATAGTATTGAATACTTTACATTGATTAATATCTCTGATGAGATATATGCTGTGTGATATGGATGTTTAGTTGAATTATGATGATAATATGGATTATCTGATAATGTTGATTATCTATTGTGAATTATCTTTCTATGTGTATAAAGATAATGAATTGAATTGTTTTAACCTTTAAAACAACTTGGCCTTAAAAGATACGTTTTGGATTTAGATGAGACCGGGATCGGGTTTCCAGATTTGGATATCCGAATACCACATCGATCCAAATTAACGATAGGTCGTGAATCAAGTGAAGATGAAGATTCAGAGTGCAAGGGTTATTGTCGTTAACTCTGAGGGTGATTCCAAAATGAGTGTAACGAGATAATGCCTTCGGTTTCGTTCGAACCCGGAACGAACTTGTATGGATTGAATGCTTTCAACACATCGTCAGGTGGACGATGAGCATTCTAAGATAGATGTGTTCTATTTAAAGGTAATCGTAGCCTCAAGCCTCATAAACCGGGAATGGCTAAAACAGGGGAGGTGCAGCAAGGTTAGTGGGTAGCACCCAAGTAGGACAAGATTACCTCTGTCTAGAAGTCCCTTCTTATTTCGGCTTAGTGTGTGCGGTTGAATCATGACAACCGTGGGGTATCTTGTGCGGGAATTATCTAGTAAGGGATATTCCGACCTTGTGTTGCAGGGGATTGGGCGTGATCCTCGGTACGGTGATCTAGGCCACGTACTGTGACGGGCGGTACCCCGGTAGCCCTGCCATTGTATGGAATCCAAACTCCAATAAGTGCCGTACGTATTAGTTGTACCCAACTATGTTGGAACGTGAGATGTAAGCATTCCAGCTATTTCTGTATTTTACTTGAAAACCCTAGACCCTATTATAATATAACTGGATTTCCTATCAAATGTTTTGGTTAGCGTAAGGTAAAAACTTACCCATGTTTATTTGTGGGGAGTCTTACGTGATACCTTTGTTTTCAAAAGATTTTGAAGTTAAACAAGTTTAACCTGTTACTCACACCAGACCCATGTCTGACCCAAGTGTTTATTTCTGTTTTATATAAACTCTTGGGTACTCAAATTTTTACGAGTAGCCAAGGGATTCAGGTTAGCTTTGACGAATTGTGGAGGAGCAATGGAGCAGGAGGCTTCAGCGTTGTAGATATAGATAGTAGTTCCGCTGTGTTGATCTTTGTGTTGATCTGTATTGTATTGAGTTGTAATAACTAGACAGATGTTTATAACTGTCTAGTATGTGATGTGTAATCTGTGTAACTCTGATAGATGATGTATATGATACTATGTAATATTTTATGTGATATATTATATTTCATTCGTTTCCGCTGTGAGTATCTGTTGTTGTTTCTTTCTCTCTTCTCTTCTTTTCTATTTCTCACCCCTTTCTTTCTTACTGTCGATGCGTACTTCTGTCTATAGAAAGGAGGGTCGTCACATGAAATTTAAAGATTTTATACTTATCAAAACAAATCGAAGTAAAGGAAGGTGAAATATCTTTAAACGTAATGGCAAGGCATGGTTGAATTTTCCTCCTTTAAAAGTGCAAAGCAATTGATTTAGTAACAAGGCAAAAATTTGAATGTGAACGGTTAAAATTTGAGGATAACGTTTCTATTAAATCAGAAGGAAAGTGAATATATTTAAAAGTGCGTACAACAGACGCAATAGTTTATGCCCAAAATATAACAAAACAACGGTTTTAAATTTTATACGTTTTCCTATTTATACGTTATTTATTCCATCAAATAACGCGCCTTTTTAAACGCGTAATTAACAGTTTAATTATACATAAATTTTGCAATCTATTACTTAATAAAACATGATTTGTTTACATTGGGTTTTTATTCATTTACCATGTACTAAGAATCTATTACTAAACGTAACTAAGAAGAATATAAATGATTAAATTTAAAAGTATATAATCCATTTTTAAAGAACAAAAGTGAAATAAAACTTTGTTATGAATATATTCAACTAAACTAAAAGATTGGAAAATTAGAAATTTAAAGATTTATAACTTCAATAAATGTTGAGTTTTAACCAAAATAAGAATTATAGAATTTACTTATATAAAAAATCTTGGGTGATTATTTATAATTAAATTTAGAAATTCATCTTCCATAAAATAAAACCCCAGAGTTGAAATTAAAGAATAAAATATTGCTAAAATTTTTGGGCTGTTACAAAAACCTTTCACGACTATCCTTGCCTTCTAGGTCTCCACCTTCCTATCTGCATTTAGCATTTTCCTATAAATCCATTTGCAGTCGATGGGTTTTATCTCTTTGGGTATGTCGTCTAAAGTCCAAACTTTGTTGTCATATATGGAATCCATCTTTGATTTCATAGTTTCAAGCCAACATGTAGAATCTTTACTCTGTAGTGCTTGTCGGAATGTGAGGGAGTATTTTATTCTAAGACAATCCTTTTTCTCACCATTCATGAGAAAACCATAGTATCTCTCTCGTGCACGAGATTCCCTATTAGACTTTCTAACAGGTTGCCAATTTTGTATAATGGTGAATTTGATTTTTCTACTGGTTCAGCCTCTATGTTAACTTCTCAGATCTTATCCAGGTCTACTACTTCGCTATTAATTTTTTTTAGAGAAATAACTTTCCGATAAGACGATGTGTCGAGAAATAGTAGTTTATTACTCACCGTTATAGAAAATACATCCCTTAGAATTCTTAGGGTATCCTATATACCAGATTTTGGCTTAAATTTATTGGGGCCTATGTTTTTAACGTAGGCTAGACAACCCTGCACCTTCAAATATTTAAGGTGGGGTCTCTTTCCATACCGTAGTTGATATGGCATCTTAGGCACAAATTTGGTAGGCATTAAATTCAACATATATTGCAGCTTCTATCACATATTCCTAATAGGAAAGAAGTAATCGGCTTTACCCATCATGGAATGAGACATATATAATAAGGTCCAATTCCTTATTTCCAAAACACCATTGTGTTGTTGGAGTGTAGAATGGAATAATCCGAGAGATAATACCATTCTCTTTTAAGTGCAGTTGTGCTCTTGTCCAACATGCTCACTTCCTCGATCAGATCGAAGTATTTTAATTTTATTATCGATTCGATTATCAACCTTGTACTTATACTCTTTAAATTTATCATAGACTTCGGTTAGTTCTTCATAAGGTATACATATCACAGTCTTGGTAAATCGTTAGTAAAAGTTACAAGGTAAGTTGAATTGTCCTTAGTCGCTATAGGCATTTGGCCTTATACATCAGTATGTACGAGACCCAAGAGTTCATCAACTCTTTCGTTGTTCCCACTAAAGGGGTGCTTGATCATTTTTCCTTTAAGATATGACTCATTAGTGTCAAATTGGTTATAATCAAATGATGATACAAAACCCTCAGTTTTCAGTTTATGCAGTCTTTTGTCACTGATATGTCATAGCCTATAATGCCATCAGTAACAATTACTTGTGTCAAAAGAAGATTTATTGAAATAAATAATATGGTTAAGGTTAAGTACATAAATGTCGTTAACATTTTGTACCGTCACCATCAAATGCATTGATGGCTTTTTTGATTATTACACATATAATAAACAGAATGCCCTCCTCTTCTCAAGGATCACTTTTACATCAAAAAAATGTCATTACCTAAAACACCATCGTGGATATTTGTTTCATCAATACAATGAAAACCAAAACCTGTCTCAGACAATCAAAAATAGATATAATACCAAAAATAAAGTTTTTAACACAATAACAGTTATTCGATACTAAATCAAATCTAGTAGGAAAAATTAAGTGATAGTCTCCAAATGCAGTTGCATTTACTATATATCCATTACTAACTGGAAGCCTCATTTCACCCATTTGCCCCTATGTCCATGTAATAAATTACATATATGAGTCCAGATCTAGTATCTAACGCCCAAGATAATTTATTGGGTGCAAAAAGTTTTTGAATTATAAACATACCTCTAGGAGCGGAGGAATTAGATTCCTTCTTCTATTTGACCATCTCCAATTAGTCCGAATAATCACGTTTCCAATTACCCTTCTTGTGACAATGGTGACATTCACCCTTATTAGTAGAAGCATCTTTCTTACCCTTTTTAGAACCATGCTTGCGCTTCTTCGAACCTTTCATAGACGATGCCTTACCTTTAAAGCTAACATTATTTTTTTATCCATGAACAATCCCTTAGCCGACCTCAACATATTGAGTAGCTCGACGAAGCTTACACTCAATTGGTTCATATTATAATTTAATTTGAATGGGTCAAACTATGGAGTTAGCAAGCCAAGGATCAAATCCACTTGCAGTTCGTTGCTTAGAGTAACATTAGCTCAAAAAGTCTATCAATATAGCCTTTCATTATTATTACAAAATACTTAACATGACCGCCCTTACTCATCTTTGTATTGAACAATTTCTTAGTAATCTCATACTTTATGGAATGAGAATGCTCCCTAAACAAAGCATTGAAGTTTTCAAAGATTTTATGGACACACATATTTTCATGCTATCTTTTCAATGGATTGTCTAAAGTAGACAACATGTAAACTTGAGCGATGTAGCAGATAAGCACCAAAGTGTTGTAAGCTTTTACTGTCTCGCGGTTACCATTTTCAATGGGTTTTTCATTTAAAGGTTTAGTAATTAACTACCATAGACATTTATATGTGAGTGTTATCTTTATCTCTCTTAGCCATTCAGTATAATTAGTTTTAACAAGTTTATTTTGAAAATGGTTGGTCATAATATTGAATATGGTTGGTCATTATGCTGTAAATTTAATTAAAGTAGAGCAAATGATTTATACATAACAGAAGTTCATATATTATTAGAAAGGTTAATGTATTCATTTCATTTTTGTAATAATATCCCACTAGATTTTTATGTTTCTCAAAATTCTAAGCAAAACATAGAAATATTTTGATTTCTCTAGTGAGTGTTATGAATCACTTGCCTAGGGATTCTAACAAACAAATCATAGATCCAGAAGCAATAGGTAACACTTTGTCGATTGTATATATATAACTCCAATCTATGGTCTCTGTAATATCCCGGAAATTTGGGGCATTATCAATTTAATAATTTGTTTAAATAATTAAATTGGTTGATAATCTTTGATAATTAAAGTTTGAAATGATTTAATAATCTGATTAAATGAATATTTAATTAGGGAATTATCTTTTAAAAACTAATAAAATGATTTCTGTTTATAATATATATATATATATATATAAGTCTAAATTACACTTTACATATAATATGTTGATTCATTTAATAATAGAAGTAATTTATAATCTCTTTTATTAATTTATTTTAAAATTGATTAATGAGTTATTTTCAAACAATAATTATAATATATTGTTTTATATACAATTGATTTTATTTTCTTTTAAAGGTAATTTATAAATAGAGAAGTATTTAAGTAAATAAAGAAAAAGCTTTTATCTACATCTAAAATAAATATAAACTAACTAAAAAGACATGTGTAAATTCCTAAGGCTTTAAAATAACAAGTGTAAACAAATAAACCAATGTAAATGACAAATGTCAAGTTTTGAATTTTTGTTTTATTTTATTTTTAATAAACTACATTTTCACTATATAAACATATGTTCTTATCTACATTTCTTTTTCTATTTTTTTTCAAAGACAAGAAAACAAAATCTGAACTAAATCTCTCAAAGACAATCAGTAAATTAACAAATCCTCAAAACAAATCTGCAACTTAAATCTTCCTTTCAAAACAAAATCTGAAGCAAACAAATCCTCAGACCAAAATCTGTAATAAATCCTCTAAAATGCTTCTTCATCAAATCTGCAATTCATTCTCATCATCTAAAATCTGGAATCTAAATCAAAGCCTGCAAATCAATTCTTCAAACTCTAGAAGCAAGTCAGGAATCAAACTCCAATCTGCATTTCTTAAGCCTGGATACTTCTTCCTCAAACCTGATCTAAGCAACATTTCAATAAAGCAAGATTTAGCAACATGCAAGTTTCCAGTTTTAAAGACAATGCAAGTTTTCCAGCAAGCATTCAAGTTTTAATAGCAAAGACATTCAGATCTTAAATTCAAAAGCTTTTCAAATTAAAACCTGGAAAGTTTCTCTGTTCACTTTTAAAAGGTGAGTAACTTTCATTTTTAAAACTTAAAGCATATGATATATGTTTGCATGTGATAATATTGGCTTGTATTGTAGTTTTTAATTTGAATTTATATGAATTAGGATAAATATATGTATGAGCCTGTCAGTTTACACATAAAAACCTATCCTCTGTTCATCTCCTTTAAATCAAGTGAGTAACCCCTTTCCTAAAAAGTTTAAGTATCTTAATCTGGTTGCATGTAAATTCTGGAATGAAAGCATGTTGGTGTGTTTGTTTATTTATGAAATTTTTGTGTACATTCGGAGGTATTGATTGTGTGCATGTCTGTGACTATGTGTTTCCTCTATTCTTAGTTTTAAAAACTAAGATTTTCAAAGAAAATTCATTATCTCCTTATCTGATCTTGGTTAAAACTTAGGCTTCTTTGAAAACTGTTTATTTAGTCATGAAATTGGTTTAAAATTTTATTTAAGTTAAAAGTAAATTGAAATTTCCCTGGAAACCTTAGGAATAGTTCAAGTTTAACATATATCAAAAATTTAAACATCTTAAATCATTGAAACGAGTTTATAACCTGAATGCATGTTTGAAATCATGAATTTTAAAACAAAAATCACATTTTTTTTTAACTGTTGAGTGAACTTGTCTGGGTTGAACGAAATGAGGATTTTTGGGTTTATCTGATTGTCAAGTGATATTGGGGTGATGTGGTTCTGCCTGGAATTGGAGAGTAGATGGAAGAATAGGGGAAAATTGTCTGAAGTGCTGACAGTGGTGGTTGGCGACAGTGGTGACTAAATTTAGGTTCCTAGCCCTAGTTACTGAGGGTCGAAGTTTTAGTAGCTTCGTGTTGTCTGTAGTGCTTCGAGTGATACGAGGCTTTGGAGTTTGGCAGAGGGGGTATTGATGGATGAATTGCCGGAGTCGCGGTGATTCTGATGATCGGAGGTGAGATTGCGACGTGGTTGACAGGGTTGTGGTGATGTTGCTCAGAATGTTTCCAGGTTTGGGATTTTTGCTCGAATTCGATGGTGATGCTTGTTCGTGGTTCTGGAGGTCGCGATCGTGGATAATGGTCGAAGTCGACATACTGGTGATGGAAGCGATGGTCGGAGGCGATCATCTCGTGTGTGCACGTGAACTAGTATCAGCGTGTCAGTGTTTTGGTTTGGGGATTTAACAGAGGAAGAACTCGAGTATTTCTCGAGTTTGTAGCGTAAGCGACTCGAAGCGTGTAGGGGTTTTGCTCGGGGGAATTTGTGATGGACTCGGGTAGATTTTAGTGCTTCAGTTTTGAAACCTGACAGGGTTTTTAAAATTTAAATTAAGTTTAAAATGTAAAGCAGGTTTTTAAAACACAGTTTTAAATCAAATATAAAGTATGGATTCAAGTTAATTTGTATCACTAGTTTGAGATAAATAAGTTTATAACAATTTAAATGTTTTATCAAATTTAAATTGTTAAAAGTATATTTTAAAAAGGTTTTGAATTTAAATAAATTGGTTTAAAAATTCTTTTAAATGTTAAATGTTTCTTTAACATTTGATTTAAAAAGGGTTTTGTAAATTAGATTTAAATTTGGTTAAAGTTAAATTTGTAATTTATTTTAAATCTTTAATTTAAAATGAATTAAAAAGAAAGATTTTAAAGTTAAATCTTTTAAAGTCTTTGTTAGTAATAATTAAAGTAGTTAAAGGTTAATACTTTAATTTAGAAAGTGATTAAGGTTTAATGATAAAGGAGTCATTAAATTAATAAGGTAATTAAAGAATAATTTGGTAATTTAATTAATTAATGATTTAGTGTTAATTAATTAAATAATTAGGATTATAAGTTAATAAATTAAGGTTAATTAATTTGGGATTAATCATTTATTTAGATAAGTATAGATTTTTAATAAATGATAAATCTTTTATGAATTGGTTAAGTATAATTACTTAATGAAAGTAATTAAAGGAATTAATTACTTAAGGTAATTAATTAAATAAATTTGATGAGTTAAATTAATTAATTTAATTAATTTAAAATAATCATTTGGTGATTTGAATAAGTATAATTACTTAAATGTAATTAGTGAAGTGTAATTACTTAGGAAAGTAATTAAAGGTAATTACTGGATGTAATTAACTAAAGATGATTTAATAATAAAAGTAATTTTAGTTTAATTACTTTTGTATAATTAATCAAGGGATTAATTAAAGGATAATTAATTTTGGAGAAATTAATTTATGGAAGAGTAATTAAGGGTAGTTAATTACTAAATGTTATTAATCAAAGGTGATTAATAAATGTGACTAATTAATTATTAATTTAAATAAGATAATTAATTAAGAATAATTAAGGATCATTAATTAATATAATTAATGATGTAATTAAGAATTGATTAATTAAGATTAATTAATAAATAATAAGTGATTAAAGTAATTAATTAATTGTAATTAATTAAGGATTAATGTAATTAAATATAGTTAATTAATTAATGAAGTAATTAAAGATTAATTACTGAATGGTTTAAGATAATTAATTTGTGAAATTAATTAAGTATTAATTACTTAGTAATTAAAGGGTAATTAATCAGGAATGATTAATTAAGATGGATACTTAGAGTAATGATTAATTAATTGGTTTAATTAATAATTAAGCAAGCAGGATTTATAGGATGAAGTAATTAATTTAATTCACTTTAAATTAATTAGAGATGATAAATCATTACTTAAGAATGGATGAATGATATTGAATGCTTTACATTGTTGATATCTCTGATAAGAGATGTGCTGATCTATGATATAGATGTTTGGTTGGATTGAAATGATAATATGAATTATCTGTTTGGATGATAATATGGATTATCTATTGTAAATTATCTATCTGTGTGTAGTATAGATAAGAATTGAATTGTTTTAACCTTTAAACAACTTGGCCTTAAAAGATACGTTTTGGATTTCGATGAGACCGGGATCGGGTTTCCGTATACCGGTATTCCAGGTCTGGAGACCCGAATACCACATCGATCCAAATTAACGATAGGTCGTTAATCTCAAGTGAAGATGAAGATTCAGAGTGCAAGGGTTATTGTCGTTAACTCTGAGGATGATTCCAAAACGAGTGTAACGAGATAATGCCTTCGGTTTCGTTCGAACCCGGAACGAACTTGTATGGATTGAATGCTTTCAGCACATCGTCAGGCGGACGATGAGCATTCTAAGTGATATGTTCTGATTAAAGGTAATCGTAACCTCAAGCCTCATCAACCGGGAATGGCTAAAACAGGGGAGGTGCAGCAAGGCTTCGTGGGTAGCACCCACTGAGAGCAAGATAGATCCCTGTCTAGAGGTCCCTTTTCTTTTCATTCGGCTTAGTGTGTGGTTGGTCGCGCCAACTACGGGGTTATCTTGTTCGGGATTATCCAGTAAGGGATGGTTCCGGCTTTGTGTTGCAGGGGAGCGGGCGTACTCCTCGGTACGGTGATCTAGGCCACGTACTGTGACGGGCGGTACCCCAGTAGCCCTGCCATTGATGGAAACCCATTCTTCCTACGTGCCCTTACGGTTTTGATTGTATAACCCACTTTGTGGCTAGTATGCTGGAATTTAATAATGTAACAATTTCAGCTATTTCATATTTATTTGAAAACCCTAGACCCTATTATAATAAAATCAGATTTCCTATCAAATGTTTTGGTTAGCGTAAGGTAAAAACTTACCCATGTTTATTTGTGGGGAGTCTTACGTGATACCTTTTCTTTCTAAAGGTTTTGAAGTTAAGCAAGTTTAACCTGTTACTCACACCAGACCCATGTCTGACCCAAGTGTTTATTTCTGTTTTATATAAACTCTTGGGTACTCAAATTTTTACGAGTAGCCAAGGGATTCAGGTTTAGCTTTGACGAATATTCTGGAGGAGCAATGGAGCAGGAGGCTTCGGCGTTCGTAGATATAGTATTCCGCTGTGTTGATATCTGTGAAAGTGTTTGTATTGTATTGAGTTGTAATATCTAGACAGATGTTTATAACTGTCTAGTAAGTGATGTATATGCTGTTTAACTCTGTAAATTGTTGTATACTATGTAATAGTTTATGTTATTAATATAATTTATTCGTTCCGCTGTGAGATCGTTGTTGTTGTTTCTTTCTTATCTTCTTTTCTATTTTCTCACCCCTTTCTTTCTTCATAATGATGCGACTTTCTGGGCATAGGAAGTCGGGTCGTTACAGTCTCTATCCTAACCTCATCTCGATCTTGAGTCTGATCAACAAACTGAAAAAGATCATTCACTTATACCTACCATTTGCGATGGCCTAAGTATAATACATGCCCCTTGACTTTGCTATATTAATTCCACAGAAATTAATTATGATGAAAACAACCAAATAAATATAGGTACTAATATTTTCCCTAGTTATATAGAGTATTTTTGTAGGATATTCTACAAGGCTATACAAGTACAAGATAATCAAGTTTGAAGACTTATAGTAAAAAGATTTGAGATAAAGTTTCAAAGGCGATCAAGATATTTGAAGACTCATGAGTTTAAAGATGAAGACACGAATAGTTCAAGACTATAGTTTATAATAACTAAACATAGAATAATTTCTCAAAGTCTACAGATAGCAATTTAATTCTTTGAATACTTTCTTATTAAATATTTATTATTATTTATTCAAAATATATATTTTATAAAAAATTTATAAAGGTTTTTATACTAAAGCAGTTTAGAGACTATGCTTAAATAATTTTACAAGAGTCCAAGAATTTAATTTGCAACATCTTAAAAGAATTTTTATTTTTCAAAATATACATATGTATGTCGACATATGCTACATAGATATGTCGACATATAGACCATTGAACAGATGGTTTTTAAATTTTGAAAAGTTATAATTTTTAATCACATCTCTTCACTAATAGACACATCCTTTTAAACACTGTTTAAACCAGTAAAAAGTTGCCTTTTTAATTTAAAAAGTTATGATTGTTTATTACATCTTTTTAGGAACAGACACATCTTTTCAAACACCATTTAAAAGGTTAGAATACAATTTTCTAAAACTAACTTTTCTATCTTCTTCTTACTTTGAACTCTCAGTATATATTCTTTCAATTTCAAACTCTACTTTAGTCTCTATAAACTACCCACTCATCTTCACGTATTCTCTCATTAATTCAAAGATCAAAGTCTATCAAAAGGGATATAAGATATCTTATATCCAAAGTACAACTATTTGTATATGGAAATCAACAACCCTCTACTACTATTTGTTTAGTTGTGCTTGTTGCCTAGTCAAATCAATTGGGTATGCTTGTTGCCCGTTCAAATCAAGTGGGTGTGCTTGTAGTTTGTTTAAATCAAGTGGGTGATCCTGTTGCCGATTAGATCAAGAGAGTCTACCCTGATCTTGGAAATTATGAGGGTGTATCTCATTGCCTTGAAATCGAGATTGTATTTTGGTTTGCTTTCTACATGTTCAAATTAGGTGATTGAAAAGAAATCTATAGAAGAAATTGTATGGGACTGGATGTAGCAGAAATTCGAACCAGCATAAAACTCCTAGTCTCATTTCTCTAACTCATTACTTTAATTTTACCATATTTATTTATATCTGTGAATTCCTATTAGTATGTATATCTATGTTTGATATTATATTTGATTCAAATCTTGAAATAAGTTAAAAAGTTCTATAAAAGTTATAAAACACCGTTCATCCTCCCTCTAGTGTTAAAGTAGCCTTAAGATCACTCATGTTAGTACTATACCATTTTCCATATTTGGTATTAGACCATTAGGTATTCAAAAACTCCTTATTTAATTTTTGAAAAGTATAAATGGCTATTAACACTAGTAGCTCACTTTTAACACTTTTGTAAAAGAACAATCAACTGCTAGAGCCTCACTATTTAATGGTAGTAATTATACTTATTGGTCATATAGGATAAAAATTTATTTACAATCCAATCGTTTAGATATTTGGAAAATTACACAAGATGAGTACATTGAACCTCAAACTAATTACTCAACATGGACACCAGACCAAAAGGCACAAGCACTTAATAATTCTAAGGTCATGAATATTTTATTTTTTATAGTAGATAAAAATGAATTTAACCGAGTTCCTATTTGAAAGTTTGCATATGAAATTTGGAGAACGTTGCAAGTTACACATGATTGTACTAGTAAAGTAAAACAAATTAAGATTTCTATATTAACCAACCAGTTTGAATAGTTTAAAATGAATCCAAATGAGTGTATTTTTGTTATGTATTTTAGATTTCAAGATATAGTTTGTTCAATAGCATCATTAGGTAAAAATTTCTCTAAAGAGGATCTAGTTTGAAAAATTCTTAAATTGACTATCTTTGGAGTAAAATCAAAAGACGTTAGCAATAGAAGAAGTCGACGATATTAGTACATTGAAAAGTGAAGAGTTAATTGGTAATCTAATATCCTACGAAGCACAGTTGCAGGGTAGAAAGGAAAGCAATGAAACCGAAAAGAAATCAATTGCATTCAATGCTACAACTGACGATCAGAATTCAGATGTTGACGATACTAATGAAGATATTGCTCTTATGACTCGAAATTTCAGAAAATTCCTAACGTATATAAAGATAAACAACTTTCATAAAACTGAAAACAAAAACTCTATAAACAGAAATGTTTTTAAGTGTTATGATTGTGGTAAATCTGGTCATCTAAGAAGAGACTGCTCGCAGCAAAAGAAAACACCAAACATCAATTCATTCAAAAAGAGAAAAAGAGCTTACAATGCAACTTTGGATGATTCTGATACTACATCAAGTGACAAGGAACCAAATACATAAAATATCAATATGTGTTTCATAGTGATGGAAGATTAATCAGAAGAAACAAAGGAAATAACAAAATCGGTAGCTTTTACATTTTATTGTTTTTGAAAATTATATAGGAATATAGTAATAAAAAGTATATATAAATATAAAATAATAAATTGTTTGGGTTTGTCTTTGTTTTAGGTGTGATCGATTGTTTAGGGTTGTTTGAATTTGATTGTATCGATTGATTTGTATTCAAATTTATGTAAGTAGTGTATCTATAATGTTTGAATTGGATTAATAATATAGTTTGGTCTGATTAATCCATAAGAATGACGTGAAAGTATGGTTAAAAACACTTGTAATTTTGATTATATATATATATATATATTATTCAGTTATTATTGATTTTGATTCCATTTACAAATATCATCATATGAATATGTCATATTCAGAGGGAGTTTATTTTTCTTTACCCATTTTTGTTGATGATAAAAGGGGATAAAAATATAGAATATAATTATAATGACCCAGAATTTAATCACTATTTAAATGAATATTTAATTATATATTTAAATAATAAATAAATGAATTTGTATTAACAAACAAACTTATTTTGAATAATAACTACTGATGATAAAATCGTTTTCAATTTTTTCTTACTAATTTATATAGTTCATTGAAAAATAGAAAATGTGACCGGAACTCGTTTTCTAAAATTTCGATTTTTCATTAGTTAAAAGTTATCGAAAATGTTAAAACACTATCATAAACACATACATATACAATACAAACTATTTTGTTATGAGAATATATACATGTACATATATTTCCACTTAAGCATATGTATATATATAAGTGAGATTTTTATTATGAAAAGGTATATATTTCAATATATAAAAATACCTCTTTCAACAAAAAGTACATAGGATCATGCCTCGAATAGTTACAAGGTAAGGCAGGTGGTATAGGTTGGGCGAAAGTCATGAAGAGGTGTGGGGGAGGGGGGTGCATGCATGTGTATTATTAGATTTAAGGTTACTTTATGTATTTTAATATTTTCCAAACCCTATAAATATTCTCATAATTTTCACTTTAAAACTTCTCTTCTTCATTTAAAATTTCCTAAAGCTTGAGAAATTTTTCATGGCTTCCTACATATTTTCTATGTTATAAAAATATCACATTTTCCACTTTATATTCCTTCCATAACTTGTTTAAAACCCTTCTTCATCCATTTCTTCACTTCACATTCAAATTTCAAGCCCACATCCACCTAACCCTACATGGCCGAGCCCCAATAGTGCATGGCCGAGCCTAAATTGTCCAAGGCCGAGCCCATTTTGGGTGTGTAGGCATTCAAAGTCTTCATTTTTGTAAAGATCTTGGGTGTGTTCTAATTGAAGTTTGGTTTGAAATTAGTAAGATTCAGTGAGTAAACCTCTCATTTTTCGAAACAGTATTAACTTGATTATATTGAACTATATGTTGTAAAAAATATATTGCTTGTTGTGTTGAAATATCATGTTGTTTTGATGGTATATGATTACAAGTTTGTGGTTGAGCTCGGATTTGTGATTTGGATGTTTAAATGACATGTTGGATATGGATATGTGAATATTTGGCTCATGTTAATATGGTAATATGGTTGTATGCAAAACCAAGTTTTATGGAATGTAATTGTTATAAAGTAGCACCTTAAAAAGTCGCAAAGGACTTGAATCCGATTTAAAAAGCAAAACCTTATTTTCTAGTTTCGGTTTTTAGAAAATGTTTCCAAGTTTATAGCCTTTTGTTTAAGTTTTCAAAACCTTTCATTTAGGTTTTCAAATACGTCATAGCAAGATTTAAAGTGAGATTTTCACCTAGAAACCTAATCTAGCGAACTTCGTTCATATCGATAGTCGCTATGGATGCAGTTCGGGAAAATATCACGATTTCAACTTTTAAAGTGTTTTCTTTTGAAAACGCTTTTCAAAACTCATTAAGTAAGTAAAAAGGTTAACTTTTGCTATTTAATAATTTATCTATTTAATTTATTAATTAAGGATAATCATTAATTTATTAAGTAATTAGGTTAAGTGATTAGAATTTAAGAAATTATTGACAAAGTTAATTATTTTTAATTAAGGAAATTTTAAGTAAGGATTAATTAAGATAAAAGTTAATTAAATTTTTACTTAATTAAGTTTAATTATTTTAATTAATTATTAAATTAGAGTTAATTCTTTAATTAATTATTATTTAATTAAAGGTTAATTATTCACTTAATCATTACTTAATTAGGGTTTAATTACAAATGAATGTTTATTTAATAAAATTTTAATTAATGTTTAGTTATTAATTAATTCTTAATTTATTAAGGTTTAATTATTCACTTAATTATTACTTAATTAGGGTTTAATTACAAATGAATGTTTATTTAATAAAATTTTAATTAATGTTTAGTTATTAATTAATTCTTAGTTTATTAAGGTTTAATTATTGATTTATTAAGACTTAACCAAGCTTATTTGAGATTTAATTTGTTGTTAAATAAATTAAGAGTTAAATAAGCTAAATTAGGGTTTAATTATGTTTTAATTTTTGATTTAATTAAGATTTAACTTATGATTTAATTGAGGTTTATTCATTTTAAAAGTTCTTTAAAACTCTATCATTCATTTATTTTAAACCAGTTATCTTATCTAAGTGAATTGTTTAAACCGAAGAATCTCTTGTCTAAGCCTTAACTAAACCTTTTAACTAGGAAACCAAATGACATCTATTGGTAGAACAAAACACCATTCTGCTATTATAAATACTGGAACATTTACCCGTATAATGGATTGGTTGATTTTGATTGAATAATTCCCTTTACTTACTACTTGCTTATGCAAATATCCATGTTAATTTGTTAAGTAGAACCAAATTAAAAGATCCCTTGCGGTTTCTAAGCCTCTGTTGGGTTTTGTGAAGATAAATGTTTTCATTTCCTTTTTATGATGATTTTAAAGTTATTCCATTTTGGATAAGACATTTCAAGGATGATTTAGTAACGGTTTTAGTTAAGATATTTTAATAATGGATGGGTTGATCAAAAGGAACTTTTTAGATAAGGTTTTATTAAGGAAGTTGTTTAAATATGAATGGTTTATAAAGGAATTTTATGAATGATTTTCGGGGTTTCATAAGGAAGTTTTAGAAATGTTTTGAATATTCATAATAGAAGTTTTTGGAAAGGGTTTAAATGTTCATTAAAAGATGTTTATAAAAGGTTTTAAAGTAGTTATAAAGGGTTTTGAATATTTATAAAGCGTTTTATAAATGAATTTGGAAGTTTGGAAATTATCTTGAAATGGATTTGGATTTGAAGTAAAGGATATTTCATGAATGGAATAGATTTGATTAAAGGTATTTATCGAAAGAAATATAAAAATAATTTGAGATCTAGGTTTCTCTAAGCTGCTCTTTTAAAAATGGTGGAACGAAACATCTGTTCCATACTTAACACCGAGGGAATAGTGTTTAGGGTTGTCCTTATGTCCAATTTAAACAACATTTGTTTAACCCCTTTAACATGATTTGGAAGTAAGAGGTTATTCGCAAATGTTTTGTGAATTTACTTATGTCAGTGAGATTAGTATATGAATGTTTTGATAAATCGTTTTGGAAAGGGATTTAATAAATGAAAGTTGTGTTTTAAGGCTTAGTGGTTGCTTTTTTGTAATTAAATCTCTAGATTTTTTTTGTTTGTATATTTAGTAGTTAAATAACCGACTATCAAATCTGGCCAGCTTTGACTTAGGAAGTATAATTGTGAATTCAAGTTCTGCGGTGAGGACTCGAATACTTACTTCCAAAAGAACCGGAAATGAGTGATCAACTAGAAATTATCGGTTGTTGGTTTGAAGAGACCAGGATCGGATATGTTATCCAAAAACCATTTTGAACCTACACATGCGTTCGAGTGGAAGACATCTTGACAATGATTGAAGAGGGAGCTCTTGAAGTGCAATGGCTACTTGCTACTAATCCTGAGGGTGATTCCAAAATGGATGTAGCAAAAGTAGTACCTTCGGTTTTGTTCAGACCTAGAATGATGTATGGATGAATAAGGGCATTTCATTTCTTCCTGGAGGGCAATGTTAGCATTCTAAGATGGTCTGCTAAGAGGAAGAAAGAAAGATGTGACCTCACAAGCCTCACAAACCGAAAAATGGAAAAAACAAGGTATGCAGCAGAGCTATGTGGTCAGCAACCATTAGGAGCTGCCATCCTATTATAGATTATCCATATTCGAGTTATTTTGCGTGCAAACACCATGGTATTATAAGGCCTCGGTGTCAAAAAGGGATGAGGTAATTTTGTTAGCCATGTTAAAGGGGCAACTGGCACTATCTAACTGGGGTACAAGAAGTTCTTATCAAAATCCAGGTGCATTTTCCAAGGGTGTACCATCGGAAGGTAGTCCCTTACCTTGTTATAGTATGGAATCCAATCTCCAATACATGCCTTTACGATTTTTGATTTTAGAGCCTAGTATGCTGGAATTTAATATGGTAACAATTTAAGCTATTTTAATGTGTATTTGAATCCTTAGACATTATTATAATATCATTGAACTCCATATACAAGGATTTTGTTATTGTAAGGTAAAAACCCACCCGTGTTTATGTGCGGCGTGGTCTCACGAGATACCTTTGATTTCAAAAGTGTTTTTAAAGTAATAATTAAGTTGTTTGAGTTTACTCACACCAGAGCCATGTCTGACCTGGAGTTTATTTCTTTTCCTAAACTCTTAGGTGCCCAAATTTGAATGGGTAGCCAAGTACTTTAGGTTTTTTCCGTAGATTCACTAGGAGGAGCTTGGAGCAAGTGGGTTCATCAATAACTAGTTATTTTTCTTGTTTCCGCTGTATTATATATATATTGTATTCAGTTATGTAGGGACAGACTGTTATAACTATCCTTGGGTAGAATTTGTATTAGTATGACTCTGGTGTAACATTTTTGAAATTACTTTGTAATATATTATGTTGAGTAATATATATTATTCCGTTGCATTGTGAGATTCTGTGTTCTTAAGTTTTCTTCTCTTCTATCTTTTCTTTCTTTCAACCCTAATGACTGGTTTTTCCGGCACTTGAATGCTCGGCATACAATATAGAGGACGTATTAGTGTCAATTTTTGAGGGTCGAAAATCTCAGTCATTACATTTTGGTACCATAGCCTAGGTTAAGCGAACACCTAGGCTCTTGTGGCGAAACACATTAAGGGACAAGGTAATGGAATGTCTTATTATGAGTTTGAGTATATTATATATATGAGTGTGTATTTGTTAGTGACATAAAAATGTTTTATATTGGGTTGATTTATCGATTGAGTGGCTTAAGAACTGGTCGAGGCGTGGGTCGCCACGATGTTGATAGGGGTTTCCCTTACACTTGAACAAGGTAAACCATCACAATACTATTTTAAAATGGTAAATGAAATAATTTTACCTAGGATTATATTTTATATGTAAAGAAAAGGTTTTTAAAGTTGATAAAATTGTTGGCTGTAATGAGAGATTAGGAATGATAATATTTGTTTATAATCATTTGAAAATGATACCTTTCCCAATATGAACACGATCTGGAAGTGTATTTTAAAGGTATCTTACTATAATTAGGTAGTAAGAATGGGTACACAAGAAAGGAGAGGACATGGAAAGATATCAAAGAAGTTAACCACAAAGAATGGAAAGAATGATAGACAAGCCGCCAAAGCAGTTGTGGTTCCTAATGAAGAAGTAGTTGAAGTTCAGAAGAAGTCGACAACTTCAACAAAGAACGACATCATCAATAAACACAAAAAGAGGAAATTTATACCGTGTTGGAAGAGGCCTTGGGAAGACAAATTAGAAGAGAGTGGTCCACAAAGGAAATTCTTCAAAAAGGGAAAGGAAATTAGTTGCTACTTATGTCATAAGACAGGACAACTATGAACTATTATATAGAAGGAAAAAAGGGACCAGTGGTTCCTAAAGTCTAGGAAAAATATTGCTTCTTTGCCAATAACTTAGACACATCAAGAAAAATCATACTATGATTCGAAGAGTACTACAGGACAGAGGAATTATTAAGAAGAAACCCTCCACCTTAAGAGAGATAATTGAGGGGATGTGTATACGGAAAGTGTAGGAGAACAGTAGATAGGGAAAAGTATCTTGAGTATGAACTCATAAATATGACGGTGTTTTGGGAAGTTATGTATCATATGTATCCTTGAAGATGTTTTGAATGCTATGCAATTATTGTTGTTTTCTTAAAATCATTCTTTAAAGTTAGGAAATGACTAGTAAGGTTTGAAATTAAATGTTTTAATATGAATCCAGATAACCAAGAATTATGAATCCTAGAGTTTTTGGAACTAAGGGTTACGTTGTTAAGGAAGGGAAGCAAGATCAAACCTCAATTGGACTTTGCTTCGTTATGCCATGATTTTGAGATTTTAAGTCAAAGAAAGTTCTTGGGTTCGGAATTGATCATGGAAGTTAAGAATTGGCTGGGCTGGTGCGACAAGCTACGTAATGACATAATCAAGAACATCCAAGGAACATTCGAGAAGATGATAAATAATGCTCTACGGTTTGAAGATTTTGCGCCACAGCCAATTATGTAATGACCGCCTTTCTTACATCGAAAGACGAGCCATTAAAGGTAGAATAAAAAGAAAGATAAGAAGAAACTACACAATCACAGAATCTCACCACGAATCAGAACAACATATAATATAGGATATTACATAGTCATTCCTATAATATTAAAACATCAGAGTCAATACATTACAATTTTCAACTGGATGGTATACTGCCTACCCATTACAAAATACATAGATCATACATAAACACAGTGGAATAAGATAATAACTAGCTACAGTGAAAGCCACCTACTCCAACTCCTCCAAAATGCTTCCGTAAGAAACCTGGATCACTTGGTTATTCATACAAATTTGAGTACCCAAGAGTTTTAGGAAAAGAAAATAAAACTCTGAGTCAGACATACGTCTGGTGTGAGTAAAATCAAACAACTTAATTCTTACTTTTATAAAACAATTTGAAAATCAAAGGTATCTAAAGACCATGCCACACGTAAACACGAATGGCCTTTTACCTTCCGATTACCAAAACATTTTATGTAGAAATCCAATGATACTATAATAATGTATAGGGTTTTCAAGTAAAATAGAACATAGCTAAAATGCTTGAATCTCACATTTCAACATATTTGGGCATAATTAATTTCGTACGGCACTTATTGGAGAATGGATTCCATACATGACCAAGTAAGGAACTACCTTCCGAAGATGCACCTCTAGATAAAATACACCTGGAGTCTGACAAGAAAATCTTATACCCCTAATACACAGAACCGGCCAACCAGTTGACTAGTAGTAACGAATACATCACCACCACGATTGGGATCAGCAACCGTACCGGAGCATACAAAAAAAAGGGTCAAATATCGATTCTAGATACGGTGGTGATATCCCCTTATAGGAGCGACCCACATAGCACTGCTGCATACCCTGTTTTGGTCATTTCCAATTTATGAGGCCTGAGGCTACGTTTACCTTTTCTAGAGCACTGACACTTAGAATGCTACATCGCCTTCTAGATGTTGACACAATGTCAGCATTCGTCCATACAAGTTGTTCAGGAGATGAACCAATCGAAGGCACTATTTCCACTACACCCATTTTGGAATCACTCTCAGGGTCAGTATCAAATAGCCCTTGCACTTCAAAGTCTTTATCTTGGACCTTGCCTTTACTATTTCCAATTCGAATGTTTACGTTGGTTCGAAGTGGTTTTCGGATAACAACTAGTATCCGATCCTGGTCTCTCCAAACCAACTTTCGATAATTTTAAAGGGTCAATTTATTTATAGTGGACTATCCCACACTTAGTGTGTGAAGATTTACAAATGAACATACGTTCCATATGCTTAGGTTATCATGACCTACTTATCGAAATTAAACCCCTTGTATTCATTACGTTCCCGAAGTGCGGTATTTGTGATGAGTACAAGTTGACTTACTTTTAGTAAAACGCATCATTGTTTTATTACAAATATTTTAATTCATTTGGCTACTAAATAGCAGGGACAAAAGATTCTTTGGTTTTAAAACAATTTATTTAACCAAGAAAAGTGGTTAAGATAAATACCCCATAGAGTTTTAAAAGAAACTTTAAAATAAATAAACTTAAATTGAATCATAAAACTCAATTAAACCTTAATTAGTCCTTAATTAAATCAAAATTAAATCATTAACAATCCTAATTTTTGTTTATAATTAAACCTTAATTTTACTTTAATTAAATAACATTTATTTAAGAAATTAAACCTTAATTAAGTGGATAATTAACCTTTAATTAAATAATAATTAATTAAATAATTAACTCTAATTAAATAATTAATTAAAATAAATAAACTTGTGTAACGACCTGGTATTTTGAACCATTCAAATTTACAATCATCCACTCATGTTAGACTTGAATTGCTCAAAACAACAGATTATTAATTTATATTTAGCAAACTTAGCATATACAATAAATAAATCAATCATAGAATCACAGACACAGAGTAATATAACAGTAAGCAGCGGAATAGATAAATAGTAGTTCATGAAGCTACTATATAAACATCAGAGTTTAAAGTAAAATAAAACATATATTCTGATACATAGAATTCTCAAATACAAATACAAATGACGAATATGAACATAGACAAGTGGAAATGACTGGAACTAAATTCGACCAGGTGATACTTTATGACACGAAAATCACACCACAACCGTTCGATTAACCTCTCATCACCTAGATCGAGAGAAATTCAAAACTCTAGCCGCCTATACAATCGGTTGAGCACGATAAAATAGTGTCGCATCCTCCAATTTTGATGCCAAAATATAGATCTCCAAATTTAAATTACAAAGCTCACATTTTTTTATTTATTTTTGATTTTATGTGAATTGTTTTTTATTTTTCTAAGAAGCGGATTTATTTTTTCTTTGATTCTGGAATGCAAATGGAACCGTATGAGCTTGGGAGGAGGATAGCGTTTTGTAACCCAAGTTATATTTATTTGCAATTTTTCTGGCATCTTGCCGCATTGACTTTTATTTCCATATGAACTCAAAATGATAAAACAAAAATACGATGGCACTCAGAACAGCGACGCGACCATAAGACAAAAATAATATACACCGGTTATTCAGTTCTGTAAACTCACAAAAACGTTGTCGTTTTGTTGAAAAATCATCAAACGATAACTTGAATTTTTTTCCAATTAAAAATTATAGAAAAAACAAATAAATTAAATTAAAAATACGTCAACGAAAATCGATTCATTGTATTAAAAATAAATTCTCTTATTATTTATCCCAACAATTTAATGTTGCAAATAAATTTACTGAATCGATTCACCGTTATTTTTAATTAAATAAAAAAGAGTTAAATAAGACCACTAAACTTATTTTTTAATTAAAAATCGAAATAATTTGAATCACTATTAAAATATTAAATCCATAGTTCAAATAATTAAATAATCACTACAGTTCAAATATTTAAAATTAATTAAATATTGAAAATCAAGCTATAAAATTCTAGGTCGTTACATTAAAGATGATGTAATGAATTATGTAAAAAAAATTAATGTAATGCAAATTTATTTAGCCTGCTCAGTTTACATAATGTTGTGCAAAATAAATATTGGACCCACTTTGTCACTTGAAAATGATTATCGTGATGACTGCATCAGTATCGATGTTTATTTTCGGGTCTCAAAATGGGGAATCTTACATCTTCTATCTATCATGAACAGTTTTCTTCAATTCCAAATGATTTCGATGTTCTCTGAAGTTTCTCTAATCTTATTTGACCTAAGTATCAATTTCTCGCCCCTTTTCCACCAACATGACATCGTTGCATTCCGCCATATAATGCCGCAAATGGTGTCATACCAATGCTAAATTGATATATTTTTTTGTATGCGAACTCAACAAGATGTAAATGATCATCCCGTGAGCCTCCAATTTTAAATATGCAAGCTCGCAGGAGATCCTCAAAAATATGATTCACTCTCCAAGTCTGAATATCGGTTTCCAACTATACTCAAATGCACCCCGTCCCCAATGCTTCCTGTAATCTCTTCCAAAATCCGCTAGTGAATAATGGATCTAGATTGCTTTTAATTCTTTTAGACACACCATGGAATTGCAATATCTACATCATATATAACTGAGCCAATTTAGATTTCATTCTATTGGAATTTATGGGTATGAATCAAGCACTCTTTGTCAATCTATTAATTATTGCCATATGTTATCTTACCTCTGTTCCTCGATAATTCATCATTGAAGTCCATCGATATCTATTCTCACTTCCACTTGGTAATCTCTAGTGGATGCATCAAACTACTTGGCTTCTTCCATTCAGCCTTCGCTAATGGGCAGTTCATGCACTTCGAGATGAATTCCTCGACTTCCTTTTTCATCCCTTCCCAATGAAATATTTACAACATATCATGGTACATCTTATTGCCTTTGAGATGTAAGTTAGTCTTCAATGATGGTGCTCATTATTACATCATCCCTTTTGTTGAAAATTAGGCTAGCCTGCAGTAGAGAAAAAGGGCAAATTTCAAAAAAAAATATCCTATTTTAAATCTTTAGAGCATATGAAGTTTAAAGGCTTTATTAGATTTAAATCTAGTATTGTTTCTAATAAAATCATACTTTATTAATTATGACATTGGTTTATAATTTAGTTAAGTATGGAATTTGAAAGGGTACGTCTATATCAAATATTTTGATTTTAATTATATATGTCGAAAAAAGTAAATAATGATAAGGTGTAATCAATAGATGACAAGATATATATACACGAAGGTAAAAATAAGTTGAATGGTTATCACATATAAGTTAAAAAGGGAAATAACAAAAGATGACAAGGATCATTGATATAATTTCTCTTTTAATAAACTTAATTAATGCAGCATATAAATAACAATCAATAGGTACCATAATATAAGAATACAAACAGTCAACAATAAATTGTATGTGTGTGTATATATATCAAAAATATTAAATAATGATAAGATGTAAACAATAGATGACAAGATATGTATACATGTAGGTAAGAATAAGTTAAATGGTTATCACATAGGAGTTAAAAAGGGAAATAAATAAAGGATGACAAGGATGATTGATACAATTTCCATTTTGATAGATTTAATTAATGTAGCATATAAAGACAATAAATGGATATCATATATAAGGATATAAACAGTCCCTAATAAATTGTATGTATATATTATTGCCCCGTTTAAATTAAAATAAAAGAAACTATTTCATACTATGACAATTTGAAAATAGAAAATAAATTTTATATGAACACATATATGTAGATTTAATTATGTATATATGAGATTTAATAAGAACTTTCTAATAATACAAATTAGATAGTTATTGTAATCAATTTTTAAACTTTGATTTGTTGTCAAAATCCCTTTATTCATATGTAAATACTAATGCAATACAAGTGCAAATAATATATACATATGTTTAAAAAACATTCAAATCTAAAATTACACTTTGTTATGAAAGATTAAAACATAGATCTACAATTAAAACATTGTATACAAATTTCAGTTATAAATTCAAAATATAATTTATTCAATCAACATAAACATGCAAATTTTCAGATCTAAAGAATTGAACTAAATTGAATGTTAAAAACATAGATCTAAAATAAAACATTGTATTTCAACATATATAGATTTAGTTTTAATTTAACAAAATAAAGAAAAAATAATTAGTTAATTTCAACATGCAAACTTTCAAATGTAAAGGATTGCACTTTAATTTTAATGTTTAAACATAGATCTACACTTAAATATTGTTTAAATCATAAACAAATTCAAATTTTGATTCATCAAAATAAAATTAAAAAAATCAATCATATCATTCAATAAACAATTCAATCTTCATAAACAATTTTAATTAAACGAGACAATGATGCATACATACAATTATGATAATCAAATTAATTTTCATCAAACATTGCATCAAAATCATTATCTATATAGAAAAGGACATACCTAGTTACCAAAGCCTTAAAGCACACCTTGAAAAAAAGAATTCTCCTATTGAAACCTTTTCCAAATCAAAGGGGTGTTAATCCTTGAATTGATGACCTTCAACTATCAAATAGTAATTAGACCTTGAATTTGATTTGAGAGTTTTTTTTGTAGGGGATTAATTTTCTACCATTAAAATGACGAAGGAGGCTAAGAAAAGATCTAATTAGGTTTAGAGAGCTTATATATATGGACAGAAAAGAAAGAATGGTGCAATCCTATATCTCTTTCCTTCAAGCTCAACCATCAAAACCAAGCCCCCTTAACCCTCAAACCCCAGCCGTCTATTTCATGTTTGTAGATGAAAATTACAGCCTCTATAATGGGAATTAAACCCATTTAAGCCCATGTAAAAATACTACACAATTAAATCCAATTCAATCACATATCAAAGTCGTATATCGATTGATATATTCATAACTACTATAAACATATCATGTAATATTGTAACGACCCGCCTTTTGGTGCGCTTTAAGCAGATACACATGCCGACTAAAACCATACAAAAGGGCGAATTGTTATTTGGGGTGAATAAGAAAAGGAGAAAGAAATAAAAACAAAACAAAATCTCACAGTGGAATGACAAAATATAATAATCAAATAACAGTTTATGAAGCTGTTTATAAAACATTTGATTATACTTATACAATACAGAATCAGAGTTACATAAACAGAGAATAAACAAATAATGCAGCGGAACAGTGTGAATGTAGTGGAATAAATATAGTAAATAATAGTAGTACAAATCTTCGTCTTCGTCCTCCATAAATAGGTCTTCAAATCCTGAAATGCTCAGGCTGACCCGAGCGAATTGAAAAGACAAAACACTCGAGTCAGAACTAAAAGATCTTATGTGAGTTAAATCAACGGTAAATAAATATGAGTGTAAACGGCATCGGAGATGTTTATGGGGTTTGACATCTCCTATCCAGTGTGTAACGTGAGTGCAGTAACTTAAGAGATGTTTGGGATTCACGTCTCCTAAGGATCCGTTAAACTATCTACTATGTAGTACAATACGCTATTATAATATGTCTACAGTAAAGAAAAGTATTAAAATAGCATTAAGGCGTTACCCATATCCCCCTTAACACATTTTTATATATTCCCATAGTCTATATAGTACCGTAATCCCACCCGTAAACTGGGTGACGTCAGAGGGCACTCCATAGGTATGGTACAAACCAAACTCGTAGAAGGCGCGCTAGGGTAGATGACACGGCACAACTAGGCAATGTCAGGGTAGATATACCAATTACACTTCCGGACCGGTGGTAACGCATAGCAGCCACTACCGCCCACCTCGAAACACACTCCCGAGTAAAATCGAAGGGTGGCCACCAAATAAATTGCAAAGTCGGAATATAGATCGATGGAGTGTGCCCGATCGGAGGAATGACCTCACTTAGCCCGTCGATTGCTCCTGTTTTAGCCACCTTAAGCCAACTCACGGGAGTCGGGTCCATGTATATACCTCATATAGGATCGTCGCCACCATCCTACTTCATTCTGGAATCTCCACCGCGTACACAGATGTCAAAGTGGTTTTCAGTATCGACATAGAGTATGCCTATATCCGATCCCGGTCTCTTTAACAACCAATCGCTTATTACACACTAGATGGTTCTTTTACATTTCCAAAACCATTTCATAATTGATATCAAAATATCATATTCAATTCAAATCATATCATTTTCGAAATCATTACTTACTTTCGAAATCATATTCACTTTTGAAATCATATCAAATTTAAAATCATAGTTCGATAATTATATTTCCTTTCAAAGTCAAATTCACAGTTTATTTCAAAAATATCGTATTCTCAAAACTATATCACTTTCAACTCATATCGTTTCCAAAAATCATAATTTCTTCCAAAAATCATATTTCCAAAAACAGGTTAAGTCCTTACTTCAAAATTTCATCATTTCAATTTATTATAACATTCAAAATTTCAACTTAGCTTATAATGTCATTTAACCTTATTCTCTTTTTAAACCAATTGAAATGAATATAAACACTTACACTTTACTTAGTCTGGAAATTTAGAAATAGTTTAAATAATTATAAATAGTTAAAATACTCCAAAATAGTTTAGTTATAGGTAAAGTACTTTTAAATTGATTTAAGATAGTTAAATATATTTAATTTAGATTAAATATAATTAAAATAGATTAAATAGCTTTAAAATAGATTAATTAGATTTAAAATAGATTAAAATGGATTACTTAGTTTAAAATAAATTAAATTGGTTTAAAATAGTCAAAATAATCGATATAGTTAATATTAGTTAAATAGTTAAATAAATTTGAAAATCTTAATAATTAGAAAATTTAAAATAATATATTTTAAAACAGTTTACTTAAAAATATGAGTTTGAAATTAATACCAAATTAAACTATTCATTCCGTTTCAACATATTTGGACCATTTCAAATTTCCAAATCAACGAACCAAATTTCAGTAAACTATCGAATTTCACATGGTTTCTATTCATGTTCAAAATATCAATACGGATTACTCCAATTTCAATATATTTCAAAGTTATATTTCAAACCATTTTGATAAATCATTTTTCGATAACTTCACTTATACTTCAAATTCAAATTTAAAATCTCAATTTTATTCCTTTAAAGAATTCCTTTAAACCAATTCCAATTCCAATATAAACTTGATTTCCAAAATAATTCAATTTATAAAATCAAATTCTTATTTTAAAATATCATTTAACTCAACTCAAAAATTAAAGATTTAAAAATCATTTAATTTAACCAATCCAGTGTCCGTATATAATTCTCTACCCTAGGGTCAAGTGATACGGATATTTATCATTTCAATCCGCAATTTAAAATGTTACGGTTATATATCATTTCAAACCGCAATCCCGAATTAATAATAAAATCCATAAAATCGCTCGAGTCTATCATTTCAACCCATAACGATTTTTCCTTAATCTATAGATCATTTGGGTATGTATCATTTCAACCCATAGTGAACTTGCAGTTTATAACGATATAAAATAAAACATCCATTCATCTAATATCAACAATCAACATCCATTACAAACATCATCCAAATCAATCACTAAATATCAATATAGACTGATAATCAATAACAAGTATTTAACTGGCAATTTATATTCAATAATAAATTAAATAACGATTTAAATAAAATAAATTCAAATTAACAGAGATGATGATTTAAAATATACCAAACAGGCATAAATAAATTCTAATTCTCATTAAAAATTAATTTAACAAACATAAGAAATTTTAGAAGTTGTGAGTGGGTTAAAACACTCACCTTTGAATTTAAATTGAATTTGAATCCAATTTAAACCCAAAATTTGAACGGTCTCAGAATTTGTCTAAACCAGCGTCAAAGTGTCTGGAATTTGAAAACGATCCTAACAAAAAAAACTGCGCGTAAATTGGACATCGTATGAGGAAGTTATGATACTTAGAATGTTTGACTTTGAAATTAAATTAAAAATAAAAAAACCCTCGACCAATCAGATGAAGCCACGTCGATACGCAGTCTCCCTCATCTGGCAATGCATGCACCTTAGCCCGATCGAACCCATACATACGCCAAAATCACCTACTTTAACCACCAATACCTCTCACCTCCGGCCACGCTTGCCTAAGCCACCACTGCCGTCGCCTTGGCCTCCCTCAGCCGCACCCACGGCCAAGAGGCCGTCGCCTCCGGTCCCCCCCATCGTCGCCGCCGCTTCCTCAAAGGTTAGGGTTTTTGAACCCTAATCGACCAAATTCGAGCGCCTCCGATCGAGTCAGCCCAAACGGCCACCAGCGTTAGCTTCCCCTTGACGAACCCTTCCAAACCCAGAAACCGTTTCTCAATTGTCGCCCCAATCAAAAACGCCCAATCTAGCTTTGACCTTGATTAACGGTTGACTCGGGTATCGTTTGCAGAAACAGACACTAGACGCAGATTCGAATCGTTGAGAACTTCGACCTTATATTTTTTCGAAATTTTTTTTGAGGAGTTTAAATTTTTGGATTTGAATTTGATTTGCAGTTGGATCTAGAATTTGTTTGTCTGCCATTGGAAAGAGGAGATGAGAAGGAGATGTACGTACAGACAAATAAGAATAAGAAGTGGCTAGGGTTTATAATGAGCTATTTATAGGCTAAGATGAAATAGAAAAGAATGGATTAGATTGAATTGAAAATTGGACGATGGATGACCCGAAAAGCCCGTTCTTCCTACGGAACGAAAATGGGTCATCCCATATATCAAAATAGATGCTTTCGATAATTTTAAAATCAATGGAACTGGTTTCAAGTCCAAATTCCATCGTATGAAGAAATTATGCCAAAATCAGCTTATTTCAAATTGATTTCAATTAAATTGATTTCAATTAAATTGATTTCTAGGCGTTTCGAGCTCGTACGATCAAACGACAGGTCCGATCGTTACGAAACTTGAAATCCTACAATAATTCACTGTTACGGATCCGATGAAACTAGTTTTGTCGAAATCCGAGTCAGTGGCCAAAATGGCTATATTTCAGTTAATTAAATAAATTAATATTAAATTAATTAAATCACATTTTCAGTTTAAATTTAAAATTTTTACAACTTCTATCATTTTTGACTTCTTAATCACTTACAATAAATTAAACAAATTTATTTGTCAATTTAAAGTTGATTAATCCATCCATTTCAGTGTTTAATTTCAATTTTCATTAAATTCAGAAATTATAAATTAAAATTCCAAAATCCATTTATTAAATTTTTAAACATTGTTATTCAAGTCTTTTTCTTCAATAAAGATATAACTAACATTGGTTTATATCTTAGTACATTAATATTTTCCAATTTCATCTTAATTTCTATTTATGTAATATTTAAATATTTAATCTCATTTAATTATAATTAATTCAATTATTATAATTTAAATTCCAATAAATCGATAAATCTTTATTTCCATTCCTTTAATTCAACTAATCATCATAATATGAATAAAATTAACATTATTTCCAAATATTAACTTAATTTACATTAACATAATATTTAATTACATTTATTGAAATTTATTTCCAATTTAAATTAACAAGCTAAATAAATAGGTAATATGCAATAATTGTTACCATTAACTTTTAATTACACCTATAAGTTATTATTAACCAACAAATGTTACAATTGCTTACATAATACTGATTTTATTCAATTACTATTCATTATGTACTAGTTCATAAATTTATACAATACTTTACATTTATTTACTTGTATTCAATTTATGACCAAGAATAACATTTACATTATTTCATTTATTGGAATTACATTCAAGTTGTTAATAATTAGCTTTAATTATCATTTGTTACATTTCTTTTTTTAGTATTCATTTCATTATTACATTACAACCTTTTTATTTCTTTCAATAGTAAACAACAAGATTCATTAAATTAACAAATTAAATTATTGAAAATTTACGGGTTGTTACACTCTCCCTTACTCAAAACTTTTCGTCCCGGAAAAGGAAAAAGAAGGGAAAAGAAGGAATTAAGTAGTTAATATCTCTTATTCAAAATATTAAATTTATAAACAAATAAATTTACAAAATTAATTAATTTAAATAAAATATATCAATTTATAATCCTTAAATCCTTTTATACTCAAAGTAATAAGGTTTGAAAAACATTTCCCAAAATTTTCTAAGTCCAAAATTTTCAGAAAATTTCGAAAGAGTCTCCTTTGTACGGAGAGGCTCAGGAGAAAATAATAATATCAATAATAATAATATATCCCAACAGCGGGAAAAACAATATAATATCGCTAGAAAACTGTAATCTGAGAACCTACCTATTTGTCGAGCAAATAACGCTTAATTATGAAACCAAAGCAGTAGTTATTGCTTCCATAACCTGTATTTCACTTATATAATTCAAAAGAGTTAATAATTATATAAAATGAAATATTTAAAGTTGTTCCAACCACTAACAACCAAATTAATATAAAAAAACAATCACTTGCAATCACAGCATACAATCATCATATGAAATCAAAATAAATCAATTATCCATCCATAGCAACCAAAACAAATAGTTTGTTCGGGTTAAGACACTTTTAATCGCATAAAATGACAAATAACTACTAAGTATACCATTTACTCAACAGTCTTAGATAAACTAAATAGATTATTCATACATCTAAACAATTGGAAATATCATATTCCAAACAACCCATAAACCAAAACAAACAATAATTTCAAGCATTAATCAAATTCATTCTTATTAATTTTATTTCACAACATTCATTGTTTATTTTCCTTTTCATTTACACAATGATTTGTCTTTTTAATTTACATTTATTTCTTACAAATTTCTATTTCCATTCATTCATTCAGAGTTTATTTCATTTTATTTTCATTCATTACTTACAAATTCAATTTTCATTTATTCATATAATGAAAATTCCTTTTATTGCATTACATTCATTCATTTATTAATTTTAATTATAAATAGTTTCAATATTAACTTAAGTTCAAAATTCTTTACTTATAGTACTCATTTTCTATTTCATTTAATTAGTAGTATTACAATTTTAACTCAAGTTTATAACTATTTTCATATCAAATTTCTTATTTATAAAAGTAAATTTCATTGAACACTTCCATTACATATGTTTTACTTGTAAAAATTTTCATTACATATTCTTTTAACATTTCAACTTTTTATAATTGGTAAGTTATATATAGGTTTTAAGAATGCAATTGAAAGTTATACAAGTTTTTCTCATTTCTTTTACTTAATTTAATGTTCAATAATCATATCCTTTGTTTTATAGGTTACAAATTTCAACTTTCTTGTAACTTCATTTATAACCTAGCATTTAATCACTTATTTCATTTAGAAGTTTCAATTTTTAAACAGTTGCAATTTTTATTCCATTTCAATAATTGAAATCTCTAATTTATAGAAATTTAAGAACTAAATGCCAGGTTCCATTTCAATTATTCAAAATAATAATATCTATATAATCATATCTTTTATATATATCGAATCAAAATTGGAATTCAAAATTAAGATTATCAAAACAATTGTGCTGTAAAACTACTACAGTAGTCTTCCCACTTTGAAACTCGAAAATGAATGTCGATGATGCGTGCACTCATCACCGAAATTATTTTCCAGCGGTAGAGAGGGGAGTACAGAACTTATTTCTTTCCAAAAATTTTTTAAACATTTCTTTCAAATTATATTGAAATACTTATATCAGAAAATACTTCCAAAATAAGATTATTGTTATATTCCAAAATCATTCGAAAGAAAATTTCAAAATCTCCGGAATTTTAGTTCTCAAATTTCTAATTTCCAATTTATTTTATTTACAAATCTTATTTTCAACCAATATTTATAAATTTCACTACCTAACAACAAATGTATTACAACCAAATATATTATTTATAAAATTGTTATTTTATATACAAAAATATAATAGGAAAAATTATTTCATTTACCTATATTTCAAAACAATATTATGTCTATGAGTCCTATTAAGCATTAAGAAATCCCTATCGATTTCATAGCGTCCTATGCGCCAACCAGAATTTATAAATACAAAACGGAACAAATTAACAAAATATAAAACCTTTTATAACACTAACAAATACGCTCTCTCATATATATATATATACACACTCAGCGACTCATCATAGGGTATTACTACCCTATTAATAAAGAGTCAGACCCCATAAAGCTAAGGTTATCGCTAAACCAAACCTCTGATACCAACTGTAACGACCCGCCTTTTTGTACGCTTTAAGCAGACATGCATGCCAACTCAAACCATACAGAAGGGTGAATTTTTATTTGGGTTGAATAAGAAAAAGAGAAAGAAATAAAAACAAAACAGAATCTCGCAGTGGAATGACAAAATATAATAATCAAATAACAGTTCATGAAGCTGTTTACAAAAAATTTGATTATACTTATACAATACAGAATCAAAGTTACATAAACAGAGAATAAACAAATAATGCAGCGGAACAGTGTGAATGTAGTGGAATAAATATAGTAAATAATAGTAGTACAAATCTTCGTCTTCGTCCTCCATAAATAGGTCTTCAAATCCTGAAATGCTCAGGCTGACCTGAGCGAATTGAAAAGACAAAACACTCGAGTCAGAACTAAAATATCTTATGTGAGTTAAATCAACGGTAAATAAATATGAGTGTAAACGGCGTCGGAGATGTTTATGGGGTTTGACATCTCCAATCCAGTGTCTAACGTGAGTGCAGTAACTTAGGAGATGTTCGGGATTCACATCTCCTAAGGATCCGTTAAACTATCTACTATGTAGTACAATACGCTATTATAATATGTCTACAGTAAAGTAAAAGTATTAAAATAGTGTTAAAGCGTTACCCATATCCCCCTTTAACACATTTTTATATATTCCCATAGTCTATACAATACCGTAATCCCACCCGTAAACTGGGTGACCTCAGAAGGCACTCCGTAGGTAAGGTACAAACCAAACTCGTAGAAGGCACGCTAGGGTAGATGACACGGCACAACTAGGCAATGCCAGGGTAGATATACCAATTACACTTCCGGACCAGTGGTAATGCATAGCAGCCACTATCGCCCACCTCGAAACACACTCCCGAGTAAAATCGAAGGGTGGACACCAAATAAATCACAAAGTCGGAATATAGATCGATGGAGTGTGCCCGATCAGAGGAATGACCTTACTTAGCTCGTCGATTGCTCTTGTTTTAGCCACCTTAAGACAACTCACGGGAGTCGGGTCCACGTATATACCTCATATAGGATCGTCGCCACCATCCTACTTCATTCTGGAATCTCCACCGCGTACATAGTTGTCAAAGTGGTTTTCGATATCGACAGAGAGTATGCCCATATCCGATCCCGGTCTCTTTAACAACCAATCGCTTATTACACACGGATGGTTCTTTTACATTTCCAAAACCATTTCATAATTGATATCAAAATATCATATTCAATTCAAATCATATCATTTTCGAAATCATTACTTACTTTCGAAATCATATTCACTTTTGAAATCATATCATATTTGAAATCATAGTTCGATGATTATATTTCCTTTCAAAGTCAAATTCATAATTTATATCAAAAATATCGTATTCTCAAAACTATATCACTTTCAACTCATATCATTTCCAAAAATCATAATTTCTTCCAAAAATCATATTTCCAAAAACAGGTTAAGTCCTTACTTCAAAATCATCATTTCAATTTATTATAACATTCAAAATTTCAACTTAGCTTATAACGCCATTTAACCTTATTCTCTTTTTAAACCAATTGAAATGAATATAAACACTTACACTTTATTTTTTTTTTATTTTTTTTTTTGAAAATTGGTTAAACTTTATTTCAGCATATACAGGTCAAAGCCCGACTGTTTACAATGTTAATTACTCCAACTGTTTACAATCAATAATGCGAAGTACATAGCTCAAAAACTTTCCCAATTCTAAACTCCTCCTCTTTCAGCAAGTGATTTAGGCAATCATGGCGGCTCCCGAAACTCTGATAGAACTCCTTCATCGTCTACCTTCCACTTCCACTTCTCCAGTAGTGATCTTTCTTGTCTAGTTAGGCTGGTAAGTAATTTCCTGTTGATTCTAAGAATCATCATTTTAACATCTCGATCAATTTGTGCATTCACTGATTGAAAGTTTGTCTCTTTCCTGTTAAAAGCCCTGTTATTCCTCTCATGCCAAATGTTCCAAATGGTTGCTGCGAAGCAAATTTTGAATATTTCTTGCAGAAGGTTCACACAGTTTCTCCAATTGTTCAGGTAGCAAATTTCCTCTGTTATTGTCTTAATATCAGTCGATCCTGTACACTTCTCTTTCTGATGTCCCCATACTACCTTAGTGAAAGCACACTCAAAAAATAAGTGTTCATGACTTTCCATCTGTTCATTACATAATCCGCATGTGTTTTCTTCTATAATCCCCCAGTTTTTTAATCGATCTTTTGTGGGAAGTCTGCCAAGTATGGCTTTGTATGTTGTATGGGTCATTTTTGGCGTAATTGATTTACTCCAGATAAAACTATACCACTCCACTTTTTGGTGCTTAGATCTGACCTCCTCCATTATTTTACTGAATTGAAATTTGCCTGTTTTTGAATGTTTCATGCTCCATTCATCACTCCCTTTTTCTGTATATATGGGAATGTTCTGAATTTCCTGTGCATAATTCCTTGTAACAATTTGTTTTTCACATTTCCAAACACCTCCTTCCATTATACTAGATACATCACAGTTTGGTAGACCATAGTCTGAGAAACTTTCCATTCCCAACCTATCAATCAGGCTTTTCCCATTGAGCCATGGATCTCTCCAAAGATCAGTTGCGTTACCAGTCGCTATTCTCCTTTCAATCAAAGGTTTCAAGAATTCTCTGAATTTCATGATATTCTTCCATATTACAGATGCATTATTATCTATTGTGTCTGTCCAAAAGTTTTTTTTAATGTATCTAGCTCTCATCCATTTTGGCCATAGATTGTCTGAAGAAATAATATTCCAAGCCAATTTGATGCCATAAACTTTTTTGAGTTCAAATAAGTTTTTAAGACCTACCCCACCTTCCTTTTTTGGTCTGCACAAGTCTTTGTATCTGATTTTGTGAAATTTCCCCCTCCAAATGAAGTCCGCACAAACTGAATATATTTTACCTAGAGAATAGTCTGGAATCTGAAAAGTTTGTAGCCAATATCTGACCTTTGAAGTGATCACTGTGTGAACTAACTCAACCCTACCAGCAAATGATAACAGTTTGGATTTCCATCCCTATAATTGTTCTCTTATTTTGTCTATCAGCTTCGCACTTTCTTTGTCTGTAATTGAATTATTAGATAATGGTATGCCCAAATATTTAACTGGGAGAGTCCCTTCAGCTACTCCAATTCTATGTAACAGAGTCTGCTTGTTTTTGCAATATTTGTTAAAATAACATTTTGTTTTGCCTTCATTAAGTTTCAGCCCTGCAACCTTTTCTAATTTATGGAATATTTCTTTAAGCTCATCAATTGCATATGTATTAGCTTTCATGACAACTAATAAATCATCAGCATATATAAGGTGGTTTACCTTAGGTGAACTTCTATGAACAGGGATGATCTTGTTATTATGACATGATATTTCCATTTGAAGAGAGAACCACTCCATTGCCACAGCAAATAGGTAGGGGGATAAGGGATCCCCTTGTCTTAGACCTCTGTTACTAGAAATATGTCCTCTAGGAATTCCATTAATCAGAATTGAGAAAGTAGGGGTAAAAATACAACATTTTATCAGCTTTAATAGTCTCTCTGGCACCCCCATTTCAGTGAGCATGTGAATGACAAAATGTCTATTCACTTTATCATAAGCTTTATGTAGGTCTATTTTAATGCATATTTTATCTGAACCTGGTTTGTTAAAACCTCTGATAAGTTCATGGGCTAACAAGGAATTTTCTGAAATTAGTCTCCCTTTTATGAATGCATTTTGGTTTTGAGCAATCAAATTTGGAAGAACTTTATTCAATCTAGAGCATATGATTTTACTGAAAATTTTGTAAGATACATTGCAACAAGATATCGTCCTGTAGTCTTCAATTCTGTTTGGTTTTTTGATTTTTGGAATAAGAGAAATAAAAGTGTGGTTAATTTCTTGAATAAACTCACCGCATTCAAAGGCTTCCTAATATGCATCCAACATGATTTTTTTCAGGTGGTCCCAGTGCATTTTGAAAGCAGCTGCCCCCATACCATCTGGTCCGGGGCTGGCATCAATATGAATGGATTGTGCAGCTCTTCTCAGTTCCCTTTTCGTAACCCTAGCTGTGAGCATGGCGCATCCCTCTTGAGACATCTTCCTTCTACACTGAACTACAGGTATAGCTTGATTTGAATCCCCGTTGTATAAATCTGAGAAGTATGCCAGAGCTTTGTTTTCCATTTCTTTCAAATCAGCAACTAGGTTTCCTTCCTCATTTAAACAATTCAGGATATTATTGCATTGTGATCTCTGAGACATTTTGGCATAAAAGTATTTTGTACATTCATCTCCCTGAGTTATCCAGTTTTCTTTTGCTTTTTGTTTAATTTCCATCGATTGTTTCTGAATTTCTTCATTAAGTTTGCCTTTCAACTGGTAGAATTGTTTATTGAATTCCTCATTTAATAGGTCTTTGTCAAGAGACTCTTGGGTAGTCTGAAGTTGATTTTGAATTTTTATAATGGACTCCCTATTCTTTGATCTTATCCTGTTCCACTTTTTGAGTCTCTGCTTCATGGTCTTTAGCATCATTATATATTTGTACATATTATTGCATGGAGGAAGTATAATATTTTCTATATTCAAAGCTTCATTGTATCCTTCTAATTGATGCCAATTGTTTGCGTATCTAAATGGTTTACCCTTACTATTATTCTCATGATTATTAAATTTCACTAGTAAAGGGCAGGAATCAACACAGTGGTCACTAGTCGAGCTGGGAAGAACTATGGTTTGTAGACCAGGGATAGTGGTTATTAGCTCTACATTACATAAACTTCTATCTATTCTAGATGATATATTTTTTCCCTTACCACTCTTCCATGTGAAATGCAGGCCAGTGTGGGATGTTTCCAGTAATCCACTCTCAAGCACACATTCATTGAACTCAGCTAATTGGGCTACGGTAAGTGTATTACCTCCTATTCTTTCTTTGGTTGTTAACACTGCATTGAAATCCCCCATCACCAACCAAGGTTTTGTAATCTGTCGAGAAAGACCGATTATTTGCTTCCATAGCTCTGTTCTTTCAGATGCTAAATTTTTTGCATATACAAACGTTATATATAATTCCAAACCTCCTACGTTTTTAAAAAACATAGTCAGTTGTTGATCTTTTTTGTCAATAATCGTTCCTTCCCATATATTCTTTTCCCAAAGTACAAGAATTCTCCCTTTTTTGTTCTGTGAAATGTTATGTTCCATATCCCACTGTGCTCCTGCTTGATTTTTAAATAATTCCAAACTGCTGTCTGATAATTTATTTTCCAATAATCCTGCAATAGTTGGCTTATGAAAAGCCATTAAATTGTGGAGGACAAACTGATGAATGTCATTGTTTAGACCTCTCACAATCCAACATAGAATCATCATTTAATTTTGTTGGCTTTGCTCCTAGTAATTGGAGCATCCCCAACCATAACCTTTTTATAGGTTTCTGTATTTGTTTTGTTATTAAACATTTCATTGTATTTCTCATTAATTTCTGTGTATTTGTCGATGTCTTCAATATCATCATCACTTTCTTCTGCAGACGAGTCTATCTGGATATTCATCTTCTGTATTTCCTCCAGAGATTCTGGCAAATTATCATCATTCTCCTGGGGTTGAAATACTCCAAAATAGTTTAGTTATAGGTAAAGTACTTTTAAATTGATTTAAGATAGTTAAATAGATTTAATTTAGATTAAATATAATTAAAATAGATTAAATAGCTTTAAAATAGATTAATTAGATTTAAAATAGATTAAAATGGTTTACTTAGTTTAAAATAAATTAAATTGGTTTAAAATAATCAAAATAATTGATATAGTTAATATTAGTTAAATAGTTAAATAAATTTGAAAATCTTAATAATTAGAAAATTTAAAATAATATATTTTAAAACAGTTTACTTAAAAATATGAGTCTGAAATTAATACCAAATTAAACTATTCATTCCATTTCAGCATATTTGGACCATTTCAAATTTCCAAATCAACGAACCAAATTTCATTAAACTATCGAATTTCACATGGTTTCAATTCATGTTCAAAATATCAATACGGATTACTCCAATTTCAATATATTTCAAACCATTTTAACAAATCATTTTTCGATAACTTCACTTATACTTCAAATTCAAATTTAAAATCTCAATTTTATTCCTTTAAAGAATTCCTTTAAACCAATTCCAATTCCAGCTGAAACTTGGTTTCCAAAATAATTCAATTTATAAAATCAAATTCTTATTTCAAAATATCATTTAAGTCAACTCAAAAATTAAAGATTTAAAAATCATTTAATTAAACCAATCCAGTGTCCGTATATAATTCTCTACCCTAGGGTCAAGTGATACGGATATTTATCATTTCAATCCGCAATTTAAAATGGTACGGTTATATATCATTTCAAACCGTAATCCCGAATTAATAATAAAATCCCTAAAATCGCTCGAGTCTATCATTTCAACCCATAACGATTTTTCCTTAATCTATAGATATTCGGGTATGTATCATTTCAACCCATAGTGAACTTGCAGTTTATAATGATATAAAATAAAACATCCATTCATCCAATATCAACAATCAACATCCATTACAAACATCATCCAAATCAATCACTAAATATCAATATAGACTGATAATCAATAACAGGTATTTAACTAGCAATTTATATTCAATAATAAATCAAACGATTTAATTAAAATAAATTCAAATTAACAGAGATGATGATTTAAAATATACCGAATAGTCAGAAATAAATTCTAATTCACATCAAAAATTAATTTAACAAACATAAGAAATTTTAGAAGTTGTGAGTGGGTTAAAACACTCACCTTTGAATTTAAATTGAATTTGAATCCAATTTAAACCCAAAATTTGAATGGTGAATTTGTCCAAACCAGCGTCAAAGTGTCTGGAATTTGAAAACGATCCTAACAAAAAAAACTGCGCGTAAATTGGACATCGTATGAGGAAGTTATGATACTTAGAATGTTTGAATTTGAAATTAAATTAAAAATAAAAAAACCCCGACCAATCAGGTGAAGCCACGTCGACACGCAGTCTCCCTCATCTGGCAACGTGCGCACCTTAGCCCGATCGAACCCATACATACGCCGAAATCACCTACTTTGACCACCAATACATCTCACCTCCGGCCATGCTAGCCTAAGCCACCACTGCCGTCGCCTTGGCCTCCCTCGGCCGCACCCACGGCCAATAGGCCATCGCCTCCGGTCCCCCCCATCGTCGCCACCACTTCCTCAATGGTTAGGGTTTTCAAACCCTAATCGACCAAATTCGAGCGCCTCCGATCGAGTCAGCCCACGCGGCCACCAGCGTTAGCTTCCCCTTGACGAACCCTTCCAAACCCAGAAACCGTTTCCTCGATTGTCGCCCCAATCAAAAACTCCCAATATAGCTTTGACCTTGATTAACGGTTGACTCGAGTACCGTTTGCAGAAACAGACAACAGACGCAGATTCGAATCGTTGAGAACTTCGACCTTATATTTTTTCGAAATTTTTTTTGAGGAGTTTAAATTTTTGGATTTGAATTTGATTTGCAGTTGGATCTAGAATTTGTTTGTCTGCCATTGGAAAGAGGAGATGTGAAGGAGATGTACGTACGGACAAATAAGAATAAGAAGTGGCTAGGGTTTATAATGAGCTATTTATAGGCTAAGCTGAAATAGAAAAGAATGGATCAGATTGAATTGAAAATTGGACGATGGACGACCCGAAAAGCCCGTTCTGCCTATGGAACGAAAATGGGTCATCCCATATAACAAAATAGATGCTTTCGATAATTTTAAAATCTATGGAACTGGTTTCAAGCCCAAATTCCATCGTATGAAGAAGTTATGCCAAAATCAACTTATTTCAAATTGATTTCAATTAAATTGATTTCTAGGCGTTTCGAGCTCGTACGATCAAACGACAGGTCTGATCGTTACGAAACTTGAAATCCTACAATAATTCACTGTTACGGATCCGATAAAACTGGTTTCGTCGAAATCCGAGTCAGTGGCCAAAATGGCTATATTTTAGTTAATTAAATAAATTAATATTAAATTAATTAAATCACATTTTCAGTTTAAATTTAAAAAATTTACAACTTCTATCATTTTTGACTTCTTAATCACTTACAATAATTTAAACAAATTTAGTTCTCAATTTAAAGTTGATTAATCCATCCATTTCAGTGTTTAATTTCAATTTTCATTAAATTCAGAAATTATAAATTAAAATTCCAAAATCCATTTATTAAATTTTTAAACATTGTTATTCAAGTCTTTTTCTTCAATAAGGATATAACTAACATTGGTTTATATCTTAGTACGTTAATATTTCCCAATTTCATCTTAATTTCTATTTACGTAATATTCAAATATTTAATCTCATTTAATTGTAATTAATCCAATTATTATAATTTAAATTCCAATAAATCGATAAATCTTTATTTCCATTCCTTTTATTCAACTAATCATCATAATATGAATAAAATTTACATTATTTCCAAATATTAACTTAATTTACATTAACATAATATTTAATTACATTTATTGAAATTTATTTCCAATTTAAATTAACAGGCTAAATAAATAGGTAATATGCAATAATTATTACCATTAACTTTTAATTACACCTATAAGTTATTATTAACCAACAAATGTTACAATTGCTTACATAATACTGATTTTATTCAATTACTATTCATTATGTACTAGTTCATAAATTTATACAATACTTTACATTTATTTACTTGTATTCAATTTATGACCAAGAATAACATTTACATTATTTCATTTATTGGAATTACATTCAAGTTGTTAATAATTAGCTTTAATTATCATTTGTTACATTTCTTTTTTTAGTATTAATTTCATTATTACATTAAAACCTTTTTATTTCTTCCAATATTAAACAACAAGATTCATTAAATTAACAAATTAAATTATCGAAAATTTACGGGTTGTTACAAATATTTTATTTCTCAAATCATATTCAGATGTATAATTAATATTTCATAAATATTAATTAATTTAATTAATTTATAACAATTATAAACTAATTAAATTGTTTGGTCAAAGGAGAATTCATTGTTTCGGTTGTGTGACTCGTCGGGTGCAAATTTAATCAGCGATTAATATCGAACTATTCAAATATTAATGTCCATACGTCACATAGCAGGTGGTGTAACATTTTGAACAAAATATTCACTTACTCGGTTTCAGTAAAATTCAATCCATTTTGATAAGTGTTGTCCGGTTGTGACTTTTAGTCACACCAATTCACTTCGTCAGAACTATATCACTTTAGACTTATGGGATTTGATAGTGGTCGGAATTCCAATATCATCTATATTCAACTCCATAGTCCTAAAACAAAATCCTTGGTTCAATAATAATAATTATTATTAACTGAACTACTCTGGCCAAAGATTTGGACTTTGAGTTGACTTGTGATACTAACCCCATATAACCGATGAGACGAATCCTCTCTTGAATAGTGTTTCACTTCTAATACTTCCACTCAACCCAACTATAGTTAGTCGATGGATGTCGTGTCATGATTTGACTATAATCAAAGTGGAGCTTTCATATTAAAGATCAACAGTATTCTTAAGTCGAGAGAATCATGTAAATCAATCACATCTATATTTTCTATTTGACCTTGATTATATCAACCAACAGAAAACTATCGAGTGAGTTGTTCCATAGTTATCCAACAACTATTTGTACGTAACCTTTTGGTGCCCCCAATAGACATTAGCAATAAACTGCCCAACATTTGGAGAGTGTTACGTACTCTAGTCTCAACAGATACATCGATATCCAGCCTTGATGCATCTTGACTAGGAACATTTTATATGGTATATATATTTTCATTATGATAAATTACTCATGGTTATAACACTTTGCAACTACTATCACAAAACATATCATTTATGGATTTTCTATTATATATAAATTTAAATAAATAAATTAATTAATTAACATAACACATTATATTAAGTATATAATAGAAAGAAAGCACCTTTTATTTTGAACAAGGTTGATTATCGAGTTAGATATATGTAACAAATTACATAATTACCCCTAGGGCACATCCCTAACTATATCGATCTCCCACTTGCATTTGGGGTCAATTGTAGAATCATTTTCCAACCTCTCCGTCGGTTTCCTCAGAACCAATCGGGTTAGTCCCTTAGTGAACGGTTATGCTATTATGTTTCAATTATCTACTCTATCAATCAACTCTCTCCAGCATTGATAAACTACATTTATCATGTGGAACAATTCCGAGTATGTCTCTCAAATTCTAGTGAGCTCTAAGTTTTGTTATGAACTATATCATGATATTGTTATCACATAATAATATTAGGAGATTCTCAATATTTGGAATCACCCTCAACTTGGTTATAAACTTGTGCATTTATATTTATATAATTTGCTTTTATTATGGCATTATTCAAGACGATGTACATAGCCTTTTTCATTGAACCAGCAACAATCTTTCATTTGAAACATTTCCAACTTAAAGATTCTTAACTTGAATTTATTATTGACATATTATACTCAATATTACTTATAAATTTGAGTCTGAATGCTACTTCATAAGGAGTTTGTTGTTTCTGCAAATAATTCTCTAGTATTTCATAAATATATGATAATACCTCAAACAACCATCCAGTGATATCTATTTGGATTTAATATTTGCTTTATGTATCAAATACACAAACACATCACGATATCGTAGACAACATAACATGTATGCTAATTCCTATTGCCAATACATAAGGAATCCTTCTTACATGTTCCGTACTAAACATTATAATAAGGTGTCTTAGCATATTGTTTTGGGACATTCCCAATATCTTTTATACTTACTATAAAATACATCACTCACAAATCCAAAGTCGAGCATCAAAACAACTATGACTGATATGTGACTGATATTTACATACGTACATCATTGAAAAATCAGCAAACATGTTGTTTATTTATAGTTTAGAAATATCAATGTACCTTTCAACGTTCTTTCTTATGAACATACGCTTTCTCTGCATTTTAATCAATAATCAAACTATTTGATATTTCTATCACAACACTTGTTCAATTTTGATTCTTTTCTGAATGATACTCTTGTATCCTTTCTCGGATCGTATCCGAAAATTCATAAATTCAGTATCACTTCCACTAGTTTCGAGACACATTGGTTATTATGTGTAAACAGTTTACTCTAAATTGTTATTTTGATTTCTCCATTTCAACACATACATACCAAAACATAAAGTCATACTATGCGATAATTTTGTAAGTAAAATCCGAACCTACTTAAGTGCATCGAATGTTGAATCTGCTACGTTAATTTCAACGGTTGAAATTTATAGTATTATTTATATCAATATGGCTCATTATATTCCAACTACATTTGTCTCTCTCTTAAAGATACATTTCCAGCCAATGGATCATATCCCTTTGGGTAAAATTTCAAAATCATATTTTTATAATGTACTTGGAATTTATTTTAGATTTGTTTCATCATACCATATAGTAGAGTCTATACTCTTAATGGTTTAATTGACTGCCGAGGATTATCTATTCTCGACTTTGATAAGAAACTCATAGTTTCTCTACAATGTACATGAATACTTATTAGACATTCTAATGTGTTTGTTCACTTTGGTTTAGTTAATTTCATTTCATCCCTTGCAATCAGTTTTATCCTTGGATCATATACAAATTCATTTTATTACCAATAATTTCCATATGCAATTCCTTTAATACGAAGTTGGTATTTCTTGAAACAACAGTTGTTTCTAAGTGCAACGAAATAGGTATTCATAAACATCTTATGAATTTCCTTATATAAAGCTGATTTGGTTTTAGTTTACAAAACTTATGTTCAAAACATACATATCTCATCCAATAACAACCCTTCCCTAACTCCTTTTGGAGAGATTCATACAAGATACCTCATGAAACATTGTTACATGTAGTCTTTCAACTTGCACAACCTGCTAACTACTTAGCTTAGGATATGTTGAAGTTTCTTATAAACCCTTATCTTGTATGATTTTGTAAATCATTGTTTAGATGAAATTAATTTTAACCTTGTGTACTACTCTTAAGTACACAACCTTATAGAAAGAAGTTAATCTCAACTTCACTTGCAATTAATCATACTTTGCTTAACAATGTTCGATTACTCCTTATCGATACATCATAATGTATTATAGGGAGGATTGACTTTTTAGATTGACTTTTTATTCATTTCTAGGTACGTTTGGACTTTTTCCAATATAGTCACCTATTCGATCAAATCAAATCATTTTATTTTATTGCACGTTATTTTATTTAATTTCGTCTCATATTCTATGATCTTATCATAGACATACTACATGTGTATCAAATACATATGTCCATGTCAGTGATAAATCATTAATGAATATAACCAAGTAAGTGGAACTGATTTGGTATTGATAGACTTATGATTCCATATACCAATATGTGTTAATCCGAAGAGTTCATCAACTCTTATGATGCTCCCACTAAATGGATGCATAGCTCTTAATTATTAGGGATATAGTTAACCAGTATCATATGATTCATAATCATATAATATAAAATATTTCTCAAAAATAAGGCTTAGTCTTTTATTCCAAAATAATTGTAAATAATTTTAGTACATCTGCATTTTCCACTGCATCACTTTTGTTATGAAAACAAATACCACATTATAGTTTTATTAAGGAATATCCATAATATTCTTATTGAAATATAACCATGTCTATTTTTCAGTCGACACCAAAAATAGTCATTATTTCATAAATAATGTCCGGTATGTTTTACGAAAACATTTTTTGTAACTTAACGCAAGTAGTAAGTGTTATATGGCATGCTCCCACTATTTTCGCCATTACTATAATAGCATATTGCATATGGATGTCCATTATCCACTTTATATAGACAATTTATTTCATACACTACAACAAGTTTATAGTGGAGAGTTCTTTCATCAAATATCTTGAACACATAGAAATAAGTCTTAGAGAAAACAATTTTCTATACAAAATCATTTTTTGGAATAGAAATCATATTTTTTTTATTCCAATGTTATGTATCATATCTGTAACGATCCAGAATTTTATCACTTTGATTTGTGAATATCAGTATATTTTAATTATTCAAATGATGGTTTTAATAATTAAATTACCCTCTTTTAGTTAATAATTAATAATGGTGAAATGGTTTTTAGAATGTGTTTACAAAAATATTTAGTTCGAAGAAAAATCGAAAATATGATCGAAAATCGTTTTTCGAATTTTCGACTTTTCGTCCTTTAAAAGCTATCGAAAATGTTATGTACATTTTAGTAAGTATGTACATATAATAATAACATAAGTATGGTTAGTAATAATATATATTAAAATATATTTATTTAAGTAAATATAAAGAGACATGTGACATTTTTTTCAAAATTTTAAAAATAAAAGAATGTAATGTCACATTATCACAAAATGTTTTTTCAAAGTTTAAAAATCATTCCTTTTTCCACTTTTAATTCCTAAAAAACTTGTTTAAAACCCTTACCCTTCTTTTATACACCTTCCTCCTTCAAAAGCAAGTCCAGACTATGAGGACCCGTTTCTTCGACTCTCGAAAATTGACACTAATATATCCTCGGTATTCACATGTCGCAAATCCAAGTGCAGGAGAGGCGGATTCTCAAGGGTAAGAAAAAACGAAAAATAAAGACAGAACAGAATCTCACATATACTATTTCAACAAATAATCTTTACAGCGAAAATTTACATACATTTATCAGAGTTGAAAAATGGACAGTTATATTTATCTATCCTAACAAATGCGGAATACAATACTACTCAAGTGTGGTGGAAACAATCTTTAGAAAAAATATTCTAAATCCATGCTCCAAGCTCTTCCAGATTTCTTCGAACTAAACCTGACTACCAGGCTGCCTGGTAAAAATTAGGGCACCCAGAGTTTAAGGGGAAAGGAATATAAACTCCGGGTTAGTCATAGGACAAGTGTGAAAAACTAAAAATACATGATTTGAAAAAGAAAAGGTATCTCATAAGACCATGCCTACATATAAATACGGATGGATTTTTATCTTATGATGACCAAAACATTTGATACGCAAAATCATTTGGTATTATTTTTAATGACATTCCTTTGAAAACATTTACATATAAACTTATTAATCTTAGCCGAAATTGTTACCATTATTAAATTCTAGATATGTTAGGCTCTACAAACAAAACTCTTACAAGGCTCATTCGAGGAATGGATTTTCATACAATGGAAGGTAAAGGACTACCTTCCGTATAGTACATCTCTAAAGGAATATACCAAGGATACACAAACAATCCTCTGCATCTGGCAAGACCGACCTATCCCTATTTTTGCACTCATACATGGCCTGGATATAATCGAATATGACATCACCCCGGTCGTAACCGACCTATCCAGGGCGTTGTAGCATACACCACATAGTCCACATATAGAGAGTAATCTAGAAAGGTGATGACCATACCCTAATGGTTGTGAACCACATAGCCTTGCGGCATACCTTGTTTAAGCAATTATCGGGCGATGAGGCCTGAGTAGCGATTACCTTTCACAAAGCACATTCCACTTTGAATGCCACATTGCTATCCCATAGTCACACAAATGGTTTCTACAAACTTATAACTCTTGAGCTCGTATGTCTTAGGAAAGGGTGTTAAGCTAAGAGAAGTTTCCTTCTCCGCCACCAAACAGATGATACTTTCATAGAGATCAATTTATGTAACTAAAAATGCAACATCAGACATTCGTCCATATAATTTGTCCATGAATAGGACAAACCGAAGGCACTCTCCCACCACATCCTGTAGAGAATTACCCTTAGGATTAATAGCAAGAAGTCCTTGCATCGAAGATCTTAAATGAAGAACTACTGCCACATAATATGATAAGGGAAATTTCCCCCGAGGGACAATGACATGCAGCCCTACATTCCATCTTCTAAATCATATCCATATCTTTACTTCGAATACGTAAATTGGTTCGAAGTGGTTTTCGGATAGGAATTACCCAAAATCCGACCTCGATTCCTTCGAACAAATCATCGATAAAAAGATGTTTTGTGAATAGGGAATCATTCTTTAATTGATTAAGTTCTTTTTATCAAAATCTCTTCTAGAGATATATATTTCTAAAACATTCTTTTCGGTATATACGGAATCATTAAACCTCTCCTATCAAATCCTTTGATTACTTTAAACCTTTTTAAACTAGGAATAATTCGAAATTATTTCATATTTCACTTAGGAAAATATTTCCAAATCATTTCTTAAATCTTAGCATAAATTTCTTAATTCAAAACTCAAATTTTTGATTAAGTTAAAACCATGTTATCTAGGGTGTTAATCCAAAACCATTAAATATTAAGTGAGCATAATCTATAGAAATCATCTAATTCTACTCGGTATCTATTCCCGTATTCAACAAGTACTTTGGGAGGAATAATGGAGAAATCGCCTTGTAAATTCCACGAATAGTATGGGTTCCCTCTTCGGGCTTTAACATCGAATATAAGAAGATTATCCCCAAATCCAAGTTGTTTAAATTTGGAAACTTTTATCATTTATACTTTGGAAAATTTTGATCCGAGTAAATCAAATTTACTATTCCATTCGTCGGGCCGGTGCGGATAGCCAGTGTGACTCCCCACCTCTATACTCACACTAGCCAAGAACATTACGGGGTAATGTCGTCAACTAGCACGAAGAATAAGGCTGTTGAGGAGCGACCATCTATGTAATTGATTTGTGCGAGTACCGATATGCCAGATAGAAGGTCATGCATTTCATTTCAAGAGGAAATCTGACATATCAAATACAAACTCAAAGCTACTACATAGTGGCTATGTAGCCTTCGGAAACAAATATAAAATAAGAATAACACCAAATCAGTTACAGATATTCATATCACTAAGGCGGAAATAGATATGAATATAACACATAGAAGTGAACATCAAAGTAGTGGTCATACAAGATCCACTACATCACAAAAGAATAGGTACAAGTGCTAGACAAAAGAATATATATACATCAAGGAGTTTCTAACTCGAATGTATAAAAACAAAAACTACTAAGCTAAAGTAGTTAGCTAAAAGTCAAAAGCTAGTCCCTGCTAAGAAGTCAAGAGGAAGCCCCTAAAACACCCCGGTCTGACCCGAGTATTATTTAAGAAGAAAAATAATAAACGGATCAGTCTAGCTATAAATATCATGTAAGATGAGATAGGATAAGAGATATGACAAAAACATATGATAACAATATTACCATGCTATGATAAGTATATATTTGATAACAATGAAAATCATCTAATGTCTCAAACCTTCTCAAAACACCAAAAAGAATGTCATATTCTTTAGCTTATTCTCCAAACCTCAAATATTGACAAAAACATATCAATGCAAATCACAAAAATTGATGAAACACAAATTCTAGAAATCAATTATTAGAAATCAAGAAAACACAAAGGGGAGGCCTATCATAAACGGGAGCATGAAAACTCACCAACATGTGTATCACAAACGAGACGCTATCCCATGGGTCGCTAACCCATAGAGCCAGCGCAACGACGTAGTACAATGATACGCCCGAAGAACTTGAGACTCAAATAAGTCGGAACAACGACGTAGTACAACGATACGCCCGATGAACCAAACTCCACAAAATGGTTAAGAAAACCCATAGGTCGCTAGCCCATAAAAATGAGATGAAGCTCAACATAATAGGGTACAGTTCCCCACGCGGACAAAGAGACATCGCATATCGCTAGTCTAAACCTCAAAATGATCGTCATAGATCAATAAGTGTAAATTACATCAAGCTAGTAAATAAATGAGTTTAGCTTCATGTCCCATAACCACTGGCTTAACTTAAATATTTACGAACAAATTGTAGATTTCCACTCGAAAATTGTCACGAGATTTCAATCGAACAAGTCCAAGAATTAACCGACGAAGTAAACGCAAGCGTTTCATACCACTTGTTTTGCTAAGTCGTTTAATTGGATTTCTCATACGAATGAGGTAAAGGTTTGTATATACTAATAGATTGGAAAACGGTTTTAAAAAAGAGCTTAGTATTAAGAGTAATGTTGAAATCATTTTTGTGAAAGAGTTTGAGTATTTACTACTAGTATAGAAACCCTTTGTATTTTAAAGTGACAAATCACAGAAATGATTGTAAAAACAATCTATCACCAAAAATCCACATTCGACGACGTGAATTAAAACCATGAAAATCGATATCAAATCCATCAATTGGATATTCCCAAAAATCCAGAAAAGAAGTCATCAAAGTCAATAATAAATGACAATAACTGACCGGATCAACAAAAATCGATAAAAATTGGAAATCCACTCAAAAACAGGCAAAATAGGCAAAATTTATCAGGACCAGACATCTGGTTGGTTTGGCCAGACGTCTGACCAGGGGTTCTGGAAATTTATAATTTTTTTCTCCTCTTTCTTTTTAATTCCTGAAGCTATCCAGACGTCTGGTTGAGTTTAACCAGACGTCTGGTTGAGTTTAACCGGACGTCTGGTTCTGGGCTCTGGAATTTTGTTTTATCTTTTCGTTTTAAAACTTTTTCCAAAAGCCCCTACCAAACGTCTGGATTTTTCAACCAGACGTCTGGATGCCTGGGCCTAGGCAGAATTTGCCTAGGCCAATGATGGCCAAATCAATTCGGATGCGATTGTACGAGTGGTGGAGGCTAGGGATTTATGCCAAACGACAACCCAGCCCTATAGGCTCTTCGATACACCCCAAATAACATGTCCAAACATCCAAGATAGGATCTTTAAAGATTTTTACTTCAAAATACCAAAATTGGGAAATTCGCCAAACCAATTCAAATCAAAAGCAATTGAACATGAAATAGATGTTAGGAATTCATACCTAACAACAACGAAAGCTATAGACATAGATGTGAGTTCAAGAACTCACCTTTAAACTCAAAAACAACAATTGAGAAGCTCTAAAACAAGGAAAGATCAATTCCTCTTCACTACACCTCTAGAATCTTCAATCTATTACCAAATGTAAAGTTTTTCCTAAGTTAGGTTATAGGAAAAATTAAGAATTGAAGAGGGATTGAGATGGAGAAGATGAAGAGGATGCTTACCTAAGCTTCTTCTTGATTTTAGAACTTGAATTTGAATTTCCTAAGAGAACTAGGGCTTAGGAATTTTAATTTCCTTTCTTTTCTCCCATTTTTCCTTTTGCTTAAGAGTGTTAGGAAATTATGAAAGGAATGAATGAAGAGGAGTGGAGTTAGGGTATTTGGTAGAGGAGTTTGGGTTATCTTGATAGGTTGGTGGGCTAGAACCAAACCCAAAGTCCAAATGAAAATACCAAAATCCTAATCAACTCCAAAAATATAGATGTTTATACTTAAACAAGTTGTAAACGTCGTTTTAAAATCAATGGAAGTGATCTCGAGTCCAAATTCGACTATTTACAAAAAGTCACATTTCGGACTTTAAATTCAACTAGTGATGCTATGTTTAAATAAAACATTTAAATATATAATCATAAAATATGCGAGTTGTTACATCCAGGAAGAGCAGAAAACTGGTTTTCCAAACTAAACCCTAGACACTATCTCTCTAACACCCATAAGGCGATCAATTTATTTGATCGACCCTAAATCATTTAACATTTAACCATTCCATAAATACTTCAAGTCATCTTTAAAATAATTTATTAGTCATTTGAAAACATATACAAAAGATTTGGAAAAGAATAGTTACGTTCAAAACTATATTTCAAAAGTTATAGAAAAGTGTTGCGGAAAAGTGCCGCGGAAAGTGCTTTTTAAGCTATATTGATCAAAACGACTTTTTATCATTTGGAAATTCATTTTTATAACTCAAATTACTTTTAAAACATTCAGAAATATTTTTAGAATTTAATTCATATTTTTAAACTATTTTAAAATATAATTTTCAAAGAAATCCTTTTATGGATTCCGAACTACAAAACCGCGATTTTTCTAAAAACTTGTTTTACTCATAGTTCAAAATCTACTTATCAAAATCTCGATTTTCTTTCTTTTTTGAAAAATACGGATATAATAGTTCACAAAATTCTTATCTCGAAGAATTTCGAGCTATATTCCATTCTATATACTCGTTTGACTTTTATGGCGCGAAATCGCGAACTACCGTTACGCGACGCGCCTATTTTTGACTAAATTTTCAATTACCTTTCAAACTTCACCAAAACACTTTCATATGTTTATAAAACATTTCAAACTCATTTTTAAACAATTTTAAAGAGGTTTAACATTCCATATACACTAATTCATTAAATAAAGGAAAGTGATTTCCTTTGTGCTTATCGATGTGTATTTCCGTGACTTGCACATATATTCAAAATTCATATTAAACAATCATAATCAACAATCATAATCAAACATATATAACATCGAATAGCATAAAATACTATAGCTTAGGAGTTTCTCACCTTCATTTTTCCAATGGGCTAGTCTAAAATTGGCTATAGCTCCGCTACGGTGGCTTTAAACTCTACGGAACCGAAGTCTTTGACCTTGAATGGGATTGACCCACCAAACAATGCTTGTGGGCTTGATGGTGTGAGGAGGAAGACTTGGCCAAAGGAAGAAAGGAGGGTGGCCATGTGTTTAGGAAGAGGAATGGAGGAGTATTGAGCTTGTTTTGAAGTGGATTGATAACTTATATGTATTATACGATTTTAATTTTCTTTTGCTAAATATTTTGACATAATTTTGTTAAGTATAGAAGCGATGAAAAGAAGCTTGAAGTGGAGAAGAAGATCATAATAATTTTTTGAAAAAATATGAGAAAGTGGATGGATATTTATAGGAGAAAATTTTGTAAAAATATCTAATGGCAAAATTAACATATCGCCCCTGACCGACACCCCTCCTAGCCCTTCCTACACACACGGCTCCCCTTCCCCTCATGTGATGGTGATGTTTGAGGTGATGGTGGTGATGATGATGTTGTAAGGTGAGTTGATGTTTGCTTTTTGGTTACTCAAGTATTAAGTTTTTGGAAATTATTTTAATATTTTGTAATATGTATATATTTAAGTGTTCATGTACACATATATATGTTATGATGTGCATGTGATATGTATATGCATGTACATGTATGTGCACTAGTGGATAACAACATTTCAAACGACTTCGAACAACTTTTGTTCGTTAAATCGTTGAAAACCGAGAAACCGATTATCGGTCACATTTTCACTTATTAATTTATATACATATATTTGTAAACAAAATTTGAAAATAAATTTCTCGTCATTATTAATAAATTTAAATGATCACATTTCATTTATAAATCATATAAATTACTATTAATAATTATTTACAAAAATCGCTATTATATCGATAAAGGGATATTGATTTTTTCTTATATTTTCAAATCAAATATATATATATATATATATCTTTATAAAACTATTATAAATTATTTATTATCATTTTTTAACTATTCAAAATGAATTATCACTTTTTTAAAATCATTATTTGAGTAATTCCAATAATTATTAAGTTGTTAAATCTAAATTTAATTTATAAATAAATTATTATATTTAAGGGCATTACTAACAATGTCAAAAACACATTTTATTTCAAAAATAAAACAATTGATTTTATTCCATATTCTTATTTAATTATAAAATAAGCATATGTATACAGCCATGTATGCGACGTTTTATGATTATAGAACTGTTTATTGATAAAACGGTTTTTGGCCATTTTATCGATTTAAATTTTGAGGAAAATATTTTTGTAAATATATATTTAAAATTAGATTATTATTATTCAAAATAATATTATTTCTATTATCAACCCTTTATTTAAATAATTTTAAAAATAAATATATTTTATCAAATTGATAAATTTGCGGGTCGCTACACACACCCTCTTTAGACCCCTAGGCCGAGCCCCACACACCTCATGGTCGAACCTTATTTCACTTCCTAGGGTCATAAATCAAGTCTTTTGCAAAGGAAAATCCAAAGTCTAAGGCTGATTCAAGTTGTAGAGGTAGTCCTAGTTGATTTGGTTAAGTTTTGGTGAGTAAAGCTCACAGTTTTAAAATAATTTTAAAACTTTATATTATTGCTAATAACTTTATTGATCTTGGTTGAAATTATATTATGTTTGGTGCTTTATATATGTGAGATTATATATATTGTTTGGTTGTGAACTTGGAAATATAGTTTGGATGTTAAGTGACGATTGAAAGTATTTTTACTTTGTGTATAATGTTATGGCAAGTGATAAATGTATGAGTTTCTGTTATAAATGTGTATGCTAAAGAAAGTTAGCACTTGAACTTGCAGATGTGTGACATCGAGATCCCTTGGTTTAAACTTGGTTACTTATTTTATTTTTCTAGAAAAGTTTTACAAGTTTTCGAAGTTTACTTTTTGATTTTTCAAAAATTTTATAATAAGTTTAAAAAGAAATTCAAAAGTAAAAAGGTAGGGTTTTAAAGGGCATTTGATATATAAAACTAGTTTTGAAGTTATGGTGTCCATAGTGATAGTCGTTATGGATGCAATTCGTAAAAACGAAAACTTTTCAAATACTAAAAGTGTTTTCGCTCTTATTATTTTTGAAAAGTACTTTCAAACATATTTTAAGTATTCGAAGGTAATAATTAATTATTAATTAAGGGTTTTAATTATTATTTAATTAATTAATTTGTTAAGGGATTAGTGATTATTTAAATAAATAAATTAAATAAATGTAATTAGTACTTAATTATTAATTAAGAAAGATAATTATAGTTAGTTAATTAAGTAAGGGTTAATTAATTATTAATTACGACAGGTAAATTATTTAATTAATTATTATTTAAGTAAGGTTTAATTATTAGTTGCTAATTAATCAATGTTTAATTACTAATTAATTATTAATCAGGCATGCTTAATTATTAATTAAGTTAAGTTTTAATTAAGATTTAATTAATTTTAAATATATGTTTTATTTTTAATTATTTTATTTCCAAGGATTGGTTTGTTTAAAATGTAGCATTCTTTTATAAAGAATAGTTTAAACACATGGGATTCTCTTTGCTTGGGCTATTAAGTAGCCAAATAAATATAATAAATTATTTTGGATATCTGTTTAGTAGAATAAATCCTCATTTAACTATAATTAAATTGAATAGATTATTAATGTCGTCTATTTAGCAGAATAAATCACCGTTCTACTATAATTAAATTGAGTCGATTGTCGGGGATATCTGTTTAGTAGAATAAAACCCTGTTCTTCTATTAAATCAATTTAGACATTTAATTCATATGCCAATTAATTAATATGTGGATTAATTAAAATTGGAAAAATGTTGTGTTAACCATTGATGGTTAATTCTGGATTTGATTTACATATATGTTGCTCATGTAAATACCAGTTATGTGACTTTAAAAGTCAAATTGAATTAAGTGGTAACTTGATTTGGTACCATTGTGATCGCTAAGCCTCGTTCCGAATTTGTAAAGTTATGGATTTAAAAAACTTCAATTGTATAATAATCTATGGTTAAGTGTTTATAATGACGTTTTAAAGTAAATTATTAAATTATTTTTATATAGGTGTTTAAAGTTATTTAATTATATTATTAATGATATTTTAAAGTTAATTACTTATCTTATTTGTATTGTTTAAAATTAATTAATTAACTATTCATGGTGTTTAAAAATAATTAATTAATTGAATAAAGGTGTTTATAAATGATAAATTATTTTATAAAAAGGATCTTACTTAGTAAAAAGGATTTATTTAAGGAGATTTGCGAATGATATTTTGAAAGTGAGATTTTGAGCGATATTTGATAAAGAAGTTTTATAAGGAGTTTATAAATCATTTAAGAGATTTATAAAGAAGATTTATTAATTAATTTGTAGATTTATAAAAGGAATTGTAAATATGAATGGGCTTATAAAAAGGGAATTTTATAAAAAGGAATAAGGTTTGGTTATGATAATTAACCCTTCTTAATTATGGTGGTGTGGAAACATTGTTTCCATACTTAACACCAAAGGATATGTGTTTTGATTTTTAGTAAGAAATATTTAAATAATATTTGTTTGGCCCATTTAAATATGATTTTGGAAAGGAGGAAATCTCCCTTAAGTTTTGTTAATATATCTATGCCATTGAGATAAGTATATGGATATTTTCCAAGTGTTGAAAATATAATGGTTTGAAATATACTTGCATCGTTGAGATAAGTATATGAATGTTTTCCCAAGTATCGAGAAGAGTGTAAGAGGTTTGTGAATATATCTTTTGTGAAGGTATTTTGAATAAAATAATTGAAAGAGGTTTTAATAATTGAAAGATTTATTTATAGAGGCTTAGTATATCCCATATGGAATTAAATCCATGATTGATTGCTTGTTATTTGATAGTTAAATAACCGACTATCAAATCTTGGCCAAAATATAACTTTAGAAATATCTAAGAAAACACAGGGATTATATGGCACAATCATCTTTGATGATGTTATACTATGCATATAAATCTCGTTTTGTTCTTTTAGAAAAAAAATGATAAGGAAATTCATCAACCTAAGCTGTAACAACCTGCCTATTCAACCATTGAAAGTCGACACCGAATACGTCCATAGTATTCATATGCCAAACATCCAATCACCGAAATGGCAGATTGTTAGGGTAAAATAAAAATAAAAGAATAGAGAATAGGGGAATCATAATCTCACAGCGAAATCGACAACATATAATATAACAAAGACAGTAAATTTGTCACTCTAAAATACAAAGTACGTCAGAGTTAAAATAAATCTTATCAGCTGGACAGTTATATAATCCCGACCTTACAATTACTGATAGTTATACCATATAATACATCGAAAATAAAACACTACGATAGGTGAACCTCCAGCTCTTCTCCAATAACCCCATATCACCAAAGCCAACTTGAAAAAATTCGATCTGACCCGAGCATTATAATAAAATAACACCCGGGCCAGTCTGGAAAACTGGCGTGAGAAAACTCAAGCAATATGATGAACATATAAAAATTCTATGACACCATGCCGCTAGCGCGGAACGGGTTTTTTATCCATAAGTGAAGAAATGGAAAACAAATCAGAACAACAATCCAATCATGAAAGAATGGAAATAAACAACAGAAACAATCCAAATAAAAAGGTGGGTACTAGTAAGAACAAATCTTATACTTAATGAATGGGCATAAATAATATCAAATTTTTGACTTAAAAGAATGGGAATAATCTGATGGAGAAATGGGAAAATAGATCAGAATCAACAATCCAATTTGGAAAGAATGGTCATCTACAAGATCAAAATCCAAACTTACAAAATGGACATAAATAATTAAACATCGCGAAATGCTCTCGACACTTCTCAAATAATTATGAAAGAGGTAAATTTAAGAATTTGGAACCAAAGGAAAGAAAAGGGAAATCATATAACAAATGACTAGGAGGGTGCGACTCCTTGTTAAAAGTATACCTCCATAAATATACTTTGAGAGGTTCACCTTCTTGCGACACCTCTCAGGAACTCCAAGTCGGACCCCGCGAACCTTACCGAGAATCTGAGTATTTAACATCTCAATGCGCAAACCGAATCCAATCTAGAGTGGATGTGAAAATACCCTAATAGGAGCAACCCCATATAACTTGGCCCCCACTCACTTTCTATTTTTAGTCATCCGACAAAGGATAACAAAGCTCAAAAGAGCAATAAATCATTTTAAGGTAACGATACACCATGGTGAAAGATGAACCGATAGTTAATAAATCAACTATCAGAGATAATTAAAAATAATCGTATATGGAAATTAAATTTCATATTTTTATCACTACTCGTCGATTCCAAACAAATGATATCCCTTAGTTGAAAATGAAGTGGGCAAGTTATGGCAATGTTACCTCTAGGCATTGCCTTGATGACATTTTTAACATTTGAGATAGAAACGGGTCCAAGTCTCGGCGTTTAGCGTTAAAAGTATGACAAGATCCTTTCCAGATAAGCAATATCGTTCCATAACCGAATCGAATTTTACTTTTAAAACCAAACTTTACTTTTTTTAAAACAATTGATTCACATTTGGGCTTGATTTTCACATTTCAAATATTGTAAAACACTTTAAAAATAGTCTTTGAAATATTCTTTTAAAAGGAAAATTATAATACTAAGTGTATTATACCAAGGGTAAAAAAACAAATGTCATTAAAACATTTCTTACTATAAACCCAAAATAATTTACACTTAGCTTTATTTTTAGACAATTCTATTAAAAAAGATTTCTCATTTATAAACCACCATTTGTATATTTAAAACAATATTAATCATCCCAAAAGATAATAAATAAATTTAAATTCTTTTATAAATTTAAACAATGTTAATCATCCTGAAGGATGATTATAATACTCTTTTATAACTTTAAAACTACGTTAATTTTTCCAAAGAAAACAAATCAAATTTAAAATCTTTATTTAAACAGTTAATTATTTCTAAACAGTTTTATTAAATTAACTTTGATCACTTTTATTAAATCAATTAATTAACTTAATTACCTTTGTTAAATTGATTAATTAACTTTGAATATCATTAGTTAAAATGATTAGTTACAAATATCTTAACTAGAATGAGTACATAAATTTCAAATATCATTACTTAAAATGATCAACTAAATTTAAATATCATTAATTAAAATGATAAATTAGTTTTAAACATTGTTAATTAAATTGATTTAATGCATTTAAACATCATTAATTAAGAATGATTAATTAAAATCAAGCGTCATTAATTAAAATGGTTTATGTAATGACCCAAGATTTTAGGAATTTATTTTGAAAAATATAAATAAGTTTAAAATAATTTTTAAACCAATTTTAAAAGAGGAATTGATATAGCTTGATATGGTGTATCTGTATGTGTGTACATATGTGCATAGGAAATACACATGAACTAAAGCTTAATTCCTGAATGCTAAGAAGGAACACATGTTGATGTGTATGGAAATATTATATATATATATATGGATTAAATCCTTAAAAGCTATATACATGAATAAATATATATATGGAAGCTGCTGAGTATTGTTGAGTGTGTATGTGCATGTGTGTCAATACAAAATAATGTATAAATATATATATGGGTGTACTAATTATTTCAGTAAGACTTATATACCTATATATATATATATATATGTTAATTAAATACTAGAGTTCAAATCAGCAAAATAAAATATACAAACATATTTTAAATTATAGGCAGAAAGAAAAAGAATGAAGATATAAAAAGGAGTAATCCTTTTATAAATAAATAAAGGAAGTACATGATATGTAAATGAAAGCTACAAATAGAAAAATAAGATAAAACAGAGAAATGTTTTGTATAGGCAGAATTAGGAAGAATATTTGATAAATAATAAAATCAAGTCACACTTTTAGCATGATAGTAGACAAGAGGAAAAAGTATTTTCTGGAAAAGAAAATTTCTGAAAATAACCAAAAGAATATAACCACTTTTCTTTCCACAAACTCAAGCCGGGGAGGGTGAGATTTTGGGTTATAAAACTAAATGCAAGTGGCATGATTTCTAATGAGAAAAAATGACTTTAGCCAACACCTTAAACCCTAAGAAAAACCCTGCATAAATAGGCAGTGAGAGGAGAAACCTTCTTCTTCCCGGGTAGCTCTTGAGAAAAATATATAAATATATAAATACAATACAAGTGAAGAAAAGGGTTAAAGGCAGAAGCTTACCAATCAACTGGGAAGTGAAAGAGAGCTAGGTGAGAAAACTCACTCAAAATCTAAGGCAATAAGTCCTAATGCAGGCAGCCAGTTATAACTTAATTTTCTTGAAAATGTATTTTCATATGTGATTGTATATCTGTGATTTTAGAGCTGAAAATGTTTTGATCCTTCCTGGCTGTTCTACTTGTTTTATTATATGAAAGTTTTAAGTATTATTAGTACACATATATGTTTTATAAACCCAGATCTCTCTGATATGTTAATGTTTAGGAACATAAACAAATACCCAGAAAATAAAATGTTGAAAATAGGCAAGTAGTATTGGTTTTGGCTCAACCCAGAAAAATGTAAACATGTTGAGCTGCAATATACTCATGTATAAGTGCCGAGGCTTGAGACAAAAAGGAATTAGGGGTGCAATAGGGTTGCCTATGTGCTGATGCTCCTGATTCAATGAAAATATATAAATGTTCATATACACAGCAAACAAATTTTGTGATTCAGTGAAACTTGGTCATTCTGAGTTTAACTCAAGCACAGATGGTTGCAAAAGGAAAAACTCTCTCAAAAGCCATAAGCCAATGTTAGTTGCCTATACCCCTTTTTAAAATACCAGAATATATATATATATATATATATGCAGAATCTTATTTAATTAGACACCAATGGTTGCTTGCCTGTTTGTCTCTGTTTGGTTATGAACAATATGAGATGCCATGACATGGATGTTTATGTTAGTGAAATGAATCACTGAATGGTTTAGTCATGAAAAATCAAAAGAGTTATTATTAACTTAAACCTGATTAGGAAATGGGGGTCAAGAGAACTGCAGGAATGACTTGTTTTCTTGAGTAATACAAGTTGACACATGGCTTGTTTAAGTCCTGAGATCTTTGTGTAATGGAGTGAATTAGTCCATTACAGTTTATCCATTGATTCAATTAATTGCAGATGAGACCAAGATAGATAAATATATCAATGTAAAATAAATTGATATAGAAAGGAACTAGAGTCTTCCTAGAATGAAATCTGAATAGTGAATAAATGATTTAATTTGTCTTGGTGATTTCCCTATTTTGTATGGATGCTTATTTGATTTATGATTGAATTTTATGAATGTACCATCTCTTCTTGAGGTTTCTGGAAAGGCAGATTTAAGTGTGCACCTGCACACCGACACAGAACATGCACACATGAATTACTTGTTTTTCTAAAAGCAGAGTTATATACATATATCCATGTTTTTAACTTTAACTTGATTTACAAACTGTTTTAGTGGATTTTCTCATACCAGACATGTGTCTGACCCTAGTGTGCTAATGGCATATGGGGTGTCTCGTTTGATATAGGGCAGCTTCAAATGCATTTTCAGGGACTGCAGCAACTAAGTAGGAGTCGGAGCAAGGCTTTGAGAAGAAGATTATAGCATGCTAAACTTAGTTAGATAAGAGCCTAAATGATGAAATCCGCATGTATTGATAATTTAAATTACTACTTGTATTGAGTATTGAATATTGGATGGATATTTTGCTAAGTATTGTGCTAAGAAATTGACTTGTATCTGGAATCTATAAATCTAGTTAATATCTGATATGTTAAAGAAGTTAATCAAAATCTTGTAAGTGAATTTAGCAAGAACACTATGATAAATAGGGTGGTTACATTTTATAAATGTATTAGTCAATCTTGAGTCTTTGAAAAGGGTTAAGTTTTGGGAAATCTGGATAGTTGAATCTCAGAAAATTAAATGGTTTTATTTTTCTACCATGACATTTGTATACAAGAGATGATAAGCATAGGGAAAATGTATTTATGAGACTGTAATGTTTTCATAATTTAATTTATTCTACGCAAAGGTTTTATACCTTATTTTTGAATAAAGGAAAATCTGCAATATAGGAGTTGAAGCTATGACCCAAAACAGTTGCACATGTATATAGGTATGCCCATTTTAATATGTTTGGTTCAGAGTTTAGCATACCAGTTATTCTTGTATTTTAACATGAGCTTGAATCTCTCTTCATTAAGACTTTGATCAAAATACATTATTAAGACCATATGGGTCATACCAGAGCAAAGAGACCGGTTGAACCATGTTCTGGGATACCCATAGTTACAGGAAACCCACTCAAGTTTGCACTTCATTTAGTTTAAGCATACTGGCATCAAAGAATCAAGCTTTTGAAATATGATACCTCACTTTAAAATATTCCAGAAAAGAGACTGTACTCTAGGCAGATTTAATAAGAAAACATAGATAATGATAGAAACTTATATCATTTTTCAGAGCACAAGCACTATACCATTAATTTATAGATAATCATAACACAATTATCTGGTTTCTAGGAATTACAATCCATAGAGAATTTAGCAAGGAATCAAGAGATAAAAAGCATATTAATACATATATGGTTGGAATTTTATTGTATGAATTAAATTGAACTATGTGTGGATTGATTAAATTTAATCAATCAAATTACCCTCTTGTTTACCAGAACTCTGATTCAAACAAGAGAGGCACATGCATCATCACATGTATGTGCATATCCTTTTGTACACACTGATATATTTATATTGGTTAAAGATTTTGATCCTGGATATATGTTATTTGATAGAAAATGGCTATAAGCTTCATAAATATATATATGTATATATATATATGTATATATGATAATAAAAAAATATATATATCTATGTAAAAAAAAATCCTTACAAATTAAGGTATAAAAGAGAGGGTCATTTCTGTAACGACCCGGAATTTTGGACCATTCGCATCCATTATAAGTGTATAGGTAGACACTCATGCCGGAGTTGAATTGCTCAAAATACCGCGTTGTTAATTTAAATTGGCAAGACTGAACATATACAGTAAATAAAATATCACAGATCACAGACACAGAGTAATAAGTGCAGCGGAAATAAAAAGAGATAGTAGTTCATGAAGCTACTATATGAATATATAAAATACATCAGAGTTTACAACAGAAGAATAATACAATACATCAGAGTTAAACCAGATACAACGGAAGAGTAACACGATACATCAGATACAAATCAGAATGCATCACTGGAATCATCGAATACTGAAAGCCGGATAGATAGCTGGATCTCCAAGCGAAGCTCCAACTCCAAAGGTGAGTCTCGAAAGCTGAACCACTCAGTCTGACCCGAGCGTAAAGCAAAACACAAAACACTCGAGTCAGGATTAACATTCTTATATTTATAAATCCAACTCATGTGAAATAGCAATTGAAATACAAGTAACTCAAAGGATGTTTGGAATAACCATCCTTTAAGGATCCGTTAAACTATCTACTATGTAGTAGTGTACGATAAGTAGATAATGTCTATCAGTAATATAAAGATATCAAAATAGCGTTAAGTCATGGCCCATTCCACCCTTAACACATTTTTATTCCCACAAGCATATACAAGACCGTAGTTTCCCCAAAACCGGAAGTCACCAGAGGGCAATCCATATACTCAAGGTACAAAACAAATTCGTAGTGGTCGCGCATAAATGGAATACAAGTATGACAAGGCACATGAGGCTATACCCAAGGTAGTGATACTACCGTTCGCCTGATCCGGGCTGGTGAGAACGCAACGCCGCAGCGCCCGCAACACCGTGAGACAACACTCCCAAAATCAAGGGTGCACCAATCGACAACAAGTATAAGTAGTTCGAAGAAGTGTGTCCACTTGAGGTATCAATCCTCCATTGGCCCGGCACAGCTCCTGTTTTAGTCATTTCCAATTTGACACAAGTGTCAAGGCTATCCATCATCGTTCTCTTTCTTCAGTCAACACGTACATCATTCCAACCACTTCATTCTGGATCATCACTCCGCGCATAGTTATTAAAGTGGTTTTCGGTTTAGATAGAGAGTATATCCATAACCGAATTCCGGTCTCTTTAATAACTTCCGTAATTATTACACCGATTGGTCATTTATATATTTCAAAAACCACAACAATTTCAATTCAATTAGGATTAGTAGATCAACATTTCATTTGTCTTTCAAAACCAATTTCCAATAATTTACGTTTCAAAACATTCAATTTACCATTTCAAAATCTTATAATTCAATTTCAATCTTTATATTGAAAACAATTCAAGTATTGATTCACGTTCGCACAAAAGTTTCATTCCGAAATCATTTAAATTAACTTAATTTAACATTCAAATCAATTTGCATTCATTTATCGATTTCATTCAATATTCATTTCATTTCATATAAAAGTTCACTCCAAAATCATTTAACTTAATTAACGTTCAAATCGATTTAAACTCAATTATCGATTTTATTTGATTAATTTATCATTAAATCAATTTCAATTAAATTTCCAATTCATTAAATCCATTATTTAAATTCAACTTCACTATATCAAAACTTACAAATTTAATTAAATTAAATTCATCAAATCAAATTCTTTAAATTTCAAGTCTTACATTAATTTTAAATAAATCACATTTTATTTCTTGTTAAAGAAATTCAATTTCACTTATTTACTTTCTTGAATAATTTTCCAAAACTTAATTAATAAAGAACTCAATTTCAATTATTTACGAAGTAAAATTCACTTATTCAAGAGTTCAATTTTCTTATTAAAGAATTTCCAATTCAATTTAATCATTAAATAATTTAATCTTATTTAAGTATTAAATAATTCAAAACTTAATTATTAAATAATTTCACAGTTTAAATATTTCAAACTTAATTATAATTTCAACTTAATTATTAAATCATTTCAAAGTTTAATTGTTTCAAACTTAATTATAATTTCAAACTTAATTATTAAATCATTTCAAACTTAATTCAATCATTTCTCAAATTTAACAACCTTCTTTCATCAATTTCTTTATTAATATTTCATTTCAGATTATTAAATATTCACGTTTAATTTCATTAAATTCAATTTCCAACTTCGTTTCAAAACCATATTATTTATTCAAATAAAATATTCGTTTTATTTTTAAATCAAATTATTGACCAATCGGGTTTTTTATTTAATTCTCTATATCTAAGGTCAAAGTTTAATTTGGGTATTTATCATTTCAACCCGATTCCAATTCAATTCAAAATCATAGCATAGCAAAGGGAACTTGCAGTGTGATAACTGGGATGATGTCAAAGTAAATAAACAAGCAATAACAACAATCAATAACAATCCAATAATCAATTCAAATAATCCCGAAATCATCGTATTAATTCGCATTGTTATTTGTACGAATTAATATAATTATTTCTAGAATCTACACTATCATTTCATGTAGATTAAAGATTATTACATTACGGTTTTCACTTGTCGTTCAATTTCAATTTCATACATCATCAATTTAACAACTTACATTCAATGGTTCAAAATGTAATTAAACAAATTCTACGTGTCAATAAATTCAACAGTTAATGGGTCATATTATACAAATGTCAGTTAATCAAATTTAACATTTAACTATCCTATATCCAGTTCAATTTCATACTATTTATCATTTTTAACATTAACGATTTAACGTCTAATATAAACATCAACAATCAATCAATTATCAGCCAAACTGTATTATCATCGCATAAATAATTAACAGATAATGGTGTCAGGTGTCACAGGTAAACTGATACAGGTAATAGCATATATAACAGTGTAATTAACTAACAGCAGTATATTTCAATTGTCGTTTCAATTGAAATCAAATCTAATAAATAAAAGAACGTTAATCGTGAGTGAGTGCTCACCTTCCGAGGCTAGAGGATAGACGACGAAATCACGTTACGAAATCAAGGCACAAATTCAAAACCAAGCTAGATGGACACGATTCGACGATCAAAGCTGAAAATAGGAATAGACGGATTCAGATCAGGATTGGATCGAGGAAGTTGAATAGGATGAGTGGGCTATATACAACTATAAATAACTAAAAATGATATTCTAAATCCAAACATAATTTAAATTAAATATACATGTATTATATTTATTTACAAATTAATTCAAACACATGTTAACTAAGTATACATATTCCAAATCATTGTTTTTAACCAAAACACATGTGTATTAAAAGTCAATAATAGAGTTAACACAAATAACTTAAAGTCAAAGTACCTAATACTTCCAAATAACCCTTCTTCAGTATTTGTAAAACAAAATAAAGATCCAACATATATTATTTACTGACCCTGTTCAACTCTCTATATTAGTAATATATATACTTAAACATATGTATAAAATTCTTATTTAACTAATGAACATGCGGTCATAAAATAGCATACATTTAAAAGAAACCGATCTTAACAACTTATACAACGTCTACATGCGAAACACTAGCAAAATGAGTAAAATAATATCTGTTACCAGGGTAAAGTGACGTCTAAATTTGTAGATGCAGTATGACCATACCAGAACCCATTATTTATCTTTCATAACTAATATATATCCTACATAATATTTCAAAATATATATAAGTAATATATAACAGAACGAAATATGACTATATAATAAGATAATGCAGACCCTTAATATCTCAAAACCAAAACACATGCTAATATATGGATGACTATAGAGTTGTACAGCCGAACCTACTCAAATAAATAAATTTATATATGCAGCGAATAAAACTAAGTATTGATATGTAAAACTTTAGACAATATGTACATCACTACAAGTATATACATAACATCAATGCAGCCTTACGTAAATAACTTTACAAAATATATGTATAAGAACTACAAAACTAGTATACGCAACAGCCTAAAAACATATACTTACCAAATAGCCTAATATGTAAATATATATAAACCTACATACTTAACACGTATTAAAATTTTAGACAAATATGAATAGGTAGGTTTTCAAAGTCAAACATGCTAACTGTAAAATTTATATAGGTAGATAAACATCAATACGAGGCCTTACCTCATCAAACGAAAACTGCAGATGCAGAAGAACGCTAGGGAGCACGGTTTTGATTGCAGAGGGGAGGCGAGTTGGAGATGCACGGCAGGCGGAAAGGAAGGGAGCAAGGTGGGGCCGAAAACAGTGCGGTGATGAGATGGAGAGGATCAAGTGGGAGTCGCGGCTGGGCTCGGCTTCTCTGGAGGTGGAGGTTGGTGGCGCGGGGAGGAGGGGATGTGGCGTGCGTGAAACTCGGGAGGGCTGGCGTGGGCGGTGGCCATGGGAAAATAGTGGTCGAAGCATGGGAGTTTGGCCAGAGCAGGTGCATCGGAGCAGGGAGGACGAACTGATGTGACAGGCGATTGGTAGCTTGGTCAGGTGATGGCTCTGGGCTTCGGTAAATGGTGGCAGCGAGTACAAGGGGAGGCTTCGGGTCGGAGCAACGTGGCAAAGGCCGAGCAGTGGTGTGATGCGGCTGATGGGATGGACGGTGGGAAGCAAGGTGGTGCGCGATCTGGTGGTTGTACGGGTCATGTCTGTTGATGAATTGGTTTGAGGAGGAGGCAATGATTGGAGGCCGCAAGTAGCAAAGGAGGAAGAACAGAACTAAGAAAAGAAAAAGAAAAATTTGAATGCAAAGTTATAACTTTGGGAAGGCGAACTGATTAAATTTGCAAAGTTCTCAAGGGACAGGCATGCGGACTAATTAGATTTTGAAAAGAGATTTAAAACTTTGGTAAAGCAAACTTCCACATTGAACTGATCAATAATAAAAGTGAGTTACTTTTTAATTTCGGCTATAAGTAAATGTAAGGTCAAGGATATCAAAGGTTTGAAAACGGTTATCGATACGGTTCGACGGTTTCAGGTTCTGCCGCGTACCGTACTTTAAAACACAGAAATAAATATATCGTAGAGATCCACACGACGAGACGATCCAAACGGTATAAAAATATCAGTGGTACGATCATCCGATAAAAATCGATATCGGTACCAGAATGCTGCATTTTGCAGAAAATAAGAACGACGGAGCAATAGATGTCCGAATTTGGAAAAATGACAAACTGACATCTTTCTCAGAAGATGGTTTAGAATTTTTCTATGTAAAAAAATTTTGGTTTTGAAAACGTTTTATTTTCATCGCTTTTTAACTGATTAAATTGAAGTGAATTTACGCGCGAAATAAACTTTCATATTTTTGGATGAAAATTTACCAGTCGCTATGTTTAACTAGACGTATTCCAAATATAAAATTTTTATTTCAAAATTTTATCGTTTTAAAATTTCACAAAATTTCAACTAATTACGTTATTAAAACCGTTGAAAGTTACGGGTCGTTACACTCTCCCCCACTCAAAACTTTTCGTCCCCGAAAAGGAACGAGGTAGGAGAATAGAAGCAACCAGAAAGAAAAACAGATTTGAAATACAAAATAACAATTAATTTAAACCATATAAATTCAAATTTAAATTAACTGATATTCAATAATTGATATAATCCATTTGATTTCACTAAAATTAATCTCAACTATTTCTAAATTCATTATCTTATTATCCCATTTTCTTCAATTTACAATTTCTAAAACAATAAATTTGAATAGTCTTTTATTATAATCATATTTTCTTCAGCAATTTTAAATTCTTCTTTATTCCAAATTACTATTAAATTTATTCTACTTAATATATCTAATTACATATATTTAACCCATATAAATTAATTTAAACCATAAAAGTTTCGATTTAAATTAATTTACATCTATTAATTTCTTTAAAATTCAAGGTATTTTCATATATTGGTCAAATTTCAATTTATTAATTCTTTCAAAACAAATTTATTAATTCTTTCAAAACAAATTTATTAATTCTTTCAAAACAAATTTATTTCATTATTAACTGAGTTTACTAATTATCCTATCTAACTCTATTAACATCTTTTATAATCAAATTTTAGTGTATAACATTTATTATAAACACTTGAATTTTATTTATAAATTCAATTTATCTTATATATTATCCAATTACATATTCAACTTATGAATGATTTAGGTAAGTTGTATTAGAGTGCAGTTGAACAATATACAAATAAAATTTTCCCAATTCAATTATTCAAGTTTAAATATTTATTCCAAATTTTGGTTTTATTTATAATTAAAATCATCTTTTACCCAAATTTTAAGAATTAAATTTCTGATTAGCTTCAAACAATTTAGAGATATATATAATATATTTATATCAAATCAAATTTAATTTTAAAATAAGATACCTATATATATGTGAATCAAAATATACTGACGAAATTCAAATCGAAATATTTTTCAAAACAAACCGTAGCAAAGCTACAGAATAGTATCTCCACTTCGAAACTCGAAATGAATGTCGATGATGCGGCCGCCATCACCGAAATTATTTTTCAGCGACAAAGAGAAAAGCACTGATTTCAATCTTTTAAAATCCTTTGAAAACGATTTATATTCGAAAATATTTTAAATACTATACACTTTAAAACTTCAAATCAAAGTTTGGAATCACCGGAAATTAAATTCTCAAATTTTTATTTAAATTCCTTTCAAATCCCAAATCAATTTATAACCAAGTTTATAATTTCCATTTATTTATAAGTTGGAAAATCAATGGTTTGCAAAACAATAAATGATAATCAAATATTATTATTTCTGACAAAAAATTTCATTAATAATTTAATTTCAGAAAACTTATATTTATATATAATATAATCATTCAAAAATTTATTTTGTTTACCAATATTTGAAAACGATATTGTGTCAGTTTGCTCTGTTAAAGTGTTTTGGAAATCCTATCGATAGCGTTGATCAGACGAATCGATCGAAAACCCAAATCATCATCAGCAACTCAAACAACACAATATATAAAACATTTTTATATTAATTTACAAATACACTTCCTCGCTCGACGATACAGGATGGATTTCAAAATAAGTATAGAGATTCAAATTTTGATGGAAATCAAATCAAAGATAAATTTGGATTCGAAATAAGTTTGAAACAGAAGATAAGATAATTCAATTACTACAATCGGGAGATGGATGCGTTTATTTAATTCACGGGCAACCTTAACCGGGTCGTCCGTAACTTCAAGAATAAGATTGATGCAGAATTTCGAGGCAAATCTACATTCAATCTCAAGAATAGAATTCAGGTATAGCAGGAGATAGATAGCCACGTAAACCGAGGATACAGAAATCTCCGGTAAATCAATGCCTATTGTAAAGGAGTTTGCTCCTTTATGAATCATTCGAAGATTGGCGAGACCGCCGATTCACTATAAGGGTCATTCGAAGTGGAGTTATGTGATGCTCCAGAATTTGAAAGAAGATGAATAGTGAGGGACACGAATGAAATTTGGAACCGTAGGGAACGTTCCAAAATTCTAAGAAATCGAGTCAAAAGGAAGAGACTGAAACTCGAATGAGAGTGATTCTGTAAATACATTTACTTTATATGTTAAGTTTGCCTAGAGCTACCAAAGCTCTGATACCAACTGTAACGACTCGGAATTTTGGACCATTCGCATCCATTATAAGTGTATAGGTAGACACTCATGCCGGAGTTGAATTGCTCAAAATACCGCGTTGTTAATTTAAATTGGCAAAACTGAACATATACAGTAAATAAAATATCACAGATCACAGACACAGAGTAATAAGTGCAGCGGAAATAAAAAGAGATAGTAGTTCATGAAGCTACTATATGAATATATAAAATACATCAGAGTTTACAACAGAAGAATAATACAATACATCAGAGTTAAACCAGATACAACGGAAGAGTAACACGATACATCAGATACAAATCAGAATGCATCACTGGAATCATCGAATACTGAAAGACGGATAGATAGCTGGATCTCCAAGCGAAGCTCCAACTCCAAAGGTGAGTCTCGAAAGCTGAACCACTCAGTCTGACCCGAGCGTAAAGCAAAACACAAAACACTCGAGTCAGGATTAACATTCTTATATTTATAAATCCAACTCATATGAAATAGCAATTGAAATACAAGTAACTCAAAGGATGTTTGGAATAACCATCCTTTAAGGATCCGTTAAACTATCTACTATGTAGTAGTGTACGATAAGTAGATAATGTCTATCAGTAATATAAAGATATCAAAATAGCGTTAAGTCATGGCCCATTCCACCCTTAACACATTTTTATTCCCACAAGCATATACAAGACCGTAGTTTCCCCAAAACCGGAAGTCACCAGAGGGCAATCCATATACTCAAGGTACAAAACAAATTCGTAGTGGTCGCGCATAAATGGAATACAAGTATGACAAGGCACATGAGGCTATACCCAAGGTAGTGATACTACCGTTCGCCTGATCCGGGCTGGTGAGAACGCAACGCCGCAGCGCCCGCAACACCGTGAGACAACACTCCCAAAATCAAGGGTGCACCAATCGACAACAAGTATAAGTAGTTCGAAGAAGTGTGTCCACTTGAGGTATCAATCCTCCATTGGCCCGGCACAGCTCCTGTTTTAGTCATTTCCAATTTGACACAAGTGTCAAGGCTATCCATCATCGTTCTCTTTCTTCAGTCAACACATACATCATTCCAACCACTTCATTCTGGATCATCACTCCGCGCATAGTTATTAAAGTGGTTTTCGGTTTAGATAGAGAGTATATCCATAACCGAATTCCGGTCTCTTTAATAACTTCCGTAATTATTACACCGATTGGTCATTTATATATTTCAAAAACCACAACAATTTCAATTCAATTAGGATTAGTAGATCAACATTTCATTTGTCTTTCAAAACCAATTTCCAATAATTTACGTTTCAAAACATTCAATTTACCATTTCAAAATCTTATAATTCAATTTCAATCTTTATATTGAAAACAATTCAAGTATTGATTCACGTTCGCACAAAAGTTCTATTCCGAAATCATTTAAATTAACTTAATTTAACATTCAAATCAATTTGCATTCATTTATCGATTTCATTCAATATTCATTTCATTTCATATAAAAGTTCACTCCAAAATCATTTAACTTAATTAACGTTCAAATCGATTTAAACTCAATTATCGATTTTATTCGATTAATTTATCATTAAATCAATTTCAATTAAATTTCCAATTCATTAAATCCATTAGTTAAATTCAACTTCACTATATCAAAACTTACAAATTTAATTAAATTAAATTCATCAAATCAAATTCTTTAAATTTCAAGTCTTACATTAATTTTAAATAAATCACATTTTATTTCTTGTTAAAGAAATTCAATTTCACTTATTTACTTTCTTGAATAATTTTCCAAAACTTAATTAATAAAGAACTCAATTTCAATTATTTACGAAGTAAAATTCACTTATTCAAGAGTTCAATTTTCTTATTAAAGAATTTCCAATTCAATTTAATCATTAAATAATTTAATCTTATTTAAGTATTAAATAATTCAAAACTTAATTATTAAATAATTTCACAGTTTAAATATTTCAAACTTAATTATAATTTCAACTTAATTATTAAATCATTTCAAAGTTTAATTGTTTCCAACTTAATTATAATTTCAAACTTAATTATTAAATCATTTCAAACTTAATTCAATCATTTCTCAAATTTAACAACCTTCTTTCATCAATTTCTTTATTAATATTTCATTTCAGATTATTAAATATTCACGTTTAATTTCATTAAATTCAATTTCCAACTTCGTTTCAAAACCATATTATTTATTCAAATAAAATATTCGTTTTATTTTTAAATCAAATTATTGACCAATCGGGTTTTTTATTTAATTCTCTATATCTAAGGTCAAAGTTTAATTTGGGTATTTATCATTTCAACCCGATTCCAATTCAATTCAAAATCATAGCATAGCAAAGGGAACTTGCAGTGTGATAACTGGGATGATGTCAAAGTAAATAAACAAGCAATAACAACAATCAATAACAATCCAATAATCAATTCAAATAATCCCGAAATCATCGTATTAATTCGCATTGTTATTTGTACGAATTAATATAATTATTTCTAGAATCTACACTATCATTTCATGTAGATTAAAGATTATTACATTACGGTTTTCACTTGTCGTTCAATTTCAATTTCATACATCATCAATTTAACAACTTACATTCAATGGTTCAAAATGTAATTAAACAAATTCTACGTGTCAATAAATTCAACAGTTAACGGGTCATATTATACAAATGTCAGTTAATCAAATTTAACATTTAACTATCCTATATCCAGTTCAATTTCATACTATTTATCATTTTTAACATTAACGATTTAACGTCTAATATAAACATCAACAATCAATCAATTATCAGCCAAACTGTATTATCATCGCATAAATAATTAACAGATAATGGTGTCAGGTGTCACAGGTAAACTGATACAGGTAATAGCATATATAACAGTGTAATTAACTAACAGCAGTATATTTCAATTGTCGTTTCAATTGAAATCAAATCTAATAAATAAAAGAACGTTAATCGTGAGTGAGTGCTCACCTTCCGAGGCTAGAGGATAGACGACGAAATCACGTTACGAAATCAAGGCACAAATTCAAAACCAAGCTAGATGGACACGATTCGACGATCAAAGCTGAAAATAGGAATAGACGGATTCAGATCAGGATTGGATCGAGGAAGTTGAATAGGATGAGTGGGCTATATACAACTATAAATAACTAAAAATGATATTCTAAATCCAAACATAATTTAAATTAAATATACATGTATTATATTTATTTACAAATTAATTCAAACACATGTTAACTAAGTATACATATTCCAAATCATTGTTTTTAACCAAAACACATGTGTATTAAAAGTCAATAATAGAGTTAACACAAATAACTTAAAGTCAAAGTACCTAATACTTCCAAATAACCCTTCTTCAGTATTTGTAAAACAAAATAAAGATCCAACATATATTATTTACTGACCCTGTTCAACTCTCTATATTAGTAATATATATACTTAAACATATGTATAAAATTCTTATTTAACTAATGAACATGCGGTCATAAAATAGCATACATTTAAAAGAAACCGATCTTAACAACTTATACAACGTCTACATGCGAAACACTAGCAAAATGAGTAAAATAATATCTGTTACCAGGGTAAAGTGACGTCTAAATTTGTAGATGCAGTATGACCATACCAGAACCCATTATTTATCTTTCATAACTAATATATATCCTACATAATATTTCAAAATATATATAAGTAATATATAACAGAACGAATATGACTATATAATAAGATAATGCAGACCCTTAATATCTCAAAACCAAAACACATGCTAATATATGGATGACTATAGAGTTGTACAGCCGAACCTACTCAAATAAATAAATTTATATATGCAGCGAATAAAACTAAGTATTGATATGTAAAACTTTAGACAATATGTACATCACTACAAGTATATACATAACATCAATGCAGCCTTACGTAAATAACTTTACAAAATATATGTATAAGAACTACAAAACTAGTATACGCAACAGCCTAAAAACATATACTTACCAAATAGCCTAATATGTAAATATATATAAACCTACATACTTAACACGTATTAAAATTTTAGACAAATATGAATAGGTAGGTTTTCAAAGTCAAACATGCTAACTGTAAAATTTATATAGGTAGATAAACATCAATACGAGGCCTTACCTCATCAAACGAAAACTGCAGATGCAGAAGAACGCTAGGGAGCACGGTTTTGATTGCAGAGGGGAGGCGAGTTGGAGATGCACGGCAGGCGGAAAGGAAGGGAGCAAGGTGGGGCCGAAAACAGTGCGGTGATGAGATGGAGAGGATCAAGTGGGAGTCGCGGCTGGGCTCGGCTTCTCTGGAGGTGGAGGTTGGTGGCGCGGGGAGGAGGGGATGTGGCGTGCGTGAAACTCGGGAGGGCTGGCGTGGGCGGTGGCCATGGGAAAATAGTGGTCGAAGCATGGGAGTTTGGCCAGAGCAGGTGCATCGGAGCAGGGAGGACGAACTGATGTGACAGGCGATTGGTAGCTTGGTCAGGTGATGGCTCTGGGCTTCGGTAAATGGTGGCAGCGAGTACAAGGGGAGGCTTCGGGTCGGAGCAACGTGGCAAAGGCCGAGCAGTGGTGTGATGCGGCTGATGGGATGGACGGTGGGAAGCAAGGTGGTGCGCGATCTGGTGGTTGTACGGGTCATGTCTGTTGATGAATTGGTTTGAGGAGGAGGCAATGATTGGAGGCCGCAAGTAGCAAAGGAGGAAGAACAGAACTAAGAAAAGAAAAAGAAAAATTTGAATGCAAAGTTATAACTTTGGGAAGGCGAACTGATTAAATTTGCAAATTTCTCAAGGGACAGGCATGCAGACTAATTAGATTTTGAAAAGAGATTTAAAACTTTGGTAAAGCAAACGTCCACATTGAACTGATCAATAATAAAAGTGAGTTACTTTTTAATTTCGGCTATAAGTAAATGTAAGGTCAAGGATATCAAAGGTTTGAAAACGGTTATCGATACGGTTCGACGGTTTCAGGTTCTGCCGCGTACCGTACTTTAAAACACAGAAATAAATATATCGTAGAGATCCACACGACGAGACGATCCAAACGGTATAAAAATATCAGTGGTACGATCATCCGATAAAAATCGATATCGGTACCAGAATGCTGCATTTTGCAGAAAATAAGAACGACGGAGCAATAGATGTCCGAATTTGGAAAAATGACAAACTGACATCTTTCTCAGAAGATGGTTTAGAATTTTTCTATGTAAAAAAATTTTGGTTTTGAAAACGTTTTATTTTCATCGCTTTTTAACTGATTAAATTGAAGTGAATTTACGCGCGAAATAAACTTTCATATTTTTGGATGAAAATTTACCAGTCGCTATGTTTAACTAGACGTATTCCAAATATAAAATTTTTATTTCAAAATTTTATCGTTTTAAAATTTCACAAAATTTCAACTAATTACGTTATTAAAACCGTTGAAAGTTACGGGTCGTTACAATTTCAGTTTACTAATTTCAAATATCATCAATTAAAATGATTAATTAAATTAAATATCATTAATTAAAATAATTTATCAAATTCAAAAAATCATTAATTAAAATGATTAATTAAATTAAAATATCATTAACTAGATTGATTAATTAAATTCAAACATTATTAGTTAAAATGATTTAATTAACTTTTGATTAATGAATTTAATATCTATGTGAAAATACGAGCTCAAATCAACACACACGAAGGGTTTAGGAGACGACATTCAATAATTGATGATACAGCGAAAATTGCTATAACGATACTTGAACAATTCAAATAGAATATCACAATTAATTACAACTAAACATCAATATAAGCAGCATAAGGGAATAAATAACAATTATTGGCGAGAAACCCCTTAGGGACTCTCTGTAAATATTCCTTGCAAAACAATTGTTATAAACAATATATAATCATATGGGTTCACAACAATTAAGTTAATATGTCATATGTTTTCCAAAACAGGATTTTCAACCAAACAATCAATCAAACAACAACAACAATATCTAAACTAGCAACCAAGCATTCAATAATAAATTATAGCATCACATATATTATATAACTAATTTAAAGGTGAGTAAACTCACATAAATTCCATTTATCACCGAAGCATTCTGGTATGGACTAAAATCGAACGACGTTTGATTTTAGCCCAAATTTTTACTTGCTCCAAATTGGACCAATCCAGTTCCATCGCATAGCCTTCTCCATTACGAATGCAACGTAAAAAGTTTTGTCTCGATTGGACCTCATATGAAAAAGTTATAGCTTTTATAAGATTTTGAGATTGATTAAATAATTAAACCACTTAATTACTTTATTAACCTTTAATCACTTTCAAAATCATCTTCCCCAAATCTTAATCTATCTCCTGCACAACTTGATACACGCACAAACGCAAAAAAAGTGACCTCCTCCCCTAGCTCGAGCTACATAGCACAGATCAATGCGCCGCCAACTCCAACGAGTCACTCTCCACAAATGCTCTAGGATGGTCACCACAAAGCAAGGCTCAGCCTCCTCCCTATATGCATGAGCTGTACAATCGGGTGTGACACATGAAGTGATGCATTTTGCCCCAATGCGTCGGATCACCTCAAAATGCTCCCATCTCCTACTCTTCATCCCCAAAGTCCATTCCCACACTCCAATTCGACAAACAACGCCTCAAATTCAACCAAATCAAAACCCTACCTATAGGCCAAAACCGTCGACCGTGAACAATAGCAACCGCACCCTATGATATAACCATGGATGTGTAAATCTAGTTCATATGATTTAAAAAATCTTGTTTTATAATTTTTCATGAAGCGATGGTTTTGATTTTGATTTTTCAAACTTTCAGTATTATGTTTTTGAATGTGAAGTTTGCTTCTATAAAATGAAGGGAACAAAGGGTAGACAAGAATGAGGCGGGTCAGAGAAAATGTTGGGTTTGACTTATATTTATTTAAATTTTTTGACATTTCACCGCATAGATTTTTGTTTGCATATGATCCCTGAATGATAAAACAAAAATATGGTCGCACTCAGAACATTGACATGATCCCAAAACAAAAATAACATACATTGGTTATTACATTCTGTGAAGTCTCAAAAATATCATTAGTTATCGAAGTATCATCAAACAACAATTTAATTATTTTCCAATTTCAAAATTATGGAAAAATCCAATAAATTAAATTAAAAACATGTTATCAAAAATCAATTCGTTTTATTACAATTTGATTTTCTTCTTATTTATTATATTCGAATCATTTACTATCATAAATAAACTAGCAAAATGAATTCAACGTTACCATTTATTAATTAAAAGGAGTTAAATAAGGTTATTAAATCCGTTTAATTAATATTTAATTCACAATTCAAATATTTAAATGATCACTATGTTATAATTCAAGTTATTAAATTCCGAAATATAATTATTTAAACATTTAAAATTCAATGACCAAAATTCCGGGTTGTTACATTCTCCCCCCTTAAAAGAATTTTTCCTCAAAATTCCCAAGGAAGAAAATTCCACCAAACCCATTAGTTTAAAAACTTATTAACTAAAATGAGTTATTAACTTATTACTTAATTAATTCTCAAATATTATGGAAAATTTCGGCAGCATCTCCTTTGCGCGGCTCGATCGGAAAAACTATAAATTGCCGCAATGGGCTTAATTCAGCAAGAACAATAGCCAAGTAGCCTCCCATATATGGGGCATAAAATAATCAACCAATTTAAATTTCTAAATCTACCATGTACCTTTTTGTGTTTGATTTATATTTTTGCAAGAAATTTATTATCTCGATGCAAATGTAGGTGCACAAGAAGCCAGGTAGAAATCTCTTGCTTCCCTGTACTTACATAATCCAAAAGAGTCATACTAATAAAAGAGAAATACGCTAACTATCACTATCATAAATTCAAATAGCATAAAAATACAACATTCATGGTCAACACGGCAATAAGGTGCATCTAACAATAATGAGGCAACTCTACATGTAAAAACCAGCATGATATAAATCTACATGCAGACAAAAGCAACTTATCAAACCTATGCAATAAAATACATAGAATACCCTATAATAAATGCTAAGCATCGTATATCTTCAAAAGATAAATTTAGAACTAAATGCCCAGGTTTTATATTCAAAAATATATTTTAAAACTCCCTCAAAAAGAAATATATCAAAACTAGATCCAACATGACTAACAACCAGATTTATAATTTTGCTTAAGTTCACAACATTTCTTAAGTCATGCACTAAGTATGCAATTATACTCAAGCCCGTATGATATACATAAATTATTCATATGCTATATTTGATCTTATCACTCGCTCAGATATATAAACTTCTACTTCCAAATTAGTATTGTTCACTCGACCTCTATATGGCGGACTCCGATCAGATTCCTCAATTAAAAACTTTCGTTCTCCTTGCATAGTCATATACTATGATAGAAAACTTCAGTATCATATTGAGAATCTGAATCAAGTGTTTGCTGACAAGAATCAAGTGAGAAAGCCTTTTTCGAATGGGTGTGAATCACCCTAAAGTTATGTATTCGAATCCTAGATCAAGAACAGTGCAAATAAAATAATCTACGTATAACTTACATACTTAGTTCGATTAGTTTCTTAATTATACCAATCTCTTTCTAAATCACTCATATTTTCCATATAGTATTTTATTCAACACTAGAATTATTTTATTAACTAATTCATAAATTCTTACTTAAGTTTATTAACATTTTACAACGTCTCATCTTTATAAAACATTAGATTAAAACTTATTCCACTCTTATTTACATATAGAGTATTCCTCTACATCCAAAGAGTATATACAAAATATAAACATTTATTTTATTCATTATTTATTTATTTATTTATTTATTACTATTATTTTCAAATTTTAAGTGGAGTCCGAAACAAAATATGGGTCTTTAAAACTGAGTCAAATTTTCGACCTCTTTACCTTAGAGTGCTCTAAGGAAAAATGTTTATGGGTTGGCTCAATATTGCTAAATAATTTACACAACTTATCTGATTAACAAAACTATGGTTTTAATTAAATAAATTTACCAAAACCTTTCTATCTAATTTAACCCATTCAAAACTTGAGTTAAATTATCTGTTTTCTATCCAAAATTTTAAAATTTTCATTTTTTCAAATGATTATTCAATATGACTTTTATTTTGAAATCGATTCCCATTAAGGGAACTTAAAAATTAAATACCCAATTTTTATTTCAAAATTCCAGCATTGAAAACATACTACTTATATTTCTTTATGAAATAACTTCAAACAATTGATTTACTAAAACTCACTTTAGGTTCGTCCGGATTTGAACTCATTTCAATCGCCCAATGATAAAGAGAATAATTTACTAAGTACCCTACTACATTCGCCTAAGAAAACATCTGATCATCACTTAGAAGGTTGTTCAGATTACCAGAAAACTAATTGAGACAATTTCTATAACGATCCGCCTTTTCGGACCCCAGAAGTCGACATTAATACATCCATGTTATTCACGTGTTAAACAATTAAGTGCCGAAAAGACAGATTGTTAGGGGAAAAGAAAGGAGAAAGAAAGAAGAAAATTAAACAACACAGAATCGCATAGCGAAATGAATAATCTATAATATACAACAAATCTTTATACCAAGAAAAGCTGGAATATATACACACCAATCATAGTACACTAACCTATTTCGGCCTGGACAGTTATGACAGCCTATCCTTCCAATTGCTGATAAATACAACCAGCAGACAACACAGCATAATACAAGAAATATGTAGATATGTCTTGGGCCTCCAGCTCGTCTCCTGAGCTCCAATGCATCCAAAGCAACCTACAAATATGCTCGGTCTGACCCAAGCATTGGAAGGGAAGAACGCTTGGATCAGTCTGGTAAACTAGCGTGAGAAAACACACCTCACATGGGATTTAAGCATTTATCAACAACCTTTCAAATAATGGTATCTCGTAAGACCAAGCCGCACATACACACAAATGGTTTTTTACCTTACGATAACCCAAACAGTTTCTAAAGAAAATCCCTTGGTATTATAATAATGTATAGAGTACAAATACTTATTAATCATAGCCCAAATTGTTACATTATATAAATTCCAACATACTAGGTTCTCCAATCAAAACTGTAGGGCATGTATTGGAGAATTGTAACAACCCGGGGTTTTGCGCCGATTAATCATCGTCATTAGACGATTAAATTCTGATGGCTATCTGCTGTTGGGAGTGTTTAAATCGGGTTGTAATTCTTTTATGGAAATTGTTAAGAGTTCTACGGGCTTTAAAATTTAATATTGGCCCACGTTTCTTTTTGGTTGCCGTGATAATTATCTATACCCGTTCCCCTTTATTCTTTCTTTTTTTATGGCAAGCCCATTTCAAAGCGAACGAGAAAAAAAATGGTGGCTAGGGTTTCGTTTTCGACCTTGCTCGATTCTTTGGTGGCTTCGGCTTCGACTTGTAATCGATCTTTTATTTGTGCTCTGGGAAGCAAGGTGAGTGACACTCACATCTAATTCCACTCTATGCTCGGCAGTTTGATTTTGTTTTGTTGTTGATTGTTTCACTGATGCATTATGTTGTACCTGTTTTTATAAGATTCGAATCCCCTGTATTTTCGTTCGTCTGGAGTTATTTGAATTTGTCGATTAATTTATCTCGGCCACTTTATTTTGATTGAAAGGTTGAGATGATTTCTGACTTGGTTGATTCTGGTTCCCTTGGTCATCACGGTGTTGAATTTCTGGCATTTGACTTGATAATTTGCTTTGATAAATTACTGCTTGGATTTTTGACCCACGGCTTCCTCTCGGTTTTGATTTTGGCCTCTGAGAAATCGCTGCTTTGAATTCTCTGGCATTGGATTTGATTCCATTTTGACTTCGGCCATTTTTGAAATTCACTGTCATTTGGAAATTGCTCTGAGATATTGTTTTGTTTGCATTATTGATGTGCACTTGCTGTTGGACTTCCCGTAGCTTGTCCTTTGAAACTACTATGTAAAAATGTTCGACTTGAACTGTTTGCATATGAACTGATATGTGCTTATGCACATATTCTATTTGTCACTATTGCATTTCATGATATTGTTTCTAGTCATTTTACCTGTACCATTCGAATTGTGATATCTGATTTTTGGTTACATGATGCTGCTATGTGAATTTTCTACTGTGACTTTGGCTTGTCTGTTATTTTCTCTGTTGGCACTGGTTCGTGTACTTGAATGTGAACTTGTTGCCTTGGTCATCATTGTAGCTTCACTGCAACCGTATGTGTATACTTGCCTTTGAATTTTTCTTGGGGTTCAGTAGCTTGTATACTTCACTAGTTTGTACCACTGCCATTTTGCACTGTTAGGTTTATATTGCCTTTGTTTGGGCTCGAGTCTGATACATTGCATTGATGCATTGTATTCATTTGCATTTGGTCACTGTATTTCACTATTGACATTATTCTCATTTGAAGCTGCTCTGTGTCTTTTACTGTCGTGTGCTGTGGTGCCATATCTTTGGTGCTCTCACCTTCATTCTACTGTCTTCATGTAGTTTGTACCACTGCCTTCGTGCACTTGGTCATTCGAATCTTTGTGCTTTGGTGCTGTGTTGCCATATCTTTGCTGTATCTGGACTTGTATTTGAAGTCTTCAGTGTTGTGTGGCTTTGAGCTTCACTGATGCTTTTCACTGTTGCATACATGTGCTTGTCTTTTCTGTCCACTGCTTGACTTTGTGGTCTGGTTCCTTTGTTAGTGCACTTGTAATTGGTACACCTGCCCTTGTGCACTGTATTGTTTGGATCTGGTTCTTTTTGATCTCGAGTTGGTGCCATTTGCTTTTGATTCGTTGAGCTGTTGTGTAATTCATTTGGAAGCTTTGCGTTGCTTTGTCTCTGACATTGCCTTGTTGTCACGTGTGTCTGGTCGAGTAGTCTAGTTTGCATTGACATTGGTGTTGTTCGCAACTGTTTCATTAGTTGCCATTTTAGCCTTGACTAGTTATCAGGTTTGGTTTTATTGTGGTCTTCTGTACCACTGTTGTCACCTTCTCTTGATATTTTGGAACATGAACTGTTGTATTCATATGGTGGCCATGTAGTTTCATTTTGTTTGCAGTTGTGTTGAGTCAGGATAGCCGTGACTTGACCTCTGCAGTTTTGATTTGCTGTTAGCATTTGGTGTTGTGATGATTTCATATGCTGTAGTGGCGAGGCAGTGCACGCGTGCGTGTACTGCAGCCACACAGAATTGACATTTTTAATTGATAATTCAATTGTTTGAATTGTTTTGTGTTCAATTCAATATTTGAAATTGTATTTTGATTTGGTTTGACTGGATCATTTTGTTGTTGTCTAATTATCTATTTGATAATTAGATTATGAGTTTCTAATTATTTATTGAATAGTTGGATTTTGTTGTTAATTGCTGTTTAGGCAATTCTGTGGTTTTCATATCATCTTCATTGATAATCTTTTTATTTATCTTTGTTGATGATTTGAATTTGTTGATTTGTTGTTTAACACTGTTTCGTGTTATATCTACCGTTATCCGATTCTCTCATTGAAGGGTTGGATATACGAGATTTATTGTGACTGTCATCTATCTGATTATTTAATTATTATTGCTTCCATGCATTAATAACTGAGTTTGAATTAGACTGACCCGTGTACTATTTTCTTTTGAATTTAATACTCGGGTCAGACCGAGTTATTTCAGGTTGTTGATATCTTGCTTTGGGTTGCTGCTTGAGCTATGAAGTCTCTTCATATCTTTTGGAGTAGTCGTTGTCATAGTATAGGATGATATGTATTCATGTATATTATATACGATAATGTACTTGTATACGTAACTTCCAGTGTCGACAGTTGTAGTTGTATCATATGTATTGTATCACATGTATTGTAACTGACTTCAGTTATATATATATGAGATTTTATATCATCTATGTTCCGCATTTAGCTTATCTGTGTTATTATTATATACGTTGTCCTAAACTATTATGAACCATCGTAGTTTGTTTTATACTAGAATTGAATATGTCGATGGGAGTACATAAACAAAGATTAAAGAGATGGAAGAATATATACCACTCCTATCGAGATAATCAATACTAGTGTAAGGCCTAACTACGGATGGCCGCTCCTATCCAGCCTTATTCTTCGTAATAACAGACAGTATTTCCTTTAATACTCTTTGTTATTGTGAGCATAGAGGTGGGGCGTTACAAGAATGGATTCCATATTATGACGAGGTAAGTAACCACCTTTTGATGGTACATCTCTAGATAAAATGTATCAGGATTTGACAAGAACATCTTGTACCCCTACCATACAGGACTGGCCTACCACTTGACTAGTAGTACCGAATATGATCAACCCACTTTAGGCCCTGAAGCATACATGAGTAGATAGTAATCGATCTAGATTTGGGATGACCATACCCTAATGGGAGCGACCCACATGGTCCTATTGCATACCCGATTTTTGTCATTTTCCAGTTGATGAGGCTTGAGGCTACATCTTACGTTTATATAGCACTTCCACTTGGAATGATGCATTGCCGACCAGGCGATAACACAATGTCAGCATTCATCTATACAAGTCGTTTAGGAGATGAACAAATAGAAGGCACTACTTCTACTACATCCATTTTGGAATCACCATCGGGATTAATAGCAAGCAGTCCTTGCACTTCCATGGCTCCATCTTCGATTCCTTACTCTTAAAGATGTCCTCATTTTGAAACGTTGAGTTGGATCGAAGTGGTTTTTGGATAAATCCTCGATCTCAGTTTTTTTTGAAACAACTTTCGATAGTTCCGGTAAACTCAAACCAGGTTCTTTAGGAAATAAACAGACAACGATAAGAGTGGAGTTCACTTCCTAACCGTTAGTGGTCGGATTTCCTTTCCGTTTGTCATAGAAGAACAAAATGAGTTTATATGTATAGTATAGCACCTCCGACGGTAACTGTACCATATATTTTACGTGTTTCTCCTAGATCTTTCCAATGTTACATTTTGGTCCATAATTGATAGTCGGTTATTTAACTATCAAATAACAATGATTCTAACATAGATCACTTTTCCCATGGAAATCACTAAACCACTTAATTTAATCTTTCATAAATTTGGAATCGGTTTTCAATATTCATTAAAACATTCATATACCTATCTCACCAGTATAAGTATATTTCCAAACCACTTCTTTTTAAAACTTGGAAAAACTTTTCTACGTACTTATGAAATGGTATAAGTATAATTACAAAACATTTAGAAAGGTGTTCTATTTCCTCTTATATTAAGACCCAAATGTCATTACAATGGAGATAACCCAAAACACCAATCATTCCCCTAACTCTTTTATTTTATAAATAAATATCTCCTTTATAAATTTCCAATTCATTTATAAAATTTCTTTATAAATCTCCAATCTATTTATAAAAAACTCTTTTATAAATCTCAAACCCTATTCATAAAATTTCCCTTTTTAGACCTCTAAAACTCATTCCTAAATCTCCTTTCAGAAATCATTTAAAAACCAAACTTTTTTCCCAATCCCAAAATCCCTTTCCAATCTATAAACTTCTTTTATAAACTTACTTTACCTAAAACAAACCTTCTTTAATAAACTTTAATAAATAAAGTTCTTTTTGACAACAATAACGATTATTTAAAACACTGTAACGACCCTAGATTTTAATTTAATTTAAATTAATAATTTATTGAATTTTGGAGTTAAATTAATAATTAAATGAATTTTTGAATAAAATAGTAAAATAAATCGATTAAATGAAAGCGAGTTTCCCCGACTCGATTTCGAGTGAATTTGAAAATAATAAATATATAGATATATATTTGACTTGAGTTTAAATTGTAAATAAATATTGAAACTAGGAATAGAAAATAAATTTGACAAATTCAAATAGAAATATATAATAAGATAAATTATAAAATACAAAGTATAAACAAATGAAAAAAATAATATATAAATCACCTCAGCCTATAAAACAAGACAGCAAATACCTTTAGTATACTCCCTTATACCTATCAGCCTCCACAAACTCAAAGACCTGTATAATCTAATAACATTATAGAGTGATAAAACAAAACAAAGTAAAATATGCAAGCCTCAATATAAAGTAAAACCTGTACATCAACTTCTCATATCATCTCAGCCGAAATGCAATGTATAAAGTAAAGTAATAAAATAAAAGAAAAAAACAAAGTATAGAAACAAACATAAAGTATACAACCTGGAAAAGTAAACAAGACAAAAGAAACAAATAAACAAAGTACAAAAGGAAATATCAAACAAGCTCATAAATGCAGACCCCAAATTTGTTATCTCAGCCGAGACAGGAGATACAAAATCAAGTATAGGCAAATTAAAATAAGTATAGATTTGAACAATGGCATTTAATGTTTACATCTCTAGAAGCCTACCTGCCTTACCTCTAGTCCATGTCAGCCACGCCTATAATTAAATAATAGAATCACCTGTACAAACAAAGATATCACCTTGTATAAAGAAAAACAACATCACCACTTCATTCCATTCGTTTGTTTTCAAACTTAGCAGTGAAAACAAAGCTTCCACTTATACAAGCTCAAATTCAATTTAACAAGGAAATAAAACCAGAAAACAAATTCAACTTAATCAAGCAATGCAAAGATTCAAAACTGGAAACAAATAAAAATCTGAAAGAAGATAAAAAGATCAACTAGCAACTTTTAAAAGCCTGCTTTCGAATTCAAGATGATGATGCTCTGTTCTTTCTTTTAACCACGGTGAGCAAACTTAAATTTTTAGACCAGTTTCTTTTGAATCTTATATGAAGATGTTGATGGATGTGAATTTGTTGGCTGGTTTATATGAACATATATATGTGTGTTGCTGATTTCTGGAAGCTTTATGTTCTTTACTGCTTTAAGCTTCTGAGCAAAGAAGTGGTCAGCATAGTAATACTTCTTCACTTAACTCAATATGAACCTAGGAATTTAAGTCAATTTAGTATGTTTAACTTAAATCATAAGCCTGGGAATTTATTTGAAGTTTAACAGTATGATATATATACTGTTTATTCAAGTTACAGATAAAAAGAAATTAAAAGCTAAAATTCGAATGTCTTAATTTGTGAATTTGATCACATATCTTGATTACATACACAAAGTTAAGATTTTTAACATCAAAATTATGATTTTTAAGAAAAGATAATAGGTGCAGTTTTAAAAAAAGAACTGAAATTGATTTTGTCAATATCTGTTGATTCGATTAATTTTAATTGTTGAAATTTCTTATGAAGCAAGCTTGAAGATGAATTAACATAGGAAAAATGCCAAATAATTTTTCGAATGCAAGGATTTTGAGATTGAAATAAAAGTAGGGTTTGAGTTCATGATTTTCTATGCTCTGTAAATTGATGATCGCGTCGCCGTCGCTCGATCGAGTTGCATGTGGTTCTGAGTGAAGGTCGAGGAGGGTATGGCCATGGCGTGGACGTAGCAGCTTGGCCTCCGGTGATGGGTGATGGTAGAACGTGGTGGTTTGTCGGTGGGGTATTCGAGTGATAGTTCAAGCTTCAGGCATTTTTTTTTTCGATTTCGCTTTTTTGTGAAGATCTGAGTTTTGATTTTGAATGATGGGTCGATTCGTGGTTTGCTGAAGGCGGTGCGAGCCACCGGAGCGGAGGCGTGGTGGTGTACACGTGCACAGGGCGGTCGCGTGTCAGTGGTGCTCACGTTTTAAATGAAGTGCTTCAGTAGTTTAGTTAGAACTGGGAGAAGAAGAAACAGGGCACGGGGGGGAAGAAGGGAATGGCTCGAGTTCGAGCACGAGAATATGAAGGATTGACTCGAAGGAAATGATGGGGCGAGTTGCTCCGGGTCGAGCTCGGGGAAACGATGAAAATGCTCGGGTCTGGAAACTGATATAGAAACAGTTTTTAATTTTTAAAGTTTATAAGAAGCATAACCAGATTTTCAAAGGGTAATTTAAAAATCAGGTTTTTAACCAATCTCTCAAAGATTTAACTTTTAAAGTGAATGTCTAAAATTGTTTATTTTAAAGTAATAATGATGATAGGTTAATTCATTTATAAAGTGATTAAGTGAACTAATTAAGTGATGATTAAAGGGTAATTAATAAATTAAAGTTAATCACTAAATGAAAGTGATTAAGGATGGATAATTTATGATTAAAGATTGATTAAATCCAAGTGTTTAAAAGGTTAATTAATTTAAAGGAGAATTAATTTATGTGATAAATTAAAAATAACTGAACAATTGAAGGTTAATTTTTTTTATGATTAAGATTAATTTATCAAGTAATCAGGAATTAATTTATTTTATAGTTAACTTAAAGATTAATTAAATTTATGAGATTAATTAAGAATAATTAACCAAGGTGATTGATTGATTAATTTATATCAATTGATTTGTAATTAATTAATCAGGATTTGATAGTTAATTCATAAGTAATTAAATTAATTGAAAATTTAATTGAATTAATTTATGGTTAAATAAGTAAGTAATCATGCTTATAAATGTTTGTTAATTGCTTGAATTGCTTTGAATTGATTTTCTATCTAATCTGTGATATTTAGATTTGCGATTGAGCTATGGAATGTAATTTATTATCTGTGATGTGATTCTTTATCTGCGATGAATTCATCTTATTTATCTGTGACCTGTAAATAAAGATAAGCGTTATAGATTATACCGCTTATCGATATATCTGTGTTTGGATTATAATGATTGATGATGTGTTGCACTACTGTGTGAAACCCCTGGACTACACTATTACACACACAAATATGGATTTCACGTGGAAATCGGTTAAGTCACAGATAATTTAAAGTTAATGTTTTTAAAATTGAAATTTTAATTTCAATTGATTTTGAAATTTGAAATTTGGGGTTTAAAATGAAAAGCTTTTGAAATGGAATTTCAAAGATAAAAGTTATTTTAAATAACTTAACCGAGTTTTGAAAATTTAAATAATTTGATTTAAATTAGAATTCAAGTCTGAAATTTAATCCTATGATTTGAAACTAGGGAGTAAAGATGATATAAATGTGTTTATATGAATTTAAACCATTTTAAAAGTATAAGTTGGGAATTTGGATTTAACCCAAGAACCTTAACTCGTATAAATGAATCAGATTTCCAAATTGAAAACTGTTGTTTTCAAATGATAAAAGCTTTTAGATAAGAAAAGAAATTCCAGTTTAAATTAAAGGAATTTCAAGTGAATTGAAAAATGGATTTTCCAAGTTATGAATGAATTCTTTTTGAAAGCTATGAATTAAATCTGTTTATTTTTAACAGATTTAAAATGATGATTTGTTTAACCTATTCGAAATGAAATTGTTTTGAAAGCTATTAGTTAAATCTTTGATTTAAAGATTTAACGAATTAATCAAATTGAAAGGGAAATTGATTTGGAAAATCTGTGAATGAATCTTTGTGAAATTAAGTGAACTTTGTGAATTGAATCTTTTTGTTTAAAGGATTAAAATGGTAATTTGATAAACCATTTGTAAAGAAAGTTTGGGTTTAAGTTGTGACTTAATTGAAATCCCAATATCCATATGTTTTTAAATATTTCGCTCACTATTCGGGTTAGCCGGGAAAGGACCTTTGGGTCGTATAACTCATTCCGAATAGTGATACGTCGTATATGGATAGCATTTGAAGACCGGTGTTGAAGACCGGATATTTTTCGAAAATGAAAGGACAACCTGTCGAATGTCTCTGCACTGAGTCGCGCCGGTATAGAGATTTATATCACTCTTTTGTGACGGGAAGTCCGGACGTGATTGAAAGTTATCCGGAATTACAAGGGCTTCGTGAGAAGTGCCTTCGGTTCTGTTCGATCCCGGAACAGACTTGTATGGATACATGTCTGACATTACACTTTGAGATATAAAGCCGATTTCTTTCAAATACATATCTGTTGGTGGCGGAGAATTTATTCTCTTAGCTTAACACCCTTCTCTGAGACGTACGAGCTCAGAGGTTATGTAGTTGAAATTTATCAGTGATATATCCCAATTTGGTAATGTGACATGCTGAGTGTTGCTGTGTGATGATCAGTGTTTGATCATTTGTGATATGATCATTTGTTTGATCTTATATCTTTGTGATCATAGGTTGATCATTTGTTTGACCCGAAGCATGGCTTTGTGACAAAGCGTAGCTTTGTGGACGAGACTTCGTCGAGCCTCACACCCCGGAAATGGTCGAAACAGGAAGGATGCAGCAAGGTTCTAGGGAGTAGCGCCCCTTAGTGTATGTCATTCCTTCTGGATAAAGGTGGTATCATGGTATGGAGCCCAGATACTTAACCTCTATGGTTGCTGCAAATTTATTACTTTGTGGTTGTTGGAAATCGGGGATCCTCGGGAAGATCGGTGACGATCGGGGGATGGCATACGCGTGTCAGTAGTTACCTATTTTTGCAGAGGTAACCCGGCCTTGTGTTGGCAGAGATCCGGTTAGGTTCTCGGGTCGTCTATTCCAGGGACGTACCCATCGTGGAAAAGGAAGTTCCTTAGCCTGATCATTTGTTGGAAATCCAAAGAAACAATACGAGCCTTGTACGGTTTTAGTTGTAGAACCTGCCATTTAATATGGTAGCTATAGTAGGCATACTATAATGGTACCTATGCTGGCTAAGATTGATATTCTACTTTCGAAATGTTTTCTGCACTATGCACTAGTAATAATATCAAAAATGATTTGATTTTGCGTAGTAAGCATCTTTGACTATTATAAGAAGAAATCTCCTCCAAGTCTGCGTTTGCATTGTGTGTGTGGTGGGAGGTCTTATGGTAGTTTCATTTTCCAAAAGCATTGCGAATTGACTTTAAATTCTTTTGTTGTTCGTTTTTAAAAGATAAACTGTTTTTGTTGCTCACACCAGTCCCATGACTGATCCGGAGTTTATTGTTCCCTTCCTAAACTCTGGGTGCCCACCATTTTCCACACGGGCAGTCTAGAGTTGGGTTTTTCAGATATTCAGGTTTAGTAGGTTATCTGGAGCTAGTTTAGTCTTTGGATCGGACTGCACTTGCTTATCTTTGTGCATCGTTATTTGGAGTCGAGCTATATCTGGATTGCTGCTTTGAAGACTATCTTAGAGTTATTTGTTCCGCTGCTGATATTTGTTATCGTTTTCTTTTCCGCTGCTATTTGTTGTATCATATCTCTGATGTATATTGATATTCATTGTATCACTCTGTTGTATCAGATATTGTATATCAATGTATTATTCTTTTATTCCGCTGTGTTAATTTACTTAACTGTGTTATAAGCTCCGGCGAATCGGATTTGAATGGTCGAATCTATGACATTCGAGTACGATGTAAAGTATGGATGTCGATTTTCGAACGCGAAAATCCGGATCGTTACATTTGGTATCAGAGCTAAGGTTGAACTTTAGCTCAGGAGTATAACACGTTAAGTAGCTCATTAGAGATAGAGTGAAGTAAACTCTAGAATGAGTATTCTCAGATATCCGTCTGAACGTCTCAGTAAATTCTCTTACTATCCACTAATAGTGAGTATGAGTACAAGAAGAAGACGAGATAGGGGACAGGGGAGTACGACTATAAATGGTCAATACCCTACGACAGTGGAAACAATCTTTCTCTATCAATATTCTTTGATTCGTTTCCAAATTCTTTTCATTTCTTCGTATCAGCCTCAAGAAGTAGTTTCGATGTGATGGTGGCTCTACGAATCGTAGTAGAAATTCTTACTTCGTATCTTAATCGGTTTCTTATCAGCTTTTTGATTTAAACCTTAATAAATTTGAAATTGGAAATTTTAAATTGAATTAAATTTGATTAATAGAATATGAATATAAAATTGAATAAGATCGATAAAACGATTTCGTTTGAAAACCAAATTTTGAAATTCTATTGAAATTTCTTGTGAATACCAAAGTCCGAAGATTGACAAATTGGTATGTATTCTGAGATATTCCGATTTGAGTTTGGAATTCATATCGTAAGTTTGAGGAGTTATAGGAGATCACCTCTGTCTATCTCTGTGTTATTTTCGTACCTGCGAATTTCGAGGACGAAATTCTTTTAAGGGGGGAAGTTTGTAACGACCCTAGATTTTAATTTAATTTAAATTAATAATTTATTGAATTTTGGAGTTAAATTAATAATTAAATGAATTTTTGAATAAAATAGTAAAATAAATCGATTAAATGAAAGCGAGTTTCCCCGACTCGATTTCGAGTGAATTTGAAAATAATAAATATATAGATATATATTTGACTTGAGTTTAAATTGTAAATAAATATTAAAACTAGGAATAGAAAATAAATTTGACAAATTCAAATAGAAATATATAATAAGATAAATTATAAAATACAAAGTATAAACAAATGAAAAAAATAATATATAAATCACCTCAGCCTATAAAACAAGACAGCAAATACCTTTAGTATACTCCCTTATACCTATCAGCCTCCACAAACTCAAAGACCTGTATAATCTAATAACATTATAGAGTGATAAAACAAAACAAAGTAAAATATGCAAGCCTCAATATAAAGTAAAACCTGTACATCAACTTCTCATATCATCTCAGCCGAAATGCAATGTATAAAGTAAAGTAATAAAATAAAAGAAAAAAACAAAGTATAGAAACAAACATAAAGTATACAACCTGGAAAAGTAAACAAGAAAAAAGAAACAAATAAACAAAGTACAAAAGGAAATATCAAACAAGCTCATAAATGCAGACCCCAAATTTGTTATCTCAGCCGAGACAGGAGATACAAAATCAAGTATAGGCAAATTAAAATAAGTATAGATTTGAACAATGGCATTTAATGTTTACATCTCTAGAAGCCTACCTGCCTTACCTCTAGTCCATGTCAGCCACGCCTATAATTAAATAATAGAATCACCTGTACAAACAAAGATATCACCTTGTATAAAGAAAAACAACATCACCACTTCATTCCATTCGTTTGTTTTCAAACTTAGCAGTGAAAACAAAGCTTCCACTTATACAAGCTCAAATTCAATTTAACAAGGAAATAAAACCAGAAAACAAATTCAACTTAATCAAGCAATGCAAAGATTCAAAACTGGAAACAAATAAAAATCTGAAAGAAGATAAAAAGATCAACTAGCAACTTTTAAAAGCCTGCTTTCGAATTCAAGATGATGATGCTCTGTTCTTTCTTTTAACCACGGTGAGCAAACTTAAATTTTTAGACCAGTTTCTTTTGAATCTTATATGAAGATGTTGATGGATGTGAATTTGTTGGCTGGTTTATATGAACATATATATGTGTGTTGCTGATTTCTGGAAGCTTTATGTTCTTTACTGCTTTAAGCTTCTGAGCAAAGAAGTGGTCAGCATAGTAATACTTCTTCACTTAACTCAATATGAACCTAGGAATTTAAGTCAATTTAGTATGTTTAACTTAAATCATAAGCCTGGGAATTTATTTGAAGTTTAACAGTATGATATATATACTGTTTATTCAAGTTACAGATAAAAAGAAATTAAAAGCTAAAATTCGAATGTCTTAATTTGTGAATTTGATCACATATCTTGATTACATACACAAAGTTAAGATTTTTAACATCAAAATTATGATTTTTAAGAAAAGATAATAGGTGCAGTTTTAAAAAAAGAACTGAAATTGATTTTGTCAATATCTGTTGATTCGATTAATTTTAATTGTTGAAATTTCTTATGAAGCAAGCTTGAAGATGAATTAACATAGGAAAAATGCCAAATAATTTTTCGAATGCAAGGATTTTGAGATTGAAATAAAAGTAGGGTTTGAGTTCATGATTTTCTATGCTCTGTAAATTGATGATCGCGTCGCCGTCGCTCGATCGAGTTGCGTGTGGTTCTGAGTGAAGGTCGAGGAGGGTATGGCCATGGCGTGGACGTAGCAGCTTGGCCTCCGGTGATGGGTGATGGTAGAACGTGGTGGTTTGTCGGTGGGGTATTCGAGTGATAGTTCAAGCTTCAGGCATTTTTTTTTTCGATTTCGCTTTTTTGTGAAGATCCGAGTTTTGATTTTGAATGATGGGTCGATTCGTGGTTTGCTGAAGGCGGTGCGAGCCACCGGAGCGGAGGCGTGGTGGTGTACACGTGCACAGGGCGGTCGCGTGTCAGTGGTGCTCACGTTTTAAATGAAGTGCTTCAGTAGTTTAGTTAGAACTGGGAGAAGAAGAAACAGGGCACGGGGGGGAAGAAGGGAATGGCTCGAGTTCGAGCACGAGAATATGAAGGATTGACTCGAAGGAAATGATGGGGCGAGTTGCTCCGGGTCGAGCTCGGGGAAACGATGAAAATGCTCGGGTCTGGAAACTGATATAGAAACGGTTTTTAATTTTTAAAGTTTATAAGAAGCATAACCAGATTTTCAAAGGGTAATTTAAAAATCAGGTTTTTAACCAATCTCTCAAAGATTTAACTTTTAAAGTGAATGTCTAAAATTGTTTATTTTAAAGTAATAATGATGATAGGTTAATTCATTTATAAAGTGATTAAGTGAACTAATTAAGTGATGATTAAAGGGTAATTAATAAATTAAAGTTAATCACTAAATGAAAGTGATTAAGGATGGATAATTTATGATTAAAGATTGATTAAATCCAAGTGTTTAAAAGGTTAATTAATTTAAAGGAGAATTAATTTATGTGATAAATTAAAAATAACTGAACAATTGAAGGTTAATTTTTTTTATGATTAAGATTAATTTATCAAGTAATCAGGAATTAATTTATTTTATAGTCAACTTAAAGATTAATTAAATTTATGAGATTAATTAAGAATAATTAACCAAGGTGATTGATTGATTAATTTATATCAATTGATTTGTAATTAATTAATCAGGATTTGATAGTTAATTCATAAGTAATTAAATTAATTGAAAATTTAATTGAATTAATTTATGGTTAAATAAGTAAGTAATCATGCTTATAAATGTTTGTTAATTGCTTGAATTGCTTTGAATTGATTTTCTATCTAATCTGTGATATTTAGATTTGCGATTGAGCTATGGAATGTAATTTATTATCTGTGATGTGATTCTTTATCTGCGATGAATTCATCTTATTTATCTGTGACCTGTAAATAAAGATAAGCGTTATAGATTATACCGCTTATCGATATATCTGTGTTTGGATTATAATGATTGATGATGTGTTGCACTACTGTGTGAAACCCCTGGACTACACTATTACACACACAAATATGGATTTCACGTGGAAATCGGTTAAGTCACAGATAATTTAAAGTTAATGTTTTTAAAATTGAAATTTTAATTTCAATTGATTTTGAAATTTGAAATTTGGGGTTTAAAATGAAAAGCTTTTGAAATGGAATTTCAAAGATAAAAGTTATTTTAAATAACTTAACCGAGTTTTGAAAATTTAAATAATTTGATTTAAATTAGAATTCAAGTCTGAAATTTAATCCTATGATTTGAAACTAGGGAGTAAAGATGATATAAATGTGTTTATATGAATTTAAACCATTTTAAAAGTATAAGTTGGGAATTTGGATTTAACCCAAGAACCTTAACTCGTATAAATGAATCAGATTTCCAAATTGAAAACTGTTGTTTTCAAATGATAAAAGCTTTTAGATAAGAAAAGAAATTCCAGTTTAAATTAAAGGAATTTCAAGTGAATTGAAAAATGGATTTTCCAAGTTATGAATGAATTCTTTTTGAAAGCTATGAATTAAATCTGTTTATTTTTAACAGATTTAAAATGATGATTTGTTTAACCTATTCGAAATGAAATTGTTTTGAAAGCTATTAGTTAAATCTTTGATTTAAAGATTTAACGAATTAATCAAATTGAAAGGGAAATTGATTTGGAAAATCTGTGAATGAATCTTTGTGAAATTAAGTGAACTTTGTGAATTGAATCTTTTTGTTTAAAGGATTAAAATGGTAATTTGATAAACCATTTGTAAAGAAGGTTTGGGTTTAAGTTGTGACTTAATTGAAATCCCAATATCCATATGTTTTTAAATATTTCGCTCACTATTCGGGTATCCGGGAAAGGACCTTTGGGTCGTATAACTCATTCCGAATAGTGATACGTCGTATATGGATAGCATTTGAAGACCGGTGTTGAAGACCGGATATTTTTCGAAAATGAAAGGACAACCTGTCGAATGTCTCTACACTGAGTCGCGCCGGTATAGAGATTTATATCACTCTTTTGTGACGGGAAGTCCGGACGTGATTGAAAGTTATCCGGAATTACAAGGGCTTCGTGAGAAGTGCCTTCGGTTCTGTTCGATCCCGGAACAGACTTGTATGGATACATGTCTGACATTACACTTTGAGATATAAAGCCGATTTCTTTCAAATACATATCTGTTGGTGGCGGAGAATTTATTCTCTTAGCTTAACACCCTTCTCTGAGACGTACGAGCTCAGAGGTTATGTAGTTGAAATTTATCAGCGATATATCCCAATTTGGTAATGTGACATGCTGAGTGTTGCTGTGTGATGATCAGTGTTTGATCATTTGTGATATGATCATTTGTTTGATCTTATATCTTTGTGATCATAGGTTGATCATTTGTTTGACCCGAAGCATGGCTTTGTGACAAAGCGTAGCTTTGTGGACGAGACTTCGTCGAGCCTCACACCCCGGAAATGGTGGAAACAGGAAGGATGCAGCAAGGTTCTAGGGAGTAGCGCCCCTTAGTGTATGTCATTCCTTCTGGATAAAGGTGGTATCATGGTATGGAGCCCAGATACTTAACCTCTGTGGTTGCTGCAAATTTATTACTTTGTGGTTGTTGGAAATCGGGGATCCTCGGGAAGATCGGTGACGATCGGGGGATGGCATACGCGTGTCAGTAGTTACCTATTTTTGCAGAGGTAACCCGGCCTTGTGTTGGCAGAGATCCGGTTAGGTTCTCGGGTCGTCTATTCCAGGGACGTACCCATCGTGGAAAAGGAAGTTCCTTAGCCTGATCATTTGTTGGAAATCCAAAGAAACAATACGAGCCTTGTACGGTTTTAGTTGTAGAACCTGCCATTTAATATGGTAGCTATAGTAGGCATACTATAATGGTACCTATGCTGGCTAAGATTGATATTCTACTTTCGAAATGTTTTCTGCACTATGCACTAGTAATAATATCAAAAATGATTTGATTTTGCGTAGTAAGCATCTTTGACTATTATAAGAAGAAATCTCCTCCAAGTATGCGTTTGCATTGTGTGTGTGGTGGGAGGTCTTATGGTAGTTTCATTTTCCAAAAGCATTGCGAATTGACTTTAAATTCTTTTGTTGTTCGTTTTTAAAAGATAAACTGTTTTTGTTGCTCACACCAGTCCCATGACTGATCCGGAGTTTATTGTTCCCTTCCTAAACTCTGGGTGCCCACCATTTTCCACACGGGCAGTCTAGAGTTGGGTTTTTCAGATATTCAAGTTTAGTAGGTTATCTGGAGCTAGTTTAGTCTTTGGATCGGACTGCACTTGCTTATCTTTGTGCATCGTTATTTGGAGTCGAGCTATATCTGGATTGCTGCTTTGAAGACTATCTTAGAGTTATTTGTTCCGCTGCTGATATTTGTTATCGTTTTCTTTTCCGCTGCTATTTGTTGTATCATATCTCTGATGTATATTGATATTCATTGTATCACTCTGTTGTATCAGATATTGTATATCAATGTATTATTCTTTTATTCCGCTGTGTTAATTTACTTAACTGTGTTATAAGCTCCGGCGAATCGGATTTGAACGGTCGAATCTATGACATTCGAGTACGATGTAAAGTATGGATGTCGATTTTCGAACGCGAAAATCCGGATCGTTACAAACACCATTAACAAACCACTTATTATTATAACATTCTTCATTTTAATTTTCCTTTAAATTAACTTTAATTAATATTATTATACTATAACTCAACTCCAAACCAATATAATAAAATAATTAATTAATTAACTTCAATAATATTAATATAATTATTAATTTATTTCAAAACATCTTTAATAAATAATCAACAAATTTCAAACATTATTAACATAATGATTAATTAAACGTTAAAATAATATAAATGGAGTAATTAATTAAATTTTAAATAATAATAAATTAACTTATATCAATATAATTAAATAATCTTTACTTAATAATTAAAATATAATTTAAAATATTTAAAGTAAATAATTAAACAACTTTAAAACAGAAATTAAATACTTTTAAATAACTTTAAAGAATCATATTAATTAAATAATTAAGTTTAAATCATTATTTAAAATAATAACTAATCAATTATCTAAAAACATTATTTATAAATAATATTTATCTTTTAATTCTTATTAGCGTATAGTAATTATCTTTTTAAAATAACTTTAGAACAATAATTACTTTTCAAATTATAAAGAGGGTTAGCGACCACTATGGTACTTAACAAATTACCATTACATTCAATCTAACTTTTCAAGTTACTTTACTTGGTATTTACAAAAGCAGATATGTGTAAATTAAACCCATAATTAACAACCACTTGTTAATACAACATTTGCCCAATATTAGTCAATAGGCATTTACATAGATGTCTACACTAATGTAGTAGAAGAACTATGGTTTATTTTGCTAAATGGATGTCCAAATATAACCTATCTGGTTAATTATAGCAGAACGATGACTTATTCCACTAAATAAGTGTCATGTTAATTTAATTAGCGGAATGGTGTTTTATTCTGCTAAACAGTTGTCCAAATTACTCAATTCAATCAAGTTTAACTAAACAGTATTTTATTTAGCCAAAAAACATCCTAAATAAGGTATAAAATTTTAAACGATGTTACTAATTAAAATAACGTAATTTAAATTCAATTCGTTTTAATATATGATAAATTTTAAACATCTAAACTTATCAACAAATTAAACTGCAATGTTATACTTGTCCATAGGAGCCCAATGCAAAAATCCCTGTATTAAACGGACTTAAAACGAGTAAGATACCACCATTTAAATTTTAGCTAACTAAATTATATAATTAAACAATTAATTTGATTTGTTTTCTCACCCAACAATTCAAGTGGGCCAAGCCCAAAGCCAAGCAAACTCAACCGCACGAACACCCCTCTCCCTCTTCTCCAATTCCAGTAAACCCATTCCATGCACGCGCCTCCATCCATAAAATTTTGAATCCAAACCCACTAACGTGTCTCTCCTCGCGTGCTCGACTCGATGACACCATCGCCATATCCTTCGGCCACATCATTCAAAATCAGACCAAAATCTCTCAAAAGAAAATTGCGTATAGGCTATAGATCGCGCGACACTTTTTATCGTCGAACTTCACCAAATTTCACCCCTAGGTGCCGCTCTCCATCCTGAAACCAAATCCAAGCTCCATCTCGCAAATCAGTGCTTCCATCTCCGACTAGATGGAACCCTAGTTTCGAAGGTCATCGATCATCGTCATGGAATTCCAAAAAACTTCACCAAAAATCCTCCATCGCTGTATGAACCCAACGCGCTAACGCCGCCTTCTAATTCAGAGTGTATCTCGAGAAATCTATTTTTGAACATCGATGTACATTATTTCCTCTCCACTGTATTCTATTAATTTTTTCATCGTCGTTTCGATGAAAACTTAAGTGACGAATTCCTAGAAATACTATGGATCATTATGGACAACTTTCCTTTTAGCCATTCGGGCTAAAACTCGGTGGTTGAGGTTGCATTGATTTTTGAAGTTTGGATGAGGGGGTTATATTCGTTGTTTTGAAATTGTCAGGAGGAACTGAGAAATGTCAGGAAGAACTGAAAAAACGAAAATGGGCTAAGCTTTGTAGATATAGGAAAGCAAGTTGTGAACAAGATCCATGAATTTTTGCCAAAAATCATGGCACCAATCTTGGCTAGAATCAAGCACGGTATGGGTAGAGATGGCAAAAGTAAGGCAGGAAATAAGAAGAAGTATGGTTAAGTGTAAGTGTGTGTATCAGTGCATGTGTATTTTTGTATGCATCGATATTTGAACAAAGGTGTCTACAACACAGCACGACGTTCACGTACGAGGCACGAATGACAGAAAACAGAATATGATTGTGCACGACACTATAACGCGAACTGCAACAATAACAGAACACACCGATTACTACATTCTATTAAATTTCAAAAATACTGACGTTTGACGTAAAATATGTTAAACGAAAGTTTAAATATTTTTCAAATTAAAAATTATGGAAAAAAATCCTGTAAATTAAATTAAAATACATCATCAAAAATCGGACAATTATTTGAATATAGATTTTATTATAAAATCCCAAATCGAATAGTTAAAACTAATTAAATATTCCATAAATCAAAGTGATAAAATTCTAGGTCGTTACACTTTCCTCCAAATTACCCCAAAGAAAAGGCATTCCATTAAAATTTCACTTCCAAAATATTTTTATTTAAAAATACTTTTAAGTAATACTACTATATATATTTTTCAAAAACCTTTTGAAATTATTTCAAAAAACTATGGGGTTTAAATTCAAAAATCCTTTTTAGAATACATTTTATAAATCAAATTTAGATAAAACTATCTTTATACAAAATCCTTTCATATTATAATAATTCTCCCTTACTATAATAAAATTTTCCTAAATATTTATTCTCTAAATGACTTATCCTATCATTTAGATTATTTTAAAAAACCTTTACTAAAAGATTACTTTAACTTAACATTTGCTCCAAACACCTTATAGTCAAATTATGAAACTTAATTCATAAGGGGTTCGTCTTAATGTACTTACAATTATCAAAAAATATATGCTCATAAACTAGTTGAGCATGGATTAACAAATCAACAAACAATAGTCAATGCTCCTAAACTATCAAAGCACGACAAAACAAACAATAATGATAATAAAGAATTATTTTCGTTAACAAACAAACTTTATAACTGTATAAATTTTTTGAAAATTATTCCTTTATATATATAAAAGTGGTAAAATATTTAATTTACCAAATTTTCAAAAATCATTGTCATGTTTGTTTGGCTTGTTTAATTGTTTAGAAATCCCTATCGATACCATGTCGTCCCATGTCTCGACCAGAATTCATAAACAACTCATCGGACCAATTAACACAATACGTTTTTATAACAATAACAAATACGCTCTCGTATAAATATAATATTCTCAAACTCATTCTAGGATGTTACTAACCCTATCGCTAATGAGTTACTCACTCTAGGGTGTTATACTATGCATATAAATCTCCTTTTATTCTCCTATAACAAATGATAAGGAAATTCGTCAACTAAAGCTATAATAACCTGCCTTTTCGACCATCGAAAGTTGACACCGAATACATCCACAGTATTCAAATGCCGAATATCTAATTGCCGGAAAGGCAGATTGTTAGGGTAAAATAAAAAGAAAAGAACAACGAACAGAGGAATTAGAATCTCACAGCGGAATAGACAACATATAATATAACAAAGACAGTAAAAACTGTCACTCCAATATACATAGTACATCAGAGTTAAAAATAAACCTTATCAGCTGGACAGTTATAAAATCCTGACCTTACAATTGCTGATAGGTATATTATATAATACAGTGGAAAATTAAAACACTACAATAGGTGAACCTCCATTTCTTCTCCAATAACTCCATATCACCAAAGCCAATCTGGAAAAACTCGGTCTGACTCGAGTACTATAATAAAATAACACCCGGGTCAGTCTGAAAAACCAGCGTGAGAAAACTCAAGTAATATGACGAACATATAAAAATTCTATGAGACCATGCCGCTATCATGGAACGGGGTTTTACCTCACAAGAATAACATCCATAAGTGAAGAAATGTGAAACAAATCAGAACAACAATCCAATCATGAAAGAATGGTAACAAATAACAGAAACAATCCAAATAAAAGGTGGGTATTAGTAAGAACAATCTCATACTTAATGAATTGGCATAAATAAAAGGGTTTTCAAGATTCTGGGAAAATAAAAATAATAGTATTATTGGGAAGTATTTATGAATAGAAATATTTCTAAGGGATTTTAAAAGAGATAGAAAGCATTGAACTCACTTTTGTTGCTGGAAAATAATTCTAATGATGACTACAACATCATCTGTGTTCATTTTCGAGTTTCTAAGTGGGCAAATACTACTATAACAATCAGCTATAGAATGGTGTTGATAAAAAAAAATTTGATTTAATCCCAAGTCATGATTTGATTTAAAAAATGGAAATAGATATATTAGTCTTTCAAATGTTTTGAGTAAAGAAGTAATAGTTTCACTTGAAAATATTTTTAAACATAAATATTTTGGAAAAGAAAATTTTCAAGTAAGGGTATTTTCTTTGGTTGGTTGGGGGAATGAGTCTCGGTTTGTTTTGTGATGATCTGAATAATCTTGTAAGTGATGATCGGATGTTTTCTGAGGCGAATGTTGTAGTGCACTTGGTAAATTATTTTCTTTATCATTGTACGATTGAAACAAGTTCAACTCCAAACGAACCCGAAATATATACATAATTATTTCACAAAGTGGATTTTGAAATAGAAGAAGTATTTTTAAGTTAACTAGTTTGAGGGGCCCAAAAAATAACTAAAAATGTGAAAGAGATGTGTTCGGATGTTAAGCACTTTTCTTGAGTTTTACCTTTCTTGATAAGGGAATATAAGATACTATTTGGTAGTACCCAATTCTTAAGTATCATTTTGGGATTACTCGGGCTATATGTATGCATTTTCTATGGTTAAATATATAGTTTCATTACAAAAAGGATTTTGGAATAAAACTGGGTATTTGGATTTTGAGTTTACTTATTAAATTCAAATGGAAAAGGGTGAACCAGATAGTGGTATTTACTCTCAGGATGTAGTAGGATATTATACAAGTTAAACTTAAGTTTAGTTTTATGAACTGTTTTCATAAATAGTTTTAAAGGTAAAAGAATTGGTATTAGTGAGAACCAAAAAGGATAAGTGGATAAGTTGAACGTAGATCATTTCTCTTTTTCACATAATTTTTGATCCAAGATTCGAGTACATGACTTTGAGGTGTTTCACACCATTCCAAATAAGGATCTATCAATCGATTCTTGATGGCGAACATTTGGTAAAGGTTCTTGATATGGAACTAAAGTTTTCAATCATTGTATATTGTTATGTAAGGAGAATGGAGGTTTCTAATCAAGAAGCCTGATTGGAGTCTGCACTAGAGAATCGAGTGACTGGTACTAGTTCGAAAGTGAAGTTATGTATTCGAGAAGAGATCAAACCATATTTTGCATATGGATGATCTATGAACGTCATGCGAACTTATGAATAATGTTGGGTATTCATGTGGTGGAATTTCAGGGACGGAATTCTTTTAATGAGGAGAATTTAATGACCCAAAATTTTATCACTTTGATTTGTGAATATTTAGTTTATTTTAAATATTCAACTAATGATTTTAATAATTAAATTACCCTTTTCTATTTAATAACCAATGATGGAAAAATTGTTTTCAAAATATGTTACAAAAATAATTAGTTCGAATAAAAATCGAAAATGTGACGAAAACCGTTTTTCAAATTTTGGACTTTTTGTCGTCTAAAAGTTGTCGGAAATGTTGTGTACATTTTAGCAAATATATAAATATACATATAATAATGACATAAGTTCGGTTAGTAATAATGTATGGTAAAATATATTTACTTAAGTAAATATAAAGAGAGATGTGACTTTTTTCAAAATTTAAAAAATAAAATAAAAGAATGTAATGTCACGTTATCACATAACATCAAAGTACAAGGTAAGAATTTACATGTTGGACAAAGAGGGGGTTCGTGATGCCATGCATGTGCAACAAGGCTAGGAAAGATGGTAATGATGTGGCAAAGAATGAGTGGAGGTTATGTACTAAAAGGGTATTTAATAATTTGTTTATTTAGCTTTTTGTAAAAATAATTTCCAAAAGTTCTCTCTCATTTTCATTTCATTCCTTATTTTTGAAAACTTCATATCTTTTTTTCTAAGTTCTAAAAACACTTTAATGGCTTCCATGTTTTTTTTCAAAGTTTAAAATCATTCCTTTTTTCACTTTGAATTCTTAGAAACTTGCTTAAAACCCTAGCTCTTCTTTAGTACACCTTCCTCCTTCAAAAGCAAGCCTACACAACCCTCTACAGCCCTAGGCCGAACCCTACACACCTGATGGCTGAATCATATTTCACTTCCTAGGGTCTTAAATCAAGTCTTTTGCAAAGGAAAATCCATGATCTAAGGCCGATCCAAGTTGTAGCAGTAGTTCTAGCTTATTTGGTTAAGTTTTGATGAGTAAAGCTCACATTTTTAAAACAATTTTACAACTTTATTTTATTGCTAATAATAGTGTTGATCTTATTTGAAATTATATTGTATTTGGTGCTTTATATATGTAAGATTATATACATTGTTTAGTTATAAACTTGAAAATATAGTTTGGATGTTAAGTGATGATTGAAAGTAGTGATTTTTACTTTGTGTATAACGTTATGGCATGTGATAAATGTATGAGTTATGTTATGAATGTGTATGATAAAGAAAGTTAGCACTTAAACTTGTTGATGTGTGACATCGAGATCCCTTGGTTTAAACTTAGTTACTTATTTTATTTTTCTAAAAAAGTTTTACAAGTTTTCAAACATTACTTTTTAGTTTTTCAAAAACTTTATACTAAGTTTATAAAGAAATTCAAAAGTAAAAAGGTAAGGTTTTTAAGGGCATTTGATATATAAAACTAGTTTTGAAGTTATGGCATCTATAGCGATAGTCGCTGTGGATGCAGTTAGTAAAAACGAACACTTTTTGAAAACTAGAAGTGTTTTCACTCTTATTATTTTTGAAAAGTATTTTCAAACATATTTTAAGTATTAGAAGGTAATTATTAATTATTAATTAAGGGTTTTAATTATTATTTATTTAATTAATATATTAAGGAATTAATGATTATTTAAATAAATCAATTAAGTAAAGGTAATTACTACTTAATTATTAATTAAGCACGATAATTATAATTAGATAATTAAGTAAGGGTTAATTAATTATTAATTTAGAAAAGGTTAATTATTTATTTATTTATTATTTAAGTAAGGTTTAAAAAGCAACTTTCTTTTATAAAGATCAGTTTAAACACACGGGATTCTCTTTGTCTAGGCCATAAATAGCCAAAAAAATTGAACATATTATTTTGGGGATCTTTTTGGAAGAATATATCCCTGTTTTGCTATAATTAAATTGAATAGATTATTGATGACACCAGTTTAGCAGAATAAATAACCGTCATGCTATAATTAAATTGAATAGATTGTCAAGGACATCTGTTTGGTAGAATAAAACCATGTCTTGCCATTAAATTAATTTGGACATTTAATTCATATGCTGGTTAATTAATATTGGAAAAGTGACGCATTAACCATTGATGTTTAGTTATGGATTTGATTTACATATATGTTGCTTATGTAAATACCAGTTTTGTGACTTTAAAGGTCAAACTGAATTAAGTGGTAACTTGATTTGGTACCATTGTGGTCGCTAAGCTTCTTTCCGAATTTGTAAAATTATGGATTTAAATAACTTTAATTGTATAACAATTTGAAGTTAAGTGTTTATAAATGATGCTTTAAAGTAAGTTATTAAATTATTTTAATAAAGTTGTTTAAAGTTATTTAATTATAATATTAATGATATTTTAAAGTTAATTACTTATCTTATTAGTGTTTTTTAAAGAAAATTAATTATTTATTTATGATGTCTAAAAGTAATTAATTAATTGAATAAAAGTGTTTATAAATGAAAAATTGTATACAAAAAAGATCTTACTTAATAAAAAGAATTTATTTAAGGAGATTTATAAACGATATTTTGAAAGGGAGATTTTAAGCGATATTTGGTAAAGAAGTTTTATAAGGAGTTTAATTATAAATCATTTAAGAGATTCATAAAGAAGTTTTATAAATTAATTTGGATATTTATAAAAGGATTTGTAAATATGAATGGACTTATAAAAAGAGAATTTTATAAAAAGGAGTAAGGTTTGATTTTGATAAGTTTGGTTTTGATAATTAATCCTTCTTAATTATGGTGGTATGGTAACATTCTTTCAATACCCAACACCGAAGGATAGATGGTTTGATTTTTAATAAGAAATATTTTAAATAATATTCGTTTGGCCCTTTTAAGTGTGATTTTTGAAAGGTGGAAATCTTTCGTAAGTTTTCTTAATATACTTATACCATTGAGATAAGTATATGGATATTTTCTAAGTATTGAAAATATAATGGTTTGAAATATACTTATACCATTGAGATAAGTATATGAATGTTTTTCCAAGTATTGAAAAGAGCATAAGGGGTTTGTGAATATATCTTTATGAAGGTATTTTGAATCAAATAATTGAAAGAGATTTTAATAATTGAAATATTTATTTATAAAGGCTCGGTGGATCCCATAAGGAATTAAATTTATGATTGATTGCTTTTGATAGTTAAATAACAGACTATAAAATCTTGGCCAAAATATAACTCTGGAAATATCTAGGGGAAACACGAGGATTATATGGCACAGTCATCTTTGATGATACTGTACTATGCGTACAAATCTCGTTTTGTTCTCTTAGGCCAAATGATAAGCAAATCCGTCCACTTAAATGATTGGGAGGTGATCTCTACTCTTGTATATTGTCTGATTATTTTCAAAAGAACCGGAGTTTGGTTTATCGGAAACTATCAAATGCTGGTTCGAAGAGACCATGATCGAATAAGTATGAATTATCCAAAAATCACTTCGAACCAACTCAAGCGTCGTATTGAAGATATCTTGAAGATGGTAGGATTGAAGACAGAGCTCTTTGAAGTGCAAGGGCTACTTTCTACTAAACTCGACGATGATTCAAAAATGGATGTAGTAGAAGTAGTGCCTTTGGTTTGTTCATATCTCGAACAATTTGTATGGATGAATGCTAGCATTGCATTTTTACCTGGAAGGTAGTGTGAGCATTTCAAGTGGCATTTGCAAAGAGAGGAAAAAGGTAATGGTGACCTCACAAGCCTCACAACCCGGTAATGACTAAAACAGGGGATATGTGGTCAAGCTATGTGGTTCACTACCATTAGGAGCAGTCATTCCTCGATCTAGAATCAATATTTATGGATCTGGTATGCACGCGGAAGTGGGGCCATGTAACGACCTGAAATTTTCAACCATTCACATCCATATATGTCGGATTTGAATTGCTCAAAATATCAGATTGTTAATTTAAATTTGGCAAAACTCAGCATATACAGTAAATAAATAATAACAGAATCACAGACATAGAGTAATATAACAATAATGCAGCGGAAACAAAAGAATAGTAGTTCATGAAGCTACTATATAAATATAACAGAGTTAAATAAGATTCAACAGAGGTCTCGAATACATAGATATCTCAATACAATAGTCAAATACAAGATCTGAATACATCACTGGAATCAACTGAATAACTGATAGCAGAATCGATATAGCTGGATCTCCAAGCGAAGCTCCAACTCCGAAGGTGAGTTTCAAATGCTGTATCACTCAGTCTGACCCGAGCGTAAAGCAGAACACAAAACACTCGAGTCAGGATTAACATTCTTATATCAATAAATCCAACTCAAGTGAAATAACAACTGAAATACAAGTAACTCAAAGGATGTTTGGAATAACCATCCTCTAAGGATCTGTTAAACTATCTACTATGTAGTAATATATGCTATTATAATAATGTCTAAAGTTAAGTAAACTATTTAAAAATAGCGTTAAGGCATTACCCATATCCCCCTTAACACATTTTATAGTGCCAATAGTCTATACAATACTGTAATACCTCCAGATCGGAGGCTACCAGAGGATACTCCATAGGTACGACACAAATCAAACTCGTATAAGGCGCGCTAGGGTACGTGACATGGCACAACTAGGCAATGCCAGTGTAGATATACCAATTACGCATCTGGACTGGTGGTAACGCATAGCAGCCACTACCGCCCACCTCGAGCCACACTCCCAAAAATCAAAGAGTGCACCCAATCAATCACAAAGTAATATAATGGTATACGATGGAATGTGTCCGATCAGAGGGGCTACCTCATTGGCCCGGAATCGCTCCTTTTTTAGCCACCTTTTGCCAACTCACGGGAGTCGGGTCCACGTATATACCTCATATAGGATCGTCGCCGCCATCCTACTTCATTTTGGAATCTCCACCGCGTGCACAGTTGTTAAAGTGGTTTTCGGTATCGACAGAGGGTATGTTCATATCCGATCCCGGTCTCTTTAACAACCAATCGTTATTATAACACCGTGGCCATTTCAAAATAGTTTATACTTCAAAACCAAAATACCATTTCCATTTCAAAAACATATCAATACGATATTATTTCCATTTCAAAAATATTCACTTCCAAAATCATAGTACTTTCAAAGGTATAATACTTTCGAAACCAAAACAATTTGAAATAATAATACTTTGGAAATCATAATACTTTGAAATTCATAACTTTGGAAATCATAACACTTTCCTTCAAACAGTTTAGATATTAATAATAGTATATAAAATAAAATAATTTATATAAAATAGTTATAAGTTAAAACAATTTATATTAAAATATTTAGTATATTTAAAATAGTTTATATTAAAAATAGTTATATTAAAAATAGTTTATATTAAAAATAGTTATATTAAAATATTTTATATTAAATATAGTTATATTAAAAATAGTTTATAAAATAATATAAAATGGTTTTAAATATAATTTAAATTACTTTATATAATAAAATAGTTTCCTCAAATTTCACTAATCGATTCAAAATCAACTCGGATTCCAAAATTTAAATTTAATCCAATCTCAAATCCTTATATTTCAATTCAATTCAGTTTCTCAATAAACCATTTCAAATCATCGATTTCAAATACATATTTGAACCATAAAATAAGCCATTTCAATTTCAATATATTTCAAAGCTTCAAATATTCAACATTTCAAAACTAAATTCGATAATTTCATATATATATATCAAATTCACTTTACTATTATTTAGTTTTGAAATATTTACTTAATCATTTCAATAACATCTAAATACAACTTTAATTTACAAATTTAAATAAATAAAATATCCCATTTAAATTTATATAAGTTTGAAATATTCATTTAAGTCACTTTTAATCAAATCTAAGTTATAAAATCATACCTTTAAATTTCAAATTTAATAAATTTCAAATCAAACTTATTTAAGAAAAATTCTTAAATAAATATAATTTCAAATCAATTTCAAATTTATCTTTCCAACCTGAATCATTTTAAACTCTATCTTGAAAATATAGATATTAAATAAATACTTAAACATATTATATATCAACTTTATTAAATCAACTTTAATAAATCTTAAAATCAATATTTATTAAAACCATATATTTCTTTCAAAAACCATAGAAATCATTTTCAAAATATATATATATATATATATATATATAGACCAACGGTGTCTGTATATAATATTCTATCCTATGGTCAAGTGATACAGATATTTATCATTTCAATCCGCAATTTAAATATATACGGGTATATATCATTTCAATCCGTTATCCCAAATTCAATTCAAATGAAATCACTTGGGTTTATCATTTCAACCCATAACAACTTTCTCTTATTCTACAGATCGTTCGGGTATGTATCATTTCAACCTATAGTGAATTCTATACTAACAGGGAACTTGCATAGTGATAACAGATATGATAATAATGTAACAGTCATATATCATCAATATAAATAATAGATAAAGGTGTCAGATGTCACAGGTGAACAGTTACAGATAATAGCATATATATAACAATGTAAATAACTAACAACAGCATATTTCAATTGTCGTTTCAATTGAAATCAAATTTAATAAATAAAAGAACGTTAATCGTGAGTGATTGCTCACCTTTCAACGCTAGAGAGAATACACAACGGGACAAGCTACGAATTCCAAAGCAAAGCAAAGTTGGCACAAATTCGACGAACAGAGTTGATAGATAGGAATCAACGAGAACTAATCAGAATCCGTTGATATAATTGAAATGAAATGTATATTATATTAATATTTTCCTTAAACATATACTCAATTTAAATACAATTTTAAAATGACATATTACATTCATAAAAAAAATCAAACATATGCCTTAAAATACAATAATATATACTTTTCCAAACTATTAATATTAATGTAAGTATAACATATTATAAAAAAAAAAATTCACAAATACTAATAAAACCTATATATATAACATATGTACTAAGATCAATATATACCGTAAATTATATAAAAAGGGAATCAAACACTAAACCTAAAATATATTATGCGACTTATATACTCACGAACATATATAGACTTATAACAGATAAAATAAACGTATTTATATATACTCAGCAGATCACAGACTCATATACACATATGCTAAAATATCAATACTGTCTTAAACTATTAAAAATCATAACTACTAATATATAACTAAACTGTTATATGTACTATCATATTATACATACATACTATAGAATATAATATACTATATAAGCTGTATAACTAAAATCTATATAATATATATAAAAGCCAAATTTACAGTTTATATATTATAAAAAAATGAAACATTTCGACACACAAAGAACATCACGCAAACCCCCTTATATATAAAAATGGAACATTACTATATAAGTTGTAATATATATATATATGAACTCATTGTAAAATTTTATAAACCTTTATAAATACATATATACATACCGTAACTAGATATGAATATATCTTAAAACATATGTACTTTAAGCTTATAAACTTTTATATATAAACTCTTAATAAACTGTAAAAAAGATTTGAACAAAAGTACATTTTCAAATCATATAGAATAAACTGTAATATATATATATACCAGCAATTATATAAATAAATAAACTTATACACTATTATATAAAACAAAACATATACATATCATCACTTAAACTAACATATATATCTACACTAGTAATATAATATACTGATACAAAACCAGGCTCCTGCATATATATAACTAATATATATATTACCTGAAAACCCCCATCAGAGAAGCATGGCTAAGGCAAATTCAAAGAAGGGGGACTTGAGGCTGGGTGATTTGGCACGAAGGCGTAAGGTTACGGGTTTGTACGTGGGCTGGGTGGCTTGCTGCAAAGGGAAGGTGATCGTCAAAAGGAGGGGATGATGGCCGAGTGTGTGTGGCGGAGAATCGGAGAAGAAAGCGGAGAGGGATCAAGCTCGGTTCTAGAGGTGCTGGAGGGAGGCCGAGAGCCATGCTGGGATGTGCGTGGGTTTTGCTATGAGGTGTCGTAGCAGCGAGAGGCGATGGGAGGTGGAGTAGTTTGGAGGCAGGCTTCGGCCATTTGGGTAGAGGTTGGAGGCCGAGAGAGAAGGAAGGAAGATGAAGGGAAGATGAGGTAAAAGAAAAAAGAAAAATGAGGAGAGGAAAGGACGTGAAAGAGCAGATCAATATAAATGAAAATATAACTTATGTTGATGATGTAGACGAATGCAAACCAGAGAAAAAAAAAATTTCAAAAAAATTTTGAACAGGTAGAATAGTAAGAGTTAGAATTAAATTCTGGGAATATGAAACAAGTGGCCATCTTATTAACACAACAAGAAATGAATGGTTACGGGTAGATCAAAAGGTTTTAAACGGTATCGATATGGATAGCCGTTTCGTGGATTCCACTACGTAACAAACTTCAAAACCCAAAATTGATTATACCGTAGAGAACGACACGACGAGACGATCAAAACGGTATACAATATAAGTGATAGGGTCATCCGATCAAAAGTCGATATCGGTACCGAAAAATGCCGCTATTCTGTCGAAAATAAGATAAACGGAGCAATAGCAGCCAAAATTTAGAGAAACGAAATATGACGTCTCACTTAGAAGATGATTTACAAATTTTCTGTATAAAAAATTCGGGTTTGGAAAACATTTTATTATCATCAAATATTAACTAATTTAAATTGAAATAAAATTACACTAGAAAATAAACTTCAATATTATCTGATGAAAATTTACCAGTTGCTATGTTTAATTAGACGAATTCCAAATATCAAACTTTTATTTCAAAATTTTATTATTTAAAAATTCACAAAAATTCAGTTAATTACGTTATTAAACAGTTAAAATTTTCGGGTCGTTACACTCTCCCCCACTCAAAACTTTTCGTCCCTTAAAAGGAACGAGGTAGGAGAATATAACAACCAGAAAGAAAGATAGATTTGAAAAACAAAATAAATTAATTAATTTTAAACTACATAAATTTCAATTTTAAATTGATTTATATTCAACAATTGATTTTTAATTCAAGGTATTTCATTAAGTTGATCTAATTTCAATTTATTAATTTCTTCAAACCAATTTTATTTTATTTATCTCATTTATTTTTCAATTAATTTATTATTCTATTATCTCAATTAATTTTATAATTAAAAGTTAAATGTATAGCATTTATCATAAACACTCAATTTTATTTATAAAATCATCTTATATTGTATATTATCTAATTACATATTCAACTTCTGAATAAATTAGGTAAGTTATATTAGAATGAAATTGGGTATTATACAAGTAAACTTTTCTCAATTTAATTATTTCAATTCAATATTTGTTCAAATTTTGGCTTCATTTTATAATTAAAATCACCTTTAATCATAATTTTAAGAATTAAATTTCCATTTAATTTCAAACCCTTCAGAGATAATTTAGTATATAATATATATAACAAATCAAATTAAATTTAAAATAATATACCTATATATATAAATCAAATCATACTTAAGAAATTCAAATCAATTTATTTTCCAAAACAAAACCATAACAAAGCTACAGAATGGTCTCTCCACTTCGAAACTCGAAAATGAATATCGATGATGCTGCAGTCATCACCGAAATTATTTTCCAGCGACAAAAGAGAAGAGTACTGATTTAAAACTTTTAAAATTTCTTTGGAAACAATTTCTATTCGAAAATACTTTAAATAATATACATTTTAAACCTTTTAAAACCAAAGTTTGAAATCACCGGAAATTTAAATTCTCAAATTCCTGATTTAAATTCATTTCAATTCCAAATCAATTCATAACCATGATTATAAATTCATTTAGAACAATAAATGATAATCAAATATTATCATTTCAAACAACCAATTTAATTAACTTATTAAATTCCAGAAAATCTTACTTATATATTTATAATATAATCATACAAATTAATGTCATTTACCAAATTTTTGAACTAATATTGTGTCAGTTTGCTCTGTTCAAGTGTTTTGGAAATCCTATCGATAGCGTTGATCAGACGAATCGATCGAAAATCCAAACCAACATCAACAACTCAAACAACACAATATATAAAACATTTTTAATATTAATACAAATACACTCCCTCACTCGGTGGTATAGAATGAATTTAAAACAAAGATAGAGATCCAAATATAGAGGAATCCTAACCAAAAGAATTCAACTAGAAGATAGACTCGATAGAGAGATAGATAGATTTCAAAGAGAGGAAAGAATGGATAGACTTATATAGATCGCGGGCAACCTTAACCGGTCAATCGTGACTTCAAAATAAGATCGAGGTAGAGTTCTGGAGCAAATCGACATTCGATCGCCAGAGATAGAATTCGGGTATAGCAAAAGATAGCAGCATCGTAAACCGAGGACGCAAAAATCTCCGATGAATCAATGCCTATTGTTACGGAGTTTTGCCCCTTTACAAATCATTCTAAGATTGGTGGAACCGCCGATTATTATAGAAATCAATCGAAATGGAGTTATGGGATACTCCAGAATCAAAAAACACGAGTAGGGGAAGACAAGAATGAATTCTAGAACGAAGCGGAGAGTTCCAAAATTCAATGGAAATCCGAGTCAAAGTCGAAGAGATTCAAGCTCGAACGAAAGTGATTCCGTAATTAAATTTACTACATATGCTGAGTTTTACCTGAAACCAGAGCTCTGATACCACATGTAACGACCTGAAATATTCAACCATTCGCATCCATACATGTCGGATTTGAATTGCTCAAAATATCAAATTGTTAATTTAAATTTGGCAAAACTCAGCATATACAGTAAATAAATAATCGCAGAATCATAGACAGGGAGTAATATAACAATAATGCAGCGGAAACAAAAGAATAGTAGTTCATGAAGCATCTATATAAATATAACAAAATTAAATAAGATTCAACAGAGGTCTCTAATACATAGATATCTCAATACAATAGTCAAATACAAGATCTGAATACATCACTGGAATCAACTGAATAACTGATAGCATAATCCATATAGCTGGATCTCCAAGCTAAGCTCCAACTCAAAGGTGAGTCTCAAATGCTGTATCACTCAGTCTGACCCGAGTGTAAAGCAGAACACAAAACACTCGAGTCAGGATTAACATTCTTATATCAATAAATCCAACTCAAGTGAAATAACAACTGAAATACAAGTAACTCAAAGGATGTTTGGGATAACCATCCTCTAAGGATCCGTAAAACTATCTACTATGCAGTAATATACGCTATTATAATAATATCTAAAGTAAAGTAAACTATTTAAAAATAGTGTTAAGGCGTTACCCATATCCCCCTTAACACATTTTATAGTGCCAATATTCTATATAGTACCGTAATACCTCCAGATTGGGAGGCTACCAGAGGATACTCCATAGGTACGACACAAATCAAACTCGTATAAGGCACGCTAGGGTAGGTGACACGGCACAACTAGGCAATGCCAGGGTAGATATACCAATTACGCATCTGGACTGGTGGTAACGCATAGCAGCCACTACCGCCCACCTCGAGCCACACTCCCAAAAATCAAAGGGTGCACCCAATAAATCACAAAGTAATAGAATGGTATACGATGGAATGTGTCCGATCAGAGGGGCTACCTCATTGGCTCGGAATCACTCCTGTTTTAGCCACCTTTTGCCAACTCACAGGAGTCGAGTCCACATATATACCTCATATAGGATCGTCGCCACCATCCTACTTCATTCTGGAATCTCCACCACGTACACAGTCGTTAAAGTGGTTTTCGGTATCGACAGAGAGTATGTCCATATCCGATCCCGGTCTCTTTAACAACCAATCGTTATTATAACACCGCGGCCATTTCAAAATAGTTTATACTTCAAAACCAAAATATCATTTCCATTTCAAAAACATATTAATACGATATTATTTCCATTTCAAGAATATTCACTTCCAAAATCATAGTACTTTCAAAGATATAATACTTTCAAAACCAAAACAATTTGAAATAATAATACTTTGGAAATCATAATACTTTGAAATTCATAACTTTGGAAATCATAACACTTTGAAATCATAACACTTTTCTTCAAACAGTTTAGATATTAGTAATAGTATATAAAATAAAATAATTTATATAAAATAGTTATAAGTTAAAACAATTTATATTAAAATAATTAGTATATTTAAAATAGTTTATATTAAAAATAGTTATATTAAAAATAGTTTATATTAAAAATAGTTATATTAAAAATAGTTATATTTAAAATAGTTTATATTAAAAATAGTTATATTAAAATTAGTTTATATTAAAAATAGTTTATAAAATAATATAAAATAGTTTTAAATATAATTTAAATTACTTATATAATAAAATAGTTTCCTCAAATTTCACTAATCGATTCAAAATCAACTCGGATTCCAAAATTTAAATTTAATCCAATATCAAATCCTCAAATTTCAATTCAATTCAGTTTCTCAATAAACCATTTCAAATCATCGATTTTAAATACATATTTGAACCATAAAATAAGCCATTTTAATTTCAATATATTTCAAAGCTTCAAATATTCAACATTTCAAAACTAAATTCGATAATATATATATATATATATATATCAAATTCACTTTACTATTATTTAGTTTTGAAATATTTACTTAATCATTTCAATAACATCTAAATACAACTTCAATTTACAAATTTAAATAAACAAAATATCCCATTTAAATTTATATAAGTTTGAAATATTCATTTAAGTCACTTTTAATCAAATCTAAGTTATAAAATCATACCCTTAAATTTCAAATCAAACTTATTTAAGAAAAATTCTTAGATAAATATAATTTCAAATCAATTTCAAATTTATCTTTCCAACCTGAATCATTTTAAACTCTATATTGAAAACATAGATATTAAATAAATAATTAAACATATTATATATCAACTTTATTAAATCAACTTTAATAAATCTTAAAATCAATATTTATTAAAACCATATATTTCTTTCCAAAACCATAGAAATCATTTTCAATATATATATATATATAGACCAACGGTGTTTGTATATAATTTTCTATCCTATGGTCAAGTGATACGGATATTTATCATTTCAATCCACAATTTAAATATATACGGGTATATATCATTTCAACCCGTAATCCCAAATTTAATTCAAATGAAATCGCTTGGGTTTATCATTTCAACCCATAACGACTTTCTCCTATTCTACAGATCGTTCGGGTATGTATCATTTCAACCCATAGTGAATTCTATCCTAACAGGGAACTTGCAGAGTGATAACAGATATGATAATAATGTAACATGCATATATCATCAATATTAATAATAGATAAAGGTGTCAGATGTCACAGGTGAACAGTTACAGATAATAGCATATATATAACAATGTAAATAACTAACAACAGCATATTTCAATTGTCGTTTCAATTGAAATCAAATTTGATAAATAAAAGAACATTAATCGTGAGTGATTGCTCACCTTTTGAGGCTAGAGAGAATAGACAACAAGACAAGCTACGAATTCCAAAGCAAAGCAAAGTTGGCACAAATTCGACGAACGGAGCTGATAGATAGGAATCAACGAGAACTAATCAGAATCCATTGATATAATTGAAATGAAATGTATATTATATTAATATTTTCCTTAAACATATACTCAATTTAAATACAATTTTAAAATGACATATTACATTCATAAAAAAATCAAACATATGCCTTAAAATACAATAATATATACTTTTCCAAACTATTAATATTAATGTAAGTATAACATATTATAAAAAAATAAAAAAAATTCACAAATACTAATAAAACTTGTATATATAACATATGTACTAAGATCAATATATACCGTAAATTATATAAAAAGGGAATCAAACACTAAACCTAAAATATATTATGTGACTTATATACTCACGAACATATATAGACTTATAACAGATAAAATAAACTTATATATATACTCAGCAGATCACAGACTCATATACACATATGCTAAAATATCAATACTGTCATAAACTATTAAAAATCATAACTACTAATATATATAAATACTAATATATAACTAAACTGTTATATGTACTATCATATTATACATACAGACTATAGAATATAATATACTATATAAGCTGTATAACTAAAATCTATATAATATATATAAAAGCCAAATTTACAGTTTATATATTATATAAAAAAAATGAAACATTTCGACACACAAAAAGCATCACGCAAACCCACTTATATATAAAAATGAAACATTACTATATAAGTTGTAATATATATATATATATGTGAACTCATTGTAAAATTTTATAAACCTTTATAAATACATATATATGTTTGCACCAAAAATGGTCACAAACCCCAAGTGTAGTGAAAGCACCAGCGTATGAATACGAATCAACAGTATTCACACACAAATCACAGATCTAAGCAAGTAACAATCAGCAATCAAGAAATAATGAACAATGACACACAATTTATAGTGGTTCGGCTATCTCCGGCCTCCGTCCACTTCAAGGTTTTTATGATTTTATTGCTCGATGCTTGAATATTACAATTTCTATGTTGTATTACAACTGATTTGCTGAACTAAGTCTGAATCTAAGGCAGCAATGGTGATCTGGAGTAAATCTGGCAGAATCTGGGCGCTCTTTAGCTCTCAAAATTGTCCGACCTCTTTTCTAAATGACCAGGGGCTCTATTTATAGGTGTTGGAGGCTGATATTTCGCCTAAAATGAAGGGAGACCAGTTCTGGTACGTCAGGGGGCCCATATGCCCGCTTTATGGAAATTCGGGCCCACACCGGGATCGATTCGACCCTAGGTTCGAATCGATCAAGAAATTGTCCAATCAAGCTGAAATTTGGTGTGGACATTCTTCAACATGTGCTCAAGCTTCTGTGAAAATTTCATAGCATTTGGATGTGTAGATCTCAAGTTATGATCGATTCAAGGTTGTATTTCTGGATGCAGCGTTCTGTTCGAATCGATTACGTTTGAATCGATTGCTTCGACTCGATCATGGCACGCGTGCTCGTGGTGATGTGGCGCGCAATCTTCGAGTCGATCCTCCTTTTTATCCGAGTTTTACTGAGTCGTGGCCGGGGTTTTAGCTATGTAGACGTGGTAGGTTCGAGGTGATCGATTCGAAGACATGCTTCCTTCGAATCGATCTGGATAACCTTCAGTCGATGGATACGAAGACCCCACTATTTGAAGGGATTTGAAGGTGGGAACGTTCCAATGGATTCAGGCTACTGGATTCGAACAAAGGCTTGCTCAATGGAGTCGAAGCAAGGCGTATCCTGATGGGTTCGAAGCAAGGCTCGTCGTGATCGATTCGAGGCAAAGGATTGATCGATGGATTCGAAGCTACGGTCCTTTTCATGGATTCGAACTATGTTCTCATGGATGGATTAGAACCAATGATGTCTTAAGTCGATTCGAACATAAGCCCTGCTGATGAATATAAAGTAAATCGAGTCGAACCAGGTGGAGTCGAAACTGATGGATTCGACTCATATGGGTGCGAACCCGAGGTTATGTTTTCCACTTGCTCCGATGATATCTTGAGCGTGCGACCTCGGATTGACTTGATATTTGGAACGTCGACTTTCTCGGCTCTGCTTGACGCGTCCTGTCAATTGTAGCCCGATCCGGACTCGGACAAAATTCATTGATATCCGTGGTGAACCTGCGATGCACAATCGATGTTCATGACTAATAATCATTGATTTTCAGTTAATCTTTGGGTATCTCGGCTTTGCCAAAAGTTGGGATAACATTTTGCCCCCCAAAACATGCCTTTTTGGTAAAAGGCGTGTTTTGATCAGTCTTAAGTTGGATGCAGTGAGTTCATGTTTTACTCATAGCTTATAGCATTTTCAATCAAGTCCATGGCTGTTCGAAGCCGAATTGTTATCAATTTTTTCTAGTGGAAGTTTAAGAATGAAGTTCTTCAGTCTCTCCATACTATCGGTGGTCACTCCGGACCCTTGCCAAGCTAATTCCAGATTTAGCGATTGAATAGAAAGATCCTATTGCATTCCGGCGTTGCTTTCTATCCCTTGCACTCTGGCCCCAGCTAGGGCGTATAGCGATGTCTTGGTCATTCTGGACCGATCGTAGCCTCTCCGGGCTCTCACTGGATCCCATCCTGTCACTCTCCGACGAAGGGGAAACAACGATGAGTGAGCCGATCCTGTCGCTCTCCGGCGAAGCGGCTACACCCTCTGCACTCCGGTTCAGTGTATCTGAACATTAAGCGATGTCATGACCTGAATCGTCGGTCGATCATAGCCTCTCCGGGCTCTTATCGAATCCTGATCCAATCACTCTCCGTGAATAGGAAACGATGCTTAAGTGAGTTGATCCTGTCGCTCTCCGGCGAAGCAACTCACTTCTTGCACTCCGGTTCAGTGAATCTGAACATTAAGCGATGTCATGGCCTAAATCGTGGGCCGATCATAGCCTCTCCGGGCTCTTATCGAATCCTGATCCAATCACTCTCCGGTGAATAGGAAACGATGCTTAAGTGAGTTGATCCTGTCGCTCTCCGGCGAAGCAACTCACTTCTTGCACTCCGGACCCTGCCTCTCCGGGTAGGATCATAAAGCGATCATGTTTATATTGATATTTAATGTTTATCCTTTAACTCTCCGGTCAAAGGTTTATTTTAATAAGTGTTTCTTTATTAAATTCAAATCCTAGATGTTCAATCTCAAACACCAGGAAAAACAAGACAGTGCCTCTCCGGGCGGAGCGGTCTATTTCCATCTCAGAGCATGCCTAGGGATCTCTCCGGTTCCCGTACATGAGTAAGTGGGATAGCCGTTTTATTTTGGAAATCAAATCTAAGAAAACTAATCGACCAGAGTCCAAATCTTGAACTTGGCCCTTGCCATCACAATCAGTTGATGACGAGTCGTGATCCCGATCCAGGATCATTCCTGTTTGGTTGATGCGGTAGTTGTTCGGGTCTAACCGCCGTCGTACGTTCTCTGACATACTACGGCAATCTACCACTCCTAGCATGTTCTTCCACCTCATCCTTCAGGTGGCGGCATTCATCGGTAGTGTGCCCATCCAGCTCATGGAATAGGCAGTACTTTCCAGTCCTACGTTCCCGCTTCGTGGGATCTCTCCTGGGTGGTTTTCGATAGGGGAGTTGCCCCCGAGTTTCGGTGTAAATTCGTTCCAGTCCTGCCACTAAGTCTGTGTATTGCCTGAATCTGGGCTCTCGGAATTTCTTCCGTTTATCAGGACCATCATGTGCATCATCCTGCTTTCTCTTTCCTTTGTCTGCCTTGGACTGTTCCCTGGCGGTTCCTTCGCCTTGTGCAACATTTATTTCCTGCCTCTCGGCTCGTGATTCCTCTAATCGAATGAATTTTTCAGCTTCATGGAAAAACTCTCCAAGATCTTGCGGTGGATCTTTAGTCAAAGAGTCTTTGAATTCGGTGCCTTCTCCAACTCCTGCCACTGCCGCCATCAAAATCATCGATGGGTCCGGGCGATCTACAGAAGTCACCGTCACATTAAATCGTAACAAAAAATCTTTTATGGACTCTCCAGTCCTTTGTTTTATTGATGCCAAAGTCATCACGCTCTTAGGTCGCGTCACGTGAACCCTAAACTGCTTCATGAAGCAATCCACAAGCTCGCCCCATGTCCTGATTGATCCGGTTTCTAGCTGCCTAAACCAAAGCGCAGCCAAATCTGATAAGAATAAGGGGAAACATCGTGCCATCACTTCTTCGGATGCTCCCAGCACTTCCATGTGTCTGATATATCTGGTGATATGCATGGTCGGGTCTGACTTTCCGTCATAAGGATTCAGCGTTGGTAGTTTGAACTTTGGAGGGTTCCTTGCATTCCTGATATTCGGAGCGAACGGACTCCGACTAACTTCTTCCAATCCTCCTCCTGAAAACCCTCCTCTCATGAGTCGTCTCACTAGGCCAATCATTCTTTCATCTCCATCTAGGGGTTGCCTCCTTGTCATGTCTCTGTCTTGCCCTCCGAGTCTTGTAGGGAATTCTGGTACGTACTCTTCGGGTGGCTCGTTAGCATTTGTGTTGGCCCTAGCCGGTTGAGCTTCTTCCAAAGGTCCTTCTGCGTCGGATCTTGCGGGCCTGCCCCCAAGCCCTTGTTGATTGCCTTCTAGTTCTGTATTCTGTCCTCCATTGGGTTCCATAGCCCTAGCTCCTTGTTCCACATTCACAGCCGCTGTAGCTGGTCCAAGGTTCTGTGTTCCTGCAGCTCTCATCTATTCGAAGAAATTCTGCAGCATCTCTTGTTGGCTTTTCATCATTCTTTCCTGCATTAGGTTATTCATAGCCTCCATCTCATCTCTAGTAATGTAGATCGAAGCTTGTCCTTCTCCAGCGCCAGAGGATGCTTCTTGACTTCCTCCCTGTTGGCTCCTCTCAGCTCTTTGTTTTTTACTTGTTTGTCGAGTCATTGTAGAGTCAAATCTGAATCCTTAAAATCTTAAATCTAAACTTTGAATCTGGTGTAGCGGGTGCTAGTTGTTCTCAGTGAAAGCACCAAAGTGTTTGCACCCAAAATGGTCACAAACCCCAAGTGTAGTGAAAGCACCAGCGTATGAATACGAATCAACAGTATTCACACACAAATCACAGATCTAAGCAAGTAACAATCAGCAATCAAGAAATAATGAACAATGACACACAATTTATAGTGGTTCGGCTATCTCCGGCCTACGTCCACTTCAAGGTTTTTATGATTTTATTGCTCGATGCTTGAATATTACAATTTCTATGTTGTATTACAACTGATTTGCTGAACTAAGTCTGAATCTAAGGCAGCAATGATGATCTGGAGTAAATCTGGCAGAATCTGGGCGCTCTTTAGCTCTCAAAATTGTCCGACCTCTTTTCTGAATGACCAGGGGCTCTATTTATAGGTGTTGGAGGCTGATATTTCGCCTAAAATGAAGTGAGACCAGTTCTGGTATGTCAGGGGGCCCACATGCCCGCTTTATGGAAATCCGGGCCCACACCGGGATCGATTCGACCCTAGGTTCGAATCGATCAAGAAATTGTCCAATCAAGCTGAAATTTGGTGTGGACATTCTTCAACATGTGCTCAAGCTTCTGTGAAAATTTCATAGCATTTGGATGTGTAGATCTCAAGTTATGATCGATTCAAGGTTGTATTTCTGGATGCAGCGTTCTGTTCGAATCGATTACGTTTGAATCGATTGCTTCGACTCGATCATGGCACGCGTGCTCGTGGTGATGTGGCGCGCAATCTTCGAGTCGATCCTCCTTTTTCTCCGAGTTTTACTGAGTCGTGGCCGGGGTTTTAGCTATGTAGACGTGGTGGGTTCGAGGTGATCGATTCGAAGACATGCTTCCTTCGAATCGATCTGGATAACCTTCAGTCGATGGATACGAAGACCCCACTGTTTGAAGGGATTTGAAGGTGGGAACATTCCAATGGATTCAGGCTACTGGATTCGAACAAAGGCTTGCTCAATGGAGTCGAAGCAAGGCGTATCCTGATGGGTTCGAAGCAAGGCTCGTCGTGATCGATTCGAGGCAAAGGATTGATCGATGGATTCGAAGCTACGGTCCTTTTCATGGATTCGAACTATGTTCTCATGGATGGATTCGAACCAATGATGTCTTAAGTCGATTCGAACATAAGCCCTGCCGATGAATATAAAGTAAATCGAGTCGAACCAGGTGGAGTCGAAACTGATGGATTCGACTCATATGGGTGCGAACCCGAGGTTATGTTTTCCACTTGCTCCGATGATATCTTGAGCGTGCGACCTCGGATTGACTTGATATTTGGAACGTCGACTTTCTCGGCTCTGCTTGACACGTCTTGTCAATTGTAGCCCGATCCGGACTCGGACAAAATTCATCGATATCCGTGGTGAACCTGCGATGCACAATCGATGTTCATGACTAATAATCATTGATTTTCAGTTAATCTTTGGGTATCTCGGCTTTGCCAAAAGTTGGGATAACAATATACATACCGTAACTAGATATGAATATATCTTAAAACATATGTACTTTAAGCTTATAAACTTTTATATATAAACTCTTAATAAACTGTAAAACAGATTTGAACAAAAGTACATTTTCAAATCATATAGAATAAACTGTAAAATATATATATATATATACACACAACCAGCAATTATATAAATAAATAAACTTATACACTATTATATAAAACAAAACATATACATATCATCACTTAAACTAACATATATATCTACACTACTAATATAATATACTGATACAAAATGTAACAACCTGTTTGCTGATTTGAAATTTGATTATCGTATTTGTTAATCGAATATTTCTTGATTTAAAATTTGATTATCGTTTTTGATAATCGAATATTTGTTTATTTGAAATTTGATTACCGTTTTTGATAATCGAATATTTGTTGATTTGAAATTTGATTATCGTTTTTGATTATCGAATATTTGCTGATTTAAAATTTGATTATCGTTTTTGATAATCGAATATTTGCTGATTTGAATTTTGATTATCGTATTTGATAATCGAATATTTGCTGATTTAAAATTTGATTACCGTTTTGATGATTGGAGATTAGCCAGTTTTGATGATTTTGAGATTTCCTAGTCTCGAATTGATCCCAGAGTATGCTGATTTTATTGAATTGCTATTTTCTATCTATCTTTGTTAATAGTTAGAGTTTGCTGATTATGAAGTTTGTGTTTTCTAGTTAATTGTTGAATAACTAGATATTGGCAGCTTTGCGAATTGTGATTTGTGCTTTCTAATTATCTTTGTTGATAATTAGATTTTTGCTGTTTTCTAATTATTGTATCGGTAATTAGATATTGCTATTTTGTGATTTCTGGATTTAAATTATCTAGTTGATAATTAAATATTGCTGAAAATTGCGTTTATCCAGTTTTGTTGTTTTCTGATTATCTTTTGATAGTTAGATTTTGTTGAGAATTTGTGAATTTTCTTTTATGAAATTAAAAGATTTCTTTGGCATTTGAATACTCGACTTTTATTTTTCTAGCTTAACCAGTTTATGTTAGAAAAGTAATTGTTATTGACGACCTTAATTATGAAATTTGCGGGGATGCAATTTTTTTATAAGGAGGGGAGTCTGTAACAACCCGAGATTTCGCAATTATTTTGTTATCGTCAAATGACGATTAAAATTGCTGGCTAATTGCTGTTGGAGTTTTAATCGGTTGAATTCTTTTAAAAATTGAGTTGAAATTCTTTTGATAATTTGATAAAGGGTATGTGGGCTTTCAAATTAATTCGGGTCGTTCCCTTTTCAATTAATTCGACCCGTTCCCTTTTGTTGAGATAAGGGTTGTACTCGTTCCTCTTTTCATTCCTTTAGCCAAACCCTAAAACTAAATAATCGAAACAAATGGTGGTCTCGTCTTTTAAACTAGGGCTTGCTCAGTCTCGTTCCGCTGTGAAAAATTTGGGGGCTTTCGATCTTCGTCCCTCTCTGAAGCTTAGAGCTTTTCGAAGCGTCGTTTTTATTCGATCGAATGAATGATGGGGTGTTCGCCTGTTGCCTTGCTCAATCCAAAGGTCGTCGCTCGCAGCTCCTTGATTTGCGTCGAAAAATGTGAGTAATTCTATTTACTCACATCTAATTCATTCATAGTAGAGTGTGTAGATAGTTTGATTGTGTTTCATTGTTGATGATTTCTTTGATTTTATCAATTTCGTACAAATTCGTTTACTTGAATCGACGATGTTGTTTTCGTTCTTGTTCGACTTTGGCCATCCTTCGGCCATTTGACTATGTTTATGCGATTACATGACTTGAGAATTTTTCGGCCATTTAATTTCATTAGATTGCGTTTGATGTTTTCTCAGACTTACTCTAATGTAAATATTTTGATGACTTCGGCATTAACTCTGATTTTGAATCTCACCCCTTAATTATGTTCACGGTCCGGTGGTAATATCAATTGTTTTCGGCTTCACTTGACATCGTGAAAATGCGTTTCACTGTTTGACATGGTTTTACATTCTTTGGAATATTAGTACCTCTCTTGTTTATGCAAGTTTGGTCGTACTACATACCTATGCAGTACGCTGTTCGACTTCGTATACTTGGTCCTTGACCATTTCCGAGTTTGTTTCTTTTGAACTGTTTTCTGCAATAATTGTTTCTAATTGCAATTGTTGGAGAGATACTCCACTTGTTCAACTGCATGTCTGCACTAGGTGTAGCTTGTTAATGCGTGCATGTTCCTTGTTGCCACCTCTATTTCACCTTTGTTCCGGTTGTAATTATTATTTTGCTACATCATGCTTGGGCAACCCTATCTGTGCATGTTTGTCACCTGATCTGGTATACCTGATGTCGTTGTCTTCATTTAGCATTTGGATTTGTTTGTGTACTTCACAGCTATATGTGCTTATTGTATATATTGGTTGTCGTGCACTGGTTATCTGCACATCATTGTATAATTCGAAGTCTGATTCAAGTTGCAGTAATACTGCTTGCATTTGGTTTGTTGTCCACTGGTGCATTATGTTGCACCCCTTTTGTTGTCTTCATGTACATGCCGAGTCTCGTTAACCTTACTAGTATACTGTTGGTTCACGTTGCCTTCACTTGCATACCCACTTGCAATATTTAGTTTCATGTTTTTCGAGTACCACTGCATACTATGTGCCACTCCGGCAGTTGCAGTTCATTTACATATGCTGGACTGTTCATTGAGGTGTTGTAGCTGCTATCCATTTTGGTTGTTGCAGTGTTATTATATTCACTTGGTGGCATTTGGTTTGCATACCATTTGCACTGTGCAGCCTTATCCACTGCTGCATTTGTTTTGATAGTTTCATCTGAATTTTTGGTTGCAGTCTCGCCCTTGTGACCTTGAGGTGGCTGCAGTTTTGTTGCAGTTTGCCCTTGTGTTCGTGTGGTGGCTGCCGTACATCTGATTTTAGTAGTTTGCACTGTATTTGGTTCTTGTGTCATGATGTGTATCTGTGCATAATGTCGTTGCTTCAGTTTGATTTACTAGTGCATTCTGTTATTCCTATTTGTGCTGGCTAGAGCTTTGCTTTGAGATATACTCTCTGTTCTCAGATGTGTATCTGATTTTGGCGAGGCAGTACACGTGTGCGTGTACTGCAGCCAAATCAGAATTTGACGTTTTAAATTGATTGATTTCAATGGATGAAATTGTTTCGTGTTGCCGATTCAATATTTTGATATTGTGTTTTGCTTTGGTGATTGGATCATTTTGTTGTTGTTAAATTATCTATTTGATAATTAGGTTATGAGTTCTAATTATTTATTAATCATTAGATTTTGTTGTTAATTGCCGTTTAGGCAATTCGGATGTTTTCTAAATTATCTTCATTAATGATCTTTTCATTTACCTTTGTTGATGATTGGATTCTGCCGATTTGTTGTTTAACACTGTTAAGTGTTATATTTACCATTATCCGATTTTTTTATTAAAAGAGTCGGATATACGAGATTTCTGTGACTGTCGTCTATTCGTTATTTGATTATTATTGCTTCTGTGCATTAATAACTGAGTTTTAATTAGACTGACCCGTGTATTATTTTCTTTTGAATTTAATACTCGTGTCAGACCCGAGTTATTTCAGGTTGTAGATTTCCTGCTTTGAGTTGCTGTTTGAGCTATGAAGACTTTTCACATCTTTTGGGAGTAGTCGTGTCATAATATAGGTTGATATGTATTCATGTACATTAGTTGATAATGTATTTGTATATATAACTTCCAGAGTCGACTGTTGTAGTTGTATCATATGTATTGTGTCAACTGTATTGTAACTGACATCAGTTATATATATATGAGATCTTTTGTTATTGGTGTTCCGCATTCTTTCTGTATCTGTGTTATTATTATATATATTGTCCTAAACTATTATGAACCATCGTAGTTTGTTTTATACTGGTAATTGGGTATGTCGATGGGAGTGAATAAATAAGCGATGAAAAATGAAAAATATATATCACTCCTATCAAGGTAACCAATATTAGTGTAAGGCCAACTACGGATGGTCGCTCCTATCCAGCCTTATTCTTCGTAATAACAGACAGTATTTCTTTTAATACTCTTTGTTATTGTGAGCATAGAGGTGGGGCGTCACAGTTGGTATCAGAGCTTGGGGTTTATGGACATAATATAAAACATAACTTAGATGGAACATATGTTACAACTATTGGTCGATGTTTTATTTGTGCTTTGAGTCAAAACTAAAGTTTTGAAATTTTGGTGGAATTTTTAAATATCTTTATTTAAAAATAAAAGTGAAATTGTGTTTTGTTGATTTAATTATATTGTGTTCTGATGATTTGATTAAATTGTGTTCTGTTAATCAGAGTGCGCAGCGGAAACAGTGAAACTGTCTCCGCTGAGTACAACTGATAATCTTTTTGATTTAAAAATCAAAATATGAAATTGAAATAAATTTCATTTGCTGTTTACATAGCTGTGTTTATTTTGTTTCTTTGAGAATTTTGAATCCGAATTGAGGATTCGAAGCGTTTGCAGTTATGTGATTTTTATTGAGATTTTTGTTGGTTTTCTTTTATGCTAATCATATATTGATTAGATTTTGTTGTTTTGAATTACCTTCAATGAAGATACATTCGAATGATTTCTTTGTTTATTTTGTAGTACGTGCAAATTTGAGTTGTACGTTACTGCATTTATTTTACGTTGAACCGATGCTTGGTTATGAAACATATTTTGTTGCCGTTACCTTTATAACGGGATTTTTACACTAGTGCTATATTTTGAAGCACGGTGTGTAGTTGACAATTTTAATGAATGAAAATTCGCTCGTGTTACATTTTGGTGTAAATTATTTTGATGAGATTTTGACATTTAAAAATTACTGTCGCTTTGGCTTCAGTAACCGTCAAATTTTTAAAAGTGGATTTTCAAGCGGTTATTCCAAAATGCTGATTCTGAGATTCGTTTTACGATGTTCTGGGGAAGTACAATTTTTCTTTTCGAAATTGTTACTAACATTGCTGCTTTAATCATGTGATTGGAAAATCGTTTTAAAATGAAAAATTGTTTTATAAAATTTTACAGTTTGCGCTTTCAAAAGAATGAGGAAGCGACTTAAACGATTCAGCAAAATCGAGGACTATGACCCCTTTCTTTTACTGATTCGCTTAACTCCGGACTTGTTCAGTTGAGAATGTGAATTGTTATTTGTATAAAATAAATAAAAATTGTTTTCAGAAATTTTACAGTTTGCGCTTTCAAAAGAATGAGGAAGCGATTTAAACGTTTCAGCAAAATCGAGGACTATGACCCTTTTCTTTTACTGATTCGCTTAATTCCGGACTTGTCCGTTTGAGAATGTAAAGTGTATTTTTACAAAATACACAATTTTGCACTTTTAAGGAAACGATGAAGAGAATCAAACAGTTTAGTAAAACACGTGGTATGGGACATGTGCGTTTGCTATTTCGGTTAATTCCGGACTCGTTAATTGAAATATCTGCTGTTTTGATGATTTTGATGATTTTACACTTTCAAGGAAACGATGAAGAGAATTAAATGATTTAGTAAAACTCGTGGTTATGGGACATGTGCGTTTACTATTTTGGTTAATTCCGGACTCGTTAATTGAAATATTTGATGATTTCGTGTGCTTTCGAGCCACTATGAGGACCTTCGGGTCATTTGTTGGACCTTCGGGTCAAATACCAGTACTAGACCTTCGGGTCATTTGTTGGACCTTCGGGTCATTTATTGGGCGCCAAAATTATGTTGAGTACTTGGTAGGCTTCGGCCATTTGTTGATGCACGTGCGGCGAATTAAAAACTCGCCATCTGATGGGATCGATCCAAGCTTTTATGTTGATTTTCTAGTCTTCTTAATTGATTTCTAGATATTTGTTGTTTTTAATTATCTGCAGGTAATTAGATATCTGATGTTATGAGGTTTAATTATCATATCGGTAATTAAATATTTGTTGATATGAGTTCTGATTATCGTTTTTGATAATCGGATATTTGTTGTTTCTAATTATCGCTTGTGATAATTAGATATTTGTTGATTCTGATTAGCGTTTTTGATAATCGAATATTTGTTGATTTGAGATTTGATTATCATTTTTGACAATCGAATATTTGTTGATTTGAGATTTGATTATCATTTTTGATAATCGAATATTTGTTGATTTGAGATTTGATTATCGTATTCGATAATCGAATATTTGCTGATTTGAAATTTGATTATTGTAACAACCCGGCATTTCGTACCCACTTAATTATCGTCTCTTGACGATTTAATCTGGTTGCTAATAGCTACTGGCATTTTAATCGAATTGAAATTCAGGGATAAAATTTTGTTTAAAAGGGGTTGTGGGCTTTACAAATCATCTTGATCCATTCTTTCTTAGTGCCGTATTCATCAAAGACAACCCGTCCCCATTCCCCTTTTCATTCATTTGCGTTTCAACCCTAAATCGAAAAGAAAATTGAAAATGGCGGCTACCTGTTCTTCTCGACCGTTCCTCCTTTCAATTAGGGCTTCGTTCGATTCTGTGTACCGTGACGTCGACTTGCTCGAGCGAGAGATGGGTCGCGTTCAGCTGCCTCGTCGAGAAATGGTGAGTAAACTTGTACTCACATCTAATTCAATTCTCCAGTGCGTGTTTTTGGGTTTGAGTTTATATGGGTTCGAAATCCTGTTTTCTCGTTCGTATATTCTATGTTGAATTCGTCTTTGGCTGTTCGATATTGTTTGGATGATTGCGATGAATTCTAACCTTTTCCATATGCGTATATTTGATTTCTTCTGACTTTGCTTGGCCACCACAGTATGATATACTCGGCTTTGACATTTTTTTTGGTATCATACTCGTCGACATTGCTATCCTCTTCACTGTGAGTTTACTCACATCTATTTCATACTTCAGATGTTTGATTTCCTTGGCTTGAGATTTTATTGAACTGTGCTTCGATACTCTAATTTATTAAGAGAATGGTGTCGACCTTATTGGTTTCGACTATACTCTTTACTGCCTCTGGTAGTATTTTTATCCTTGTTCGATTTTATTTGTTGTTTCATAACCTCGGCCATTAACTGTTGTTTCCATGTTCGATCACTAAGCACTTGTCATGTTGCATACTTCCTGTTGCACTGAGTTTTGATATCACTTGAACCTTAGTGTAGTTGTGTTGCTTTTGGTTCACTATTTTCATCACTGGTCTTTGATGTTTGGACAGACCTGGACTTTGATGTTGTTATGGTTTAGTTTGTTAGTCGAGTTGCCTACATATGCTCTTATAGTCGAGTCTGCATATGTGTATTTTGTAGCAGCTTGGTCTAGCACTTGTATTTAATCTGGATTCTTTTGGGGTCCAGTTCCACTCTGGTTTATGTTTTGATTTCTGAGACAGTTTTGACTTGTTTCAGTTTGAAGATTTGTCTGGTTACAAAACTATTTCTTGTCCCTGGTCTAGATGGTGCACTGTTACACTATCATCTAGTTGATTTGTTTTGCATCCATATACTTGAGTCTTTGCCTTTTGGTCTGCATCATTGTTTCACCTGTACCCACTGTATTCTGATGATCTATATGCTTCTTAAGTCACTGTTACATATATCACTCTAGCTTGACCTGAGTTGCATTTTCATGTAGTCTGTGCATTAACTAGTGTTGTTTCAGTACTTCATTTGTTAGTACATATCATCTTATCTTGGTTAGTTGTAATCATAGTGGCATGCATCTGTTTGCATCTTGTAATTGCATTCCATTCAGTTGCACTGAGCTCTGTGTAGTTACCACTGTTTCAAGTATGTGGCCTTCATGTATGCTTGTCTCTGGTCTCTATCGTCTCCATTTTGCATTCTGATTTCATTGTAAACTTTGGCTCTGGCCATCTATCCTTCAGTGCTTGCTTTGATCATTTTTGTAGTCTGCACATTGCATACTTGATGGATCTGTCCACCGTTCCGGTTGGTTGTACATTATTTGATGGCTTCGGCCGTAGCACTGATTCTTATAATGTTGATGTATTTGTTCGAACTAAGCACTGGTTCACTTTGTAATTTCGACTTGTCTTGCTTTCACCTGGACTTGGGTGAACTGATGCGTAGTCATGTCTGCCCTTTCTTGTTGCTGTCTTTAGCTGTTCATGTTCCTATGCTTTGCCTAAGTTTACATTGATGCTGTAGCCTTTGTGATTTTCACTGCACATTTTCCTATGCTTGTTGATGCTTATGTTGTAGCTTCACTTGTATCTCTTGTGATATCTTTTGAGTCTGTTTACTTTCTGACCATCAGACTTGGGTTTCACTGTTACATGTTCATATTGCTGCTATGCACTAATAACTGAGTTTGAATTAGACTGACCCGTGTATTATTTTCTTTTGAATTTAATACTCGGGTCAGACCCGAGTTATTTCAGGTTGTAGATTTCTTGTTTTGAGTTGCTGTTCGGGATATGAAGACTTTTTATATCATCTGAAGTAGTCTTCGTCGTTTTGTAGAAGTCGTGTCATTGTATAGGATGATGTGTATTCATGTACATTATTTGATAATGTATTTGTATATACAACTTCCAGAGTCGACAGTTGTAGTTGTATCATATGTACCGTGTCAAATGTATTGTAACTGACATCAGTTATTATATATATATGAGACTTTTTTGTTCCATCTGTGTTCCGCATTTATGTTATCTGTGTTATCTTTATATCTATTGTCCTAAACTATTATAGCCACTGTGTAGTAGCTTTGAGTTTGTATCGGTATGTCGGATTTCCTCCTGAAATAGAAATGCATGTTTTACTATCTGACATATCCGTGCTCGCACAAAGCAATTACACGGATGGTCGCTCCTCAACAGCCTTATTCTCCGTGCTAGTTGACAGCATTACACCATAGTGTTCTTGGCTAGCGTGGGCATAGAGGTGGGGCGTCATAGCTTGGTATCAGAGCCTGGGGTTTAGGACAATTATAAAACATAACTTAGATGGAGCATATGTTACAACTATTTGTCGATATTTTATCTCTCATCTTTGCCTATGTTTGATTTTGATTTCGTGAAAGTATTTTTGGCTTCTGCCTCCGTTTGCTTTACGAACTCAAGTTGGGTTTTTGATGATGAAGATTTTGTTCTTGTGTTTTCGGCTTTGAATTGATTTAGCCGATGTTGATTTTGTTCGAATCTCAGCAATTTTGAACTTGATATTTTGTGTTTTCCTCGGCTTGATTTCCATTCGACTTCGGTCACTTTGTTTTTGTGAAGTGGCTAATTTCTTGATTTCCAAGACTCTGACTTTGTTTGCCGTTGGATTCTTTGATGATGATGTTGATTCATTTTGTACTCGACTGCGGCCATTAATTGTTGACTTCGACATTGACTTGATTCTTACTTTTGTTGAAGTCATTTATGCATTTCTGCTCGTTTTGCTTTGTTTTTCCAATTGATAATCGATTCTTCTTTTCCAGTTAGTTGTTATCACTTTTGTCGACTTTGATAACTTCTACTTTCGGAATTCTTGGGTATGTCTACTTTGATAAATTTGGAATCGAATTCTTTGGATTTTATTCACATCTTCAAATGTGAGTTTTAGTGAATTGATTTGGTTTCCAAAATTTAATCGATTCGTGATCATTTCCCCCGATTGGTTGCTATCATTTATTAGCAACTTTAATGACATTTTCTTCGGGATTTTTGTGAACATACTTTTTGATGGAGTCGATATCGATTTCTTTGGATCTATTCACATCTTTGTATGTGAATTCTTGTGATTGATTGTTTCTACAATCATTTTTGTGATTTGTCACTTTAAAAATATAAAGGTTTTCTATACTAGTAGTAAATATCAAAATCCTTTTCTCCAAACAATTTCAAAACTATTTTACTACAAAGCTCTTTTTCTTAAACCGTTTTCCAATCTATTGGTATATACAAGCCTTTATTTCACTCATATGAGAAATTGAATTAAACGGCCTAGTAAAACAAGTGGTATGAAACGCTTGCGTTTACTTCGTCGGTTAACTCCTGGACTTGTTCGATTGAACCTTTTGTGACAATTTCCAAGTGAAGATCTACAGTTTGTTCGTAAATATTTAAGTTAAGCAAGTGGTTATGGGACATGAAGCTAAACTCATATATTTACTAGCTTAGTGTAATTGACACTTCTCGTTGATCATGACGATCATTTTATGATTTAGACTAGCAATTGTGCGATGTCTCTTTGTTTGCACGGTTAGACTAGACCTCATCGGTGTGATTCCGTCTCACACATATCTCTTGGGCTTTGAGGATTGTCTAGACATCATTTGTGTGATTCCGTCTCACACATATTTCTTTCTCTGCACGGTTAGACTAGGCCTCATCGGTGTGATTCCGTCTCACACATATCTCTTGGGCTTTGAGGATTGTCTAGACACCATTTGTGTGATTCCATCTCACACATATTGCACGGTTAGACTAGACCTCATTGGTGTGATTCCGTCTCACACATATCTCTTGGGCTTTGAGGATTGTCTAGACACCATTTGTGTGATTCCGTCTCACACATATTTCTTTCTCTGCACGGTTAGACTAGGCCTCATCGGTGTGATTCTGTCTCACACATATCTCTTGGGCTTTGAGGATTGTCTAGACACCATTTGTGTGATTCCGTCTCACACATATTGCACGGTTAGACTAGACCTCATCGGTGTGATTCCGTCTCACACATATCTCTTGGGCTTTGAGGATTGTCTAGACACCATTTGTGTGATTCCGTCTCACACATATTTCTTTGTTGCACGGTTAGACTAGGCCTCATCGGTGTGATTCCGTCTCACACATATCTCTTGGGCTTTGAGGATTGTCTAGACACCATTTGTGTGATTCCGTCTCACACATATTGCACGGTTAGACTAGACCTCATCGGTGTGATTCCGTCTCACACATATCTCTTGGGCTTTGAGGATTGTCTAGACACCACTTGTGTGATTCCACTCACACATACCTTTTTGCTTTTTGGTTAGCCTAGACCTCAATCTGTGTGATTTCGACTCACACATATAGGGTAGCTCCCCATGGTCTTCGGACCATCATGTGATAGGCCTCTTTCTCTTTTTGGGATTTCTGGATTTCTTGTGATGATTTCTAGAATTTGTGCTTCACCAATTTTCATAATTTATATTGATAAGTTTTATCAATTTTTGTGCATTGATGAATTCATGTGTTATTGACTTGTTATGAATACAGGTTTAGGGTATGATATCCCTTTCTATCTTTGAGAAGATTCTTGTAACATTTTTGATGAATGAAAATTCATTGGTATTATATTTTGATGCCAGTTATTTTGATGAGATTTTGACGTGTTAACTTCATTAACCATCAATTTTTGAAATGGATTTACAAGCGGTTCTCCCGCAATTCTGATTTTGTTGTCCGTTTTTACTGTACTTTGAGAAGTGCAACTTCCTTATCAAAGTTGCTACTGAAATTGCTAATTTAATCACGTGTTTTCAAAATTCTTTATTTTTAAAAGTTGTTTCAAAAATATAAATTAAAAATTGTTTTCAAAATTTTTATAGTTTACATTTTCAAAAGAACGAGGAAGCGATTTAAACGTTTCAGCAAAATCGAGGACTATGACCTCTTTTTTTACTGATTCGTTTAATTCCGGACTTGTCCGTTTGAGAATGTGAAATGTTATTTTTTTAAAAGCACACAATTTTTCACTTTCAAGGAAACGATAAAGAGATTTGAACGATTTAGCAAAAGTACGGAGTATGGAACCATACTTTTACTACTTCGGTTAATTCCGGACTCGTTAATTGAATAATTGTGATTTCTGATTATCGTTTTTGATAATCGGATATTTCTAATTTCTGATTATCGTTTTTGATAATCAGATATTTCTGATTTCTGATTATCTTTTTGATAATCAGATATTTGGGAGATTTGATTATCATTTGTGATAATCGGATATTTGTGATTTCTGATTATCGTTTTTGATAATCGGATATTTGTGTTTTCTGATTATCTATTTGATAGTTAGATTTTGTTGAAAATTTATGAATTTCTTTTATGAAATTAAAAGATGATTTTGTGATTGTATTGCCCATTGAGTGCTTTAAGAATTCTGGTCGATGCGCTTGATCAACGTTATCGATAGGAATCTCCTAAACGCTTTGATGAGACAATCAGACACAGTAAATTGAATTGTAAAATGCAAATTTTTCTGAAAAGATAATTACATAAAGTAAATTATAAATCTTGAAAATTTAGCTTTTTCGGGAAAGAATATTATTTGAAACAACCCTTTTTCGATACTTCTATCCTTGCGATTCCCGAGGGGAACCAAGTCATTATCTTTTTGGACCAATGCTAATCGTATTGGTTTGGATGTCGTTCTCTTGTAAAAGAGAACGTGCTACCTTTTGTGCTTCTAAATCATTAATGACTATTGAGACTAGATATGCCACTCATGATCTGGTGCTCGTGGCTATTGATTTGGCATTATTACTTTTGGGTGAGAAATTGTTCTCTACCCTGATCATAAATTTTGGGAATATTTATTTCTCATAAGGAACTTAATGTTCGTCAAACACGTTCAAGCTTACTCTTTCATGCCCTATATGGTGAACTTCCTATCTCAAATTTCTTCATTTTGTGACGTTAGGTTCTTATGGTTGTTACCTTTTTCCCACTTATCCCTTAGGATTGCGAGGACACAATTTCTTTAAGGAGGGGAGTCTGTAACAACGCGGCATTTCGTACCCACTTAATTATCGTCTCTTAACGATTTAAGCTGGTTGCTAATAGCTACTGGCATTTTAATTGAATTGAAATTCAGGGATAAAATTTTGTTTAAATGGGTTGTGGGCTTTACAAATCATCTTGATCCATTCTTTCTTGGTGCCGTATTCATCAAAGACAACCCGTCCCCATTCCCCTTTTCATTCATTTGCGTTTCAACCCTAAATCGAAAAGAAAATTGAAAATGGCGGCTACCTGTTCTTCTCGACCATTCCTCCTTTCAATTAGGGCTTCGTTCGATTCTGTGTACCGTGACGTCGACTTGCTCGAGCGAGAGATGGGTCACGTTCAGCTGCCTCGTCGAGAAATGGTGAGTAAACTTGTACTCACATCTAATTCAATTCTCCAGTGCGTGTTTTGGGGTTTGAGTTTATATGGGTTCGAAATCCTGTTTTCTCGTTCATATATTCTATGTTGAATTCGTCTTTGGCTGTTCGATATTGTTTGGATGATTGCGATGAATTCTGACCTTTTCCATATGCGTATATTTGATTTCTTCTGACTTTGCTTGGCCACCACAGTATGATATACTCGGCTTTGACATTTTTTTTGGTATCATACTCGTCGACATTGCTATCCTCTTCACTGTGAGTTTACTCACATCTATTTCATACTTCAGATGTTTGATTTCCTTGGCTTGAGATTTTATTGAACTGTGCTTCGATACTCTAATTTATTAAGAGAATGGTGTCGACCTTATTGGTTTCGACTATACTCTTTACTGCCTCTGGTAGTATTTTTATCCTTGTTCGATTTTATTTGTTGTTTCATAGCCTCGGCCATTAACTGTTGTTTCCATGTTCGATCACTAAGCACTTGTCATGTTGCATACTTCCTGTTGCACTGAGTTTTGATATCACTTGAACCTTAGTGTAGTTGTGTTGCTTTTGGTTCACTATTTTCATCACTGGTCTTTGATGTTTGGACAGACCTGGACTTTGATGTTGTTATGGTTTAGTTTGTTAGTCGATTTGCCTACATATGCTCTTATAGTCGAGTCTGCATATGTGTATTTTGTAGAAGCTTGGTCTAGCACTTGTATTTAATCTGGATTCTTTTGGGGTCCAGTTCCACTCTGGTTTATGTTTTGATTTCTGAGACAGTTTTGACTTGTTTCAGTTTGAAGATTTGTCTGGTTACAAAACTATTTCTTGTCCCTGGTCTAGATGGTACACTGTTACACTATCATCTAGTTGATTTGTTTTGCATCCATATACTTGAGTCTTTGCCTTTTGGTCTGCATCATTGTTTCACCTGTACTCACTGTATTCTGATGATCTGTATGCTTCTTAAGTCACTGTTACATATATCACTCTAGCTTGACCTAAGTTGCATTTTCATGTAGTCTGTGCATTAACTAGTGTTGTTTCAGTACTTCATTTGTTAGTACATATCATCTTATCTTGGTTAGTTGTAATCATAGTGGCATGCATCTGTTTGCATCTTGTAATTGCATTCCATTCAGTTGCACTGAGCTCTGTGTAGTTACCACTGTTTCAAGTATGTGGCCTTCATGTATGCTTGTCTCTGGTCTCTGTCGTCTCCATTTTGCATTCTGATTTCATTGTAAACTTTGGCTCTGGCCATCTATCCTTCAGTGCTTGCTTTGATCATTTTTGTAGTCTGCACATTGCATACTTGATGGATCTGTCCACCATTCCGGTTGGTTGTACATCATTTGATGGCTTCGGCCTTAGCACTGATTCTTATAATGTTTATGTATTTGTTCGAACTAAGCACTGGTTCACTTTGTAATTTCGACTTGTCTTGCTTTCACCTGGACTTGGGTGAACTGATGCGTAGTCATGTCTGCCCTTTCTTGTTGCTGTCTTTAGCTGTGACATCCCGGAAATTTTGTCAATATCAATCTGTGATAGAAATTAAATTGATATGATCATAATTGTTAATAAGATTTGGATTGATCCAATAATTTTCTTTTAAATAAATATTTGACTAATAATTTATCTTTTAAAAGCTGATAAATTGTTTTCTATTTATAATGTGTGTATATATATATGTATATATTGTAAATAGACAAGATCTGTTTTAAAATTAATAAATAAAGATATGCTTCTAATTCTAATATTTTTGGTAATTTGTAAATTAAATTTAATATTTAATAAATTACCATTTGGCTTAAAAATACTCAAGGTAAAGGTTAAATTTGTTAAAAATGATTTTAGCTTGAATTTGAATTTAACAAAGGTTGTTTTGTTCTTATTTTAAATATAGTTGATAAATAAGTAATTTATTTTAGAGAGATAATTTCTTTATAAATTATTTTAGTTTGATAATGAGTTTTATTTATAATATAATATCTTTACAAATAGATTTTTAAATAAATGGAATTTGTTATATATATATATATATATGTATATAATTGGAAGAACTATGTTTGAAGTTTAAGAATAAAATGTTTCCAAATGTTTTAAATTTAAAATAAACCTTATAAATGTCTAATATAGTATGAAATAAAATAATAGTTAATGAATGTAATATTGGATAGTTAGGTTTTAAAATAAAAATACAAGAGTAGGCTAAATATTTAATAACTTAAGTTAAAAACAAAATAGATAAGATAAATAAAACAACTTTAATTTACAGGAAGTGTAAAAGTAGCAAAGTATTCAAAATTTGTAGTTAGCAAATAAGCTAAGTAAAACAAATGTGCAGGCTTAAACAAAATAATAGGCTAAAGCAAATTTAAACAAATGCAATTGCTAAAGCAATAAAACAAAGTAAAGTAATAAACCAAAATAACTATGAACACATGATAAATATTCAAATATGTATGTATGCAGGCTAGTAACACATACGAAAGTGGAAAAAAAAAAAATGTATGCTAGGCAAGAAGAAATAAGGTCTGTAGCTTGTAAGGCAAGAAAACTGCAAAGCAAAATAAAAGAAATATCTATGTACATAATAATAAGCAGTAGGACACATAGTACTCAAACATTAAATGCTAGCAACATTTTAAGTCAATTCGAATGTATAAAAAAAAAATCCTTCAGCCTCCATTCGAAAAAAAAAAATCTCTGATCAATAAAAAAAAAATATACTTACCTGCAAATTGATTAAACCAGATATCACCTTCCCCTGTAATTTTCTCCTTCCACATATACAACCTGTCTTCTTATATTTTAGTTCGTTCAAACAATAGCAAACACTTCCATTTATACAAACTTAAGAAATATTCACAACAAAGGTAAGATGATTTAAGGGGGATCAGAATAGCAGCTTCCAAACAAAAACGCTCTGTTCTTCATTTTCAAAATAAAACTGGTGAGTAAACTAAATTTTTTTTTTTTTAGATTAAATCTGTTTAAATTCTTGAAGCATGTAGTAAATACCTGAAGTAAGTTGTGATAAGTGTTATATGAATATAAATGTGAATGTATGTTATATATATTTGTTGATATTGTGTGCATGTCTGTGGTCAAGTATATCTGCTCTGTTCTTTACTTACAGGCTTCAAATAAGATCAAAATTCAATTTCTTTCCGCCTAGTCATCTATAAGTCATGAAGTATGAACAAAGTATGTTCGAAATAACAAGGTTTTTGATTTAAAAATAGTTTCAAGAAAGATGTGTAGGTAGTTTTCCTCTGGAAGGTAAAATATAGTAAAAACTAAATTATGTCAAAAATTCGATATAAATAATTAAAGGTTTCATGCATATAATCTGATTTCTTTTCGAAAAATATGATTTTTAAAAAGAATATGAGGATTTTTAAGAAGGTCTTTTGGAAGAAATTAAATGTTGATCGAAATTTGGTCTTTGAGTAATTTCCGGCGATCACGTGGAAGGATGGCCTCGGGGTTTTGCCTGAAGATAGGCGGATGATCTGTGATGTTGGAAAAAATGGTGGGCGTGGTGATCGTTCAACGTGGCGAAGGCGGCAAGTCGAGAAAGAATTTAAACCTAGTTTTTGCTGTGGTCAGATTTGTGATCGTGGCGTAGTCCTCAAGTAATCGAGTTTCTTCATTTTTGGGGGGTAGCAACGTGGGAGGATTTAGGAGAGATGGCCAGAGTTTCCTGTGCTCCGGTAATCATCGTTGGCCAATTTGAGGCGTTTCCTGGAAATTATTTTATTCTGTTCCTTCTGGAATACTAAATTTTGGGATGTGGCCTATGAAAATGTTCTGGTGGTCGGATTGAGTTGACGCATCGATTGTCGATGTGTCGAGATTGCCGAAAGTGATCGGAGAAGTCGCCGGAGATTGTGCACGTGAACGAGTACGATTTGGATGTCAGGCAGAGTTGGGTTTGGGAATGAAGGTCGAGCTCGGGGTTTCCTTCAATTTTTCACAAGGCAGTCTCGAAGTTTTTGAGTTGGAGTTGGACTCGAAGTGTATCGAGTAGGAGAACGTGAGTTTGCACCGGGTAATTTGAGGCGTGTCTCGGGTTCCCAGATTAATAGTTACGTTTAAATGTTTATCAAGTTTAAAGAAGCAAGTATCAGTATAAATTGTCAAGTTGGGAGTCTTGGATATTTAATTCGTATTAGTACAACATAGTTTTATAACAGGATAATTATATAAATTCATTCTTAAGCATTTCAATAAAAGACTTAATAAGGATAGTTAAGTAGGATAATGGTTTTCTTAAGGTTAATTAGGAATTAGAGATTAATCAAATAAATTGTGTAATTAAAGAGAAATCACTTAATGAAGTTATTAGAGAATAATTACTTAACGGGAGTAGTTAAGGATTAATTACTTAGTATGATTAATTTAAGGATTGATTAATTGAGGTAAGTAATTAAAGAGTCAATTAATTGATAAACCTTACTTGTTAAAAATAAGTAAATAAAAGAATCACTAATTAATGGAAGTGATTAGAGGATCATTAATTAATGTAGTTAACTAATTAAGGAGATAAATGAAAGGTTAATTAATGTAATGGTTAAGGCTAATAAATCTATGTGGTAATTAAAAGTTAATTACTTAATGAAACTAAACGATAATTAATCAGGAAGGATTAACTAAGATAAATGATTGTGGGACGGTAAACCGGTTAGTTTGTAAATAATAAGCATGGCTTAAAGGTAATTGATTCGAGATGTGCGGTTGACTTATCTTACTCATGTATGATTAAATGATAATTAAATGCCCTAAATTGATTGATACCTCTGATAGGGAATGTTTCGTAATATGATGTGTTGGGTGGCAATGATAATGTGGTTATTTATCAATAAGGGATTCGCTAAGTAAAGGGAACATCTTTTATTTAAAGTCGAATTGAAATTCACTTGAATAATTTGTATTGTGATGAACTGATTTCGAAGAGACCGGGGTCGGGTATTAGAAAATACCCGAAACCACTTCGAATCTTTATAGATTGATATGTGAAATCTATAGGCTAAAATGAAGTGATTTAAGGGAATTAGACTGTTTAAATCTGAATCTTGGTACTTAGGAAATGGATGTGTGGAATAAGTGATATCTAAAATAAAAGTGTGGCTTTGTGAATTCGTAAAACGATTCGAGTTACCCCGGGTTTTATATTAGTTGTATGCTTTTTATTCCATGTTGAATTGGGTTTACTCACGCTGGTTTCCAGCCTGACCCGGGTGTTACTTTGATGTAATGCTCGGGTCAGACCGAGTATTACAGATTTTCAGGTAAGGACGTTCTGGAGCTCAGGGCGAGCTGGATGGCAGGACGTATGGAGTGTTTCCGCTGTGACTATTATTTTTGTTTATCTGAGATATTTGATTTATATATGACCATCGTTGTGTATTGGAATATAACTCTGATGTAAATAAATGTAAATTGACAGATACAGTACTCTTTTGTAAACTGTTATTATTTGATAATATATTTTGTTCCGCTGCGAATGTGAGCATCTGTATTATGTTTTCTGTTTCTTTCTTCTATCTCTTCTTCTTTTCATAACTATCTGGAATTTTCGGGTTCGAAATTTCCGGGTCGTTACAGTTGGTATCAGAGCGAAGGTTAAGCGAAAACCTTGGCTCTGGTGGGTATACTCATATAGATAAGGTCAATAGTACCCTAGAATGAGTTGAGTGTATATATATATATGAGAGCGTACTTGTTATTTTCATATATAAAGATTTCAAATGTTTTTTATATAAGATTATATTCGATATATAAAGTAATATTCCTTTTAAATAAATATTAAGGTAATTGGTGTTAAATCATTGGAATCAAATAGAATAATGAGAATTAAGAGTTAATAGTAATACAACCAAATTGTAATTAAATAAAGATAAGTTTGAAATGGATTCAAACTGAAATTAAAATCTTGAATTTGGGAAAAGATTTAGAATAAGATGAAAATGAATTGGTATCCAGATATGATAATTTTGGTATCATCATAAATAGTTACTGTGTTTAATAATGATATATTTGTCAATAAGTAAGCTAAATGAGGTAAACTTTTAAGATGAGTATAACTTCTGAATAGAAGTGGGTTTAAATTTGTGAAATGTTAAAACCTAAGGCTAGAAACATTTGAATTGTTTCAAATGTTAAGAGAAATTTGTTTTGAACTAAAAAAAAAAAAAACCAAAGGGTGGTTCAAAATTAAAGTATAACTTGGTGTGTAAAGAAATAATATGTATATACATAAGGAATATACATAATATCAAAATGGGGTGAAATAAACTCTTAATGTTGAGTTTTAAATTTGGAATGTAATGTGAAAACCTAAGGTGATAAGTTTTTGAACTTATAAGATTATTAATGTGAAGTTTAAAATTTGAAGTGGGAATTCAAATTTGAGTAAGTTTGACGAGATTAAATTGAATTTAACTTAAGGGAAGTTAAATAAGTTTGGAATAAACAACCTGAATTGGAAATTTCAAGATGAAATTGAGATTTAACTTAGGAAAGTTAAATGGGTTGGTTTGGTGGGGAATTATATGTGATCTCAGATAGGATTGAGATCTGGAATGGGTAGTGGATGATGAATGCTTTAAATAAATTGGATGTTTATTTATCTTAATATCATCCTGTTATTATCAGTAATTATGAGACTGTGAATTTGATTGATTAAATGAATTAAGAGTAGATTGTGGTAATATCTAATTCATTATTTGAAACTAAATGGAATTAAACTTTAATTTGAAATTACTTAAGTAATTTTGATTTTTAAAGATAAAAATTAAACTTGAGAAAATGTGATCACTTTGAACATTAAGATTTGGATGTTAAAATGAAAATGTAAACTGAAATTGTTAAGCACTGGTTTCAAAATTGAAATTGGGTAATTTGAATTGGGAGTTTTTGTGATCTCAAAATGGGTTTGGGATCTGGAAGTTGAAAATGGATGGATGTTTAGAATAAATTGGATGATGTCATCCTATTGTTATTAATAATCTTTAAAGTATAAATTGGATTTGTATAAATGAATAAAGAATGAAGTGTTGTAATATATCCATTATTGAGATAAAAAGGGAAATTAAACTTTAAATTGAAATTAAGGGTATGGGACCACTTTGAGTTGAACTGTTAATAATTGGATTGGCAAATTAAAAGTGATTAAAAACTGGTTTCAAAATTGGAAGATAACATTTAGTAATTAATTAAATTTTCAAGATAAAAATTGTTCTGAACTCTTATTTGAACTTTGGAATAAGTTAAGTAAAGATAATTTAAAATGGAATTTTGAGAATTGGACTCCGAATTAAATTGTTTAAAGATTGGGATTATTGATAAAGGTTAATTTGGTTTAAAAAGTTAAACCAACCTTTGAGAATTTAACTCGAATTTATATAATTCGAGATGGTTTAAAATTGAGATTTAAATTGAATTAGTTCAAACTGAATTTGATTTGAATTAATGAGAATTGTGGTTTATGATGGATAAGTATAAAATTAAAATGGGAAATTTGAATTGGATTAATTTGAAATAAAATTGAAGTTATTCAAATTTGGATTGAGTCAATTTAAATGAAAGTGGAAATTTAAATTGAATTGATGGAAATGGAGATGGGGTATTAAACAGTTTGGCTCTGGACTATTTTTTTTATATAAATCATTTTGATAAGAACTGTTCTAAATCTATTTTCCTAATTATTACTATACAATTTTTCTTTAACAATTCCAGAACTATCTTATACTTATTTTATAACTACTTTTGAAACTATTTAGCTATTTTACAACCATCTTATTTACTAATTACTATCTTTTTAGCTACTTAATAGCTAGTTACCATTTTACAACTAATTTGTAATTGTTTTACTATTTTTCCACTATCTTACAACTACTTAACTATTTTACCATCTATTTTTCAACTAATAATTATTTTTCAACTACTTATCTATTCTTCAAAAAAAATTTCAAGCTATTTTCTAAATATAAACTGGTTGGAGTTCAAACTGTTATTGTTTAAATACCCAACTGAGATAAGAATTGAAGTGAAAATCCAAATGGGGATTAAGGCAAATGGGGATAAGTGAATAAAATTTGAGTGAATGTGAATGGAAAGGAAATTGATTTGGTTAATAATCAATGAAGTTAAATACGTAGGATGTACGTATATTATTCTATTCGCATAGTGATTTGATCCAGATTCGAGCACAGAATTTCGAGATAGTATTATCGATCCGAGTTGGGATTTTTCGCTCAATTTTCGACGGTGAACCTGGATATGGATTTTTGATTGGTTCTGGATATTCTCTATCGTAGTTATGGCTATGCAAAGAGAATGACGGTTTCTGATCAAGAAACCAGATCTGTGTCCGCACTAGGAAGTCGGGTGGACAATACTAATTCGGAAGTGAAATTGTGTGATCGAGTGAGCGATCAAATTGATATTGCGTACGAATGATATGTGGACATCGTACGGGTTTGAATGAAATTGGCATTGAAAATTTATGGATAAAAACTGAAAAGATTTTTGAAATTGAAAGTATATTTTGAGAAATTGACAATGAATAAAGGTGGAAATTTGATTTTGAAGTTGTAGATAAAAGGTTATAAGATGATTTTTGAAATGGAAAATATATTTGTGAATATATGAGGAACTAAAATAAAATAAAATTAAAATTTATATTTCTATGGTAGAAATTAACTTTATGGAGATAAAGTGGAAATTGAATATTATTCTGAGTTAAAGTTTACTTTATAATAAAAGTAAGAAATTTGGCAAGTGACTTTATAAAGTAATCAAATTTGAATATTTGATTGGGAATAAACAAAGTTACGTATCTTTGTTATATATGATAAAACTCCCCTTATTGAATCCATTGCCAGAAGAAAAAGGTTTTTGAAAGTTTTGTAGTATACAAAGGAAACTTATATAAGTATAAAGTGATTTAAAGATTTTCCAAGAAAATTATATATATGAATATATATATAAAAGATTTTATGGAAATGGTTTTGAGAAAAAGGTTTTGGGAACCTTTGGATTTGGAAAAGGCTTTTGATTTTTGGATAAAATCAATATTGGGATTTGGGAAAGCCTGATTTGTGAATTATCGATTTTGAGAATCGATTTTGTGTAAAAGTATTTATATGAGATTCATACTAGATGTATGATTTGGAAAAATACTATATGTGTATAGTATAAAGTGTTTTGGGATTTGCTCTGGGGAAAAAGGCGCTCCCTTGAAATGAACTTCTCAGGAGTGCCACTGGGTGGTACTGCCTTGAGCCCCAAGGGGGGTTTCTAAAGTTGATCCTGTGAGGAGTCCGGACAAAACTAGTTCCTGAGGATTATTTGTAGCGAAAGTCGAGGGGCTGGTGCCCACAGAGGCATTTGGGTTATGCTGTGACGACAGTGTAACTCGATGTCACTGCGATCTACTGCAGACCATAGCGAAAGTCGTGTGTGCCGCTGAGAGCCAACAGTCTATGTTTGATTTTACATCGGTAGACTGCGACCTATGTGGGAGTGGAGAAGTTTCATTTTGACAGCGTAATCGTGTGTGCCGCTGAGAGCCAACAGTTACATGGACTTTTGCTGTGACGGCAACGTAACCCTGGATGTAACTGCGATCTGTTGTGGGTTCGTGGTGTAATCAGTTACATGGACTTTTGCTGCGACGGCAACGTAACCCAGGATGTAACTGTGACCATGGATGGGTGTGATGATTTCCAGAGCATTCTCACCAAAGATATTTCCTCTATTTTCAAAAACTGTTTTCTATATTTTCAAGTAAAATTATTTTTTTTTCAAGTATTTTCACTGGATGTTGAAAATGAGTCTGCTAAGCACTTATAGATTTTCAGTCCTACGCCTGATCAACGTATGACCGAATTTCTGTGAGAACAAGGATGGACCTGTCGAAACATCGGGTTATAAAAATATTTTTATAAAAACTATTTTAGTAATATTATATAGATTTTTTAAAATGATCAAAGAAAATTTATCTGATTTTGAGCATTTTCAATAAATCTGGCTTCGTTCCTTTTCGAGGACGAAAAGTTTTAAGGGGGGAGGAATGTGACATCCCGGAAATTTTGTCAATATCAATCTGTGATAGAAATTAAATTGATATGATCATAATTGTTAATAAGATTTGGATTGATCCAATAATTTTCTTTTAAATAAATATTTGACTAATAATTTATCTTTTAAAAGCTGATAAATTGTTTTCTATTTATAATGTGTGTATATATATATGTATATATTGTAAATAGACAAGATCTGTTTTAAAATTAATAAATAAAGATATGCTTCTAATTCTAATATTTTTGGTAATTTGTAAATTAAATTTAATATTTAATAAATTACCATTTGGCTTAAAAATACTCAAGGTAAAGGTTAAATTTGTTAAAAATGATTTTAGCTTGAATTTGAATTTAACAAAGGTTGTTTTGTTCTTATTTTAAATATAGTTGATAAATAAGTAATTTATTTTAGAGAGATAATTTCTTTATAAATTATTTTAGTTTGATAATGAGTTTTATTTATAATATAATATCTTTACAAATAGATTTTTAAATAAATGGAATTTGTTATATATATATATATATATGTATATAATTGGAAGAACTATGTTTGAAGTTTAAGAATAAAATGTTTCCAAATGTTTTAAATTTAAAATAAACCTTATAAATGTCTAATATAGTATGAAATAAAATAATAGTTAATGAATGTAATATTGGATAGTTAGGTTTTAAAATAAAAATACAAGAGTAGGCTAAATATTTAATAACTTAAGTTAAAAACAAAATAGATAAGATAAATAAAACAACTTTAATTTACAGGAAGTGTAAAAGTAGCAAAGTATTCAAAATTTGTAGTTAGCAAATAAGCTAAGTAAAACAAATGTGCAGGCTTAAACAAAATAATAGGCTAAAGCAAATTTAAACAAATGCAATTGCTAAAGCAATAAAACAAAGTAAAGTAATAAACCAAAATAACTATGAACACATGATAAATATTCAAATATGTATGTATGCAGGCTAGTAACACATACGAAAGTGGAAAAAAAAAATGTATGCTAGGCAAGAAGAAATAAGGTCTGTAGCTTGTAAGGCAAGAAAACTGCAAAGCAAAATAAAAGAAATATCTATGTACATAATAATAAGCAGTAGGACACATAGTACTCAAACATTAAATGCTAGCAACATTTTAAGTCAATTCGAATGTATAAAAAAAAAATCCTTCAGCCTCCATTCGAAAAAAAAAATCTCTGATCAATAAAAAAAAAAATATACTTACCTGCAAATTGATTAAACCAGATATCACCTTCCCCTGTAATTTTCTCCTTCCACATATACAACCTGTCTTCTTATATTTTAGTTCGTTCAAACAATAGCAAACACTTCCATTTATACAAACTTAAGAAATATTCACAACAAAGGTAAGATGATTTAAGGGGGATCAGAATAGCAGCTTCCAAACAAAAACGCTCTGTTCTTCATTTTCAAAATAAAACTGGTGAGTAAACTAAATTTTTTTTTTTTAGATTAAATCTGTTTAAATTCTTGAAGCATGTAGTAAATACCTGAAGTAAGTTGTGATAAGTGTTATATGAATATAAATGTGAATGTATGTTATATATATTTGTTGATATTGTGTGCATGTCTGTGGTCAAGTATATCTGCTCTGTTCTTTACTTACAGGCTTCAAATAAGATCAAAATTCAATTTCTTTCCGCCTAGTCATCTATAAGTCATGAAGTATGAACAAAGTATGTTCGAAATAACAAGGTTTTTGATTTAAAAATAGTTTCAAGAAAGATGTGTAGGTAGTTTTCCTCTGGAAGGTAAAATACAGTAAAAACTAAATTATGTCAAAAATTCGATATAAATAATTAAAGGTTTCATGCATATAATCTGATTTCTTTTCGAAAAATATGATTTTTAAAAAGAATATGAGGATTTTTAAGAAGGTCTTTTGGAAGAAATTAAATGTTGATCGAAATTTGGTCTTTGAGTAATTTCCGGCGATCACGTGGAAGGATGGCCTCGGGGTTTTGCCTGAAGATAGGCGGATGATCTGTGATGTTGGAAAAAATGGTGGGCGTGGTGATCGTTCAACGTGGCGAAGGCGGCAAGTCGAGAAAGAATTTAAACCTAGTTTTTGCTGTGGTCAGATTTGTGATCGTGGCGTAGTCCTCAAGTAATCGAGTTTCTTCATTTTTGGGGGGTAGCAACGTGGGAGGATTTAGGAGAGATGGCCAGAGTTTCCTGTGCTCCGGTAATCATCGTTGGCCAATTTGAGGCGTTTCCTGGAAATTATTTTATTCTGTTCCTTCTGGAATACTAAATTTTGGGATGTGGCCTATGAAAATGTTCTGGTGGTCGGATTGAGTTGACGCATCGATTGTCGATGTGTCGAGATTGCCGAAAGTGATCGGAGAAGTCGCTGGAGATTGTGCACGTGAACGAGTACGATTTGGATGTCAGGCAGAGTTGGGTTTGGGAATGAAGGTCGAGCTCGGGGTTTCCTTCAATTTTTCACAAGGCAGTCTCGAAGTTTTTGAGTTGGAGTTGGACTCGAAGTGTATCGAGTAGGAGAACGTGAGTTTGCACCGGGTAATTTGAGGCGTGTCTCGGGTTCCCAGATTAATAGTTACGTTTAAATGTTTATCAAGTTTAAAGAAGCAAGTATCAGTATAAATTGTCAAGTTGGGAGTCTTGGATATTTAATTCGTATTAGTACAACATAGTTTTATAACAGGATAATTATATAAATTCATTCTTAAGCATTTCAATAAAAGACTTAATAAGGATAGTTAAGTAGGATAATGGTTTTCTTAAGGTTAATTAGGAATTAGAGATTAATCAAATAAATTGTGTAATTAAAGAGAAATCACTTAATGAAGTTATTAGAGAATAATTACTTAACGGGAGTAGTTAAGGATTAATTACTTAGTATGATTAATTTAAGGATTGATTAATTGAGGTAAGTAATTAAAGAGTCAATTAATTGATAAACCTTACTTGTTAAAAATAAGTAAATAAAAGAATCACTAATTAATGGAAGTGATTAGAGGATCATTAATTAATGTAGTTAACTAATTAAGGAGATAAATGAAAGGTTAATTAATGTAATGGTTAAGGCTAATAAATCTATGTGGTAATTAAAAGTTAATTACTTAATGAAACTAAACGATAATTAATCAGGAAGGATTAACTAAGATAAATGATTGTGGGACGGTAAACCGGTTAGTTTGTAAATAATAAGCATGGCTTAAAGGTAATTGATTCGAGATGTGCGGTTGACTTATCTTACTCATGTATGATTAAATGATAATTAAATGCCCTAAATTGATTGATACCTCTGATAGGGAATGTTTCGTAATATGATGTGTTGGGTGGCAATGATAATGTGGTTATTTATCAATAAGGGATTCGCTAAGTAAAGGGAACATCTTTTATTTAAAGTCGAATTGAAATTCACTTGAATAATTTGTATTGTGATGAACTGATTTCGAAGAGACCGGGGTCGGGTATTAGAAAATACCCGAAACCACTTCGAATCTTTATAGATTGATATGTGAAATCTATAGGCTAAAATGAAGTGATTTAAGGGAATTAGACTGTTTAAATCTGAATCTTGGTACTTAGGAAATGGATGTGTGGAATAAGTGATATCTAAAATAAAAGTGTGGCTTTGTGAATTCGTAAAACGATTCGAGTTACCCCGGGTTTTATATTAGTTGTATGCTTTTTATTCCATGTTGAATTGGGTTTACTCACGCTGGTTTCCAGCCTGACCCGGGTGTTACTTTGATGTAATGCTCGGGTCAGACCGAGTATTACAGATTTTCAGGTAAGGACGTTCTGGAGCTCAGGGCGAGCTGGATGGCAGGACGTATGGAGTGTTTCCGCTGTGACTATTATTTTTGTTTATCTGAGATATTTGATTTATATATGACCATCGTTGTGTATTGGAATATAACTCTGATGTAAATAAATGTAAATTGACAGATACAGTACTCTTTTGTAAACTGTTATTATTTGATAATATATTTTGTTCCGCTGCGAATGTGAGCATCTGTATTATGTTTTCTGTTTCTTTCTTCTATCTCTTCTTCTTTTCATAACTATCTGGAATTTTCGGGTTCGAAATTTCCGGGTCGTTACATTAGCTGTTCATGTTCCTATGCTTTGCCTAAGTTTACATTGATGCTGTAGCCTTTGTGATTTTCACTGCACATTTTCCTATGCTTGTTGATGCTTATGTTGTAGCTTCACTTGTATCTCTTGTGATATCTTTTGAGTCTGTTTACTTTCTGACCATCAGACTTGGGTTTCACTATTACATGTTCATATTGCTGCTATGCACTAATAACTGAGTTTGAATTAGACTGACCCGTGTATTATTTTCTTTTGAATTTAATACTCGGGTCAGACCCGAGTTATTTCAGGTTGTAGATTTCTTGTTTTGAGTTGCTGTTCGGGATATGAAGACTTTTTATATCTTCTGAAGTAGTCTTCGTCGTTTTGTAGAAGTCGTGTCATTGTATAGGATGATGTGTATTCATGTACATTAGTTGATAATGTATTTGTATATATAACTTCCAGAGTCGACAGTTGTAGTTGTATCATATGTACCGTGTCAAATGTATTGTAACTGACATCAGTTATTATATATATATGAGACTTTTTTGTTCCATCTGTGTTCCGCATTTATGTTATCTGTGTTATCTTTATATCTATTGTCCTAAACTATTATAGCCACTGTGTAGTAGCTTTGAGTTTGTATCGGTATGTCGGATTTCCTCCTGAAATAGAAATGCATGTTTTACTATCTGACATATCGATGCTCGCACAAAGCAATTACACGGATGGTCGCTCCTCAACAGCCTTATTCTCCGTGCTAGTTGACAGCATTACACCGTAGTGTTCTTGGCTAGCGTGGGCATAGAGGTGGGACGTCATAATTATCGTATTCGATAATCGAATATTTGCTGATTTGAAATTTGATTATCGTTTTTGATAATTGAATATTTGCTGATTTGAAATTTGATTATCGTTTTTTTGATAATCGAATATTTGCTGATTTGAAATTTGATTATCGTTTTTGATAATCGAATATTTGCTGATTTGAAATTTGATTATTGTATTTGATAATCGAATATTTGCTGATTTGAAATTTGATTATCATATTTGTTAATCGAATATTTGTTGATTTAAAATTTGATTATGGTTTTTGATAATCGAATATTTGTTGATTTGAAGTTTGATTATCGTTTTTGATAATCGAATATTTGCTGATTTGAAATTTGATTATTGTATTTGATAATCGAATATTTGCTGATTTGAAATTTGATTATCATATTTGTTAATCGAATATTTGTTGATTTAAAATTTGATTATGGTTTTTGATAATCGAATATTTGTTGATTTGAAATTTGATTATCGTTTTTGATAATCGAATATTTGTTGATTTGAAATTTGATTATCGTTTTTGATAATCGAATATTTGCTAATTTAAAATTTGATTATCGTTTTTGATAATCGTATATTTGCTGATTTGAAATTTGATTATCGTATTTGTTAATCGAATATTTGTTGATTTAAAATTTGATTATCGTTTTTGATAATCGAATATTTGTTGATTTGAAATTTGATTATCGTTTTTGATAATCGAATATTTGCTGATTTGAAATTTGATTCTCGTTTTTTTTATAATCGAATATTTGCTGATTTGAAATTTGATTATCTTTTTTGATAATCGAATATTTGCTGATTTCAAATTTGATTATCGTATTTGATAATCGAATATTTGCTGATTTGAAATTTGATTATCGTATTTGTTAATCGAATATTTGTTGATTTAAAATTTGATTATCGTTTTTGATAATCGAATATTTGTTGATTTGAAATTTGATTATCGTTTTTGATAATAGAATATTTGTTGATTTGAAATTTGATTATCGTTTTTGATAATCGAATATTTGCTGGTTTAAATTTTGATTATCGTTTTTGATAATCGAATATTTGCTGATTTGAAATTTGATTATCGTATTTGTTAATCGAATATTTGTTGATTTAAAATTTGATTATCGTTTTTGATAATCGAATATTTGTTGATTTGAAATTTGATTACCGTTTTTGATAATCGAATATTTGTTGATTTGAAATTTGATTATCGTTTTTGATAATCGAATATTTGCTGATTTAAAATTTGATTATCGTTTTTGATAATCGAATATTTGCTGATTTGAAATTTGATTATCGTATTTGATAATCGAATATTTGCTGATTTAAAATTTGATTACCGTTTTGATGATAGGAGATTAGCCAGTTTTGATGATTTTGAGATTTCCTAGTCTCAAATTGATCCCAGAGTATGCTGATTTTATTGAATTGCTATTTTCTATCTATCTTTGTTAATAGTTAGAGTTTGCTGATTATGAAGTTTGTGTTTTCTAGTTAATTGTTGAATAACTAGATATTGGCAGCTTTGCGAATTGTGATTTGTGCTTTCTAATTATCTTTGTTGATAATTAGATTTTGCTGTTTTCTAATTATTGTATCGGTAATTAGATATTGCTGTTTTGTGATTTCTGGATTTAAATTATCTAGTTGATAATTAAATATTGCTGAAAATTGCGTTTATCCAGTTTTGTTGTTTTCTGATTATCTTTTGATAGTTAGATTTTGTTGAGAATTTGTGAATTTTCTTTTATGAAATTAAAAGATTTCTTTGGCATTTGAATACTCGACTTTTATTTTTCTAGCTTAACTAGTTTATGTTAGAAAAGTAATTGTTATTGACGACCTTAATTATGAAATTTGCAGGGACGCAATTTTTTTATAAGGAGGGGAGTCTGTAACAACTCGAGATTTCGCAATTATTTTGTTATCGTCAAATGACGATTAAAATTGCTGGCTAATTGTTGTTGGAGTTTTAATCGGTTGAATTCTTTTAAAAATTGAGTTGAAATTCTTTTGATAATTTGATAAAGGGTATGTGGGCTTTCAAATTAATTCGGGCCGTTCCCTTTTCAATTAATTCAACCCGTTCCCTTTTGTTGAGATAAGGGTTGTACTCGTTCCTCTTTTCATTCCTTTAGCCAAAACCTAAAACTACATAAGCGAAACAAATGGCGGTCTCGTCTTTTAAACTAGGGCTTGCTCAGTCTCGTTCCGCTGTGAAAAATTTGGGGGCTTTCGATCTTCGTCCCTCTCTGAAGCTTAGAGCTTTTCAAAGTGTCGTTTTTATTCGATCGAATCAATGATGGGGTGTTCGCCTGTTGCCTTGCTCAATCCAAAGGTCGTCGCTCGCAGCTCCTTGATTTGCGTCGAAAAATGTGAGTAATTCTATTTACTCACATCTAATTCATTCATAGTAGAGTGTGTAGATAGTTTGATTGTGTTTCGTTGTTGATGATTTCTCTGATTTTATCAATTTCGATAAATTCGTTTACTTGAATCGACGATGTTGTTTTCGTTCTTGTTCGACTTTGGCCATCCTTCGTCCATTTGACTATGTTTATGTGATTACATGACTTGAGAATTTTTCGGCCATTTAATTTCATTGGATTGCGTTTGATGTTTTCTCAGACTTACTCTAATGTAAATATTTTGATGACTTCGGCATTAACTCTGATTTTGAATCTCACCCCTTAATTATGTTCACGGTCCGGTGGTAATATCAATTGTTTTCGGCTTCACTTGACATCGTGAAAATGCGTTTCACTATTTGACATGGTTTTACATTCTTTGGAATATTAGTACCTCTCTTGTTTATGCAAGTTTGGTCGTACTACATACCTATGCAGTACGCTGTTCGAATTCGTATACTTGGTCCTTGACCATTTCTGAGTTTGTTTCTTTTGAACTGTTTTCTGCAATAATTGTTTCTAATTGCAATTGTTGGAGAGATACTCCAATTGTTCAACTGCATGTATGCACTAGGTGTAGCTTGTTAATGCGTGCATGTTCCTTGTTGCCACCTCTGTTTCACCTTTGTTTCGGTTGTAATTATTATTTTGCTACATCATGCTTGGGCAACCCTGTCTGTGCATGTTTGTCACCTGATCTGGTATACCTGATGTCGTTGTCTTCATTTAGCATTTGGATTTGTTTGTGTACTTCACAGCTATATGTGCTTATTGTATATATTGGCTGCCGTGCACTGGTTATCTGCACATCATTGTATAATTCGAAGTCCGGTTCAAGTTGTAGTAATACTGCTTGCATTTGGTTTGTTGTCCACTGGTGCATTACGTTGCACCTCTTTTGTTGTCTTCATGTACATGCCGAGTCTCGTTAACCTTAATAGTGTATTGTTGGCTCACGTTGCCTTCACTTTCATACCCACTTGCAATATTCAGTTTCATGTTTTTCGAGTACCACTACATACTATGTGCCACTCCGGCAGTTGCGGTTCATTTACATATGCTGGACTGTTCATTGAGGTGTTGTAGCTGCTATCCATTTTGGTTGTTGCAGTGTTATTATATTCACTTGGTGGCATTTGGTTTGCATACCATTTGCACTGTGCAGCCTTATCCACTGCTGCATTTGTTTTGATAGTTGCATCTGAATTTTTGGTTGCAGTCTCGCCCTTGTGACTTTGAGGTGGCTGCAGTTTTGTTGCAGTTTTCCCTTGTGTTCGTGTGGTGGCTGCCGTACATCTGATTTTAGTAGTTTGCACTATATTTGGTTCTTGTGTCATGATGTGTATCTGTGCATAATGTCGTTGCTTCAGTTTGATTTACTAGTGCATTCTGTTATTCCTATTTGTGCTGGCTAGAGCTTTGCTTTGAGATATACTCTCTGTTCTCAGATGTGTATCTGATTTTGGCGAGGCAGCGTGTACTGCAGCCAAATCAGAATTTGACGTTTTAAATTGATTGATTTCAATGGATGAAATTGTTTCGTGTTACCGATTCAATATTTTGATATTGTGTTTTACTTTGGTGATTGGATCATTTTGTTGTTGTCAAATTATCTATTTGATAATTAGGTTATGAGTTCTAATTATTTATTAATCATTAGATTTTGTTGTTAATTGCCGTTTAGGCAATTCGGATGTTTTCTAAATTATCTTCATTGATGATCTTTTCATTTATCTTTGTTGATGATTGGATTCTGCTGATTTGTTGTTTAACACTGTTAAGTGTTATATTTACCGTTATCCGATTTTTTTATTAAAAGAGTCGGATATACGAGATTTCTGTGACTGTCGTCTATTCGTTATTTGATTATTATTGCTTCTGTGCATTAATAACTGAGTTTGAATTAGACTGACCCGTGTATTATTTTCTTTTGAATTTAATACTCGGGTCAGACCCGAGTTATTTCAGGTTGTAGATTTCCGGCTTTGAGTTGCTGTTTGAGCTATGAAGACTTTTCACATCTTTTGGGAGTAGTCGTGTCATAATATAGGTTGATATGTATTCATGTACATTAGTTGATAATGTATTTGTATATATAACTTCCAAAGTTGACTGTTGTAGTTGTATCATATGTATTGTGTCAACTGTATTGTAACTGACATCAGTTATATATATATATATATATATATATGAGATCTTTTGTTATCGGTGTTCCGCATTCTTTCTGTATCTGTGTTATTATTATATATATTGTCCTAAACTATTATGAACCATCGTAGTTTGTTTTATACTGATAACTGGGTATGTCGATGGGAGCGAATAAATAAGCGATGAAAAATGAAAAATATATATCACTCCTATCAAGGTTACCAATATTAGTGTAAGGCCAACTATGGATGGTCGCTCCTACCCAGCCTTATTCTTCGTAATAACAGACAGTATTTCTTTTAATACTCTTTGTTATTGTGAGCATAGAGGTGGGGCGTCACACAAAACCAGGCTCATGCATATATATAACTAATATATATACTACCTGAAAACCCCCATCAGAGAAGTACGGCCAAGGCAAATTCAAAGAAGGCGGACTTGAGGCTGGGTGATTTGGCACGAAGGCGGAAGGTTACAGGTTCGGACATGGGCTGGGTGGCTTGCTGGAGGGAGGCCGAGAGCCATGCTGGGCTGTGCGTGGGTTTTGCTGTGAGATGTCGTAGCAGCAAGAGGCGATGGTTGGTGGAGTAGTTTGGAGGCAGGCTTCGGCCATTTGGGTAGAGGTTGGAGGCTGAGAGAGAAGGAAGGAAGATGAAGGGAAGAGGGGGTAAAAGAAAAAATAAAAATGAGGAGAGGAAAAGACGTGAAAGAGCACATCAATATAAATGAAAATATAACTTATGTTGATGATGTAGACGAATGCAAACCAGAGAAAAAAAAATTTGCAAAATTTTTTTGAACAGGTAGAATAGTAAGAGTTAGAATTAAATTCTGGGAATATGAAACAAGTGGCCATCCGATTAACACAGTAAGAAATGAATGGTTACGGGTAGATCAAAAGGTTTTAAACGGTATCGATATGGATAGCCGTTTCGTGGATTCCACTACGTAACGAACTTCAAAACCCAGAATTGAATATACCGCAGAGAACGGCACGACGAGATGATCAAAACGGTATACAACATAAGTGATAGGATCATCCGATAAAAAGTCGATATCGGTACCCAAAAATGCTGCTATTCTGTCGAAAATAAGATAAACGGAGCAATAGCAGTCAAAATTTGGAGAAACGAAATATGACGTCTCACTCAGAAGATGATTTACAAATTTTCTGTATAAAAATATTCAGGTTTGGAAAACATTTTATTATCATCAAATATTAACTGATTTGAATTGAAATAAAATTACACTAGAAAATAAACTTCAATATTATCTGATGAAAATTTACCGTTGCTATGTTTAATTAGACGCATTCCAAATATCAAACTTTTATTTCAAAATTTTATTATTTAAAAATTCACAAAAATTCAGTTAATTACCTTATTAAACAGTTAAAATTTTCGGGTCGTTACAGGCCATGGCTGGTGCACATTGTTTTGGAGACATGGTCCTGGGGAATAATGTAATCCGGCTTGTCATGTTCGAGGGGTTGGCTGGCTCTATGTTGGTAGGGGGTCCATGTGAGGCCCTCGGTACATTTTTCTTTAAGGTGTTCTATGGGAGACAGTACCCAGTAGCCTTGTCATTGATGGAAATCCAATCTCCAATACATGCCCTATAGGTTTAGTTGTAAACCTATTATGCTGGAATTTAATTGATGTAACAATTTCTGCCGTTATTAATATTTATTTTACCCTAGAGATTATTATAATATTAGAAGATTTCCTATGAATGATCTGGTTATCGTAAGATAAAAAACCCGTCCGTGTTTATGTGTGGCATGGTCTTATGAGACACCCTTATTTTAAAAGGTCATATAATATTAAAATCCATATGATGTGTGTTTCTCACTGTAACGACCCACCTTTTTGGATGGTTTAAATTGACAATAAACTACACATGTCGGACTCAAACCATTCAAAAGGGAGGATTATTATGGGGTAAATAAGAAAAGAAGAGAAAGAAAGAAAAGAAAACACAAAATCTCACAGCGGAATGACAAAATATAATAATCAAATAAACAGTTCATGAAGCTGGTTTACAAATAACATTTGATTACACTTTTACAATACAGATCAGAGTTACATATAGCAGAAATTAATAAATAATGCAGTGGAACTACTCCAAAAATAAAGTGATCTTCAATACACTGAAAAGCTCAGACTGACCCGAGCGTAATGAAAAGACAAAACACTCGAGTTAGAATTAAAAGATCTTATGTAAGTTAAACCAACAGTAAATAAATATGAGTGTAGCGGCTTTAGAGATGTTTATAGGGTTTTACATCTCCTATCCAGTGTCTAACGTGCGTGCAATAACTTAAGAGATGTTCGGGATTACCGTCTCCTAAGGATCCGTTAAACTCTTTACTATGTAGTAATATACGCTATTATAATAAGTATATCAGTAAAGTAAAGTATTAAAATAGCATTAAGGCGTTACCCATATCCCCTTAACACATTTTTATATATTCCCATAGTCTATACAGATACTGTAAGCTCCACCAAACCAGTGCTTTACTCAGTGAGCACTTCTTAGGTACAGTACAAACCAAACTCGTAATGGGCGCGATAAGGCATGTGACAAGGCACGCGAGGCAATGCCAGGATACGATTCTACCGTTTGCACTCCCGGACTGGTGGTAACGCATAGCAGCTACTACCGCCCACCTCGGAACACACTCCCATAATCAAATCGAGGGGTGGCCACCAAATCAATCACAAAGTCATAATATCGTATCGAAGCTGTGCAGTTAAAGCACTCGGTAGATTCAATGCGGCGGAGGTGCAAAAAATCATAGCGGGGATACAGCGGAATATAGCGGATGACTCTAAAATAGCATATAAAACTCGTACTTAATTTTTTTTACAAATATATAAATGGTAATTAAATGAAAAATTAACATTCAATTGAATTATAATTAATACATAAATAATTTTAAATAAAAACACGTGCGAATATACTGTAAATAAACGTAAAACTGTTATATAACATAATTGAATTTAGTAGAATATTAGAGTATTTCCATTTTTGAAAATATATTAAAAATTCAATCAAATAAATTAATTTCATAATTTTTATAATGTATAAATATCATTTTTCAATTCATTTCTTTTAAAGAATATATAGCGAAAATAGCGGAATATAGCGGGAATAGCGGGATATAGCGAAAATAGCGGGGATTAAAGAGGAAAGGCTATATTTGGGGCTATATGGAAAAATCATAGCGGTAGAAATCCGCTATGAGATATAGCAGGGTGATAGCGGGGTAATAGCAGGGCATTAACTGCAGAGTATCGAAGAAATGTGCCCGATTGGAGGAGCGACCTCACTTGGCCCGGTATAGCTCCTATTTTAGCCACATCAAGCTGACTCGAGGGAGTTAGGGCTACGTTAATACCTCATACAGAATTGTTCGCCAAACCATCCTACTTCATTCTGGAATCTCCACCACGTGCACAGTTGTTAAAGTGGTTTTCGGTATTAGCAGAGAGTATGACAATATCTGATCCCGGTCTCTTTAACAACCAATCGCTTATTTCACACCAGATGGTTCTTTTACATTTTCAAAACCAATTAATAATTGATATCAAAATACCATGTTTATTTCAAATCATACCACTTTCAAAATCATACTCAATTCAAAATATACCTTATTTCAAAACCACCGTATTTACTCAAAATATGTCATTTCACCAGAAAATATCGTTTTCAAATTCTAGCTTAAGTTATAACATCATTTAACCATATTCGCTTTTAAATCAGGGATTTAAATATAAACAATTCAACCTTGCACCGTTTAAATTTTTGAAATTAGTTTAGATAGTCATAAATAGTTTAAATAGTTTTAAAATAGTTTAAAATATTTTAAAATGTTTAAAATAATTTAAAATAGTTTAAATGGTTTAAATAGATTAAAATAGTTTAAAATATATTAAAATAGTTTGAATAGATTAAAATAGATTAAAATAGTTTGAATAGATTAAAATAGATTTAATAGATTTAAAATAGATTTAATAGATTTAATAGATTTAAAATATATTAAATAGATTAAAATAGATTAAAATAGTTTAAAATGGATTAAATAGATTTAAAATAGATTAAAATAGTTTAAAATAGATTAAAATAGTTTAAAAATAGATTTAATATAGTTTTTAATAGTTTAATATAAAATGGTTTGATTATGGGAAATGGTTTATATAGTAAATAGTTTGAAAATCTAAATAAATCTGAATTTAAAATAATATATCTTTAAAAAATAACTAATTTGAAATTAATATCAAATCAAACTATTTCTTCCATTTCAACACATCTGGACCATATCCAGCTTTCAAATCAACAAACTCAATTTTAAATCTTTCAATTTAGATTCTCATTTAAAACCATTTAAATCTATATCGATTTCAAATCCATGTTAGAACTATAAATTTATACTACTTCAAATTCAGTAGATTTCAAAGTTTAAATATTCAAACATTTACAATAATTCAATTTTGATAAATTTCATTTATATTTCAAAATTCAACTTTGAAATTTCAATTTAAATTCTTTTAAACAATTCATTTGAACCAATTTCAATTTCAACATTCAAAGCTTGGATTTTCGAAAGTAATTAAGGGTTTAAAATCATTTAATTTAACCAATCCGGCGTCCGTATATAATTTTCTACCCTATGGTCAAGTGATACGGATATATATCATTTCAACCCGCAATAATCTAAAATTTACGGGTATATATCATTTCAACCCGCAATCCCGAGTTAAAATTCAAAATCCAAAAATCGCTCAAGTCTATCATTTCAACCCATAACGATTTTTCCCTGATATATAGATCGTTCGGGTATGTATCATTTCAACCCATAGTGATTTACTAACAATAAACTAAGGGAACTTGCAGCGTGATAGCAATATATAAAATAAACATAACATCTAGTCATCCAATATCAACAGTTAAACATCCATCACAATCATCCTTCAAATCAACCAATAAATCACAATAAATAAACTAGTTATCATTATCGGGCATTCAATTAACAATTTAAATTCAGTATTAAATTAAATGGCAATTATATTTGATAAAATTCAGATTTAACTGGAATGACGATTTAAACATACCAAACAGCAATCAATCAACTTCTAATCACATCACAGATTTAATTTAACTAATATAAGATAATTTAGTAGTTGTGGGTGGGTTAAAACGGTCACCTTTGAATTTTCGACGATTTAAAATCCAATTTAGGCCCAAAATTTAGCAGTCTCAGACCGCAACGGAGAAAACCGCGTGCGAATCCGAGCTCGTATGGAAAAGTTATTGATGTTAGAACACATGAAAAATTTGAATTTAAATTAAATATATGACAATGGAAATATGGTAATTACTAACATCATCTACAAACCCAAGCACAAAGTCGTGAGTGAAAGGGACGCGGAAGATGATCTTAAGGCTATTTAACACTAGAGGGGGGGGTGAATAGTGTTTTAAGAATTTCTTTAAAACTTCTTTGATTTAAATTGAATTAACTAACTTAATGCAAATACACAATCACAGATCAAATCACAGAATCACAAACAAATGCAAATATAAATAAAAAAGCAAGTAAAGGAAAGAACACACCAGGAATTTTATACTGGTTCGGTGTTACCCTACATCCAGTCCCGCACAACCCGTACGGCTTTCTATTCAACAATAATCTAGATTACAATTTCTCGATTCCAAGGCAACGAGGTACACCCTCCAGATTCTCAGGTCTCTGGGTAGAACCGCTTGATTCACAGGACACAAGTTCACCCGATCGATTTCCAAGGACACGATCACACCTTTATAACCCCACACAAGTTTCTTTGAGTACAAATGTATCTATAACTCTGATAAGCACTGAGATTCTTTGGAGAGAGTGGCAGAGAATCAAACTAGAGATATTCTGGTTTGATTCACTTAAGATTTCGGCAAAATATGGATAGGATGATTAGAAAATAAGATAAGAGAGTAAAGAGGAGAGAAAATAAAGAATGTAGTTACTGGAAACGTTCATAACAGTCTCTATTTATAGAGAATGAATGGATGTGTCCATTCGAAGAGGTTTAAACGAATAGACACTTCTTTTGAAAACAACCTTTGCTGTAACGGGAAGCATGTCGACATGACAGGTAAATAGGATGTCGACATGGTCTATTAGAAAATGATGATTTGCTTTACTTTGAAAACGATGATTTAAAACATATGCAACTTTATTCAAATGGACTCTATGTATTTGTAGAAGGTATTTAGAAGTAGAAATACTTATGAATGTATATATGTATATATACTAAAATATATTTAAAATCAAAGTAAATAAACTAAAGTAAATATAATATTAAAATAGATTTTGAGGCTAAAATATCAAGGACAATTTTGAAATCAAAATATAATAAAATGATAAATATGATTTTGAGGCTAAAACATTTCTGGAAATGTGAACGAAGGTTTTTCTTTTGAAAAGGAATATTTGAAAATCATTTTATAAAACAAGAGATAATTTTGAAAACCATTTTGAATCAAAATTAGTGGATAACAAAATAGGGCTACTATCCGTTCCACTAGATATTTCGTGAGTTCCATCTCACTAGGGTTCCATCCCTTTAACAAGAACGAAGTGGATTCCATTCCACGAGTAAATTGGATAAAAAAGAATGATAGTGCTTTCAAGGAGTTTTAACAAATATCTAACCTAACTATATTATTTGTCTTGAACTCTTGAATATCTTGAATCTCATTAGTCTTCAATCTTGAACTCTTGATCTTTGTCTTCATCAATTTTGTTTTCTTTACTGTACAGTCTTCTTTTGTTGATACCTGCATATAGATTTCCTGCACATATATATTTTATAACACTTCTATAGTTGTTGTCATCAAAACCACTATCCTATGGACTAACATTCTCCCCCTTTGATGATGACAACCTTTGTTTATAAAATATTTATATTCTCCTTATAACTCCCCCTAAATCTAATAACTCCCCCTTAATCTATGCCTAACTAACCTATTTTATACTTCTCCCCCTTTGTCATCAACAAAAAAATGACACTAACTCCCCCTAAATCTATGATATTAATGATAGTGTTATCATTAATAATACTGAAACTAGATATAACAATGCACTAAACATCGTATTCTTAGAATGTTATATATGAGCAATATAAGAATAAGAATAATAAGTGTAACCACAGATTATTTTATTCATTTCAATATTACTATATACATGACTATTTAAACTTATAAACACATAAATAACTAAAACAAGAAAATAAACAACTCAACGGTTGTTTTTGATGATGGGAGACTTGTGGACAGGACAATTTGGGTAATGGAAGCAGAAATTTCCATGTTGTTCCACAATGTTCCCATAAGCATCAAAACAAACTTCCCCTACACATACTGCTTCAACATCAGTTTCTTCCTCCATTGGTTCTTCCTCTTCTTCTTCGTCTTCGTCTTCTTCTCCTTCTTCATTTGCTTCTATGTTAGAAGAATCTTCAATTACAATTGGATTGGCATGATTATCCATGAGGAATTTTTGAAGATTCCTCAGAATTTTCCCTTGTTTCTCTTGCTCTCTTGCCATTCTCAATTGTTGAACTTGCATTTCAGTTAACATCTGCAGTGAATCATTAACTTTCTCCTCTATTTTGATGACACGAGCGAGTATGGAGTTTTGGAAAGGGCCATGTGAAGGAGAAGGGAAAGAAACCGGTGATATTTGATTAGGATTGGATGTGGAAGCCATGGATTTGATGTTTCTAGAAAGTAGAATGAAGAAATAATGATTGGAGGGAAGATAAACTCGGAATGGGTGAGTTAAATAACCACAGTATTCTGCTTTTTACTGAACCAGGAAATTAAGGAATGACCTAGAAAGTGACAAGTTCCACTTGTACTCTTTCGGTCTGACTTACACCCAGCATAGTCAGCATCACAGTAGGAAACTAATTCAAATGAATCATTCTTAGGGTAGAACAATCCATAATCAAAGGTGTGTTTAACATATCGAATGATACGTTTCACAGTTTTTAGATGAGTTTCCTTGGGTTGAGATTGATATCTTGCACAGAGACAGACACTGTTCATGATATCTGGTCTACTAGCAGTTATATAGAGAAGTGATCCAATCATTCCTCTATACAAGGTTTGATCTACGTCTTTGGATAGATCATCCTTACTTAACGCTATATTGGTTGCCATGGGAGTTGGTTTTCCACTCACATTGGTCAAGCCAAACTTACTAACTAACTCTCTCGCATACTTCTCTTGACTGATAAAGATACCATTATCTAATTGTTTGATTTGTAATCCTAGGAAAAAGTTAAGTTCACCCATATGACTCATCTCAAACTCTTTTGTCATAATGTCAGAAAATTCTTTGTTCATGTCAGAATTGGTTGATCCAAAAATAATATCATCTACGTACACTTGTACAAGTTGAATATCATTTTTGTTTCTTTTAATAAAAAGTGTGTTATCTACTTTACCTATTTCAAAATTAGATTGCAAAAGATAAGACCTAAGTCTATCATACCAAGCTCTAGGAGCTTGTTTTAGACCATACAGGGCTTTCTTTAATTTAAAAACATGATTTGGAAATTTTGTATCTTCAAAGAGTGGAGGTTGTTCAACATAAACTTCCTCTTTTACAAAACCATTTAGAAAGGCACTCTTGACATCCATTTGAAAAAGTTTGAAATTATTGAAATTAGCGAAAGCAAGCAGAATTCTAATAGCTTCTAATCTTGCTACGGGTGCAAAGGTTTCGTCATAATCTATACCTTCTTCTTGACAATAACCTTGTGCAACGAGTCGAGCCTTATTTCTAACGACCTCACCTAATTCATTTAATTTATTTTTATATACCCATTTAGTGCCTATAATGGATTTATCCTCAGGTCTAGGAACAAGTTCCCAAACATCATTTCTGGTGAATTGATTCAATTCTTCTTGCATAGCAAGAATCCATGAATCATCAGTTGATGCTTCCTTTGGATTTTTAGGTTCTATTGAGGATATAAAAGCAACATGACTCATACTGTTTAATTGATTCCTAGTTTTAACAACAGATTGCATATCTCCTAGAATATTTTCTACAGGGTGATCTTTTAAAAGCCTAATCTTTTTATTTAGATGAAAAGTTTCATTTGTAGCATCTACAGATTCATGATTAGAAATAACTAAGTCATCCTCATCATTAGTCTGATCAACTTCTTTGAAATTTTCATCAAAGGAAACATGTAAAGTTTCTTCAATAGTGTTTGTTCTTAGATTAAAAACTCTATAAGCTTTACTCCTGTTAGAATATCCGATAAAGATTCCTTTGTCGGATTTAGGATCAAACTTATCTAAATTATCTTTTGTATTTACGATAAAACATTTACTTCCAAAAATTCTGAAATAAGATACCTTAGGTTTCTTATTGAAAATAAGTTCATAAGGTGTTTTATTGGTTAGAGGTCTAATTAAAATCCTATTCAAAATATAACAGGCTGTTGCAACTGCTTCAGCCCAAAAATGTTTTGGTAATTTACTATCAGAAAGTAGAGTTCTAGCACACTCTTGAATCGTCCTATTCTTACGCTCAACTACTCCGTTTTGTTGTGGAGTTCTTGGAAATGAAAAATTGTGAGTAATTCCCTTCTGATTACAGAATTCCTCAAACTTCTCATTTTCAAATTCACTACCGTGATCACTACGAATAGTGATGATCTTGGAAGAAAGTTGGTTTTGAACTCTTTTTGAAAAACTTTTAAAATAATCAAAAGTATCACTTTTATGTTTTAGAAAGATTGTCCATGTATATCTGGAATAATCATCCACAATTACAAAGACATATTTACTATGGTTGATTGATTGAATCTGAGATGGACCAAATAAATCTAGGTGAAGTAACTCAAGAGGTTTTGAAGTAGAGATCATATCTTTAAGTTTAAAGGAACTTTTTCTAAGTTTTCCTAATTGACATGCATCACATATACTATCTACTTTAAATTGCATCTTAGGGAGACCTCTTACTAGATCAAGTTTGGATAGTCTAGATAAGAGTTTAAAATTCAAATGTCCAAATCTCTTATGCCAAGTCCAAGGGTCACTTGTATTGGCCAAAAGACATAGATTATCATTTGAAATTTTCATACTAAGAATATAGATATTCTTTTTCCTAACTCCCTCAAAGATAATATTAGATTTATTATCTTCGATGTGACACTTGTCTTTTTCAAATTTAATCCTATATCCTTTATCACATAACTGACTAATACTAAGTAGATTATGTTGTAGATTTTTAACTAACAAAACATTTGAAATAATAGGGGTTTCAGAATTACCTACATTGCCGATGCCAACCACATAACCTTTTGAATTATCCCCAAAATTAACCAATCCTCCATCCTTGTAAATAATGTCATTGAGTATCTCTGGATTTCCTGTCATATGTCTTGAACATCCACTATCAAGTATCCACTTGTTTTTCCTTATTTGCACAGCTTGTCCATTGTGAATAGATTCATTTGTCGCCATGAAGCAAGATTCCTGCACAGTGAGCAACTTTTGTAGACTACCTGATTCTATATATAACTATCATGCATCAATTTATGAGACCACAATGATTTGATCATTAAAGAAATATTTTTAGGAAACATTTCAAACTTAGCCATGAACTTTTCAAAAATCAGATTATGAATACTTTGAAAAACTTGCTCTGATACCAAATGAAAGGGACGCGGAAGATGATCTTAAGGCTATTTAACACTAGAGGGGGGTGAATAGTGTTTTAAGAATTTCTTTAAAACTTCTTTGATTTAAATTGAATTAACTAACTTAATGCAAATACACAATCACAGATCAAATCACAGAATCACAAACAAATGCAAATATAAATAAAAAGCAAGTAAAGGAAAGAACACACCAGGAATTTTATACTGGTTCGGTGTTACCCTACATCCAGTCCCGCACAACCCGTACGGCTTTCTATTCAACAATAATCTAGATTACAATCCCTCGATTCCAAGGCAACGAGGTACACCATCCAGATTCTCAGGTCTCTGGGTAGAACCACTTGATTCACAGGACACAAGTTCACCCGATCGATTTCCAAGGACACGATCACACCTTTATAACCCCACACAAGTTTCTTTGAGTACAAATGTATCTATAACTCTGATAAGCACTGAGATTCTTTGGAGAGAGTGGCAGAGAATCAAACTAGAGATATTCTGGTTTGATTCACTTAAGATTTCGGCAAAATATGGATAGGATGATTAGAAAATAAGATAAGAGAGTAAAGAGGAGAGAAAATAAAGAATGTAGTTACTGGAAAACGTTCATAACAGTCTCTATTTATAGAGAATGAATGGATGTGTCCATTCGAAGAGGTTTAAATGAATAGACACTTCTTTTGAAAACAACCTTTGCTGTAACGGGAAGCATGTCGACATGACAGGTAAATAGGATGTCGACATGGTCTATTAGAAAATGATGATTTGCTTTACTTTGAAAATGATGATTTAAAACATATGCAACTTTATTCAAATGGATATTTAGAAGTAGAAATACTTATGAATGTATATATGTATATATACTAAAATATATTTAAAATCAAAGTAAATAAACTAAAGTAAATATAATATTAAAATAGATTTTGAGGCTAAAATATCAAGGACAATTTTGAAATCAAAATATAACAAAATGATAAATATGATTTTGAGGTTAAAACATTTTTGGAAATGTGAACGAAGGTTTTTCTTTTGAAAAGGAATATTTGAAAATCATTTTATAAAACAAGAGATAATTTTGAAAATCATTTTGAATCAAAATTAGTGGATAACAAAATAGGGCTACTATCCGTTCCACTAGATATTTCGTGAGTTCCATCTCACTAGGGTTCCATCCCTTTAACAAGAACGAAGTGGATTCCATTCCACGAGTAAATTGGATAAAAAAGAATGATAGTGCTTTCAAGGAGTTTTAACAAATATCTAACCTAACTATATTATTTGTCTTGAACTCTTGAATATCTTGAATCTCATGAGTCTTCAATCTTGAACTCTTGATCTTTGTCTTCATCAATTTTGTTTTCTTTACTGTACAGTCTTCTTTTGTTGATACCTGCATATAGATTTCCTGCACATATATATTTTATAACACTTCTATAGTTGTTGTCATCAAAACCACTATCCTATGGACTAACAGTGAGCACGCACCATCAGGCCACTGCCCTTCATCTCGTTGTTGTGCGCCTACAGGCGATCGTACCTAGCTACGAAGCCATGGCCGAGCTTGCCTCCTCCATCCATACCTCCTTCGACCACCAGCGCCGCCCCATGTTGTCGATCGACGTCTAAAAATTCCAGCTATCGCCACTAGCTTTTAAACCCTAATTGAATTTTGCACGCCAATCAGACCATCATGATGGCAAACGAACAACACCGATGAACTCCCCATGACGATCTCTACACATCTGTACCCTCGAATCGATGATTCATCGCCGTTGATCAACCACCAAAATCGATGGTCGAGAATGTTTTGGTCATTTATGAACAAACCAAAACTTGATTGCAAAAATGAGCAGAGGATATAAATTGCGCTCGTCAAGAGCTTTCCAACGATATATAATATGACATCATTTTGAGGAGTATGATTTTCGATTTGAAATTGAATTAGGGTTTTGGATCTGCAGCCATTAGAAGAAGGAAGAAGCTAATGTTTGAATAGATAGATACATACAATAATAAGAAATAAAAAGGCTGCTAGGATTAAGAAAAACTATTTATATAGACAAGGCCCGATAAGAATGAATAAAATATCGAATTGGTTCGAAACGACAATAACGTTCCGAAAAGCCCGTTCCGTTTCCGAAACGAAAGTAGATCATCCCATATATCAAAATAGATGTTTTCGATATCTTAAGTTCAATGGAACAGGTTTCAATTCCAAATTCCATTGTATACAGAAGTTAGCTTTTAAAATCAGCTTATTTCAATTGAATTCATTAAATTGAATTCTACGCGTTTCGAGCCCGCACGATCAAACGACAAGTCTGATCGCTACGAAACTTGAAATCCTATAATAATTCACTGTTACGGTTCCGATGAAACTAGTTTCATCGAAATCCGAGACAGTGGCCAAAATGGCTATTATACACATTAATTAATTAAATTATTATTAAATTAATTAAATCACCTTTTAAATTCAAATTTAATAACTAACAATTTTTATCATTTTTGATTACCTAGTAATTTATAATCTTTTAAAATAAATTTCCATGCCAAATCCAATGTAAAATATTGCACTAATGACGGTGTTCAATTTCAATTGCAATAAATTCATTAATTATAATTTAAAATTCCAATAAATGCATTTATTTTGATTTACATCTTATTATTCAATCAACTATGATCTTACTGATATAATTAACATTGGTTTACATCTATTTACATTCATTTTTTATAGTTATCATCCTAACTCATATTAATGCAATATTTAATTACATTAATTTCAATTGATTTACAATTTAATTTCAACAGATTAAATAATGAGATGATAATTAAACAATTACTACACATTAATAATTCAACACATTTCTATGTTAATTGTTAACAAACAAAGCTAATAAATTCACATACTGATTAATTATTCTATATTAACCAATTTCAATTAATTACATACAATTTCACCATTAAACCCAACATTTAATTTATTTCATTATTTATAATTTATAATCAATTTAACTTTATAGTTATTTCAATTACATTAAAATGGTTATCAATTAAATTGAATCAATGTTATTAAATTACATTCTAGTTATTTTTCTCATTAATAAATCACAAATTTTAATATCTTCCACTATTAAACACCAAAATCTTATTTAATTTAATATTTTAATTATCAAAAATTACAGGTCATTACACTCATGCTGGTTTTACCAAACTGATCCGGGTGTTATTTTTCTTATAATGCTCGGGTCAACCCAATCATATTTTTTAGATTTAGATGGACACTTCGAGCTACAGGAGACGAGCTGGATGCCTCCAAGACGTAGTCCCATATTTTATTTATCTTCCGTCATTTTTTTCTTGTCTGTATTTACCATAAATTGTAAGGACAGGTTGTTATAACTATCCAGTGTCTTATGATAGGATAATTGTACTCTGATTTTGAGTATTTATATTAAAGTTTGGGTTTCTTTTTTGTAAATATCATTGGAATATTATATATTACTCATCACATTGTGAGATTATGTTCTGTCTTTTCCTTTTCTTTCACCCCAATAATCCGTCTTTCCAGTACTTGGATGTTCGGTACGTGAATACCATGGATGTATTAGCGTCGACTTCTGAGGATCGAAAAGGAAGATTTCTACAATATCATTATTATTACAAGTCTTGTTTCTAATGTTTCTTTATGAAGTAGAAATGACCATTCACTCTCTTCATCCTAACCGTACTTTAAATCACATTTACTCTTATACATTCGTTTTCCTTTCTAAATGGTTAAACCATTTAAAAGAAAACTCTTACTATAATATCATAACGAACTTTTTACAAAAGCGCATTCGATTATCCTTAACATTTAGGGCATCAAATGTGTTTCACTTTACGTAAACTGATCTAACCGACAATTCAGCAATCGAGTTTTTAGAATTATATTATAGTTTTGGTCTTGCGTTACATTTAACATAATACGATCTTTATTATAATCAGTCAAATTGAATACTTCATCTCATAGTATGGTTTATTTGTTTGCTTCGAATGAGCTAATTTCATTGAAGTGTCGTACATTATGAACAGTGACTATTCACTATATAATACTTATATGTGATCATACATGGATCAAATATCCATAGTCTTGTATTGCTTCTAAGTTCGGAACTCATCAAATGCAATATACGGTCTTGACCAGATAAACATGTAAGTGACTAAATTACGACGTATTAAGTAGTTGCAAAATTAGGCGCTTGCATGGGTGTCAAAACATTAACATGCAATTAGCAATTATATGTAAGTATATGTTATATTTCTATTTGTCAATTTTCAATTAAGTTCATTTGTATATATTAATTGATAAACGTTTTATCAATCATATTAAATGCACAAATTTATCATTGTAGATAATTAGTACATTGTTTAGCATATGTTTTTACAATATTAGGAAGGTTAAATATCACCATTTTATTTTTCTAATAAGGCTCCCACCAGTCTTTTATGTTTCTCAAAACCCTAAGAAAACATATAAGTCTTTTGATTTCCCTAATTGGTGTTTGGACTCATATGCCTTAGGATTCAGACTTTGAGGAAAGCTTAACAAATCATAGGCCTACATACAATGGATAGCTCCTTACCGATTGTATCACATACAACTCCTAACCCATGGTTCCTATTCCTAATCTCATATTTACCTTGAGGTAAGCTTAACAAATAAAGAGAGACTATTCACTCATACCCACCATTTCGCGGCGGCCTAAGTATAGTGCGCATACCTTGAGGGAAGCTCAACAAATATGTGCAACTATCTTACCTCTTCTATTCAATATATTAATAGTACTACACATAACATCCCTAGCTTGAGGCAACAACTAAGGAGTATTCAAGTAATTTATTAGCATATAAATGGTAAAGGATAACTTTATATTAAAGATTTATAATCTATAATACATCTAATTGAGTGATACCGACTAATGGAATAATGTATATTTTATGAAATACCCACGTGATTCTAGTGTCGGACATATAAGAAATCACGGTATGCGTACATTTACGTATGTATTATTCCTTAAGTCTAATTTGGGTTTCTTTCTTGTTCCACCTTTAGTTTATACATTCATATCATATCATTATTATTATATATATAACTTTTATATTTTAATTAACTTATACAATAATCTTATGTATAAAATTATATTAATCGAATCTTATTTAATTAATTTAATTAATTAATTTTAATTAATTAACTCTTTAATTAATTTTATATTAGTACTCCAGTACAACTTTTATATTGGACATGCCTACTATAACCTTTATAGCATATACTATAACTTTTATAGCATACACTATAACCGTTATGGTATAACACATATATCTTATATATATATATATATATATATGTATATGTATATGTATATGTATATGTATATGTATATGTATATGTATATGTATTTTTATTATATTAATTAACCTTTAATTAATTAAATTAATTAATTAACCATTAATTAAATTATTTAATTAAACAATTTTAATTAAATTATATTAATTTCGAAAATTTAACTTATATACATAGATTTATACATATGTTATCTTAAACACTTTAATATAACGTAACATATATCAATATATATAATACATGCATATAAGTATTGATTAATTAACTAATTTAAGTAATTTATTTTATTGATCTTATTAATAAATTTTAAATTTCAAAATTAGTATTTAAATATTTTCAAACATTTTGAAAATATCATTATCTTTTCAAACATTTTGAAGACATGTTGTATTATAACTTTTATAATAAACATGTTTTGATTTTAAATTTAACTTTTAAATTTAAAATCTTTAATTTTAATTTTCAAAACAATTATTCCAATTAGCCCAAGGCCCAATTTAAACTTGGCCTTTTCAATTTGGGGTAACCTTTGGACACACTTCACCTTTCATACCTGGTAGGTAACTAGGTAAGACAAGGTACTTAAGTACTCAATCCAATCCTAGACATTACCTTTCTAGACAGCATACTAAGTGAGAAAGCTTAATTAATCAGCTCTAACATGACTAATTTAGAATGCATAGGCAATTGGTCTCTAATATCATTGTTGAAAATTGGGCCAGGCCGTAGCGGGTATAAAGGCCAAATTTCAAAAACATTCCTATTTTAGATCTATAGGGCCTATGAAGTCTAAAGGTTTTATTAGATTTAAATCTAATATTATTTTTAATTATATATGTCAAATAAAATCATTTTAATTATATATGTCAAAATAATTAAGTGATGGCAAGGTGTAATTAATAGATGACAAGGTATGTATACATGTAGGTAAGAATAAGTTGAATGGTTATCACATAAAAGTTAAATAAGGAAATAAATAAAGGAGGGCTGGGATGATTGATATAATTTCCCTTTTGAAAGACTTAATTAATGCAGCATATAAATGACAATCAATAGGTATCATAATATAAGAATATAAACAGTCAACAGTAAATTGTATGTCTATATGTCAAAATAATTAAATAATGACAAGGTGTAACTAATGGATGACAAGATATGTATACATGTAGGTAAGATTAAGTTAAAGGGTTATCACATATGAGTTAAAAAGGGAAATAAATAAAGGATGACAAGGATGGTTGATACAAATTTTCTTTTGATAGACTTAATTAACGTAGCATATAAATGACAACCAATAAGTATCATAATATAAGAATATAAACAGTCAACAATAAATTGTATGCATATACTATTACATCATTTAAATTCAAAGAAAAGAAACTATTTCATACTACGACAATTTGAAAATAGAAAATTAATTTTATATGAACACACACATGTAAATTTAATTATGTATATATGAGATTCAATCAAAATTTTCTAATAATACAAATTAGATAGTTATTGAAATAAATTTTAAAACTTTGATTTGTTGTCAAAATCCTTTTATTCATAAGTAAATATCTAATGCAATTAAAGTGCAAATAATACACATACACGCGCGTGAGCGCATGCGTTCGCGCGCACACGCATATATAAATAAACAATCATAAAATTACACTTCGTTATGAAAGATTAAAACATAGATCTACAATTAAAACATTGTACTAATTCTATAAAAATTTCAAGTTTAACTTTAAAATATAATTTAATCAATCAACACAAACATGCAAATTTTCAGATCTAAAGAATTGGACTTTAAATTGAATGTTAAAAACATAGATCTAAAATAAAACATTGTATTTCAACATATATTGATTTAGTTTTAATTTAACAAAATAAAGAAAAAACAATTAGTTAATTTCAACATGCGAACGTTCACATCTAAAGGACTAAACTTTAATTTGGATGTTTAAAAGATAGATGTACACTTAAATATTGTTAAAGCATAAACAAATTTTGATTTTGATTTATCAAACAAAAAACCCAATCATATCATTCAATAAACAATTTGTAACGACCCGTAAATTTCAACTGTTTTAATAACGTAATTAACTGAAATTTTATGAAATTTTAAATAATTGAATTTTGGAATAAAAATTTAATATTTGGGATACGTCTATTTTAACATAGCAACTTGTAAATTTTTATCAAATAATATAGAAGTTTATTTTCATGGGAAATTCTATTTCAATTCCAATCAGTTAAAAATTTATAGTAATAAAATGTTTTCCAAACCTGAATATTTTTATATAGAAAATTTGTAAATCATCTTCTGAGTAAGACGTCATATTTCGTTTCTCAAAATTTGGACTGTTATTGCTCCATCAATCTTATTTTCGGCAAAATAGCAGCATTTTCGGTACCGATATCGACTTTTGATCGGATGATCCTACCACTGATATTTATATACCATTTTGATCGCCTCGTCGTGTTGATCTTCGTAGTATATTCATATGTGTGTTTCGAAGTCCGGTGTGCGGTGCAATCTGCGAAACGCCTACCATATCAGTTCCACATTTTGAACCTTTTTGAATTCCTTGTTGATTTGTTATCCACCGTGTTAAGCCTAACATCCACTAGCTATTAATATTATTTGTGTTCAACAGGTGGCTTTTACTTTTCCCAAATTTCAATTTATTTTTCTTAACGGGTTCGTTTATATGGTTCATTCGTTTATATGGCTTTTGCTCTTCTGGTTCATTTTCTTCCTTTCTCTGTCTCTTTTATTTCTGAAAAAAAAGACTTATAGCTCACGTTGCATGCATTGCCTATAATGTTGCATCTTTCATCTTTGCATGCGCTCACGTTGCATGTATTTTCAAATTTTTCTCAATCTTTTGAAGCACGCATGAAACATTATCTCTAGCATCCTTATAGCTCATGTCTCTCTGGTTTCTATTAATAAGTAAGTAAGTATATAGATATGTTAATATTTTTGTTAAATTTATGCTATATATTTCAGGTTATATATATATATATACATGTATATGGTATGCATATTTGGTATATATGTTTGTTGCAAGTTTCTTTTATATAATTGTCTGTTGTTTATGGGTAAAGTGTTAACATTATGTGATTTTATATTTATAATATATATACTGATCTTGTTGAAGTATCTTTAACATGTTGGTTATTAAATGTTGATTTTAAAGAGTTTATATAAATGTATGTAGTTATTTACAAGTTATATTATGTTAGTCTATACGGTTTTCATATTTTGTTATATTTGAACTTATATAAGTTATATTGATATATGCTAGTTTATGTGTATATTGCAGTTAGGTACATGTTCGGTTGTATATTCTATAGGTTTGGTTTAGCAGTTTATAAAATGAGATTTGAACAATGCAATTTGCTGAAGTTTTGTATATATTTAAGTATTAGATATATTATTATAAGTGGTCGTTCTCGTATTGTATAGAGTACGTGTACATATATATTAAAAAAGTTAGTTTTAACTTATATATATAACATAGCTATTTGGATATGTATTTTATTTAAAATATAATATGTTGTGCAGTGTTTGTGCTGTTGGTATAAAAGGGTAAGCTTGTCGGTTTGGTCGTTTATAATTATATATACATTTTGCTTATAATGTATTAGTATATAAATCGGTAGATATATAAAGATCATGTCTCAGTCTATATAGCAATTTATATATCTAGTAGTAGTATATATGTGTGATGTATATGTATATTTGTTATAATAGATTGAAGTATAATTCTATGTATGTTTAAAGTTCATATATTTTATTTTTCTATTTATCTTAAAGTAAACATTGATTTTGTAAAATGATAATAATAATAATAATAATATATATTTAGTTCAATTTATATCAACTGATGCTAATTGTTTCATCGATTCCTATCTATTATCTTATCCGTCTAATTCGAGTTCAATCTTGCTTTGCTTTGGGAATTCGTGCCTGGATTCGTAACTCAACTTCATTATCTATCCTCTCTAGCCTCGAAAGGTGAGCAATCACTCACGATTAATGTTCTTATATTTATTAAATTTGATTTCAATTGAAATGACAATTGAAATATGCTGCCGTTAGTTATTTACATTGTTATATATATGCCATTATCTGTATTTGTTCACTTGTGACATCTGACACCATTATCTGTTATTTATATTAATGATATATGCATGTTATATTATTATCATATCTGTTATCACTCTGCAAGTTCCCTGTTAGTATAGAATTCACTATGGGTTGAAATGATACATACCCGAACGATTTGTGGAATAGGAGAAAATCGTTATGGGTTGAAATGATAAACCCAAGCGATTTTCATTGAATTGAATTTGGGATTGCGGGTTGAAAGGATATATACCGTAGATATATAAATTACGGATTGAAATGATAAATATCCGTATCACTTGACCATAAGATAGAAAATTATATACAGACACCGTTGGTCTATATAAATATTTTGAAAATGATTTCTATGGTTTTGAAAAGAAATATATGGTTTTAATAAATATTGATTTTAAAGATTTATTAAAGTTGATTTAATAATGTTGATATATAATATGTTTAAAGTATTTATTTAATATATATTTTTTCAAATATAGAGTTTATAATGATTCAGGTTGGAAAGATAAATTTGAAATTGATTTAAATTATATTTATTTAAGAATTATACTTAAATAAGTTTGATTTGAAATTTATTAAATTTGAAAGTTTAAAGATATGTTTTATAACTTGAATTTGATTAAAAGTGACTTAAATGAATATTTCAAACTTATATAAATTTAAATGGGATATTTTGTTTATTTAAATTTGTAAATTGAAGTTGTATTTAGATGTTATTGAAATGATTAAGTAAATATTTCAAAACTAAATAATAGTAAAGTGAATTTGATATATATATATATATATATATATATATATATGAAATTATCAAATTTAGTTTTGAAATGTTGAATATTTAAAGCTTTGAAATATATTAAAATTAAAATGGCTTATTTTATGGTTCAAATATGTATTTGAAATGGTTTATTGAGAAACTGAATCGAATTGAAATTGATGATTTGAGATTTTATTAAATTTGAATTTTGGAATTCGAGTTGATTTTGGATCGATTTGTGAAATTTGAGGAAGCTATTTTTTTATATAAAGTATTTTAAAACTATACCTAAACTATTTATATTTTACTTTATAAATTATTTTAATATAAACTATTTTAATATAAATCATTTTCAATATAAATTATTTTATAAACTATTTTAACTTATAACTATTTTATATAAACTATTTTTATTTTATAAACTATTTTATTATATACTGTTTAAAGGTGGAAGTTATGATTTCAAAGTTAAGGTTTTCCAAAATATTATGATTTCAAAGTGTTTTGGTTTCGGAAGTGTTATAACTTTGGAAGTGTTATGATTTTGGAAATGGATATATTTGAAGTGGAAAATGATATTGTATTAATATGGTTTTGAAGTGAAAATGATATCGTTTTGATATGGTTTTGAAATGGAAATGATATTTTGGTTTGAAGTATAAACTATTTTGGAAATGACCGCGGTGTGATAATAACGATTGGTTGTTAAAGAGACCGGGATCGGATATGGGCATACTCTCTGTCGATACCGAAAACCACTTTAACAACTATGTACACGGTGGAGATTCCAGAATGAAGTAGGATGGTGGTGACGATCCTAAAGGTATATTTACATGAACCCAACTCTCATGATTTGGCATAAGGTGGCTAAAACAGGAGCGATTCCGAGCCAATGAGGTAGCTCCTCTTATCGGACACACTCCATCGTATGCCATTCTATTACTTTGTGATTGATTTGGTGCGCACCTTCGGATTTCGGGAGTGTGGCTCGAGGTGGGCAATTGCTGCAGCTCTGCGTTACCACCAGTCCGGATGCGTAATTGGTATATCTACCCTAACATTGCCTTATTGTGCCATGTCACCTACCCTAGCGTGCTTTACTACGAGTTTGTTTTGTACCATACCTATGGAGTGCCCTCTGACAACGCCCGTTACGGGGGAGATTACGGTACTGTATAGACTATGGGAATATATAAAATGTGTTAAGGTGGAAAATATAAAGCCTTAACGCTATTTTAATAGTTTACTTTACTATAGACGTATTATAATAGCGTATATTACTACATAGTAGATAGTTTAATGGATCCTTAGAGGATGGTTATCCCAAACATCCTTTAAGTTACTTGTATTTCAGTTGATATTTCACTTGAGTTGGATTTATTGATATAAGAATGTTAATCCTGACTCGAGTGTTTTGTGTTTTGCTTTACGCTCGGGTCAGACTGAGTGATACAGCATTTGAGACTCACCTTTGGAGTTGGAGCTTCGCTTGGGAATCTAGCTATCTATCCAGCTTTCAGTTATTCAGTTGATTCCAGTGATGTATTCAGATTTTGTATTTGACTATTGTATTGAGACATCTATGTATTCGTGACCTCTGTGGTATCTGTTATATTTATATAGTAGCTTCATAAACTACTATTCTTTTGTTTCCGCTGCATTATTGTTATATTACTCTGTGTATGTGATTATTTATGTACTGTATATGCTGAGTTTTGCCAAATTTAAATTAATAATCTGATATTTTGAGCAATTCAAATCCGACATGTATGGATGCGAATGGTTGAAAATTTCAGGTCGTTACACAATTCAATCTTCATAAAAAAATTTAATTAAACTAGACAATGATACATACATACAAATTATGACAACCAAATTTAATTTTCATCAAACATTGCATCAAAATCATTATCTATATAGAAAAGGACATACCTTGTTACCAAATCCTTAAAGCACACCTTGAAAAAAGGAATTCTCATATTGAAACCTTTTCCAAATCAAAGGGGTGCTAATCCTTGAATTTATGACATTCAGCTATCAAATAGTAATCGGATCTTGAATTTGAGAGTTTTTTTTGGAGAGGAGATTAATTTTTTGCCATTAAAATGATGAAGGAGGCTAAGAAAAAAGTGAGATCTAATTAGGTTTAGAGAGCTTATATATGTGGACAGAAAAGAAAGAAAGGTGGATCTCATCCTATATCTCTTTCTTTCAATCTCAGTCATCAAAAGCAAGCCCACTTAACCCTCAAACCCTAGTTGCCTATTGCATGTTCGTAGCTGAAAATTACAGCCCTTGTAATGGGCATTAAACCCATTTAAGCCCATGTAAAAATATTACACAATTAAATCCAATTCTATTGCTTATCAATGTATATCGATTGATATATTCATAATTATTATAAACATATCTTGTAATATTTTATTTCTCAAATCATATTCAAATTTATAATTAATATTTCATAAATATTAATTAATTTATTTAATTTATAACTACTATAAACTAATTAAATTATTTGGTCAAAGGAGAATTCATTGTTTCGGTTGTGTGACTCGCTAGGTGTAAATTTGATTAGCGATTAATATCAAACTATTCGAATATTAATGTTCACACATCACTTAATAGGTGGTGTGATATTTTGGCCAAATTTATCGCTTACCTGATTTCGGTAAAATCCATTTTCACTTTGTTAAGCGTTACCCGGTTGTGACTTTTATTCACACCAATTCTCTTCGTCAAAACTACATCACTTCGAACTTATGGAATTTGGTAATGCTCAAAATTCCAATATCGTCCATATTCATCTCCGTAGTAAAAAAAATCCTTCATTTAATAATAACACCTATTATTAACCGAACTACTCTAGCCAGAGATTTTGACTTTAAGTTAACTTGAGTTGACCTGCGATACTAACCTTATACAACCGAGGAGATGAATCCTCTCTTGAATAGTGTTTCACCTCCTATACTTCCACTCGTCCCAACTATAGTCACTCGATGGATGCCGTGCCATGATTTGAGTATATTTAAAGCGGAGTTTTCATATTGAGGATCAACAATATTCTCAAATCAAGAGAACTATGTAAATCAGTCATATTGATATTTTCTGTTTGACCTTAGTTATATTAACCAATAGAAAACTATCGAGTGAGTCATTCCATAACTATCCAATAACTATCAGTACATAACCCCTAGGTGCCTCCAGTAGTCATGAGCAATACACTACCCAACATTTGGAGTGTTACATACTCTAGTCTCAACAGATACATCGATATCCAGTCTCGATGCATCTTAACTAGGAACATTTAAAATTGTATATTTATTTTCATTGTGATTCATTTCTTACGGTTACAACAATTTGTAACTACTATCACAAAACATACCATTTATGGATTTTCTATTAAATATACTTTTAATTAAATTAATTAATTAATATAACACATTATATCGAGCATATAATAGAAAGAAAACACTTTTTATTTTAAACAAAATTGGTTATCAAGTTAGATATATGTAACAAATTACATGATTGCCAATAAGACATACCCCTAACTCTATCACCCTTAACCCATAGAAATCAAGTACAAATAATTTCTTTTCTTTATAGGACTAACCATCTCAGTTGAGTCTGTACTTCTTTATCTTCATACCCTACTCCACTCCAAATTTTAGCAATGATCTTTGCTAGTCTGGCATCACGTCTCTAACCAGTACATATCCACTTCAATAAGAGTAGGTTTGATAGACAAACTTTCCAACACATTTGGCTCTAGCGCACATTGAGGTCTAAAGTTATAACCAGCAATATAGTCAAGCTGCTTCCATTCTATGAATATTGCTTCCAAGTTGACAAGTCTCCTACTCAATGCGTTTGTGCCTATTTCGCTCCTAAGATGCTTCCGTTCTAGGGAATGTCAAAGTCGTAGAAGACTAAGAACTCTAACCATCGTTACTAACGAAGGTTAAGGTCCTTATGTGAGCAGAAATACTTCAACAATTTATGGTCAACGAATAACTCGAACCACTCTCCTAATAGATAGTGCCTCCAAATCTTCATCGCAAACAAGATCACTGCCAAGTCTAAATCATGGGTTAGGGATTTCCTCTCATGCGGTTTCAACTGCCGACCAACATATGCAATAAACTTATCCCTCTACATTAATACCACGTCCAATCTGGTACCACAAGCAACTATGTGTACTATTAACTCCTCATTTTCCACTTGGAATGACTAACACCAATGTACTCATCAAACTCTCGTTTAGACTTATGAACGTTTCTCATACCTCACATTTAAAGCAAAAGTCTGATTCTTCTCAGTCAAGTTGGTTAACGGTGCTACTACCTTAGAGAAGTCCTTTATGAATCATCTATAACATCCCACTAATTAAAGGAAACTCCTCAGATCTATAGAATTCTTAGGTCTCTCCCAATCCCAAACTGTTGTAACTTTCATAGGATCTACAACCATGCCCTGCTTAGAAACAACATATCCTAAGAACCTAACTTCCTTCTTCCAAAAGTGATACATCAAAAACTTAGCTTTCAATTGGTGTTTTCTCAACACTCTAGCAAAACTCTCAAGTGCTCCTTGAGTTTTTCCTTAATCCTCGAATAGAAGGATATCATCCATGAACAAGAACACAAATTTAATAAACCGATCCATAAAAACATGGTACATAAGATCAACAAAGTACGCCAACCCATTGGGTAGCCCAAATGGCATAACTAACCACTCATAGAATCCAGATGACGTACAAAATGATATAATTTGCACATTCTCGCTTACTACCTTCAATTGATGAAACCTCATCACGAGGTCCAACTAAGAGAACACCTTTGCTTCATGGAGATAATTGAAAATTCATCAATATTTAGAAGTGGATTGTAATGACCCATAATTTTATCACTTAATCTAGAATATTTAATTAATTTTAAATATTCAAATATAGGATTATTTTAAAAAGTAATCATGTTTTGTGTGATAAATAATAACGTGAACTAATTTCTAAATTTTTTTAACAAAAATGGATATTTTGAATTATTTCAGAAAAAGTGACGAAAATCGGTTTTCGATAAAAATGAGTTTTTCTCAGAGTATTCATGTGAATAACTTTTTCTGCATACACTTATTTGGTAATTAAAAGAATAATAAGTAATAAAAATATTTTTTTTCCATTTTTAGAAATAAAAATAAATTATAATGTCATCATTTTCAAAATGAGCATTTAAGGAAAGTTTTGGTATTTTGGTATTTAAATATTCAAATAGTATTTTTAAAAGTTGAATAATTCATTTTAATTATTTTATAAAGATAATAAGTGATTTATAATGGTTTTATAAAGATATATACTTGTTTTATAAAAATATACAAACCTCGTCGCACCTTGGTAGATTGACATCGTATTTTTAAAAATGGATTTTAATATTATTTAGTATTGTTTTATAATTCAAGTAAACTTATTTTAATTTGTTAACTGGGTTTTTAACCCAGTAGAATTCAATAGGAGTTAGAACATCCAAACGGAGCCAAGATGATTTGAGACTCCACCAATAGGCCTAAAAGAACGAGATAAAAGCCTCCAAGAAGTATAGTCCAAAAATGCTCTAACTTTTCGGATCAACATCAATCTGAAATGTTAATTCATAGTGGCTCCATTCCTTTTGCATTATGACCTTATGCCTCTACTAAGCTCATCTAATAAGTTTGGTCACATTCCAAGCATCGAAGTTCAAGAAGTGCAAACTCATCCAATTCAAGATGCGGTTCTATCTTACACATAGGTGAAACATCGTCAAAACAAGTCAACAAGCTATGAGAATATATGTAGAGCATCAAAATGAAGCAAGGAAGATAGCCAAGTAGTTGAAGCATAAAAAATGCTTAACTATTTGGACCGGTACGACCCGATCCAATTGGATCGGTACTGATCCAAATCGTTAGCTCGTATGACCCTAAACTTTCTAGCTCCTTCTTCACACTGAGTGTAGGCTTTTGACAAAGCGGCTCTGGTCCAAGTACTCTCCAACTCCTATAAATATCATCCCATCTACAACAGAAAGGGTATCCTTTGGACTGGCTGCTGCAACTCTACCATTACTATTCTTCACTCTTCTTCTTCTTCTTCCACACAACAGTCACAAAAGAGAAACTGAGATCCTCCAGTTGTCTCCAAGAACTTGTGATTTAGATCTAACTTAAGTGATTCAATCATATTGTAAACCAAATCAATCTTGTAACAGCAGTCAACTAATAAACGCTATAAAGTGGACATAGGCTTCATTAACAGCCGAACCACTATAAAAATCTTTTGTCTCTTTACTTTTTCTACGATTTATTATCCTTTTTCTATTTTATTTGCCTTGATAAGTAGGGCTAGTGCTTTCACACTCAATCCAGGGTGTTGATCCATTTTTTGGGTTAATATTTTGGTGCTTTCACTTAGAACTGAACTCAGGCATAGATCTAGTTTTCTTCTTTGGATCCGCCAGATCCAGAAACTAGATCCACCAAATCAGCTCTAGGAAGTTTGAAGCTTGCTGGTCAGGATCAATGGCGGGGAGAAAGAGAACTACTTCTGGAAGATCCATAGGAGCTGTTATAGCTTGAGAAGAGACCAATCCTAAGCAAGTTGAAGTTAACGACGCCAATAATCCATTAATTGGAGCAAATTCTGGAGCTAACATAGGAGATCGGGTGTCGGGATCTTCTACCCAGCGTGAAGTCGTCACAAAAAGCGAATTGAATAGGATGGTTGATTAAATCAACTGAAAGATGGAGAACAGACAAAAAGCTCTTATGGACAAATTAAATGCCCTCCTAACCTTGCAATCACTAGTTGCTCCTAGAACCATGCCAGAACCCACGGTTGCCACGGAGCAGGAAAACTCTTCCGTTTCTGGCCTAAACAGAAGAAACGAAAAGAAAAAGAAGAAAGGAGCGGTGGATGGAACCGAAGGAATCATCATAAAAGGAAACACAAGCACTCTACCAACTGCAAAGCAGCCTGCTATAAACTTGAATCTAGGGGTGAAAACCCCACAGGAAGATATAGCGGTGGATCTCTCCGATTTTGAAAATGGTGAGCAACTTGACGATGACAAGTTGGAAGAAAATGCTAATGCAAATACCAACATGGAGGCCCAAATTTCTCTTTCCCGACCAACCGCAAGCCAAAGAAACTCCAAGGGAGTGGCTTTCCCGAAGATAGGAGAGCCTAGGCTTCAGCCCACTTACCAAAATTGTATTCCAAATCAAACACTTGGCATAGTCGCTGACAGTCAACCAACAGTCGACCAACGGACTACCGGACATCAGAAGCATATATCGCGGATATGATCAAGCGCTTGATGGATGAAAGTAAGGATAGGAGAGATGATGACTGGGGATCTGCTCTAAGCCGGACTCCCTTCACTAATGACATTTTAAATGAATGGTACCCTGAAAAGTTTACTATGCCGACTATTCTATCTTACGATGGAATTAGAGATCTAAAACGTCACTTGTACAAGTATAATTGGTACATGGATGGAGCAGATGCTTCAAACGTTGTTCGATGTAGATGTTTCTCTATCTTTCTAGAGGGGGCTTCTATGTGGTTCACTAGGCTCCCACCAAAATCCATCTCCACTTTCAATGAATTAGAAACAAAATTCCTTGATCGGTTTAGGCTTCACACAGCATAACTGAAAGACCTGATGTTTGGCCTATTCCAGGGATGAAATGAATCTTTGAAATCCTTCATGAGTAGGATCAACACTGCAGTGACTGAAGTAAGTAACTCAAATGAAGATATGGTCTTCATGGCCCCAGTCCGCGCTATCCATCCTACCACTAGGAAGGACTATAACCAATAGGTAAGTTAGTTCTTGAGATTGGAAGAGGCGGAGGAACTAGAAGGAAAACTTGGTAACGTACAACCAACCAATGCTGGCCAAAATGGCATGGCGGCTGACCAAGGCGCAAACACCTTTGGAACCACTGTATGAAACGCGGGTAAGGATGTGAACCATTAAAGGAAGAACCAAAATTCCAACAAGCGAAAAAGAGGTAACAAGCAACTTAAAGGCTTGAGGCCCAACTATTACACCCCGCTCAGTGATACTCTAGAAAACATGGGCTGAATTCGCTATCGTTGCTGTTGACTACTTCACTAAATGGGCTGAAGCAGAACCATTGGCCACTATTACCATAAAGAAAGTTATTAACTTTGTCACTAAAAACATTATTTGTAGGTTTGGAGTGCCACAAAAAATCATCACGGATAACGGGACTCAATTCGAAAGCGCTGAGTTCAGACTTTTGCAAACACTTTCGAATCGAGAAAAGCTTTTCTGCTATTGCACATCTACAGGAAAATGGGCAAGTGGAGGCAGTAAACAAGATCATCAAATCCACCATAAAAAAGCGGCTAACTAATGCTAAAGGAAATTGGGTTGATGAACTTCCACTTGCACTATGGGCTTACAGAAAAACGCACAAATCTACAACCGGGCACTCTCCATTCGCCTTGGCATATGGTTTAGAAGCAATGATCCCAATCGAACTGGAAGTCCCTTCTCATTGAAGACAAAACTTCAATCAAAGGTAGAATGAACAGCTCCTGCTCGAGTCACTCGATATGGTAGGGAGAGCCGAGCTAAGGACTCCTGCTCACCAGAAAAGGGTCGCAAGATGTTAATCGGCTAATTTTCTATCAGTTTTAAAAATAGTCGATAAATTTCAAATTAAAATAACTGCAAGCGCACGGCGTACAAAAGTTAGTACGTGGCGAGTACGGGTCGATCCACAGGGAATTTTTAAGATTTTAAAATTTTCAATTCAATCAAATTAGACCAAAGTGAGATGAAGTTGTTAACTACCAAAAAAAAGCTAAAGCTAGAATTAAAATGTGATTTAAAAACTATTAAACTAGAGAACAATTTAGGGATAAATCCACTCTCATATTTTTGTAAATCAACAAACAATAATTTATGATCTCTAGCTTTGATATTAAGTGAAATAATTATTGTTTTTATCATAAGTATGGTTTGTTTATGTTATTAATTAACACAAGTCAAACCATCAAACTATAATACAACAACTATACCACTTAGAAATTCTTATGAAAATGAAGCCAAAGCAAAAGCTATATTAAGTATGATTTATTTACTATTGAAACTAGTAATATAGATCATCAGATTTCTTTTTCTTTTTTTTGGCAAGGCCGACGGGGTTGGATGGTCCCCGACCAGTTTATTGCAGCACCAAGAAGAATACAACACAGACTACAGAGAGCAAGCTCAAAGAAAACAGAGGACCACAAAGCGCTACAAAGAGACAGGAAACAGAAGGAGAAAGAACAGTAACAAAATTAAAGAAAAGTAGCACCCTTAAAAAGAGTGAAATATTCCTGGATCAATATAGAATGAGAGCATACTCAGAGAATTCTTGATCTCGTGCATCACCCAAAGCTTTAAGGCTACTTCAGATTTAGCATTGTTTGGCTCAAACACCCTGGTGTTTCGTTCCTTCCATATCGCAGCTATGAAGCTTTTCGAAACTGCAAGATAAAGTCTCTTCTCTTTTCGTATGTTCCCAGTTCTTGCATATATATTATTCCACTCAGCCGAGTTATCGTGGGATTCTTCAACCCAACTGAGCTTAGCCTTAACAAGTTGCCAAACATGATTTATATCAGTACATTCAAAGAACAAGTGTTCTGCAGTTTCAACCTGATCTTTGCAGAAAGTACATAAAATATTAACATCCAGCCCCAAGCACACAAGTTTAGCTTTAGTAAGTATTGCACGTTGTAGCACTTTCCAGAGAAGAAGGTTGTCTCTCATACTACTATCCTTATGTCATGTATGCTTGGACCATTTCCACTTAGGCCGCACTTTGTTCTTCATAAGATGTTCATATATAGAGCCAATTTTGAATTTGGTCCTATTATTACCCCAAACCAGCCTTTCATTAAAAGATAGCAGTGGAGTATTGCTTCTGATCAAGTTCCATATTCATTGAATTCTTTGGTTGGAAGAAAAAGAATTAGAACCTTGAATGTTGATAATAACATCTCTAACCTTAGCTGCGTAGTGAATACCAGTTTGCATTATCTCGTTGTGAGTCAGGTGCCTGCTAAGAATCATCCTCGGAGCAAGCCAAGGGTCATCCCAGAAGCTAACACTGTACACATTATTGGTGCTCATTTGACAGAGGGAAGAACTTCCTCTTTTATCTTGAATAGACACTGCCAAGTCCAACTCAGGTTCTGCGGCCTGCTCATTTTCCAAATGTTTCTACTCTTAACAACGTTATGACGAGACCACTCAGCCCATATGCTGTCTGTACTGTTGAAGAAGGTGTTCACGTGATTAGCAAATGCCGCTTTGTTCCATTGCTTTAAGTTGATGATACCCAGACCCCCCCCCTATTCAAAGGTAGCTCCACTCTGCTAAATTTAACTAGGGCAATGTATCTGCCAGTAGTTCTTCTCGTCCATAGAAATCGCATAAAAGCACTCGTAATCATTTTCATAAGCTTTAAGGGCAGCACATAGGTTCTAGCCCAATAAACTTGCAGGGCAAATACTACAGACTTAATTAAGGTTAGTCTACCGGCTTGACTTAGTTTCACCATAGTCCAACAATTAAGTCTCGCAGTAATCCTCTCAAATAAAGGAAGGCAGTGGTTTATTGTTATTCTAGATGTTGCCAGAGGCAGCCCCAGGTAAGAAATTGTATTAGGGTTAGGATGCAGACCAGTGACTTGACAAATTGCTTCCTCCTGTTCAACGGAGACACCATCCAAAATTAGATCAGATTTCTGGATATTGACCTTCAAACCAGTCATAGCATGAAACTGAGCTAGAGTATTCATTAAATTATTTACAATTGTGATATCAGGCATACAAAACACTACAAGGTCGTCGGCAAACATAAGCATTGATATACTCAGTTGACTGCATTTTTGATGGCACTTGAACTGGCCTTGATCAATAAGCTTGTTGATCAAATTAGTCAGGAGCTCCATAACTATGATGAAGATAAATGCAGAAATAGGGTCTCCCTGCCTTATGCCCTGCCTACTGCGAAAGAAACCAGCAGGTATGCCATTGACTATGACCGAGTAAGTTGGGCTGGAGATACATTCATATATCCAAGCAAGAAAGTGAGGGGGGAAATTCATATATCCCATAATTCGAATTATACTATCCCATTGTAACGTATCAAAAGCTTTCATGATATCAAGTTTAAACATAGCCTTAGGGGATCCGTTTTTACGTTTATAACCTTTAAGAAGTTCATGTGCGAGAAGAACATTGTCAAGTATGTTCCTACCAGGTAGAAACGCCGCTTGATTATTGGAGATCAAAGTAGGAAGAACATGTTTGAGTCTAGAAGCAATGACTTTGGAGATGCATTTGTATATGGTATTGCAGCAGGATATTGGACGATACTCATTAACATGATGGGCATTACGTATCTTGGGAATGAGAGCTATATTAGTGTAGTTGAACGACCTGAAAAGCTTTGATTTTTAAAAAAATAACATAACGGCATTGATGACCTCAGTAGAGACAAATGACCAACAAGAAGTATAGAATTTGGCATTCAGTCCATCAAGGCCACCGCAAGAGTTACTGTTCAGCGAGAACATCGCTTTCTCAATTTCTTCATCGGTTACTTCAGCGCATAGGAAGCTATAGTCTTCATCAGTAATTCTAGGAAGTATGTCAGGAGGAATATCTTCAATGTTTGGTTTGAAGTCATTAGCATTGCCATATATGGAGGAGAAGTATTGAACAAAAGCTTCCTGAACAACATGGATTGAAGTGTGAAGCTGGTCATCTATGTCTTTGATGGTAGTTATATTCTCTCTACGCTGATTGTTTCTCAGGCTAGCGTGAAAGAACGCACTATTTCTATCATCTTGTTCATGCCATTTAATCCTGGACTTTTGTCTAATCATGTCACTTTCTGAAGATAAAGCTTCACTGTATTGAAGTGTTAAGTTGTATTCAGCTGCAGATAGGTTAGTGTTGGTAACGTTGGACATCATCTCCGTTTGGACCTTAGCAAGTTTCTCACCAACAGAAGTGCTCAATTTTTCTCCCTTGCCAAATCTCTTGAACGACCACTGCTTCAGAACATCTTTAACTTCTTTTATTTTTTCCTGCAAAATAAATAAGTGATTACCATTCTTTTCTTTACTCCAAGCATGTAAGACAGTAGTTTTAAAGTCAGTTTCTCCGGTCCAAGCGTTAAAAAATTTAAAATTTGTATTTCCTCTCTTGTCAGCTCCACGGAGATGGGTAATTTAAGGACAGTGGTCTGAAAGAAGAGGAGGGGGAAGAAGGCTGAAGAGGAGAGGCCATTTGTTAAGAGCAGCATGGTTGGAAAAGGTATGGTCGATCCTGGAGAAAGTCCTACTACCATGTCTTCTTTTATTGTTCCAAGTATATTGCATTCCTACAGTTCTAACAGGAATTAGCTCTGCTTGATTGAGAGTATTAGCAAGTGGATAAATTTCATTCAGAGAAAGTGGATTACCACCAACTCTATCAGGGAGCTTATAACAGCAGTTGAAGTCTCCCATAATTATCCAAGGATGAGAGGTTTGCCGCAGAGCTGGAATAACATCAAACAATGAAGCTCTGGCCACTGCAGAGTTATATGCATATACAAAGGTTACATAATAGGAAGTATTGTCAGAGAGAGATTGAGCATGGCAATGTATCATCTGAGAGTTGGAGAGGATAGGCGTGATTTGGATTAGGAGGGGATTGTAAAGAATCAAGATCCTACCATAAGGAGCATCATCCAGGTTGTGGACAAAGTTCCAATCAGGTTTAATATGTTTAACAGCCTTGAGAGTTAATTCACTATTTAATTTAGTCTCCAGCAAGGCTAAGATGGATAACTTATGAGCAGCAATAAGTTCTTTGCATTGATCAAGTTTGATGACTTGGTGAGCCCCTCGTATATTCCATGCTCCAAGATTAGTCATCATTGGAGAGCATGGGCGTTTATCATTTCAATTTTCATTCTCCTCGTTAGAGCTTGTGAAGAGGAAAGGTAGTTTGGGATAGCCATAGAAAGAGGAGTAACTTCTTTGCTTGTAGATCCCTCTTTAGTTGGGGGGGTGATCAGACCAGAGGTTGAAGGAAGCAGTGGTAAGGCAGTGGAAGAGGATGGAGGAGAGAGGGATGATGGTGGGGGTTGTTTGAATGCATCTGAAGGTTTAATGTTGGAGTAAACAAAAGGAGGAGTTGGAACTTGAACAAAACCAGTAGCAGGGAGGGGAATTTTTAATGGTGTGCATGCATCAGCGTGCATGCTTGAATCCGGATTCGATTCAGAAGCCTTACAGAGAGAAGACTTCTTATTTCTAGTCTTTTTGCTTTTCTTGTCACTTGGATTTTGTTCTTCTTTACTTTTGTTTTCAGTGTTTAACTTGCGTTCTGTATTACCATTTACTACTGTTGTATTGACTTGTATCTTTTCTACCGTTTCATGCAAATGCTTTGTATAATCAGTATTTACCTGCATAGGCTTTTCAGAGCTTGTTTCCTTTTGTTCCTCTTGTACTGAAGTGCCAATTTTTATTGTTCCTTTGGTATTATCATTGATTGCTCCAGTTATTTCATTCCTGTCAAGCATTGTCATACTATCATTATTTCTAATACTTGTATTATCCACCTCATCCAGCTCATACAGTAAATCAAATTTGTTAGACAACAAAAAGCAATCAACTGATTCAACTTCTTCAGTATATACTGCATTCAGTTTGTCTGACTCAGTTTCTCTCTCTTCCTCATCACCCAGTTCGTCAGACTCAGCATTGATATCTTCTTTGTCACTACCCAATCGCTCTTTCACCATAGTGTTCACTATAACATGTGTGTCATTATCACCTTTTGTCAAAACTCTTTCTTCGCTGCCATCTCTTTTTTGTGTCACTTGATTCTCTTTAACAGTTTTAACTATTTTATTTCTCGTAACACGTTGCCATTTTTTAGTGCTCTGCTTCTTCGTTAGTCTGATGTCTTTGTGGGTTTGAACACTCTCTATGTTTTCCTTCTTACCTACTTCTCTATCAGTTCCATTATTTTCTTTATCACACTTTATCTTGCTTCTATCATTATTTTCACAGTCCATTGTTTTATGCCCGAACCTCTTGCACATTACGCATACATCTGGCCTCCATAAGTACTCAACAAAGATTTTCTGCTGCCCTCCCTCAACTAGTTTAACCATAGATCATCAGATTTCATTTTTACTTTCATTTTAAAATCAAAAATAGATTAGCAAATGATGATGCAAATTGTGTTTATGTTGAATAAGAATAGCTCATTTGCAAAAGCAACATAAGCTATCAAACCCACTTATATAAACTTGCATCAAAATTGACTCTCATGAAGCATAAACAAAAGGAGATCATAAATCATAGAAATGTTGAAATTACATAATATTTGAGAGCTTCATTACCCCTAAATTGAAGGGGTTTAGCTACTTATTTGTGTTATCAAATCAACACATGTAAGTTTCAACATTGAAAATGAAAGAAAGTAGGGAATAAACAAAGAAAAAAGAAGATTAACTACTAGAAGGAAATGAATAAAACTAGTGCATAAATGTAAATCTAAGCTATGAACATAAAAAGAAAGAGTGCATAGAAATAAAAATGAGCATAAAAGTAAAGAAACACAAGTAGAAAAGAGAAGAGAAGGAGGCTAGAAAGCCATTTTTATTTCATGAAACATAGAGCTTACAACTTGCATTTTTCTTTTCCTAACTAATGTAAAGAAGTAGAAGATAGATTCATGTACATAAGAGGGTTATTTATACATGCATAAAACCCTAATTCCATTTTCAGGGAGCTTCCCAAAATACCCTTTAGGAAGTGTGGCCTCCAAGTAACCATTAGCAAACAATTAATCCATCATTTGATGTGCATGAAGCTTTAACCTCCACTTAGTTGTCCTTTATCTCCTAATTGTACATTTAGGTAAGTGGGTGGGGTCCTCCATGATCTTGAACTTGAATTATTTCCTCTACATTCCTTTGTATTTCCTTGTGCATGCATATATCATCGTGAATCCCACTTCCATATGCATCAAAATATCCTATAAAAATCATAAAAATTGTCCAAGTAAAAATTCTTAAATTAATACATGCACACAAATGACCATTTTGCCCCTGAATGAAGATGAAAATATGATGGTTTGAAAATAATTGAATTTTGGTTTTAACATGTAAAAATGCCCAAATATGATGTTTATTTAAATAAAAAGAGATAAAATATGGATATAAATATATGCACATTTACGTGCACATCAAATACCCCCACACTTATCTTTTTATTCGTCCTCGAATAAAGAAAAACTAAGATAAATCTGTTTTCGTAGGGAACACGATTGCATTGAGCGTATGCAACAAGCCGTTAAACCTCTGGGTGTCCCAAGTAGGACGAGTGTTGTCTCGTGATGGTTTTCAGCGGATACTACCACAAAATCCAAATGCAAAGTGAAAATATTTACAAATGAAGGATTCACTTTCAATTCAACACTCATAAGTTAAATATAGGTTTTGGTCATTGTCTTGAAAATTTAAGTCATTTACTCGTCAAAATTTCCAACAAAAATCAAGTTATTATAGCAAATAGACAATAGTTTAACTCGTTGTTTCGGTTGATAACATAATGTAATTATGAAATGGATCCTTAGTTGATTATCAAAGTTTGCCAAAGTGGTATTCTCATTTCTTTTCAATAACAAGTTAAATCAAACAAGTTAAAATGGTGCTTGGATTTCAATTGCTTACTCTCTCTTAGTTGAAAATTTTATTGATATTAACAATATTTACATATGCCTAACTCAGGTAAACTGAGGCCAGATATATTACACGTGCACTGCCTTACGGACTGATGTGAGGGGAATACAGAGCGTGGCGAGTGAACACACAAGTGTGAACACTTATCGACTGTAGGCGTTATTAAAAAGAATTTTTATATACATACACCTAACTCAGATAAACTGAGGCCAGATATACCGATCGTGCACTGCCTTTCGGGCTTACGTGAGAAGGGTACAGAGCATGGCGAGTGAACACACGAGTGTGAACACATGACTCTAGGTGTTAAAAATATATACATATATACAAATGTTTTTTTTTCTTTTTCTTTTTTCCTTTATTTTTTTTAGAAAGGGAGAGTTTTGCAAAATCAACTTAGCAGCATTTAACTTAGAAGATAAAAATGTTATATCCTCTACTTTAAAGTTACCACTTTTTTAAACAAAGATTTTCAATTAGAACATACTTCATAATTAACACATATGAACCTTCCTATATACTAGTTAAACCATTGTTATTTGTAATCAAACAACATTTTTATTTTTGTTAAGACAGATAAATTTTCAAAAATTTCAACTTATTAACCAAAACTTATACTTATCCTATAGTGTTTTTTCAAAAATAAATCAAAATGTTAAAAAGAAAATGTTTTTGGGACTTAGAAATTTTGATTTTTTTTAGATAAAGGAAATGAAAATTCAAAAATGCCAGGAAACATAAAAAATGAAAATGAGATTCCCTCCCCCCCACACTTAATTTTGACTGTGTCCCCACAGTCGATGCATGATATAATGAGTGTAACGGGGAAAATTATGTACATATTTACAAAAGAGGGTTAACATTCTTACTAGACGTAGCTTGGCTCATGAAGAATCATGAGCTCCTCTTCTTGGTTACCGGGCAATTCCAAGAAAGATTTTAAACGATGACCGTTGACTTTGAAAATCGATCCATCCTTGGGGTTTTCTATTTCTACGGCACCATGTGGAAAAACATTTCGTACCACAAATGGTCCGGTCCATCTTGATTTAAGTTTCCCACAGAATAAATGAAGTCTTGAGTCATATAAAAGAACTTTCTGGTTAGGCAAAAATGTTTTCTTTAGGATTGACTTGTCATGAAAAACTTTGGTTCTTTCTTTGTAAACTTTCTCGTTTTCATATGCATCGTTCCTAAGTTCTTCTAGTTCGTTGAGTTGTAGTTTTCAGTTTTCGCCAGCTTTCTCAAGATCAAAGTTTAAGTTCTTTATTGCCGACAACGCTTTGTGTTCGATTTCAACGGGTAAATGGCAAGATTTACCGTAAACTAAACGAAATGGGGACATCCTAAGGTTAGTTTTAAAAGCAGTACGGTAAGCCCAAAGCGCGTCAGTCAATTTCTGATACCAATCTTTTCGATTTTTATTGACAGTTTTCTCCAAGATTTGTTTTATTTGTCGATTTGAAACTTCAACTTGGCCACAAGTCTGAGGATGATACAGAGTGGATAACTTGTGGGTTATCGAGTATTTTTTCATTAAAGTTTCAAAAGAACGGTTGCAAAAATGGGTTCCGTTATCACTGATTATTGTGCGAGGTGTGTCGAACCTCGAAAAGATGTTTTCTTTGAGAAATTTCAAACAATTCTATGGTCGTTGGTTTTGCAAGGAACGGCTTCGACCCATTTTGAGACGTAATCGACAGCGAGAAGGATATACAAGTTTCCAAAAGAATTGGGAAAAGGTCCCATAAAGTCGATACCTCAAACATCAAAGATTTTGATCGTAAGAATGGGGTTTAGAGGCATCATATTTCGTCGAGAAATTCGTCCAAGCATTTGACATCGATCGCAAGTTTTACAAAATTCAAACGAGTCTTTGAAAAGAGAAGGACAATAGAAACCACACTGAAGCACTTTTTCCGTAGTTTTTCGAGGACCGAAATGTCCACCGCATGCTTGATCGTGGAAAAACAAAAGAACACTCGTTATCTCATTATCTGGAATGCAACGTCGGATGATTTGGTCAGGACAATATTTGAATAAGTATGGATCGTCCCAATAGAAATACTTCACTTGGGACATGAATTTGTATTTGTCCTGTTTGGACCAAGATGAGGGAGTTTCTTTAGTGACTAAGTAGTTCACTATATCAGCGTACCATGGGTCGATAGAAATTGAAAGAAGTTGTTCATCGGGGAAGTTTTCATTGATTGGAAAAGAAGATGGTGCGTTCGGAAGATGAGACAAGTGATCGACTATGACGTTATCGGATCCTTTTTTTGTCCTTAATTGTAAGGTCAAATTCTTGAAGTAAAAGGATCCAATGTATCAAACGGGATTTAGCATCCTTTTTAGCGAAGAGATATCGAAGTGCAGAGTGGTCCGTGTACACAGTAATGTGTGAACCTATCAAGTATTGTCGGAATTTTTCGAGAGCAAAAACGACAGCTAGAAGCTCTTTTTCGGTTGTTGTGTAATTGAGTTGAGCATCGTTCAAAGTCATACTCACGTAGTAAATGACGTGAAGGATCTTGTTGATGCGTTGTCCTAAGACAGCACCAACGGCAAAGTTCGAAGCATCGCACATTATTTCGAACGGAAGATCCCAATTGGGTGTACAAATGATTGGAGCAGAAATGAGTTCATTATTAAGACGTTCAAAAGAAGAGATACACTCAGAGTTGAAATCGAATGGAACGTCTTTTCCGAGAAGAGTCGTCAAAGGACGAGCCATTTTACTAAAGTCTTTTACAAAGCGTCGGTAAAACCCAGCGTGTCCTAGAAATGATCGAATGTCCTTGACATACTTAGGAATGGGTAGATTTGCAATTACATCGATTTTCGCTTTATCTACCTCAATGCCTTTATTTGAGATGATATGTCCAAGGACTATCCCTTGTTTGACCATAAAGTGGCATTTTTTCCAATTCAAAGTTAAATGTTTTTCTTTACACCGATTTAAAACCAATTCGAGATGATGTAAACATTGGGAAAAGGAATCGCCAAAGATTGAGAAATCGTCCATAAAAATTTCTAGAAAGCGTTCAATCATGTCGGAAAAGATTCCAACCATGCATCATTGGAAAGTCGTAGGAGCGTTACAAAGTCCGAATGGCATACGTCGATAATCAAAGGTGCCGAATGGACACGTGAAAGTTGTTTTCTCTTGATCTTGGGAGCGATTGGAATTTGGTTATAGCCAGAATAACCGTCAAGGAAGTAGTAGAATTCGTGGACGGCTAAACGTTCGAGCATTTGATCGATGAAAGGAAGAGGGAAGTGATCTTTATGTGTTGTGGCATTTAGTTTTCGATAGTCAATGCAAACACGCCAACCCATTTGAGTACGAGTTGGAATAAGTTCGTTTGAATCGTTCTTGACAACGGTTATCCCAGACTTTTTCGGTACAACGTGAATTGGGCTAACCCTTGAACTATCAGAGATTGGGTAAATGATTTCGTTGTCCAGAAGTTTAATAATTTCATCACGCACCGCATCTTTCATTTTTTGATTAAGCCTTCGTTGCGCGTCAAGAACAGGCTTGGCATCATCGATCAAATGAATGCGATGTTGAACAATAGCATGGCTAATTCCCTTAATATTGAAGATCGACGATCCAATCGCTTCCTTGTTTTTCGATAGGATTGAAAGTAAGGAGGTTTCTTGATCAAGAGAGAGAGTCATAGAAATTATAATGGGCAATGTTTAGTTATCACCTAAGTATGCATACTTAAGGTGATCGGGAAGTGGTTTGAGATCCAACTTCGGGAGTTTTTCGATCAAAGAATTGGATTGAGATTCGGACTCAACTAGAAGCGATTCAAAGGAAAGAGTGTATTCAATCTCGTTGGGAATTTCGTGAAATAATTTTTCGTACTCAGCCTCGCGTTCATCGTTAAGATCAAGTGTCTCGTTTTCAAAAGTTTCGTCAATGGCACTAACTTCCAACGTTTGGTCATGAGGTTCATTCGATTGGCTTTCAAGGTTGAAAATGTTAAGATCCAAAGTCATGTTTCCAAAAGAGATTTTCATTGAACCGTTACGATAATTGATTAAGGCTTTTGAGGTGGTTAAGAATGGTCGGCCTAAAATCAATGGAATTTGACTCGAGGGATTCGTCACGGGTTGTGTTTCGAGAACGATAAAATCAACGGGGAATATGAATTGCCCTACTCGAATGAGCACATCCTCGATTTCTCCCACGGGCTTCTTAACGGAGCGATCGGCGAATTGAAGCGTGACTTTTGTGGGTTTGAGCTCGCCTAAGCCTAATTGTTCGTACACGGAGTATGAAATCAAGTTGACACTTGCGCCTAAGTCTATCAAACATTTGTTAATCGTCTTGTCTCCAATTGTACACGAAATCGTAGGGCAGCCAGGATCTTTGTATTTTACGGGCATGGATTGGGAGAAGACTTCACTCAAACTGGCGGCTAAGAAGACCGTTTTGGGTACTTGAGTGTGTTGCTTTTGGGTGCACAAGTCCTTAAGAGATTTCGCGTACGTGGGGACTTGTTGAACGATGTCAAGAAGCGGAATGTTAACTTCGACTTGTTTACAATTTCCAACATCTTTTCCATTTGGTCCGAGTGTTTCTTGGGTCGGAGACGATGTGGAAATGGAACACGATACTCGGTAGGCAGGTCTACTCGAATAGAAGAAGAATTTTGATTGGCATTCGATTCGACGATTGGTTCCATGTTCTGTTCAGATTCGTTCGTTGTTTTAGAAGTGTCGAGAGAGGTTTCCGGTAAATCATTTGGATTAACAACTTGATTATCGATTTGTTTACCGGAACGTAGAGTTGTGATAGCATTCATTTGGGTGACGTTGCTATCTTTAACAACATGGGCTTGATTTGAATTTGTGTTTTGATTTCTGGGATTTGTAAGGGGCTGGCTTGGGAATGTGCCTCATTCGCGTTCACTTACAGAAGTGGCTAATTGACTCATTTGCATTTCGAGTCTTGCAATTGATTGGTTTGTGTTTTGCATATATGAGGTCAATAAATTTTGCAAATTGATGTTTGATTGAAGGCTTTGAGTAGTTGCCTTAACCAACGTTTCAAGAGTTTTCTCAAGCGAAGTTAAACGATTATCGTCTTGGGGAGGATGAGTAGAATTTGGTTGAAAATATGATTGTTGCGGTTGATTATGGAACGGACCCACAAAGTTTGGTTGAAAATTGTTAGGCTGAAAGGGAGGGTTCGAAGCATTATTCGGGAATGCTTGAAAATTGGGACGAATCGTATTCGTGTTGGGATTGTTTTGGTTCCACACAAAATTCGGATGATTTTTCCAACCAGGGTTGTATGTTGGAGAAAACGGGTCGTTTTTGGCTTTATTTAAAGCATTGATTTGTTCGACAGAATTGGGACACTGATCGGCTATATGATTAGGATCGTTGCATTAATAGCACATTGGTTGGGAAGCTTGGTTCATTTGATTCGATGAGAAAACGTTATTGAATTTTTTAATCATTGCGTCGATCTTAGCTTCCAAAGCAAAAGAAGATCCTATCGACTGTGCACTCGATCGTGAGTAAATTGATTTTTCGTTTGAACGTTCCCACTTGGATGATTTTTCGGCGAGGTTTTCAAGAAATTGCCAAGCATCGTCGTGATGTTGGGCAAGAAAGTTGCTCTGGCACATTGACTCGAGCATGGTACGTGAGCTATTTTCGAGCCCATTGTATAAAATTTGGCAAATCGTCCATTTTTCAAAGTTATGGTGTGGACATTTTATCAACAGCTCTTTGAATCTTTCAAAATATTTACCAAATGGTTCTCCCTTGAATTGATGAAAATTTAAAATTTCGTTTCAGATTCTACTCGTTTTTGCAAAGGGTGTAAATTTTTAAGAAAGCTTTTACGAATTCTTCCCATGTTTTAATTGAGTTCGATGGTAGGCTGTACAACCATTTTTTAGCGTAATCCGTAAGAGCGAATGGGATTAATCGAAGTTTGATTCCGTCATCGGAAAGTTGTTGGAGTTTTATGGTTGCACAAACTTGTTCGAATTTAGTTAAAAAGATGTATGGATCATCGTGCTCGAAATTTCCAAATTTTGAAAGCGTGGCAATATGGTTCGAGTGGATTTCGAAATGGTTACCCGTAGGGGCGGGTAACATGATGCAAGATGGAATAGAAACTCTATCGGGAAAGATTCTATCCATAAGAGTTCGAGGGACGTTCTCGTTCGCCATTTCGGGAGGATCGTTTGTTCGAGTTAAACGGTTAGTTGTTGAGTCACAAGTCCAACGGTTTGTTGTTGTGTCACGAGTCCAAGTACTCATGCACAAGAGAAAGTCGAGAATAGAAAGAAGTTAGAAACGAGTTTAGAGAATGAAAGAAGATTTGAAAAACGAAGTGAAAATTTGTTTTTTTTCTTTTTTTTACAAGGGAGAAAACTATTTACCAAGTGAAATTTATTTTGAAAAGAGAAGTTTGATTTTTGTTTTGTTTTTGGCTTTTCAAATTTTTTATTTGTTTTTCATTTTGTCATTTTTTTTTGTTTTTTGAATTTTCAAATTTTCAAATATTTACCAAAAGGATTTTTGTTTTTTTTAGAAAAGAGAAATTTGTTTTTTGTTTTTGTTTTTGAATTTTAAATTTTATTTTCTTTTTGAAAAGATTTTATACTTTTTTTTAGATTTTTGTTTTTGATTGAAAATTTTCAAAGGGAAGGAAAAAAAAGGATTTTTTTTTGAATTTAAAACTAAGTTAAGTAAAATTTACAATTTTTTTTGGATTTTGGATTTTGGATTTCTTTGTTTTTTTAAATATGCATAAACTAATGCAACTAAATGAATGCAAAGGACTTAATTATAGTTTTCTGTCCTTAGTAGCTCCTAATCCAAAATTGTATAATCACACTTTGTTTTAAATCAACAAAAATATTTCTCAGCCAGGTAACAGGCAGGGGTTATCAGTGCACCACGAATCACCGTAGCAATGCAGCTGAAGGTTCAAGTACCTTCAGAGGAACAACCAGTATAATATTTACGGATCACCGTAATTTTTATAACTGGTTATTACTCTGCCGTAGCCTAGACACCAAGAAAAAAAAATTATTCAAAGAAAACAAGTGTGAAGATACAATTAAGCCCTAGGTGAGCTCGCGACACCCTTAAGTTGAATGTCTAACCTTTATTATTAGTCAAATTCTATGATGAAATGCGTTTGTGGGCTAAGGAAAGGGTGATGAAATTCCTCACCTTATGTGAATTGGGGTATTGCCCTTAGAAAATAAAAATATGATGAGATGAATGCAAAACAAAAATTAAACGTGAATTTACAATGCAACTAAAATGAAGTTTGTTTTTGTTTTTGGATTTTGAAAAAAAAAATTATATATAAATGCAAATGCAAGCAACCAACAATGCAATTCAAATAATAACAAGGAAAAGGGCACGATACCAGAGCGTGCAGAATTATTAGCAGTTTACTTTTTTAAGCGGGGATTTTTTTAGCAAAGCAAAATTTTTAGCAAGCAGTTTATTCTTGGCACGCACTTCTGCCACCTGCAACCTAAAAATTAAAAACAAGATATATACAAATTATATATATATATATATATCAAAGAAAACTAAAACAATTGAAAAACTAGAACAAATTCAAATCAAGCCCCCCCTCTTTTTTTTGAAAGAAATAAAACAAAACTAACAAAACAAAACAAGATAAAAAAAATAAAATAAAAAGAAACTTGTTACTTGAAAATAAAAGAGAACACCAGAAAACAAAAGACAGGAACCAATTTGTTTTTTTAGAAAGAAGTGAAGAACATAAAAATCAAGCTAATTAAATAAATAAAATGAATAGAAGGGACAAAGGGAAAGAAAATACAAAAAGAAAAAGTTTAAACACAACCCGGCCCATACTCAAATTAAAATAAAACACACTTCCTAACTTAATAAAATAAAACAAACAACAATTCCGCAACTCGAATTTCACAGTTTTCAAATCCTCCAATTTCCAAAAATCTCGCACCTAATTTCGACCCGCAAATTCAAAGCAACAAGAAACGATCTTGGATGTGGTTGATTGTTCGGCAGAGGATGGATTCGAGGATTGTTCGAATACGATGGATGGTATGGTAGTCGCGATTGACTTGTGGCTGGTATGACAATGGGAAGGCAGAGCGCTTGTCGAATCAGCGGGTTGGAGCAGCAGTCATGTACGACGTAAAACTGGTGCTTGTTGTTGAGGGAGGCGGTCGTTTTAGTGGTTCGATTGAATTTGGGTAGTGGTTTCGGCTTGTTCGAACGATGGTTACGGCGGCGTCTTATTTGCAGTCGAGTTGACTTGTTCGAGGCGAGGCGTTGTGGTTCGAGGTCGCGGAGAAGTGGTGAAGGCGGATTGGAGTATTTTCGTGGTCACGGTGAGGATTGGCAGAAGTGAAGTCTTTGACAGTGATGTGGTATGGTGGCAGTTTTTCTTGGTTGACAAAGATCAGGCTGAGTGAAGTTTGATGGGTATGTATAGGACAGAGGAGCAGGAAGGTTAGGTGTGGGGGTATGGTTGACTGTCGTGCAGTAAAAAGGAGATGGTGGTATGCTATGCAATGCAGTTTGAATGGTGATGAAGTTTTGGAGTGACTGATGGGTTGACAGTGGTTGTTTTGTATTGTATGATGTGGCAACCAGTAGTGGATGAAATGGCTGTAGAATGTGCGAGGCAGTAGGTGTATGCAATGGATGGAATGGTTTTGGCAAAGGGACGTATGTATTTGCAGTGGGCAGGGATTTGGTTATGTGTGGTTTGAAGTGGAATGTCAGTGCGTTGTGGTGAGATTCAAGCGGCAAGAAGGTGATATTGATGGAAGTAGATAGTATGACAGTGATTAATTTTGGAAGGGGATGTGTCAGTGCACACTATCGTATGTCGGTGCACAGAAACTTGGTTTTATGTGTTGTAAGCAGCAATGTGAGAAAGGTGTATGGTTTTATGGGTTTGTTGTTGCTGGTTGTAGCAGTGGGTGGTAGTTCGTGGTTGGTGGTTGACTTGAGTGGTGAAGGATGTTAGTGGGAGCGCAAATGTGGGTTGAAGTCAGAGGAGTGTTGTGGGGGTTAGAAGTTGTGAACTGTTGAATGATGCTGTTGTTGTATTGATGGTAGATAACAGTGTTTGTAGAAATGGGTGAACTGATGAATGTGTGATGACTGTTGCGGTCATGAGTCTGTGCAAGTTTGTTGTGTTCTTTGGCCAGAGAAGGTTTGAGGTAGTAACTTGAATGGTAATGGTTTGTAGCAGTCGAGGGTAGTGTTGAAGTTTAAGCAAGCAGAGAATGTAATGTTAGGAAGCAGTAGAATTGTGGTGATTTTGAAATGGTTAATGAAATGGTGGCTGCAGTTTGCAGTGTTTGGTGGTAGCAGATAGGAGATGTAGTGATGTTTTCTGATGGTTGGAAGCTTGTCAGTGGTTTGGTGAGGAGGATGCAGCAGTTTAGTGGTTTTTATTATGGGGTGAAATGAAGCACAGAGGAGTAGCAGTTGGTGAAGAGTATGTTGCTGGTGGAAATGATATGTATGGGTGATGAAGTTTAAGGGTATATGTCAGGGGTTGCTGGAGTTTGATGAAGTTTGTCGAGGCAATGAGTGTGCAAAGGAAGTGAATTTGTAAGGAAGGGAAATGAAAACTGTAAAATAAAAACAGAGAAATGAAAACTGTGACAATGTGAAATGTAAATGAGAAGTGAAAATTTTCTTTTAGTTTTGAAATTGTGTAAGCTCTTTTTTAAAAAAATAATAGAAATATGCAAATGTAAAAAGGAAACTAGCAAACAACAAAATCAAAATGCAGACAAATAAAAAAGAAAACAAACTTAAACACACACACAATTTTTTTTTTTTTAAATTGCAAGACAAACACACAAAGGGTAAACGAAAAATAATTCGAAGAATAGAAAATTAAAACCAAAACAATTCCCTGGCAACAGCGCCAAAAACTTGTTAAACGGCTAATTTTCTATAGGTTTAGAAAATAGTCGATAAATTTCAAATTAAAATAACCGCAAGCGCACGGCGTACAAAAGTTAGTACGTGGCGAGTACGGGTCGATCCTAGGGAGTTTTTAAGATTTTAAAATTTTCAATTCAATCAAATTAGACCAAAGTGAGATGAAGTTGTTAACTACAAAAAAAAGCTAAAGCTAGAATTAAAATATGATTTAAAAACTATTGAACTAGAGAACAATTTAGGGATAAATCCACTTTCATATTTTCGTAAATCAACAAACAATAATTTATGATCTCTAGCTTTGTTATTAAGTGAAATAATTATTGTATTTATCATAAGTATGGTTTGTTTATGTTATTAATTAACACAACTCAAACCATCAAACTATAATACAACAACTATACCACTTAGAAGTTCTTATGAAAATTAAGCCAAAGCAAAAGCTATTTTAAGTATGATCTATTTACTATTGTAACTAGTAATATAGATCATCAGATTTCATTTTTACTTTCATTTCAAAATCAAAAATAGATTAGCAAATGATGATGCAAATTGTGTTTATGTTGAATAAGAATAGCTCATTTGCAAAAGCAACATAAGCTATCAAACCCACTTGTATAAACTTGCATCAAAATTGACTCTCATGAAGCATAAACAAAAAGAGATCATAAATCATAGAAATGTTGAAATTACATAATATTTGAGAGCTTCATTACCCCTAAATTGAAGGGGTTTAGCTACTCATTTGTGTTATCAAATCAACACATGTAAGTTTCAACATTGAAAATGAAAGAAAGTAGGGAATAAACAAAGAAAAAAGAAGATTAACTACTAGAAGGAAATGAATAAAACTAGTGCATAAATGTAAATCTAAGATATGAACATAAAAAGAAAGAGAGCATAGAAATAAAAATGCATAAAAGTAAAGAAACACAAGTAGAAAAGAGAATAGAAGGAGGCTAGAAAGCCATTTTTATTTCATGAAACATAGAGCTTACAACTTGCATTTTTCATTTCCTAACTAATGTAAAGAAGTAGAAGATAGATTCATGTACATAAGTGGGTTATTTATATATGCATAAAACCATAATTCCATTTTTAGGGAGCTTCCCAAAATACCCTTTAGGAAGTGTGGCCTCCGAGTAACCATTAGCCAATAATTAATCCATCATTTGATGTGCATGAAGCTTTAACCTCCACTTAGTTGTCCATTAGCTCCTAATTGTACATTTAGGTAAGTGGGTGGGGTCCTCCATGATCTTGAACTTGAATTATTTCCTCTTCATTCCTTTGTATTTCCTTGTGCATGCATATATCATCGTGAATCCCACTTTCATATGCACCAAAATATCCTATAAAAATCATAAAAATTGTCCAAGTAAAAATTCTTAAATTAACACATGCACACAAATGATCATTTTTCCCCTGAATGAAGATGAAAATATGACGGTTTAAAAATAATTGAATTTTGGTTTTAACATGTAAAAATGCCCCAAATATGATGTTTATTTAAATAAAAAGAGATAAAATATGGATGTAAATATATGCACATTTACGTGCACTTCACAAAACATTTCAACTCAAAGGTCCGTAACCGTACTTTCAAAGTAGGAGACCTTGTCCTCAAATGAGTCTACCATGTACTAGGAAATGTAATCGGCCATAAGCTAGGGGATGACACGTTCAAGCTAACAACCATTGATGGAACCCAAATTCCCCATGCTTGGAACAACGAATGGCTTCGTCGGTACTTTATATAAAACTATCTAATGTATTTCCTATTTCCATAAATAAGCCACCCCGGGATATCGTAGGCATTGTAAATAGGAAAAAGTTGCCCAACTTTTATTCCAATCAATGAAATTGCTTTGCTTTCTGAACCAATAAAATTGTGTTCACATAAGTAACCTGCCGAGTTGACGGGGTCAAATTGACTCAAAACTATCTGATCGCTACTTGAGATAATAGAACCACACTCAAGTACGTCCCATTTACCCGCCGAGCCGATGGAAGCAAATCGAATCAAACTGCTGATCGACGGAGCTCGACCCAGGCATTCTAAGAACCGACGTTTCTCCGACGACTCCAGAAGGTCCAAGTCTAAGCCGCACATTTTGTAAGCTGTGCACCGCCTATTGGATTGTGGAATCACGTCCAAGCGAACAAAATTACCTAAGCTATGCATCTTGTAAGCCACGCATCGCTTCTTGGTTCGCAAAACTGCAACTAAGCAAGCCCTGATCCCACTGTGCACATTTCGTAAGCCGCACACCACTAGTTGGATCAGCAAAATTGCACCTAAAGACGAGGAACTCTCATATTACAAAAAGCCACGCACCTCCTGTGGAACCCAAGGAAATAGCACTCCCAGGAGCGACATGTGGGCACAATAGCCTGAACACCAGCATTGCGATGGAATCAGTTAGCATAATTTCAAGTAACCATTGTTGCTCCGGCATCACCGATCACTTAGCAAAATCCTTAAGTGTGTAAATCACTAATCGAAAGGCTGCTAAAAAGCTTCACGGATATCTCAGGTTAGAAATAAAAATTGGATATCTAAAATGAGGACAATAAAACTAGAAGTTCCCAAAGATAGGAGCTGCAGTATAGACCTGATTAGGGGCATCCGGAAGACTACCAGGGCACCCAGTCTCGTATCAAGTGTTCGGAGTAAACAATCCTATAACCTAGGGGGCACACACACCAACACTCAACCAAAATAGCAAATACTTCATAGTTCTATTACCTCAAAGAACTAATTTTGGCAGTAATTAAGGGACTAAATAAAATAGTGCCAAAATAAAACAGTGCTGAATAAAAAATATTGGTATATAAGAGACAACAGTGCATGAAATATAGATAAGTAGACAATTGAAATTACAATCAAGATTTCAACAATTTTATCACTTAGTAATATTTTTCATGTACAACAACAAATAGCGGTTGCTGTACCAGCACAATATTGGTCAAGAAAAGGAAAATACAAACACCACTATTACAACAACAACAACAAGAAATGCTAAGTGCAGACTTTGCACTTGTACAAAAAGCAACCAAAAAAGAAAAAGCTCCGCTTCATGAGTACATGGACAGTACATTATTTCTTGTCACTACCTCCCCTACTACCTTTCCCGCCTCTGATCGGCAACTTCCCAAGTTTCTCCCCTCCTGGGGTGATCTCGCTTTCTAAAACGTTACCACAAGCAGACCCTCCTTTGCCTTTGTGCTTGTGGGATTTTTAAGAACTCTTTGACAACCTTTTTTGCTCTTCAACCTTCTCCTTCTTCCTCGCCACCATCTACTTCTGGTCATTGGCTGCTCAGTATCTACTTTGTCTGGTTGGTTAGCTTGATCCATCTACTTCCGTGTGTCAGTAGCCGCTAAACCCTCCCCTTGAGATACAGAGAGGTCATCCAAACCATGCAGCACTGTAATTTGCTCACGGTGCGAACTGAGCTGCGAGCCAGATGCGAAGACGACGGTTGATGCGATCAGAATGGAAATAGATCTGACACCGTGAGGAGGAGGTAACTTGACATGAAAAGAGGGTTGATCTATAATATCACAATAATGGGTGGTTATCTCGGCAATTTCATCCTGCGTAAATTGGAAGTCTTCAAACATAGGAGAGATAAGAAAATTACCTATTGTGGGGGTCTGTCCCTACGCCACAACTTTGAAGCCCTTAACGTCGCCCTCTTTTGATGGCTGCATAATCATGAGAGAAGTAGAAACGATCCCCTCATCAGCACAAAGATGTAAAGACGGGTCACCAGGACCTGAAGGAAAATGCCCGGTTATAGCCTTAGCGATGGCCGCGGCATCAATACCTTCTCGTTCCCTCTCCAGTCTCAAGATTTCCTGGCCCTCCCATAAAGCTTGGAAGAACTCTTCGTTCAGATATGCTTGAACCAACTCCTCTTCAGTATAATGGCTAACCATGTCTTAAAATCGGGTCAGAATCTCTTCCTAGACTATGGCAAGCATATGAGGGACCAACGGACCCAAGTAACTAAGACTCCTCTGATGTAGCACGGAGTTGACGCAGAAGCCAAAATAGTAGCATCCAATCCTTCCATCTTCTTTGTGAAGGTATCATGAAGTTCTGAATAGCCGGCATCCGTGTTAGCCTTCTCTATCGCCAGTTGTTTCTTCTCAGCATCCAAATTCGAAACTTGTTCGCGAAGAGAGACAATTTCTTGACCCTGCTTGACGATGGTTTTCTTCTACATCTCAACCATCATCTCACTTATCCTCAACTCTTCTCTTAAAGTCGCCTTATATGTATGGAACTTCTTTGTTTCATCTCTAAATATGATTGCGGCTCGGTCAGTGGATTATATTAGCTCCTTAAGCAAAGAAGCACTTTGCTCTCCCTCTTGAGGGCGTCATCTCTCAATTTCTTTAGCCTCTCATCCTCCGCATCGTGATCTGCGAGATGCTTTTTGTACTCATTTTTTTCAAACTCAAACGAGAGGATTTCCTAGTAGTTGCTCCAGTTAACAGTAGAAAGCTGTATGCATAATTTTTCCCATCCTTCAGCTTGCTCCAAATTGCTTTGAATTGCTTGGAAATGGGGTGAATAGGATTCGACATGAACTGACTTCAGATTGGGCTTGTCAAACACAACCGCCCTTAAGAACAAATTAGGGAATGCTGCTTGTAGATATGGGGCACCAGCAGGAAGAATGTAAGGTGCACGCCTAGAAATCTAGGGAGTGGCGATCATGACTGTATGAGTGGAAGAAGTCACGACACCGAAAGCTTTGGACATTTATCCCAATTGAAGCAAGAGTCTGTGAAGCGGACTCTTGTTCTTGGTTTCTTTTCGGCCTCTTTGACGGATCTCCCCACTTAGTCGGGCTATTCCTCTTTTCATAACCACTTTTCCTATCTCTGCATTGATCTTTCTCGGCATGGCGACACTCTTCTGCCTCCCTCTCCTTTCTCCTTTTCCTCTCCTAGTCAGTCTCTCGAAGAGCATGGTACCTTAAAGAGTGTCTCTACGAATGCCGAGACTCCAAAATTCAATCAAGATCATTGTAAAGACTACAAGACATGATTCCTGAAGAAAGTGATAAAATGGCTTTAGGAAAGAGGCATTTGATGACCTAAACATCCTTAAAATATAATATAAAGTGTGTGATCCTAGTGAAGTGTGTGTTGCAATTTAATGACCCCGGTGGAATACACAAACCAGATCGATCACCAACTAATGTCAGAACATTGCTTCCTGTATGGATGATCTGAGTAGATTGGGAAGGCAACCCTTCTGAAGTAAAGTCATCCATCAAGTAACCCATATTCTCAAAATGTTACTCATATCTCCCAAATCAATATCAGCACCTTCTGGCGGAGAGCTGGGTATAGGCTCGGTCTTGGGAGAAGCTCCCTCAATAGGCTCTTTCAAAGGAGGTGAGGGTGCATGACCAGGGCTTAATTTCGAGGTCTTGTTGTCTAATTTGACGTCACCCTCATCAGTGTCTCAATCTATTTCTTCCTCATATAGAGGATGCCCCTCACTGATTTCTCCTTCTTTCTTCTCTTCGGTAAGTGCAGGCTTGTCCTTCTATTGAATAAACACTTCCTCTTTCTCTTCTGGAATTGATGGCACTTTGGGTGGATTGTTGATCCTGACTTGAATCTGGATCTCCTCAGGGGTCTTCTCTGATCCATCGGATGAGCCACTTTCTTCGTCGTCGTCGTCATCTTCACCAGAGTCATGGGAAGAGGAAACAAAATGGGTTTGGGCTCTAAAGCGGGAAGGAGCGCTAACGATTCCAATGGATCACCCAGGGTGTAAAAACCCACATCGGAGAAGGTTCTCATCTGTGAGCAAGAATCCAATCGTGCGCTCCTAAGCATCGACCGCTTTCAAGGTGCTAAGAACAGCGCCGACTGTCGGGTCCTTGTTAATTTTTGCAAGAAATGCAAGGAATATATGATCTTTCAGAAAACTTATAGTAATTAAAGGAAACTCCGAGCATGGTAAAGGAGACTTACCCCCCCCCCCCCCCCCCCCGTAGTCCATAAACGGGTGAATCCTTCTAGACACTTAGTAAAAAAGAACTAATTCTCAAATGAAGGAACTTTGTTGGGAAGGTCTACTATAAGTTTTCGGCTACGCTGCGCTTCAATATAAACAAGTGATGGATTTGCCTCTCTCTTCTTGAAAAATAGAAGATACTATAGCTCAGCGAAGCTCGGGTTACGATTAAGCGTACACATGAACAGAATATATAAGCACGTTAGCATGTCGTATCCATTTAGAAGGATATAGAATGGAGCCAACCCATTGTTCTAAAGTATTATCATTAAGAAGTGATTGAATGGGGGCACTGCACTGTACATGCACATATGTCGGTGGCAAGCCATGTATCCAGAAGGTGGCCTATGAACAAATTCTCCTCTCGATGGCAGAAGTTCATCATCCTTTGGGATACCATATTATGAGAAAATACTTTGCAACATCCTATGTGTAAGAACTGTAGGAGCTTTCTCTAGAGGATCAAGCAAGACTCTGAAATTAGGTGGAGTGCGGTCGATGACAAGACCGATTGGAATCAGATGACCATATTGACCTAAAGATATGGAAGTGGCGAATCCAGCTGGGATCAATGGTGACTCCACTTCAGAAAGAGGTGAGTTCCCATCAACTGATTTGCACCGAGAAGATTTGCGCATCATTCTATATAAGAAAGCTTGTGTTCAATATGTTCAGGTACGCCTAATCTTTAAACTATAGACCCTTGCGTGGTTGACACTCGAAATCTGGGAAATAAATGATGTGTACCAACCACCAATTAGATTCCAAGTGTTAACCAGGAGTGTGTGTGTGTGATGTGTAATATAAGTGAAAATGGGTCTGGAGTCCTAAACGATGTGAACAAATCATTCCATGGGGATGGCTCATTCACACTGAAAAGAGCAATCTGTATCACCCATTAATTTCATTTCTTCTATACTTACCCGTTATCGATCGATTACGGATCAGTTGTTCGAAGCGACATGCAAAGCCCTTCCTATTCTAGGTACACTGACTGTGCAAAGTCAGGACCAATCCGAAGCGAGCGAATATAGATCGATGGGTCCAAATCAAGTAAAGAATTCTTAATATAAGTCGATTTTAGTTCTCTGGAAGGTGATGATAGCATGAGCTGCACACAAGACGCTACCCTAAGCTATTGTCACCTCCTAGAAAACAAAAATCAATCTGCAAGACGTTGTGCCAGGATCGACTATGTAACTCGGTGCAAGTCAATTCTGACTCTGTGGATGAAGATAGCAAAACATGTCGAGTGCCGGGGCAAAACCCTAGCTTCATTCCGTAAAAAATTCTAAACTCGATTTACTATCTTCTTCCACAAAGTCGTAATCAACTCCAATCTTCCGCAGTTTCCGTCTAAACACAACTCCGTAACCATTGTTGCTAACCATCACCAATACACCAAAGTCCATCAAAACCAACCTTGAATATCGAATCGGCAAGCAGGAATTGGATCAGATAGAAGGTGTTTGGCATGGAAAGGATTCTGGTGAAGGTCAATGGAAGCTCTAGGCAGTGGCGAAGGGGCTACAAGTAGCAGCAGCGGGGTGAGTGAAGTTCGATGGAGGTGAAGGTTGAATTGGATCGTCTTGGGTTTGGAGAGCTAGGATCAGATCGGCCAGAAATGAAAGCAAAATGAAAGTGAAGAGAATAGTTCGGTCCAGCTACACATAAAAATTTTGTTCAAGTACCCGAAATGGTACCGATCCGATCTAATTGGATTGGTATCGATCCAAATTATTTCGCCTATTCCACTCCAAATTCCTCCAACACGACCTTTTTGATGTTCGTATACATCCCCAAAAAACTCAAGTCCAATTTACTGAGTAATAACGAGCAACGATGATCCATATTGAAAGCTGAATAACTCACCGGCATATCACAAAATAGCTCAACACGATCAATGAAAATTCTTAAAATGGAAATCCAGAGCATACCTTGTTTTCAATGAAAGCGTAATCTGGGGGGCAAGTGTTAACTGGATTTTTAACCTAATAAAATTCAGTAGGAGTTAGAACATCCAAACGGAGCCAAGATGACTTGAGACTCCATCAATAGGCCTAAAAGAACGAGATAAAAGTCTTTAAGAAGTATAGGCCAAAAATGGTTTAACTTTTCGGATCGGCACCGATCTGATCCAATCGAATCGGTACCGATTCAAAATGTTAATTCATAGTGGCTCCATTCCTTTTGCATTATGACCTTATGCCTCTATCAAGGTCGTCTAATAAGTTTGGTCACATTCCAAGCATCGAAGTTCAAGAAGTGCAGACTCATCCGATTCAAGATGCGGTTCTATCTTATACATAGGTGAAAAATCATCAAAACGTGTCAACAATCTACGAAAATATATGTAGAGCATCAAAATGAAGCAAGGAAGATAAAAAAAGTAGTTAAAGCATAAAAAGTGCTTAACTATTTGGATCGATACCGATCCGATCCAATTGGATCGGTACCAGTCCAAATAGTTAGCTCCTATGAACTCTAAACTTTCTAGGCTCCTTCTTCACACTGAGTGCAGGCTTCTGACAAAGTGGCTCTGGCCCAAGGGCTCTCCAACTGCTATAAATACCATCCCATCTGCAATAGAAAGGGGATCCTCTGGACTGGCTGCTGCACCTCGGCCATTACTATTCTTCACTCTTCTTCTTCTACACAACAGTCATAAAGGAGCAACTGAGATCCTCCGGTTGCCTCCAAGAACTTGCAGTTTAGATCTAACTTACGTGATTAAATCATATTATAAACCAAATCAATCTTGTAATAGCAGTCAGCTAATAAAAGCTATAAAGTGGACGTAGGCTTCATTAACAAACGAACCACTATAAAAATCTCGTCTATTTACTTTTTCTGCGATTTACTATTGCTTTTTCTATTTTATTTGGTTTGATAAGCAGGGCTGGTGCTTTCTCACTCAATCCAGGGAGTTAATCCATTTTTTGGCTTAACATAATTATTTAAAGATGATAAGAAGTTTATTTTCAAATTTTGTTTACATAAGTAAATAGTTTGATTAAAAACTAAAAATATGACCGGAATACGGATCCCGAAATCTCAACGGTTTGACGAATAGAAATTGTTTTAAGTTGTTGCAACATTGTTTGTACATGCACACATACATGCATAAACATACATATACATATATGTATACACAATTAGTCAAATCAAAGCTATATAAAATATCTAAGATATTTTTCACCAAAAAGCAAACATCAAATCCAGCATTAATGCTTGTCATTCCATGCTTAAGATATTTTTTCAATATGTCATATCACATTATATCTCATTAATGCTTTCACTTGATTATGTGCGCAAGGATTTGATATTGAGGTGATATGGTGCAAGAGATATTTTGATAATATCTAAGGGTAGTTTAATAATTTACCACATTTTCCCAAGGTTATAACTAAGACCCTAAGGCTTCATAGTTTAACACATCTCATTCCTTCTTCTTCTTCTTCACCTCTACTTTAATGGCTTCCATCACCTCCATCCTCTCATCCATAGGCCGAGCTCTCCTTGGCTTTAAATTGGAAGAAGAAGTGCTATAGTGATTGAAAGGGATAGCTTTAAGATAAGAAAAGTTTTACTCTTTTATTTAATATTCCATGAAGTTATGATATGCTTTTATACTTGTTTATTTATGTGTTATCATGATGTTAAATATGTTTGATGGTTAATTAAGTATTTTAAAAGTTAATTAAAAAGTTAAATACTTAATAGGGTATGCGAAAATGACTAGTACACGTTTTTCGTCTGTGAGATCCATGGAGAATTGGGTGAGGGACGGAACATGTCAAAGGGAAAGCCCGGATGCTCAAAAATAAATATTAATAATATCTGAGTCAATTAAATAACTGGACTACCTTATGCATGATAGAATGGTAATCTCTAGGCTTGGGTTTGGAAAACCAGTTTCCTGCTCTCCCTAGCTACTCGACCTGGCCCGACGGAGGGAAAATTAAAATTGATTTACTCAAACCGTTTTAACCTAAGATAGAATGGAAAGTGTTATAAATGTTTGATAGAACAAAGTGTTGAGTATCATTTATTGTTATGTTTAATTCCTTGATTGATTGTTTGAATTTTGCTTGATCAGTTTATGAGCAACAACCTTTTTCTTTTCTTTTATGCGTTGGGTTGGGTAGATAACAATTGTAGGCTAAAACCTTGTGATTTATTTCACAATTTGATTATAAGGTGTTTAGCGATAATATTAGTTTATTAAATTATAATAATTAGTTATAATAACTTAACATTTTAGTTTGAACTTCAATTTAATGAAGTTGTTTTGAAAGATGGTTTTCATAAAAGAATTTGTTATGAAATATTTATTGAAAATGAATTATTTATTAAAGATTTTGAAAACATTTGTAAAATAAATAGTTCTAATAAAAGTTGTTTATTAAAATCTTAAATGAGAAAGGATAGTTGTCTTTTGAAATGAAATGTTGTCCTTTAAAAGAATAGAAGATATTTTAGGAATAAATATTTGGGAAGTGATTTTATATAATAGTGGTTTATATAACGATATTTATAAAATGTGTTTTATAAATGAAAAGAATTTTTAGGAATAAAAATCCAGTGTTTGAAAATGATTTCAAAAGTTTTTTGGGAAATAAAAATACTATGATTGAAAGTAATTATGAATATTAGTGAAAATGATTTATCACTTTGGGATGTAAAACATATGTTATGTTACTGATGATTCAGATAATCCATAACTCAAAAGGTAGGCAAGGGAGGAGCAGATGTTATGTAGCCTCGGTATAGTCCGCTCGACGAATAGAGGGATATACCTATCTATTTTTTTGGAAGGCTGGGACCCAGTTGCCTTGTTATGGCTAGAAACCTCCCAATCTAGTTGCATATATTTTGATATGCTTTTGTAGTAGAATATTTTAGGATTTCCAAATAAATATATCTAATGCAAAACTGTATTATTATACAAAGTATTGATAAATGTTTTCAAAAGTGATTTGTTTTAAAATCCTACAGTAAAGTGTAAAGTATAATTTGATACAAAAGATGTATATATTATTTCAAAGGTTTTGAAAAAAAAATCAGGATTTTGGTCCAAAGAAATTATTGTCGAAAATGATTATATTTTGAAAATAACAAAGTTAATTGGATTTCAGAAATCTATTTGTGAGGGTTAAGCTAAGTGGGCAGATTTGGAACCTACATTTGCATGATATATGCTATGTAGTTTGGGATTTTCATATTTGTTTATGCATCATAGGTTCCCATGGTGTCCTATTTGTGGTAGGAGAATTACGTTGGCTTGATCCTGTATCTAATTATGTAACCAGTTAGATAGGGGTAAATTGGCAGTCACAAGTGTAGTGACGCAGCCCCAATAATAATATAATTTTTTCTTGTTTGTTGTTTGCTATTTTTCATGTATTAAAGTGCACCCGGTAGAGTAAATAATTAGACTCTAAAGCTAATGACGCATGTATTCTATTCATTTATGACAATGTGATATATTTATCGGATTATAATATGTTAAAATGGTATTTTTCATTTGTTGGTTTTAGAACAGATAAATTTTTTGGCATTTTGATTGATCCGAAAATCCCGGTCGTTTCATGGATACTAGTTCTCATTATCTTATTATGCTCACGGTAATCTACACATAACCTCAAAGAGCCATCCGTCTTAGTGGCGAATATTACGGGTGCTCCACACTCGGATATACTTTTACTAATAAACCTCTTCCATAATTGGTCATTTACTTGCACCTCTAGTTCCCTCTGCTCTTTGAGTGTCATACGCCTCAAAGGCATAACTACTGGTCTAGCATCCTTCAACAAATCAATATGGAACTCTTTCTATCTATGTGGCGGTAATTCAGTGTATATATACATGAATGTATGTATGTATGTTTGTGTGTATGTATGTATGCATGTGTGTGTGTGTATATATGTATGTGTATATATGTACATATATGTATGTGTGTGTGTATATGTATGTGTATATATATATATATCAACTCTATATTTAAAGTATAAAATTTAACTTAAATAGAAATTACTAGACAATTTTTTTATATTTCATTATTGTAAGCAACATATAAAAAATATGTGAATAAAATATTTGCCTCTTCGATCTAGCTGGTTGTTGACACTTGGCATTTGCAAGTTTTGGAGTGTTCCTTCTATCTCCTCCTAGCTTGGTTTTCATAGGTAAGTTATGTGCTTCAACTTTTATCTCAATGGAGATTAGGGTTTGTAGTGGAAATGTACGAAAATAATAAGAGAAGAGGGTTCTAGTTATAGCTTGGCTATGAAATATCTAGATTATATCTCTCTTTTCTCCTCACTTTATATCCGGCTAAATGAGTATTTCAAACCCCTATATCCATCTATGGCCACCCACTTTATATTGTAAACAATCTGTAAATTTTAGACCTAATTCACACTCAATATTAATTATTCAAATATTTATTTCAGCCCATTTATTTAAATAAATTATTATATAACATTTCATATTATTTTAATTCAAATTAACATGTTAAATAATAAATAAAAACCATAGAATATCAATACAACATTTATAAAAATCGTCACCATTTAATTCATAACATTTATAAATTAACTTGCATAAGTTGAGTTTGGTAATATATTGAAAAATACTGTTGTGTGAATCCCTAAAGTGAAATCAACACTCGGTAATATTCCTAATCTATTAAAGCTACACCATGATTACCAATATATTTATATGTTTTCTTTTTATCATCACTATATCACTGAGAAATCTAGAGTTTGGTGAATTATCAAAAACTCCAATAATATAGTAGTAAATTGCGTAGTACAACTTCAAAGCCCTTGATTCTATCTGATATTGTTTATCATTATCCTTTTACTTTGGCCGAAGATTTACTTTAAACTGACTACCAATTAAGGCAATCTTCTATAATGAAGGAGACGAATCCTCTCTTGAATAGTATTCCACTTCAAATAGTTAAAAGAATACCCAAACTGTAGCTATATCATGAGTATCGTGTCATGACCATAATTAATGTACAGTCTTGGTACTTAAGATGAACAGTACACTCAAGTCTAAGATTACTTCACATTATTACATGAGATATTTTAATTTGACTTAATTGTATCTAACCTATAAAAGGCTATCCTTGAGTCATTTTGTGATTGTTCTTAACAATATAAGCAATGAACCCTTGGTGTCTCCAATGGTCATAAGTAATTCACTGCCCACCATATGGAGAGTACTACATATACTAGACTTAACTGATGTATCAATATCCTTTTCTCGATACATCTTGACTATGGACGTTTAAGGATACTTTTTTGGAATATATGATTCCATAGTCATGATTACGAACTCATTCACAACTGCAGATAAATTAGATTATTTTACTAAGGATTTTCTACTTATGTATTTTTAATGTTTTCATATTATTACTTGTATCATAATATACAGTACATACTATAGAAAATAAATCTAAAAACGTATTTTATCTCGAACATGATTCTCATATAAGAGTTAAGTTACATATTAAATTAGATAATTGCCCCTAGGACACACACTTAAGTCTATCATATTATACACATGTATGATACTTTATAAAATTGTAGGTTAGTATATCAAATCAGTAATTAGAAAATTACATAATATTGTTACTGTGACAACCACCCTACACCATTGGTACCCAATATACATATAAGTGTGTTGGTGCGATGCACAACCGATGTAGGATAATTGTCAAAGAAGAAAAGAAGAGAAACAATCATAGAACCTTTTGTATATCTGTAACGACCGGCTATTTCGAACCATTCAAATCGACAATCATCCACATATGGCAGACTTGAATTGCTCAAAACAACAGATTGTTAATTTTATATTTGGCAAAACTTAACATATACAGTAAATAAATCAATCATAGAATCATAGACACATCGTTTTACAATAATAAGCAGCGGAAATAGATAAATAGTAGTTCATGAAGCTACTACAGAACATCAAAGTCTAAAGCAATACAACAGTAATCCCAAATACAAGAAGTCTCAATACAAAAGAAAATGACAAGTCTGGTCATAAATAAAAGGAAATAACTAGAATAACTGAAATCTGAATAGATATAAGACAGATCTTCAAGCAAAGCTCCAAAGGTGAGTCTCAAATACTATGACACTCAGTCTGACCCGAGCATAAAGCAAAATACAAAACACTCGAGTCATGATTAACATTCTTATACCAGTAAATCAACTCAAGTGAAATGTCAAGTGAAATACAAAGTAACTCAAAAGATGTTTGGGATTCCACCCTTAAGGATCCGTTAAACTATCTACATACATAGTACAGTACGCTACAAAGATAATGTCTATAGTAAAGTAAAATATTAAAATAGCGTTAATGCATTACCCATATCCCCCTTAACTCATTTTATATATTCCTGTAGTCTATACAGATACTGTAAGCTCCACCAAACTGGTGGTTTACTCAGGGAGCACTCCATAGGTACGGTACAAAACAAACTCGTAGTGGGCGCGATAAGGCATGTGACAAGGCACGCGAGGCAATGCCAGGGTAGGATTCTACCATTTGCACTCCTGGACTGGTGGTAACGCATAACAGCTACTACCGCCCACCTCAAGACACACTCCCAAATCAAAGATGCACCCAATCAAATCACAAAGTAATAGAATGGTATCGAAGAAGCATGCTCGATCGGAGGTGCGACCTCTTTTATCCCGGTATAGCTCCTGTTTTAGCCACATCAGGCTGACTCGTGCGAGTCAGGGCAGTGTTAATACTTCATATAGAATCGTTTGCCAAACCATCCTACTTCGTTCTAGAATCTCCACCACATGCACAGTTGTTAAAGTGATTTTCGGTATTGGCAGATAGTATGACAATATCTGATCCTGGTCTCTTTAACAACCAAACGCTTATTTCACACTGTGGTCATTTCATTTCAAACAGTTAATCATTCATATCAAAATATCATATTCATTTCAAAATCATATCACTTTTGAAATCATATTTACTTTCGAAATCATATCACTTTTGAAATCATATTCACTTTCGAAATCATTATCCACTTTTGAAATTATATTCACTTTTGAAATCATATTCACTTCCAAAACCATAACCACAAAATAGTTTAAATCATCATATCAAAATATTCGCTTTTAAATCCTTTAAATCTAAATCATAACAGTTCCAACTTAAATAGTTTAAATATTGAAATAGTTTATATATATTGAAATAGTTATAAATAAAAAACAGTTTATGTATTTAAAAATAGGTTATAGATTAAAATAGTTTATATATTTAAATATATATATCGAAAATAGTTTCAAGTTGGAATTGTTTCTTTCAATTTCACAAATCAATTCAGACCAACTCTAGTTCCAAAATTCACTTTAAATCAATCTCAGTTCAACATTTCAACTAAAAAGGTTAAAGGTCAATTTCAAATTCTCATTAAACCATTTTAATTTATATCGATTTCAAATCCAGGTTTGAACTACAAATTTAAACCACTTCCAATTCAATAGGTTTCAACATTTAAATATTCAAACAATTTACAATAACTAAAATTGATAAATTTCATTTATATTTCGAAATTCAAAAATATTTCCAAAATAATACTCCATTATTCCCTTCAAACACTTTGGAAAACATTTCAAAAATTCCCAAGATTTAAAAAAAAATTCCAACCATTTAGTTCAGATTCATTTAAAAAGTTTTCCAAAATTTCCAGGATTTAAATTCTGGTTTGAATCAAATTTTAGTTATACTCTTTGTATAAATTATTCTTATACAATTCCTATTTGGTTATATATATATATATATGTGTGTGTGTGTGTGTGTGTGTGTATGTATATGTATATAACCGTTCCAAATTTTATAATCTGTTTTGATTATATTATTAACAACCAAACATCCAAATATATATAATAACTTCAAAAAATTATTTCTTTTATATCAAAATAAAATTTTGAGTAAAATTATTTCATTTACCCACTTTAAAACAATACTATGCCGGTTTATCTTGTTCAAGAGTTTAGGAACCCCTATCGATATGGTTGTACTTCCCATACCGACCAGAATTCATAAACACTCAACTGATAAGTCAACACAATATAAAAACATTTTACATTCACTAACAATTACGCGCTCATATCTATTAATACACTCAAACTCATTCTAGGGCACTACTGAATCTATCTCTAACGAGTAATCCCCACCAAAGCCTAGGTATATCACCAACCTAAGCTCTGACACCACATGTGACGACCCGCCCTTCACGACCCTCGAAAATTGACATAAATAGGCTCATCGTATAACATGTCGAACGATCGAGTGCCGGAAAGACAGATTGTTGAGGGAATGAAAGTAGGTAGAAGAAGAAAACTAAACAAAACAGAATCTCACAGCGGACAGAACAATATATAATATCAATAGCTATTTACCCAAATCAAAACTGTAATTTACATAATTCATATCAAAGTACACAAATCAATAATTACCAGCCTGGACAGTTATAACAACCTGCCCTCACAATTTCTGGTAATTTCAAACAAAAACACTGCAGCAGAAAAATAAACAAGTACGAGAATACGTCTCGGTCTCCAGCTCGTCTCCTGGGCTCCATGGTATCCAATCCTGAACCTCTAATACTTGGTCTGACCATAGCATTATAATAAAATAACACCCGAGTCAGTCTGGAAAACAAGCGTGAGAAAACACACTCAATTTGAATTAATAAAGTTCCAAAATCCTTTGAAAATCAAAGGTATCTCGTAAGACCACACCACAAATAAACATGCCGGGTTTTTACCTTACGATAACCAAAACATTTCATATCAAAATCCTCTTATATTATCATAGTGTCTATGTAAAAATACTTATTCAAATAGCTGAAATTGCTACATTAATTAAATTCCAGCAATACTAGGTTCTACAATCAAAACCGTAAAGGCACGTATGGAGAATGGATTTCCAACGGAATGACTAGGCACTGGGGTACCACCTGTCATGGTACCTGTCTAGAAACACCGTACCGAGGACCACTATGGGGTCCCCTACAACACAAGACCGGACTATCCCTTAAACTAGATATCCCGAATAAGATTACCCCGCGGTTGGGATCAGCAACCGCACCACACGGCCGAATAAAAGAAAGGGACTCTAGATAGGGGTAACCTTACCCTACTTGGGTGCGACCCACTTAGCCTTGCTGCATCTCCCCTGATTTTCAGTCATTCCCGGTTAATGAGGCTCGAGGCTAAGCGTTACCTTTTTAGAAATATTCACTTAGAATGCTCATTGTCCTCCAATGACAATGTACTGATAGCATTCATCCATACAAGTCTGTTCCCGGTCCGAACGGAACCGAAGGCACTATTCCTACTACATCCATTTTGGAATCACCCTCAGGATTAGTAGCGATTAACCCTTTCACTTCACTGCTCCATCTTTGACTCCATACTCTTGTCTTCATTATGAAAATGTACTTGTTGGATCGAAGTGGTTTTCGGATCACAAATCCGATCCTGGTCTCTCCGGAACAACGTTCGCCATTTCTCGGTAAACTCAACCCTGGTTCTTAGAAAATACACAGACGCGAATAAGATCGGAGATCACCTCCTAACCGTTAGTGGACGGATTCCCTTAAACACGTCCTAGAAGAACGAACGAGTTTATACGTACAGTATAGCACCCCGAACAGTAACTGTACCATATAATTCCCATACCTCTTCTAGATATTCCCAAAGTTATATTTGGGTCCAGATTTGATAGTCGGTTATTTAACTATCAAATAAACAATTAGTTCACCAAATACTTCAATTTCACTGAAAACTCCAAGTCTTTATTTAAAATTAAATTTTAAATAAATTAAATCTCTTTATCCAAAACGATATACTTATCTTATCAGAATCAGTATATTCACAAAGTATCCTTTCAAAAATATTTGCAAACCCTTTTTAAAATAATGTGGAAAGTACCACTATGGTATCAAACCATGGATCACAGCTCAATGGGTATGTCTCTATCATAGAGAAATTCAAGACTTAGCTGCAGGCACTCACTGCCTCCGATTTACGCCACACGAGTGTACCATTACTTCCCGAAAACTTTATTTAATAATTATCTCAAAATAATGCTAGTAAGTTCTAAAATAATTTTCAGGTTAAATATAGTCAAATATACTTAAATAAAAACAATTATTCAAAGCCATATCAATATTTAATAATTATCCTTTAAAAACAAAACTGCTTACTATTTCTAAACTAGTAATAAATCTTTCAAAATCATTATAATGTTACTAGTAAATAATAAAATATGTTCTAACAATTTAAAGTAAATGAAACAGCTAATTTTCTAGGATATTTTTAACGCTTTTAAAATTACCAAATTAATAGATTAAAATCCTCTTTTAAAAACAAGACCAATTTCTCGATTTCCAATTCCATCCCGTAAATTTTGGAAACCCTACTTGAATTCCAGTATAAATCAATTTTATACTTATTCACAGTTTCACTTCTATTATTCTGATCCATTAAAATCTCAAAAAAAAACCCATTACATTTGAACAAGTACCACTTAAACAGTTATAATTTAAAATCCCTTTCCATATACTTTTATTCCAAAATCCATGTTTACAATATTCCAATTTTGTAAAGTACAAACCCTAAAACTTTTATTTCATCGAATCAATTAACCAAAATTCTTTATAAACAATTTACTGCAAAAATCCCTTTTAAATCCTTTTCCAATTTTTCTAAAACATATATTTATGGTATTTAAAATACCAGAATCTAGGTCAAAAACCTACCACAGCGTCCAATCAATCCAAATCACACAATAACCTGTCATAGATTATTTCAACAAAACATATATCACTATATATGCAATTAAATTCAACATTTTGAGGAATCCAGTTGGATCCCTCTAACCTGTTTTCCCTACATCCACAGACGTTAGCACAACTTAAAAATACCAATTCCACTTCGAGGTGGAATATCGTGGTATATAGGGTCATTCGCTATTATGTGGGGCGCATAGGGTCTCATCCGCAATATAATTGCGGGAATATCAATTGCTCCAATATTTATATATACTACTATATATAATGTCACATCCAACTGATAAAAATGCATCAATTCAGCCAATCAATCGTTTTATCAATTTTAACTGTTTAAAATTTACCACTAGCAGTCCAAAATTGAGTGAGATTAACTCACCTTGAGTTTAACGTTGCCACGTTCCAATTTTAAATTAAATCGAGCATGTTCGATTTAATCTAAAAATTTCGCTTGCTCCAAACATTCCCAGGTCTACACTGCAGCGTAGACCTCGTCACTACGATTCCGGCGCTGCCAGTATTGCCCGATTCCGACCTTGTATGGATGAGATATGCAGTTTTAAAGTTTGTACGATTTTTAATATAAATATTTTTACATTTCTATTATTTTTAAAATAAAAACTACCATCGGCCGTTCAAAATTTAGTTTAGCATATCAAGGCCGTTAGCCCTCATCTCCTTCGTTCTAGGTTGAACGAACGCAAGAACCCACTCGTCGATTACTTCAAACGATCGATGTCCCCTATATGACCATCTAGAAGTCGATCAACCGAGCCCACGTCGAAGCTCAAGTCGCCACGCACCCACGGCCAGAACGACGCCGAGCTCGGTGCCACGTATCCCTCGAAAATTGCGTATGAACGTGAGGCCTTCATGGCCAGATTCTGGCGAATCTACCCCGCTTCCATCGATCTTGACCGTTGGATCTGAAGCTCTCGACGAGCTCTTCGATCTTTCAGTTGGGAATTTTTTATAAAAGTGAGTGGTTGGAGAGAAAATTGGAGAAGAAAGTGAGAGCTTTTCGGCCATTAATCGAATTGAAGACGGCGGCTCCCATTTGCCTAGGGTTTACTGTGTTAACAGTATATATATATATGTATATGTATATGTATGTATGTATATAATATTATTTTATTAATATATTCCAACTTTTACATACTTTTTCAAACGAACTCCAAACAAAACGTGCCGCCTGGCGTTAATAATGTTTTACCCACCTTCCGAACACGATGGAACATGTTTAGGAGGCTAATTTGATCGTATGTGGAAGATAGCTTTTTGAATCGATTTAAAATATTAAATTTCCAATTTTGATTTCAACGCGTTTCTCTTCCGTACGAACAAACGGTAACTCCAAACGCTACGAAATCTGAAATCCCATAATAATACACTATTTCGGTCCAATGGAACTAGTTCCGTCGAATTATGAGACTGTGCCCCGGAAAGCTATTTTAACGCGTCGATTAAATCGAGCGAATTTCAAAATCGTCGAAATCGTTTAAAATTTTGATTTTAAAATTTTACTAACTCCATTATAAGTCACATAGAATTTATATCCATATTAGAAATCATTCTGATTTATATTGAATCCAAATTCAATTATTTACATTATTACTATATATTAATTTCCACTATTAATTTAATATATAAATTCCCAACTTTAACTTGTCGACTTTTAATTTCATTTCAAAGTCCAATATTAAAATTCAAACCAAAAAAGAATTTAGATAAACTTTAGAAACCATTTTCATATACGTTTATTTCCAGATTCACCTATTATCCCAATTTCAGTTATTAACTTACTATTCACCCAAATTAAATAAATTGCAAAAAATGGAATTTCTAAATCATTTTACCGATTCTTCCATATTCAAAATCAATTTATAATTCAAATTTAACATTTAAAATAAATTAAATGTTCAAAATTAACGACCGAATTCCGGGTCGTTACAATATCGTACTTCAATTATATTTAATTTTGAAAATATTCATTTAATCACCCTTTATAAACTTTTAAATAAAATCTCAAATTCAAAATTAAATCAAATTAAATATTCAATTTCTATTTTATTTAAATTTGAACTATTCATTTAATCACCTTTAATCAAAATCAAGTTATCAAGTTATAAAAATCATATCTTTAAAATCTCAAAATCAATAAGTTTCAAATCAATTTTACTTAAATACAATTCTTAAATAAATAAAATTTCAAATAGATATCAATTTATCTTCCCAACCTTAATTTATTAAAGTTATTAAAAATCTATTTTTTTAAATATAATTTTAAATAAATTGTAACGACCCAGAATTTTGGTTATTTGAAATTGGAATATTTAATTGACTTTAAATATTTAAAAGTTAATTTTTAACTTGAATTTCAAATATAACTATTTATTTGATAATTTAATTATTGAATTTAATAATTGAAAATTGGTTAAAACATTGAATCTTGAGTTTTAAGCTTGTTAAAAATAATTTAAAGGCTTATTAAATTTATATTAATAAGAATGAAGATAATAAAAATTTTAAAATTGAATTTAAAAGTGGTTTGTTCGAATTTAAAAATAGCTCGTTTAAATTGACGAGCAAAAATAGCCTTCCGGGACACAGTCTCGGATTTCGACGAAACTAGTTCCATTGGATCCGTAATAGTGTATTATTATCGGATTTCAAATTTCGTAAAATTTGGAGTTATCGTTTGGTCGTACGGGATAGAAACGCGTTGAAATTTATATCGAAAATTCAATATAATAATTGGGTCCAAAAGGCTATCTTCTCCATACGATCGAATTAGAACTCAAAACCTTTTCCATTACATTCAGAATAGGGGTATAACATTATAAACGCCTAGCGGCATGCCTTGATAGGGGTTCAAGATTTTAAGTTGCATAGATCGAGACATTTTGAAATTAAATTATTATATTAATTAGTCAAACTTCCTTTCAGCTGTTATTTTATCTTTTCGCTGTACCATCTCCCTCTCCTACATGCAAACATCACGTCTTGTTCCTCCCTCCATTCTCTTTTTAAATGCACGCATCCTACAGTAAAAAAAAAGAAAGCAGAGAAAGATAAATATATACAGCATCAACCAAAATATAAATCTCCATTTATACTTCACAAAAAAATTCAAAACCAGTTTTAAAATTCGAATTTCACAATTCTCTTCAGTCTGGTGTATGATGTGGATGGTCTAGCGATGTTAGGTGAAGTCGACAGTGAAGGTCGTGTAAAGACCCAAAAGTCGACCTTCGAAAATCGGCATCCGTGCTTCACTGGTACTCAAAATGCCGTAGATTCAAACGTCGAATCTGGTTCTCCGGAGCTTATAACACCATTAAGTATAACAACACAGCGGAATAAAAATAGATGATATCATATACAATCCAATGAATACAATATCCAGTATGATATACAACAATGATATCAATATGATACAACCATATCAGAGATACAAGAAATAACAGCGGAAAACAGAAATGATATCTCCAAATGCTTAGTCAAAGAGACTGACTCCAAAATGATCTTCAATGTCAAGCTCGAACCACAAAGAGAAGCAAGTGCAGTCCTGAACTCCAAATACTGAACTAGCTCCAGATAATCTACTAAACCTGAATGTCTGAGAAACCCAACTCTAGACTGCCCGTGTGGAAAATTGTGGGCACCCAGAGTTTAGGGAAGGAACAATAAACTCCAGGTCAGTCGTGGGACTGGTGTGAGCAACAAAAACAGTTTAACTTTAAACAACAGCAAAAGAATTTTAAACATTGAAATCCGCAATGCTTTTTAGAAAATGAAACTACCATAAGACCTCCCACCACACACACAATGCAAACGCAGAATTGGAGGAGATTTCTTCTTATGATAGTCAAAGATGCTTACTACGTAAAATCATCTTGATATTATTATTAGTGCATAGTGCAGAAAACATTTCGAAAGTATAATATCAATCTTAGCCAACATACGACCAGTATCGTATGCCTACTATAGCTACCATCTAAACAGTGGTGACCACCGTACGTAAATGGCAGGTTCTACAACTAATACCGTACAAGGTTCGTATTGGGAAATGTATTTCCAACAAATGGTCAGGCTAAGGAACTTCCTTCCACCGCATGGGAACGCCTCTGGCGGGACGCCCCGAGAGACAAACTGCTCTCTGCCAACACAAGGCCGGGTTACCCCTGTAACAGGTAACTCACGAATATACCACCCCCCGGTCCTTTGGGACCTTTATCTGAGGCCTCGATAACCAACATCACACATAATAATAAAGTGTGTCCACATGAGTAAGTATCTGGGCTCCATACCATGACACCACCCTTTTCCAGAAGGAAATGACATACCCTAAAGGGCGCGACCCTCATAACCTTGCTGCAACATTCCTGTTTCGACCATTTCTGGGTTGTGAGGCCCTGACGAAGTCTCGTCCACAAAGCTACGCTTTGTCACAAAGCCATGCTTTGGGTCAACAGATGATCAACCTATGATCACAAAGATAAATGATCAAACAAATGATCATATCACAAATGATCAAACGATGATCATCACACAACAACACTCAACATGCCACATTACCAAATTGGGAATATATTGCTGATAAATTTCAACTACATAACCTCTGAGCTCGTACGTCTCAGAGAAGGGTGTTAAGCTAAGAGAATAAATTCTCCGCCACCAACAGAAATGTATTTGAAAGAAATCTGCTTTATATCTCAAAGTGTAATGTCAGACATGTAACCATACAAGTCTGTTCCGGGTTCAAACAGAACCGAAGGCACTTCTTACGAAGCCCTTGCAATTCCGGATAATTTCCAATCACGTCCGGACTTCCCATCACAAAGGGTGCTAAAATCTCTATACCGGGGACCAGTCGATGCAGAGACATTCGACGAGTTGTCCTTTCGTTTTCGAAAATATCCGATCTTCACCACCGGTCTTCAAATGCTATCCATATACGACGTATTAGTATTCGGAACGGGTTATATGACACAAAGGTCCTCTCCCGGCTAAACCGAATAGTGAGCGCGATATTTAAAAACATATTGATATTGGGATTTCAATTAAGTCACAACTTATTACCCAAAACTTTTCTTTCAAATGGTTTAAACAAAATACCATTTCAAAATCTTTAAGCAAAAAGATTCATTTTAACAACCTTCAATGGTTTAAACAGTTTCCACACCTTAATCTTTTAAACAAAAGATTCATTCACAGATTTTCCAAATTAATTTCCCTTTCAATTTGATTAACTCGTTAAATCTTTAAAACAAAGATTTAACTTATAGCTTTCAAAACAATTCCATTTCGAATGGTTTAAACAAATCATTATTTTAAATCTGTTAAAAATAAACAGATTCAATTCATAGCTTTCAAAAAGAATTCATTCTTAACTTGGAAAACCATTTTCAATTCAAACTTGAAATTCCTTTAATTAAACCGGAATTCCATTTCTTATCTGAAAGCTTTTATTCTTTTAAAATAAACAGTTTTCATTTTGGAAATCTGATTCATTTATACGAGTTAAAATCCTTGGGTTAAATCCAAATTCTCAAAATTATACTTTTAAAATGTTTAGATTCGTCCAAACACATTTATATCATCTTTAATCCCTAGTTTCAAATCATAGGATTCAATTTCAAACTTGAATTCAAATTTAAATCAAGTTATTTAAATTTTAAAACTCGATTAAGTTATTCAAAATAACTTTTATCTTTGAAATTCTATTTCAAAAGCTTTTCACTTTAAACCCAAATTTTCAATTTCAAAATCAATTGAAACAAAATTTCAATTTCAAAAACATCAGATTTAAATTATCTGTGACTTAACTGATTTCCACGTGAAATCCATATTTGTGTGTGTAAAAGTGTAGTCCAGGGGTTTAACACAATAGTGCAACACAATGCATCATCACAGATCAAAATACAGGATATAGTTGATTAGCGATATAAACTATAACGCTCATCTTCATGCACAGATCATAGATATATAAATATCACAGATAATAAATTACAGATCACAACATAAATCAAGATATATCACAAAGCATCATCTATCAGGGATATCAAACAATTCAACCATTCAAAAAAATTTCAAACATCCATAAGTAGGATTAGTATAATTATCTGATTAATTCAATCAGATTAATTACTTGTGTATTACAAATCTGGGTTAATTAACATTAATAAATTTCAAATCATTTTGATTTATTATCCTTTCATCATTAATTAACCATTTATAATAAATTAATTAACCTTTAATTATAATTCATCAACCTTTAACTTTTAAATAATCTTTAATTATTTGATTAATCAATTTACTTAATCAATTTAATCATTTATTAAATTTCTTTTAATTAAGAAATTAACTTTAATTATCCAATTAATAATTCTTAATTACAAATTAATTACCCTCAAATTAACTTATTTATAATCTTTTAACTATTAATTCATTATTTAAAATAATCAATTACACTTTAATTACTTTATTAATTATCCTTAACCATTCACAGTAATTAAACGTTAATTACTTTTAATTAATATTCATAAATCTCTAATCAGTAGTAAATCGATCAAAATCATTAGTTAATTAAATTAATTACTTATTCTTAAATTAATCACTTATTTAACCTTTATCCTTAATTTATTAAATTAATTAATTATACTTAATTTTCTAATTAACTTAACTAATTCAAAGATAATAAAACATCTTTAACTTAAGATAAACATTATCTTAATTACCCTTTCCATTTTAAAACCCCTTTATCTTTATAATTAACTTTACTTAACAAAAATTTAGATTAAATAAATTTTAACACTTCTTAACAAATATTAAGAACAATTTGATATTTATAAAGTAATGCTATAAAAGAAGTTTTAACAAAATTTGTTTAATTTTCAAAAATCCTATCTTAAAACGTTTATAAAAACTGGGCATCTCTCCCACTTCGGGTCCTACCCGAATATTACTCGGGACTATCCCCGAGTCTTCTCCCTTCTTCCCCTTTATTACCAAAAACTTAGATAAATTCGCAGCTTTAAAACTGTAGCTATTACCCACCAAACACTCGAGTGTAAACTCGAGTTAAACCCAAAAATTCCCGAGGCACTCACGAGTCGAACTCCACAAAAACTCGAGCAACAAAAACTTCGTCTTCCCCAAACTAAAACTACCCAGATACTCGGATGCACACGTGCACGTGCACAGGAGATTAGATCACCTCCGACCATCATCGCCGCATGCATTCAGTCGACGACGACCCCCACTAACCGTCCGACCACCCAGAACCCACGAACTACGTTGAACACGAAATCGAGTAAAGCGAAACCTGGAACACCATCGAACTCCGTTCTCCAATCACCAGAAACATCACCGCCACCGGCCACGCCTTCACCTACTTCCCCTCTACGCATCCCAAAACACAGGTCGAACTCGATCCCCTGTGACATTCGAACGAGACCAAAATGTATTCACGACAAAAACTAGGTTTATAGGAAAGACCTCGTCGCCGTTTCCACCACGACGATCTACAACATCTCTCTTCATTTTTCCCGGCCTCTCCATTCACTACTCCATCATCACAAGAAACCCCAAACACTCCAGTTTACGTGATCACCCAAAATCGACGAAAAACTCGTTTCCTGTTCTACTCAAAACTGCTCCCTCAATACTATGTTAAAAATTATGATTTCTATTTTAAAAATCAAGTCTTGTGTTACTGATTAAATTTATATGCCTGGGTTGTTGAATTAAAAAGTTCGAATTTTAACAAACTTAAGCTTTCCCTGTTCTATTTTGTATTTCCAGAGCAACTTCAATTTTGTTTTACTTAAATAAATTTTAGCTTACAGTCATGATTAAACAGACAGGTTTGTTTAGATACTAAATACAAATAACAATTTAATTATGCAGGTTGATTTTATTTTAAGCCTGAGCTTCGAGTTTTATCACAGTATTATTTTCCAGAACTATAAAACAGACAGGTATTAACATATATAAAGAATTTCATAAGTAGGTTCATACAAACACATTTTTCCCAGACATAGAACATAGCAAATATACTTCAATATCTTTTAATTTAAGTTACTCACAGTGTTTTGAAGAAGAAGAACAAAGCTTTCTTCATTTTGAACTGTCTTGAATTGCAAGCTAAAGTTCTCACCTTAATTCTCTGGCTTGACTTTGTAGTGTTGTTTTAAGTTGAGGCTTTTTATTTAAGTTTTGAATGATATTGTTTGCTTCAGATTTTTGTTTCCAGTTTGGAATGGACGAACTAACATGAGAGGTTGATGTTTTTGAAACAAGTTACAGGGTATTAAGCTTATTTGTTTAAGCTGATATGGAGTGTTGTACAAGTGTTATAATTTGTTGTACAAAGCAAAATCAGGGATATTTTTATCAAGTGGTGGCTGAAATGAGATGGCATTAATTGCCTTTGTACAAACTTGAATATATATCTTCTTTTACTCATACACAGCCAATCTTTGCTCTTCTTTTCGGCTGAGGTGATTTTTGTTATGGTGGTAAAGATATTGCATTAATTAAGCTTGCTTTGACTAAATATTTTTATCTTTGTTTATTGAAATGAAATGATCTCATTTCGGCTGATAGAATATGGTTGTGTACTTTGGTTTCATATTTACTCATATTTTTGTTTTATTTTTGTCTTGCTTATATACTTGAGTATATTTATTTCCTTTTAAAGTTCAACTATCTAATATTTTATTTACTCATTTATTATTTATTTTCAAATATCCAATGTATTTATTCTATATTTTATATCATATATTCCCATATACATATATACTATATTTTAAATTCAAATGATTCATGCAGAATTTACTTGAATATCGGGGAAACTCGCATTACCTTATCATTTAATTCTACAAATTTTAATTCAAAAACTCATTTAATTAGAAATTTATATATTTAAAAATTCGGGGTCGTTACAGTCGAGGTGGGTTTTGAAACTAGGGTTGGGTTTTGCGAGAGATTTAGGCGGAGTTAGGCTTCGGCAGTGTTTGCGATAGACTCGTGGGGAGGAATAGCATCTGGGTGGCGATTTTGGTAAGGCGCGGTCATGTGTCGGGGAGTGCGTCATTTCAATGTAGTGAGGCTATGGGAAATGTCACATTTTTTTTGTTGGACGTGGGGTTCATGCTAGTGATCGACGCGTGGAGGAGGCTTAGGGCGGGTCACCGGTGAAGTTTGAAGTTGTTTCGTGGTAGGACGAGTGAGAAAGGGGGATGGAAAGTTCGACCATGGCTAATGTCAAAGCAGAAGGGAGCGGGAAGTTCAAATTTGGGGAAGAAGCATTTCTAGTGGGCCGGATCTTGTTGCATATGGGTATGGATTTGAGCATAAAATTAAATTAGTGTTTAATTAAATTAAATTATCGTTAACTTAAAAAATTGTATATCTCTCTCATACGAGGTCCGTTTTGGACGAAACTTTTTGCATTGCGATCATGATGATGAGAGCTTCGAGATGAAACTAGTTTGGACAGGTTTGGAGACAGTCAAAATTTGGGCTAAAATCTGGCGTCGTCCGGTTCTAGTTCCAAAACGGAACGTTTCAGCGACAATAAAATCAATGTGAGTAAATCTCACTCATTTGGATGATTGGCATTAATTTTAAATAGTTAAAATTAATTATTTATTGATTGGATAATTATTTTTATCAGTTGAATATGATATTATATATAGTAGTATATATTAGTAGTTTGATTGATTGTTCCCGCATATTTTAGCGGATGAGACCCTATGCGCCCCGCATAATAGCAGATGACCATATATACCGCGATATCCCCCATCGAAGTGGGATTAGTATTTTTTATGTTGTATTAACATATGTGGATGCAGGGAAAACAGGTTGGAGGGATCCAACTGGATTCCTCAAAATTGTTGAATTTAATTTCATATATAGTAATATATGATTTCTTTGAGTGATCTGTGATAGATTATTGTGTGATTTGAATTTATTGGATGTTATGGTGGCAGTGGCCTAGGTTTCGGTATTTTAAAATACCATAATCATATATATTGAATTTTAAAAGGAAATTAAAAAGGGATTTTTGGAAGTAAAATATTTATATAGAAACTTTAGATTAGTTAAAAGAAATTGATCTGGATAAAATAAATAGTTTGACTTAAAATTGTACTTAACTATTTTGGGATATTGTAAACAGAGATTTTGGCAAAAATATATATATATATAGGATTTTAAATAATAATTCTTAAGTAATACTTGTTAAATATAAAGGGTTTTATAAAAAAATGAGATTTTAATAAATTGGAAGAATAAAGGAAAAATTTGGGAATAAAATATAAAAGTGGTTATACTCTAAATTATGAAATGGAAGTAGAGTCGAGTTTTGGTTGGTTTTGGAATAAAATTGGGTTATTTAAGAAATTGATTTATAAAAGGAAATTAATTTAGAAATCGGGTTATAATGGATTTAAGTGAGGTGAAACCATTGCAAACTAGAAATGAGACTGTGAGATTTATAAACAATGTTTGTAAATAAAGTGAAATGATTATCAGTTGATAAATTGGAGATTAAATTCACAATAAGAATTTATAATGAGATGAGGAAATTGGTTTAAAAATAAATGATAGATTTACTTTTAGAAATGTGAAAAGGGGATTTACGAAATTGCAACGTAAATCAAATTGGTGATAAATCGAGAGAGATTTATAAATATTAGATTGGTCAATTTGGAATTTGAAAATATATTTTTATCGAGAAATTGAATTTGCTTTAAAAAGGGGATTTTTAATTATTAAACTAGGTAATTTAAAAATGGTTAGTATAAAAATATTCCAGAACATTAGTTATTTAAATATTTTAAAATTGTCAAAATGGATTATAAGTTATAAATAAGTCTTGTAAATCAATTTGAATTTTATTAATGAATCAGAATTAGTTATTGTTTCAAAGTTATGTGATTATTTTAAATTTTTTAAAGTATATTTAATTATTAATTAAGTTAGTTTATAATGAGTTGGTATTAAATTAATTATTATTTAAGAAATAATCAGTATTATTATTTTAAAAGGTAAATTATTCAATATTACTATTATTTTATATAATAACTTTTATAGAAGGGTATTTTCCTAATTAAACTTGGAAATTTATATAGAAAGTTTATAAGTATTATTTTGAGAAAATTTTTAAATAAAGTTTTCGGAAAGTAATGGTATACTTTCATGGCGGAATCAAAGGCAGAGATTGCCTGTAGTTAAGTTTTTTATTGGATTTCTCTGGGATAGAGACATAATCTTTGAGCTGTGAATCCATGGTTGATACCGCGTGGTGCTTTCTATATTTATTTTTGAAAAAAAAATTCAAATATTATTGAAAAGAATGGTTAGTGAACGTATTTACTCTGATAAGATAAGTACATACCTTTTGATAAAGAGATTTAATTTATAAAAATTAATTAAATGAGACTTAGTGTTTTTAGTGGAAAATGAACTCTTTGGTTGAATGATTGTTTATTTGATAGTTAAATAACCGACTATCAAATCTGGACCCAAAAACATAACTTTGGGAATATCTAGAAGAAACACGGGAATTATATGGTACAGTTTACCGTCGAAAGGTGTTATACTATACGTATAAACTCGTTTCGTTCTTCTAGGACGATAATAAGGAAATCCGTCCACTAACGGTTAGGAGGTGATCTCCGATCTTATTTTCGTCTTTTTATTCCCTAAAGAACCAGGGTTGAGTTTACCAGAAATATCGAACGTTGTTTCGAAGAGACCGGGATCGGATAATTATCCGAAAACCACTTCGATCCAAAGAGTACGTTTTCGAAGTGAAGACATGAGCATGAAATCTAAGATGGAGCAATGAAGTGCAAGGGTTAATCACCACTAATCCTGAGGATGATTCCAAAATGGATGCAGTAGGAATAGTGCCTTCTGTTCCATTTAGACCCAGAACGAACTTGTATGGATGAATGCTATCAGTACATTGTCATTGGAGGACAATGAGCATTCCAAGTATAAATTCCTTAAAAGGTAATCGTAGCCTCAAGCCACATCAACCGGTAATGACTGAAAATCAGGGGAGATGCAGCAAGGCTAAGTGGGTTGCACCCAATTAGGGTATGTTTATCACCTTTCTAGATACCCTCGGATATTATTACTATGGTGCGTGGAAGAAGTCGGTAAGGGTGGAACACCTAGGGCGATAGCATATTCGGTCTATCCAGGTTAGGGGTAGTCCGGTCTTGTGTTGTAGGGGATCCCGGCGTGGTCCTCGGTACATTTTTCTCGATGTATACTGTGGTAGGTGGTACCCCAGTGCCTAGTCATTCGTATGGAATCCATTCTCCAATACGTGCCTTTACTATTTTGGTTGTAGAGCCTAGTATGCTAGAATTTAATTAATGTAACAATTTATGCTATTTGAATAAGTATTTGTACCTAGACACTATTATAATATCAGATGATTTGATATAAAATGTTTTGGTTATCGTAAGGTAAAAACCCATCGTGTTTATGTGTGGCGTGGTCTTACGAGATACCTTTGTTTTTCACAGGATTTTGATAACTTTGATAATTCAAATTGAGTGTGTTTTTCTCACGCTGGTTTTCTAGACTGACTCGGGTGTTATTTTATTATAATTCTCGGGTCAGGCTGAGTATTACAGATACAGGATAGGATGCTATGGAGCTTAGGAGACGAGTTGGATGACAAAGACATATTACACGTATTTGATTTTATTCCGCTGTGTATTGTATGCTGTATATTCAGCATTTATGAGGACAATTTATTACAATTGTCTGGTATTGTGTTATTGATGTGTTGTACTCTGATGATGTAATATGTAAATAACAGTTGTAGTTCTTTTTGTATAAATACATGTTATTATGTATTGTATATTGTTCCGCTGCGATTGTGAGATTCTGTGTTGTTATTTCTATTTTCTTCTTCTACCTCTTTCTTCTTTTCTCTAACGATCTGGTATTTCCGGAACTCGATTGCTCGGCATGTAATACATTGTACATATTGGTGTCGATTTTCGAGCATCGAAAATTTGGGCCGCTACACTTGGTATCAAAGCTGAAGATTAAGCAAGAACCTTGGCTTTGATGGGGTAACTCATTAGAGATAGGGTTAGTAGTACCCTAGAATGAGTTTGAGTGTATTAATAGATACGAGCGCGTATTTGTTAGTGATATAAAAACTGTTTTATATTGTGTTGGTTGATTTATTGAGTGGCTTATGGATTCTGGTCAATACGAGTAATTAACATTATTGATAGGAAACTCTAAACACTTGAACATGGCAATTCGATATGGTATTGTTTTGAAATGGGGTAAATGAAATAATTTTACCCAGATTGTTTTTATATATAAAGGAATAATTTTTCAGAAATTATTATAGTTATATATGGTGTGCTTGGTTGTTAGGAAATGATAATATTAAACTATTTTCATTTGTGGTGTGGTAATTGAATAAAAGTTGATATTATAGTCAACAGTCAAGGAATAATTTCATCTAAGAAATGGAATTATGTAAATGTGATTTTGTAAATGTGATTTATAATTTGAAATGAAATAAAATTCTAGAGGTATATTATAAATATGATTTATAAACAGTTTATGAATTTAAAAGGGTTTGAAGGCTGGAAATTTGGGAATTTAATTTCCCGTTGGTTTTGAAATGTTTTTCAAAGTCTTGGAAAATAATAGTGACATTATTTGGAGAATATTTGTGAATTGAAATATTTAAAAAAAATTGTTTTAAAGGAAATAAAAGCACTGAACTCACTTCGGTCGCTGGAAAATACTTCCGATGATGATCGCGACATCATCGGTGTTCATTTTCGAGTTTCTGAGTGATGGATTGCTACCATAATGATTTGCTATTGGGGTCTTGTTTTGATAATCAAGTTTTTGATTTTAAGAAGCTTAAATTTTTTTGGATTTGATATATATAAGTGAGATATATATGTATAAATATGATTTCAAAAGTGACTTGAAACACTTAGAACAAAGTGTGTAAACTCTGGGTTTTTGATTTTAAATGTTAATTGGAAATATTAGAAAATAAGATAGAACTTATAAAATATGGAAAGCAAAAATTGAAATGAATCTTACCTTAAGGTAAGTTTAAATAGAGTGGATAAAATTGAATGTGAAAACGGAGAATGAAATTTAACTTAAGAAAAGTTAAATGAAAGTGAGTGTGAAAATGGAATAAATTAGTAAAGTAAACTAATTAAATGAAGTGAATTGGAAGAAAATTAGTGAATGGAATAGAAATAAGTTGATAACTTATAAAGTTTGTAAATTGCAAGACAAAGCAATGTTTAAATTGTTGATTAAGAATGCAAGAAAAGTAAAAATTTGGAATTGAATTATGGAATAGAAATTTAGCTTAAATTAAGTTAAATAAGAGTGAATCTTGAAAATTTAGCCTAAGTAGGCTAAATGAAATAATTATTGGAAATAGAATCTGTTGAGATGTGGAATAAATGAATGAATGAACTAATTAAATCGATTAGTTATTTGGATATTGTTTGGAATGTTGATTGATAAAAATGAAATATGGAATTGGAAAATTGGAATTGAATTTGAATATAAATGGATATAAACTTAAGTGGTGAAGTGGAAATAAACACCAGAACTTTTGTATAAAGTGTTTATAATAGACTTAAGAGAATTGATGGTGAAATTATTAAGTGAAATTGGTATTAAGGAAATATACTAAGTAAATCAGTGGATGTGATGTTTAAATGTGAATGATAATTGTGAATAAGTGAATAAAAATGAAATGAGTGTGGAATAATTCTTAAATGATATCAGTTTGGGAAGGATATACTAAGTGAATAAAAAGAATTTGATATAGCTAAAAATCGATTGAAATAAATATGTAAGTTGTACGTATATTATTTTATTCGCATGATGGTTTGATCCAGATTCAAGCACCGAATTTCGAGATAATTTATATCGATTCGAGTTAGGATTTTTCGCTCGATTCTCGACGACGTAACCTAGATATGGATTTTTGGTTGATTCTAGAATTCTCCATCATAGTATATGGCTATGCAAGGAGAATGACGGTTTCTGATCAAGGAACCAGATCTGAGTCCGCACTAGAGTAGTCGTGTGAACGATGCTAGTTCGGAAGTGAAATTGTGTGGTCGAGTGAGCGGTCAGATTTGATATTGCATACGGGTGGTATATGTACATTGTACGGGCTTAAGTAAAGCAAATATTGAAAATTTTGAAAAAGAATAAATAAAATGATTTTGAATTATGTGATTGGATATTATTGGTAAGTAAGGTGCAGGTATTTAAAAGCAAAAGCTAAATTGATGTCTTCGATTTCAGAAGTAAAAATTGATTTCCCAACAAAAAGGTATGTGTTCAAATTGTTGTTTGAATTTGATGATTTTATGATTGAGCCACTTGGCTTTTGTTTTCTTTGGATGGTTTGAGCCATAGAGGCGATTTGTAGTTGTTCCGATCTAGCCGCGCAAAGGAGACGTTGGCGAAATTTTTCGTAAATTTAAAGAGTTAGAAAATTTTGAAGAAAATTTTTTATAACTAAAACTTGATTTTGGATTATAACTGGAAATAATCGAGTAGATAATATTATTTGGAATCTATGGATGAGTTTGGAAATGGGTAAAAGTGATATTATGTTTTCAATAAATTGATTTCGAGAAGTTGTTTAAACTGATTGGTTTTGAGAAAGTTAATGGGTTTAGGGCCATTCTTCTTACCTTGGCAATTTCGAGGACGAAATTCTTTTAAGGAGGGAGGAATGTAACTACCCAAAATTTTGGTTATTTGAAATTAGAATATTTAATTGATTTTAAATATTTAAAAGTTAATTTTTAACTTAAATTTCAAATATAACTATTTGTTTGATAATTTAATTATTGAATTTAATAATTGAAAATTGGTTAAAACATTGAATCTTGAGTTTTAAGCCTGTTAAAAATAATTTAAAGGCTTATTAAATTTATGTTAATAAGAATGAAGATAATAAAAAAAATTAATTGAATTTAAATGTGATTTGTTCGATTTTAAAAATAGCTCGTTTAAATTGACGAGTAAAAATAGCCTTCCGGGACACAGTCTCGGATTTCGATGAAATTAGTCCATTGGATCCGTAATAGTGTATTATTATTGGATTTCAAATTTCGTAGCATTAGGAGTTATTGTTTGGTCGTACGGGATAGAAACGTGCTGAAATTTATACCAAAAATTCAATATAATAATTGGGTCCAAAAAGCTATCTTCTCCATACGATCGAATTAGGACTCGAAACCTTTTCCATTGCATTCGAAATAGGGGTATAACGCCTAGCGGCAAGCCTAGCCGCACGCCTTTATAGGGGTTCGAGATTTTAAGTTGCATAGATCGAGACATTTTGAAATTAAATTATTATATTAATTAGTCAAACTTCCTTTCAGCTGTTATTTTATCTTTTCGCTGTACCATCTCCCTCTCCTACACACCAACATTACATCTTATTCCTCCCTCCATTCTCTTTTTAAAATGCACGCATCCTATAGTAAAAAAAAGCAGAGAAAAAAAATATACAGCTTCAAACAAAATTTAAATCTTCATTTATACTTCACAAAAAAATTCGAAACCAGTTTTAAAATTCGAATTTTGCAATTCTCTTCAGTCTGGTGTACGATGTGGATGGTGCGGCGATGTTAGGTGAAGTCGACAGTGAAGGTCGAGGTGGGTTACAAAACTAGGGTTGGGTTTTGCGAGAGATTTAGGCGGAGTTAGGCTTCGGCAGTGGTTGCAATAGACTCGAGGGGGGAATATCATTTGGGTGGCGATTTAGGTGAGTCGCGATCGTGTGTGGGGGAGTGCGTCATTTCACTATAGCAAGGCTATGGGCAATGTCGCATTTTTTTTGTGGACGTGGGGTTCATGCTGGTGACTGATGCGTGGAGGAGGCTTAGGGCAGGTCACTGGTGAAGTTTGAAGTTGTTTCGTGGTAGGACGAGTGAGAAAGGGGGATGGAAAGTTCGGCCATGGCTAATGTCAAAGCAGGAGGGAGCGGCAAGTTCAAATTTGGGAAAGAAGCATTTCTAGTGGGCCGGGTCTTGTTGCATATGGGTATGGGTTAAAGCATAAAATTAAATTAGTGTTTAATTTATTTAAATTATCGTTAACTTAAAAAAATGTATATCTGTCACATACCGAAATTTTCGACTTTCGAAAATTCGACATCGATACTCACTTTATCGACTGTCGAGCAATCGAGTGCCCGAAACTCCAATAGTGAGGGTTTAAGAAAGAAGAAAAAGGCAGAAGAAGAAGAAAAGAGTAGAAGAAAGAAGAAAAACAACAGAACACATCAGAACAGAAACAATATCAGAATCTTACACATCGCAGCGGAACAATATATAATAAATAAACACTAGTCTTTAAAAACAAAGAACTATATCATTTTATACATACATCAATCATCAGAGTCAATATACAACAATGGACAGTTATATAAACTTGTCCTCATACAGAATACACAGCGGAATAAATACTATCAGATACAAATACTACGTCTCGTCCTCCAGCTTATCTCCAAAGCTCCAGAATATCCAGAATATCCTGATAACATAACTCTAGACTGCCCGTGTGGAAATTGGTGGGCACCCAGAGTTTAGAAGGGAACAATAAACTCCGAGTCAGTCATGGTGACTGGTGTGAGATCGTAAAACAGTTATTCTTTAAAACAACAACAGGAAATTTTAAAGTCAATTCGAAATGCTTTTGGAAAATGAAACTACCATAAGACCTCCCACCACACACACAATGCAAACGCAGACTTGGAGGAGATTTCTTCTTATGTTAGTCAAAGATGCTTACTACGCAAAAATCAAATCATTTTGGATATTATTATTAGTGCATAGTGGAAAACATTTCGAAAGTATAATATAAATCTTAGCCAGCATAGGTACCATTATATTATGCCTGCTATAGCTGCCTCCTGAGGAGACAGGTTATACAATTGAAATCGTAAAGGCTCGTATTGTTTCTTTGGATTTCCAACAAATGGTCAGGCTAAGGAACTTCCTATCCACGATGGGTACGTCCCTGGAATAGACGACCCGAGAACCTAACCGGATCTCTGCCAACACAAGGCCGGGTTACCTCTGCAAAAATAGGTAACTACTGACACGCGTATGCCATCCCCCGATCGTCACCGATCTTCCCGAGGATCCCCGATTCGCAACAAACCACATAGATAATAATAATGCAGTAACCACAGAGGTTAAGTATCTGGGCTCCATACCATGATACCACCTTTATCCAGAAGGAATGACATACACTAAGGGGCGCTACTCCCTAGAACCTTGCCGCATCCTTCCTGTTTCGACCATTTCCGGGGTGTGAGGCTCGATGAAGTCTCGTCCACAAAGCTACGCTTTCTACAAAGCCCTGCTTCGGGTCAAACAAAATGATCAACCTATGATCACAAAGATATAAGATCAAACAAATGATCATATCGCAAATGATCAAACACTGATCATTTCACAGCTACACTTAGTATGCCACGTTACCAAATTGGGAGTATATCGCTGATAAATTTCAACTACATAACCTCTGAGCTCGTACGTCTCAGAGAAGGGTGTTAAGCTAAGAGAATAAATTCTCCGCCACCAACAGAAATGTATTTGAAAGAAATCAGCTTTATATCTCAAATTGTAACGTCAGACACACAATCCATACAAGTCTGTTCCGGGATCGAACAGAACCGAAGGCACTTCTCACGAAGCCCTTGCACATCCGGATAATTTTCAATCACGTCAGGACTTCCCGTCACTAAGGGTGATAAAAACCTCTAAATCGGAGATCAGCCGATGTAGAGTAACTCGACGGTAATCCTTCCGTTTTCAAAAATATCCGGTCTTCAACACCGGTCTTCGAATGCAATTCATTATGACGTATCACATATTCGGAATGGGTTATACGACCCCATGGTCCTTTCCCGGCTAACCCGAATAGTGAGCGCTTATTTAAAAAATAAGTGTGGCATTCAAATTCATCCAATTCACAACAAATACCTATCTAAAGGTAATTATTGATAGTCGGTTATTTAACTATCAATAAAGATGTACAACATCATCAGATTCCAAATAATTTTCCAAATTATTTTATCTTCAAAACATATCTTTACTAGATATAGAATTTCCACTCTTCAGAATAAATCAACATTTATTTTTAAACAACTTCCCTTTCTTTTATAAATTCCATAGTGAATTTATATCTTTCAAAATATCTACTGATATACGATTCTCAAATCGACTTCAAATATTCAATTTCATTTTATCTTTAAGAAGATAAAATCTCAAAAACAGTTCATTTCATATTGGAAAAGCATTTCCATACTTATTTAAAAATAAGTATTTCAAAAATCTATTTATTTTCAACATTTGAAAATATTCAATATACTTAAATAAATATTAAGTATATAATTCGTTCTTTAAGTAAATCATAAATTTTAACATCTATTTGAGTCAAAACGAATGTTGCGTAAAACATCGTTACGACGACTCAAAATCACTAGTATAGGGATTCGGAATTAAGATAGATATATAAATCCCAATACTATATCAAAACATTTCCTTTCGGAAATCATTTACTATAACAACAGTGTTATAGTCCATCATTTCCTTATTCCCCGAAAACGTCTATTTCAACAAGAACTGCGGAAATCTATGCTTTCGATTCATAATACATTTTAAAACATCTTTAAAATGTTTAACTTCATTTTTAATATCACTTCTTCAAAAATAAATCCATTTTATTTAATAATATATTCACTGTCCAAAATCGTGAATAAAATTCACTTAACCCAATTTCAATCATTTCTACACATTTTTATCTCAATAAAAATTCGCTATCCAAAATCGCGAATATATCTTCTTTAAAAATCTTCTATATTTAATTTCTCAAATTCAACTGATTTTTGAATTTATAAACACGTTTATAAATTCTATTTCTATTTTAATAACAACTCGACTTATAAATCTTCTTTTTATCAACTTCTATATTTTTACTTATCAAAATAAGTGATTTCGGATTTATAAACAACTTTTATAAATTCCAATTCTATTTATAAAAACTTCAATCCCAAATCAATTTCGATATTGATTTAAAAATTTATTTATCACTACTAAGTAAATTCCTCATTTTTTCTCAAATTATTCAATATTCTGTTTTAAAATGGATTCTTCAAATTGAAATCATTTTACATTGATTTCCCAATTTATTTCAATTTACCAATTAAATTTCTAGTTGGATTTCCAACTTATCTTCTTTTAATAAATTCCTTTTTTTAAGGAAATAAATTTCAATCGTTTCTTTCAATCTATTTAAAAATCCAAATTCTTAAATTAAATTCTTCAAATTTTAATCACTATTTTACGAAATCCATTTGATTAACATTTTCACTTGATTCTGGAATTAATTCGATAAGATTATAAAAATTAACTTTTTATACTTTAAAAATTCCTTTCTTCAAAATTTATTCAATTTCTAAAATTAATTCACTTAGAAATTTCTATTTTGATTTCAAAAATTCAATTTCGTTTATTTTTGGAATCCAATGATATCAAACATCCATTCAGCTAAATTTTAGCTTTCAACAATTTCCAGACATCAATTCAATAACATCAAAAATCATTCACAGATTATCACATCACAGTATAAATAATTTCAATCAATGTGAGGGGTCCAGTTGGATCCCTCCAACCTGTTTCCCTACATCCAAAGACGTTAGCACAATACCAATTCCACTTCGAGGTGGAATATCGCGGTATATAGGTTTTATAAAAATCCGCTTACTAACGGCGCAATAGGGTCTCATCCGCTATACGAGGCGGGAAAATCATCAATCCAATATATACATATGCCAATATGTATATATTGCCATATATATAATAGATATATCCTACTATATCTAATATCACATCCAAATAGCAATCATCAATCAATAATAACTGTAAAATCAAATTTCCTTCGAGTGAGAAAGATCTCACCTTAGCTTTTATATTTGCAATCTCATTTCCATTTTGACCATTTCTTCATGGTTCCAAACCTCGCTGCCTGATAACTCGACGAACCCAGATACCATTGACAGACTCGAGCTACCTCTGCTCCATGTGAATTCGAACGAACCCAAAACTGCGACGTTCGACCCTCGAACGCAGTATTCCTTCAGCGCCAATCGCGACCATCCACTTGCCAAAATCCTAGCGAATCGCCACCAGAGTCTCGACTTCGATCGCGATGCCCCTCGAGTTCGAGCTTCCCATTCGCTGCTGTCGATCGAACGCCAACCCAGCACGCTTCCCAGCTCGATTGCCAACATGCCCTACGCGAGTTTGACATCGCGATGGAATCGCTCCTCCCTGTATCGCGAGCGCCATCAGGCTCGATACTGACATCGCGATGTTCAATCGTCACCGCGAGCCTCAAGCGAGCCGCCGCCTCCTCGAGTTGCTTTAACCGCCGCTGCCCTCAATCACTTGCATCCCTCGATCAAAGATTCAGCGAGGGGTCTCAAAAAGGTGTCGCGATTTGATTTCGATTTGAAGAAAAAAGAACTTCGGCCTGTCGTTGTTCGAACGAGAATTGAGAGAGAAGAGGAATTACGTGATTTCTTTTTAGCTCGACTCTATTTCGAAATTTGCTGCTCTGCCATTGTTTTTATACTTCGAACGAAATTATTAGTCGCCATTTTTATTTTCGTTTTGATTTCTCTTTTGTAATTGAACTGAAGTATGGAGATGTCGTGGTTTTGAAAGGAAAGGAGACGTGATAAAATCAGAGAGGTATGGGTTGGCTTGCGCGATTTTAGGCACGATTCCAGGGAACAATGTGCTGATGTTATAACCCCCTTTTTCTTTTTATTATTAAATTTAAATTTGTTTTCGATACGAATCCCAACGCGTTTACGTGTCATGTGCTCACGTACCAGCATCGAAAAATACGAAATTTGAAATCCGGTAATAATATAATATTACGGACCCAAGGGAACTGGTTTCATCGAATTCCGAGACTGTTCCTCGGACGACTAATTTTAAATATCGATTCGAACGATTTAAATTCGAAACTGAACGAAACAGTCTAAAAATTCAATTCCGAAACTTCTGTTATCTTCAGTAATACCAATACGAATTTTTAAAAGCTTTTGAAATATTTTTCTTCAACTATAAATTGAAGATTCAAATTTTTACTCAACTTCAATAGACTAAATTTTAAAGTTTAATTGCAAATTTCAAAGTTAAATCGGGGATTCAAATTAAATCATCGTTCAAATATTTAAAATTAATTAAATATTCTCAATTTAATTTGTTCAAAATTCTGGGTCGTTACAGACTTCCCCCCTTAAAAGAATTTCGTCCCGAAATTACAAGTTAGGAAAAAAGGTCCTTAACTCGTCTACTATTTTTCAACATCCAATAGTTTTATCAAATTATCAAAACAAATCTTTCTACTAAAGATTCGTTATCATTTCAACTAACTTTCTAAACCTTTCATAGTTTTCAAACAACATTGTTTACTTCAAAATTCAAATTTAAATTCAAATTTAAATTTAAACTTCCAAAATTTTCTCAAAAATTTTCTAACGCCCTAAATTTCCGAAAAATTTCGCCAGCGTCTCCTTTGCGCGGCTAATACGGCACGACTACAAAACGTCCCTACGGACTCTCAGATTTCAAACAGAAAAAGAAAAAGCCAAGCGGCTAGACAAGAAATCATCAAATCTCATATTGAAAATCAAATACGTACCTTTTGTCGAGCAATTCAAATTTATCTTTGCAATTCAATTCCAATTCCTTTACACCTGTATATCCTACTAGCCATTATATCTAGTTACAGCATTCAAACTATTTTGCAAATTCGATTACAAAATTTTCAATATAAACTGCTTATACCCTTTTTAGCTTACTATTGAAGTTACATCCATTCAATTTTTCATTTCAAATTTCATTTGAATTCAATTTCACATTTCAATTTCCTATCTGAGTTAAATTCATCATTCAATTCAAGTTGGATTCTATTTATCTTCTGAATATTGAATTTACCAATTATCTTTCATTCATAACTGCACTATTTTAAATTAGTTCCAATTACTAATTTATTTCAAATTCCAATTCACTTATTCAAATTTGTTTACAACATTCAGTTTCAATTCCAGTTTTATCTTCATTCAATTAGCTTCACTTACTAATTTTAGTTTAATCCTTCACAATCAAATTCAAATTCAGTCTTACTTTCTTACAAATTCAAAATGAATTTTAACATTTAAATTTTATTCTCTTGCACTTACAATTGCAATTTTTTTTTTCATTCTGAAACTCATTCACTAATTCATTTACATAAGACTGATTCAACATTCAATTAGTTCAATAGCTTAATTCATTTATCAATCCAATTCAGATTCTCTATTTTATTTAACTTTACCAAGGTCAAATTTCATCACTTAATCAGAATCACATTTCATTTTGCTTAATAAAATTGTTTAACCACTTATATTAAACTGGATTTCAATTCGAATTCAATTTACATTCATGTACTTGCAATTTCAAATTGATTCATTCATTCACAATTTTATTTTCATAATTCAATACTCAATTCCAGAGTCTTTTCCACCTTTGAAATTCATTTTCAAATCAAAAAAGAATTAAACTTTCCAAATCCCCAAAATTTTCAAATTCTTTTCAAAACATTTCCAAATACTTCTCTGGAATTCCGTTTCAATTTACAAATCACATTTATAATTTATATTCTCAAATTTCGTTTGTATATGGATTTATTTCCTGGTTCTTTGTTTTAATTCCAATTTCATATACAATTTCCAAATATATATTAATGAGGATAATTAACATCATTACTTCTTAACAACCATGCATCCATATATCATAATAATTTACAGAAAATTATTTCTTTTCTATACAAAAATAGTTTTGGGCAAAATTATTTCATTCACCCTATTTTAAAACAATACTGTGTCGTCTTGCCTCGTTTAAGTGTTTAAAAATCCCTATCGATAATATGGCGTCCCACATACCGACCAAAATTCATAAACATCTCAACGGATAAGCAAACACAATATAAAACATTTTTTTTATATTCACTAACAAATACGCGCTCATATCTATTATTACACTCAACTCATTCTAGAGTACTACTGACTCTATCTCTAATGAGTAACACCCAACAGAGCAGGGTTGTCGCTTAACCATATGCTCTGATACCACGCTGTCACATACCGAAATTTTCGACTTTCGAAAATTCGACATCGATACTCACTTTATCGACTGTCGAGCAATCGAGTGCCCGAAACTCCAATAGTGAGGGTTTAAGAAAGAAGAAAAAGGCAGAAGAAGAAGAAAAGAGTAGAAGAAAGAAGAAAAACAACAGAACACATCAGAACAGAAACAATATCAGAATCTTACACATCGCAGCGGAACAATATATAATAAATATACACTAGTCTTTTAAAACAAAGAACTATATCATTTTATACATACATCAATCATCAGAGTCAATATACAACAATGGACAGTTATATAAACTTGTCCTCATACAGAATACACAGCGGAATAAATACTATCAGATACAAATACTACGTCTCGTCCTCCAGCTTATCTCCAAAGCTCCAGAATATCCAGAATATCCTGATAACATAACTCTAGACTGCCCGTGTGGAAATTGGTGGGCACCCAGAGTTTAGAAGGGAACAATAAACTCCGAGTCAGTCATGGTGACTGGTGTGAGATCGTAAAACAGTTATTCTTTAAAACAACAACAGGAAATTTTAAAGTCAATTCGAAATGCTTTTGGAAAATGAAACTACCATAAGACCTCCCACCACACACACAATGCAAACGCAGACTTGGAGGAGATTTCTTCTTATGTTAGTCAAAGATGCTTACTACGCAAAAATCAAATCATTTTGGATATTATTATTAGTGCATAGTGGAAAACATTTCGAAAGTATAATATAAATCTTAGCCAGCATAGGTACCATTATATTATGCCTGCTATAGCTGCCTCCTGAGGAGACAGGTTATACAATTGAAATCGTAAAGGCTCGTATTGTTTCTTTGGATTTCCAACAAATGGTCAGGCTAAGGAACTTCCTATCCACGATGGGTACGTCCCTGGAATAGACGACCCGAGAACCTAACCGGATCTCTGCCAACACAAGGCCGGGTTACCTCTGCAAAAATAGGTAACTACTGACACGCGTATGCCATCCCCCGATCGTCACCGATCTTCCCGAGGATCCCCGATTCGCAACAAACCACATAGATAATAATAATGCAGTAACCACAGAGGTTAAGTATCTGGGCTCCATACCATGATACCACCTTTATCCAGAAGGAATGACATACACTAAGGGGCGCTACTCCCTAGAACCTTGCCGCATCCTTCCTGTTTCGACCATTTCTGGGGTGTGAGGCTCGATGAAGTCTCGTCCACAAAGCTACGCTTTCTACAAAGCCCTGCTTCGGGTCAAACAAAATGATCAACCTATGATCACAAAGATATAAGATCAAACAAATGATCATATCGCAAATGATCAAACACTGATCATTTCACAGCAACACTTAGTATGCCACGTTACCAAATTGAGAGTATATCGCTGATAAATTTCAACTACATAACCTCTGAGCTCGTACGTCTCAGAGAAGGGTGTTAAGCTAAGAGAATAAATTCTCCGCCACCAACAGAAATGTATTTGAAAGAAATCAGCTTTATATCTCAAATTGTAACGTCAGACACACAATCCATACAAGTCTGTTCCGGGATCGAACAGAACCGAAGGCACTTCTCACGAAGCCCTTGCACATCCGGATAATTTTCAATCACGTCAGGACTTCCCGTCACTAAGGGTGATAAAAACCTCTAAATCGGAGATCAGCCGATGTAGAGTAACTCGACGGTAATCCTTCCGTTTTCAAAAATATCCAGTCTTCAACACCGGTCTTCGAATGCAATTCATTACGACGTATCACATATTCGGAATGGGTTATACGACCCCATGGTCCTTTCCCGGCTAACCCGAATAGTGAGCGCTTATTTAAAAAATAAGTGTGGCATTCAAATTCATCCAATTCACAACAAATACCTATCTAAAGGTAATTATTGATAGTCAGTTATTTAACTATCAATAAAGATGTACAACATCATCAGATTCCAAATAATTTTCCAAATTATTTTATCTTCAAAACATATCTTTACTAGATATAGAATTTCCACTCTTCAGAATAAATCAACATTTATTTTTAAACAACTTCCCTTTCTTTTATAAATTCCATAGTGAATTTATATCTTTCAAAATATCTACTGATATACGATTCTCAAATCGACTTCAAATATTCAATTTCATTTTATCTTTAAGAAGATAAAATCTCAAAAACAGTTCATTTCATATTGGAAAAGCATTTCCATACTTATTTAAAAATAAGTATTTCAAAAATCTATTTATTTTCAACATTTGAAAATATTCAATATACTTAAATAAATATTAAGTATATAATTCGTTCTTTAAGTAAATCATAAATTTTAACATCTATTTGAGTCAAAACGAATGTTGCGTAAAACATCGTTACGACGACTCAAAATCACTAGTATAGGGATTCGGAATTAAGATAGATATATAAATCCCAATACTATATCAAAACATTTCCTTTCGGAAATCATTTACTATAACAACAGTGTTATAGTCCATCATTTCCTTATTCCCCGAAAACGTCTATTTCAACAAGAACTGCAGAAATCTATGCTTTCGATTCATAATACATTTTAAAACATCTTTAAAATGTTTAACTTCATTTTTAATATCACTTCTTCAAAAATAAATCCATTTTATTTAATAATATATTCACTGTCCAAAATCGTGAATAAAATTCACTTAACCCAATTTCAATCATTTCTACACATTTTTATCTCAATAAAAATTCGCTATCCAAAATCGCGAATATATCTTCTTTAAAAATCTTCGATATTTAATTTCTCAAATTCAACTGATTTTTGAATTTATAAACACGTTTATAAATTCTATTTCTATTTTAATAACAACTCGACTTATAAATCTTCTTTTTATCAACTTCTATATTTTTACTTATCAAAATAAGTGATTTCGGATTTATAAACAACTTTTATAAATTCCAATTCTATTTATAAAAACTTCAATCCCAAATCAATTTCGATATTGATTTAAAAATTTATTTATCACTACTAAGTAAATTCCTCATTTTTTTCTCAAATTATTCAATATTCTGTTTTAAAATGGATTCTTCAAATTGAAATCATTTTACATTGATTTCCCAATTTATTTCAATTTACCAATTAAATTTCTAGTTGGATTTCCAACTTATCTTCTTTTAATAAATTCCTTTTTTTAAGGAAATAAATTTCAATCGTTTCTTTCAATCTATTTAAAAATCCAAATTCTTAAATTAAATTCTTCAAATTTTAATCACTATTTTACGAAATCCATTTGATTAACATTTTCACTTGATTCTGGAATTAATTCGATAAGATTATAAAAATTAACTTTTTATACTTTAAAAATTCCTTTCTTCAAAATTTATTCAATTTCTAAAATTAATTCACTTAGAAATTTCTATTTTGATTTCAAAAATTCAATTTCGTTTATTTTTGGAATCCAATGATATCAAACATCCATTCAGCTAAATTTTAGCTTTCAACAATTTCCAGACATCAATTCAATAACATCAAAAATCATTCACAGATTATCACATCACAGTATAAATAATTTCAATCAATGTGAGGGGTCCAGTTGGATCCCTCCAACCAGTTTACCTACATCCAAAGACGTTAGCACAATACCAATTCCACTTTGAGGTGGAATATCGCGGTATATAGGTTTTATAAAAATCCGCTTACTAACGGCGCAATAGGGTCTCATCCGCTATACGAGGCGGGAAAATCATCAATCCAATATATACATATGCCAATATGTATATATTGCCATATATATAATAGATATATCCTACTATATCTAATATCACATCCAAATAGCAATCATCAATCAATAATAACTGTAAAATCAAATTTCCTTCGAGTGAGAAAGATCTCACCTTAGCTTTTATATTTGCAATCTCATTTCCATTTTGACCATTTCTTCATGGTTCCAAACCTCGCTGCCTGATAACTCGACGAACCCAGATACCATTGACAGACTCGAGCTACCTCTGCTCCATGTGAATTCGAACGAACCCAAAACTGCGACGTTCGACCCTCGAACGCAGTATTCCTTCAGCGCCAATCGCGACCATCCACTTGCCAAAATCCTAGCGAATCGCCACCAGAGTCTCGACTTCGATCGCGATGCCCCTCGAGTTCGAGCTTCCCATTCGCTGCTGTTGATCGAACGCCAACCCAGCACGCTTCCCAGCTCGATTGCCAACATGCCCTACGCGAGTTTGACATCGCGATGGAATCGCTCCTCCCTGTATCGCGAGCGCCATCAGGCTCGATACTGACATCGCGATGTTCAATCGTCACCGCGAGCCTCAAGCGAGCCGCCGCCTCCTCGAGTTGCTTTAACCGCCGCTGCCCTCAATCACTTGCATCCCTCGATCAAAGATTCAGCGAGGGGTCTCAAAAAGGTGTCGCGATTTGATTTCGATTTGAAGAAAAAAGAACTTCGGCCTGTCGTTGTTCGAACGAGAATTGAGAGAGAAGAGGAATTACGTGATTTCTTTTTAGCTCGACTCTATTTCGAAATTTGCTGCTCTGCCATTGTTTTTATACTTCGAACGAAATTATTAGTCGCCATTTTTATTTTCGTTTTGATTTCTCTTTTGTAATTGAACTGAAGTATGGAGATGTCGTGGTTTTGAAAGGAAAGGAGACGTGATAAAATCAAAGAGGTATGGGTTGGCTTGCGCGATTTTAGGCACGATTCCAGGGAACAATGTGCTGATGTTATAACCCCCTTTTTCTTTTTATTATTAAATTTAAATTTGTTTTCGATACGAATCCCAACGCGTTTACGTGTCATGTGCTCACGTACCAGCATCAAAAAATACGAAATTTGAAATCCGGTAATAATATAATATTACGGACCCAAGGGAACTGGTTTCGTCGAATTCCGAGACTGTTCCTCGGACGACTAATTTTAAATATCGATTCGAACGATTTAAATTCGAAACTGAACGAAACAGTCTAAAAATTCAATTCCGAAACTTCTGTTATCTTCAGTAATACCAATACGAATTTTTAAAAGCTTTTGAAATATTTTTCTTCAACTATAAATTGAAGATTCAAATTTTTACTCAACTTCAATAGACTAAATTTTAAAGTTTAATTGCAAATTTCAAAGTTAAATCGGGGATTCAAATTAAATCATCGTTCAAATATTTAAAATTAATTAAATATTCTCAATTTAATTTGTTCAAAATTCTGGGTCGTTACAATATCTCTCTCATACGAGGTCCGTTTTGGACGAAAATTTTTAGGTTGCGATTGTGATGATGTGAGCTTCGAAATGAAACTTGTTTGGATGGATTTGGAGACAGTCAAAATTTAGGCTAAAATCGGGCATCGTCCGGTTTTAGTTCCAAAACGGAACGTCTCAGCGACAATAAAAATCAATATGAGTAAATCTCACTCATTTGGATGATTGGCATTAATTTTAAATAGTTAAAATTAACTATTGATTGATTGGATAATTATTTTTATTAGTTGAATATGATATTAAATATAGTAGTATATATATTAGTAGTTGGATTGATTGTTCCCGCATATTTTAGCGGATGAGACCCTATGCGCCTCGCATAATAGCGGATGACCCTATATACCGCCTATATACAGCGATATCTCCCTCGAAGTGGGATTGGTATTTTTATGTTGTATTAACATCTGTGGATGCAGGGAAAACAGGTTGGAGGGATCCAAATGGATTCCTCAAAAATGTTGAATTTAATTTCATATATAGTAATATATGATTTTTTGAGTGATATGTGATAGACTATTGTGTGACTTGAATTTATTGGATGTTATGGTGGCAGTGGCCTAGGTTTCGGTATTTTAAAATACCATAATCATATATATTGAATTTTAAAAGGAAATTAAAAAGGGATTTTTGGAAGTAAAATATTTATATAGAAACTTTGGATTAGTTAAAAGAAATTGATCTCGATAAAATAAATAGTTTGACTTCAAATTGTACTTAACTATTTTGGGATATTATAAATAGATATTTTGGCAAAATATATATATATAGGATTTTAAATAATAATTCTTAAGTAATACTTGTTAAATATAAAGGGTTTTATATAAAAAAAATGAGATTTTAATAAATTGGAAGAATAAAGGAAAAATTTGGGAATAAAATATAATAGTGGTTATACTGAATCTTAGATAAGATTTCTAAATTACGAAATGGAAGCAGAGTCGATTTTTGGTTGGTTTTGGAATAAAATTGGGTTATTTAAGAAATTGATTTATAAATGGAAATTAATTTAGAAATCGGGTTATAATGTATTTAAGTGAGGTGAAACCGTTGCAAACTAGAAATGAGACTGTGAGATTTATAAACAATGTTTATAAATAAAGTGAAATGATTATCAGTTGATAAATTGAAGATTAAAATTCACAATAAGAATTTATAATGAGTTGAGTAAATCGATTTAAAAATAAATGGTAGATTTACTTTTAGAATGTGAAAAGGGGATTTACGAAATTGCGACGTAAATCAAATTGGTGATAAATTGAGAGAGATTTATAAATATTAGATTGGTTAATTTGGAATTTGAAAATATATTTTTATCGAGAAATTGAATTTGTTTTAAAAAGGGGATTTTTAATTATTAAACTAGGTAATTTAAAAATGTTTTAGTATAAAAAATTTCTAGAAAATTAGTTATTTAAATATTTTAAAATTGTCAAAATTGATTATAAGTTATAAATAAGTCTTGTTAATCGATTTGAATTTTATTAATGAATCAAAATTAATTATTGTTTAAAAGTTATGTAATTATTTTAAATTGTTTAAAGTATATTTAATTATTAATTAAGTTAGTTTATAATGAGTTGGTATTAAATTAAATATTATTTAAGAATTAATCGGCATTATTATTTTAAAAGATAAATTATTCAATATTAATATTATTTAATATAATAAATTTTATAGAAGGGTATTTTCCTAATTAAACTTGGAAATTTATATAGAAATTTTATAAGTATTATTTTGAGAAAAATTTTAAATAAAGTTTTCAGAAAGTAATGGTATACTTTCATGGCGGAATCGGAGGCAGAGATTGTGTGCAGTTAAGGTTTTTTTATTTCTCTTGGATAGAGACGTAATCTTTGAGCTGTGAATCCATGGTTGATACCGCATGGTGCTTTCCATATTTATTTTTTTAAAAACGTTTTCAAATATTTTTGAAAAGAATGGTTAGTGAACGTACTTACTCCGATAAGATAAGTATATACCTTTTGATAAAGTGATTTAATTTATTAAAATTAAATTAAATGAGACTTAGTGTTTTCAGTGGAAAATGAACTCTTTGGTTGAATGATTGTTTATTTGATAGTTAAATAACCGACTATCAAATCTGGACCCAAAAACATAACTTTGGGAATATCTAGAAGAAACACGGGAATTATATGGTACAGTTTACCGTCGGAAGGTGCTATACTATACGTATAAACTCGTTTCGTTCTTCTAGGACGATAATAAGGAAATCCGTCCACTAATGGTTAGGAAGTGATCTCCGATCTTATTTCCGACTGTTTATTTCCTAAAGAACCGGGGTTGAGTTTACCAGAAATATCGAACGTTGTTTCGAAGAGACCGGGATCGGATAAGTTATCCGAAAACCACTTCGATCCAACGAGTACGTTTTTGAAGTGAGGACAAGAGCATGAAATCGAAGATGGAGCAGTGAAGTGCAAAGGCTAATCGTTACTAATCCTGAGGATGATTCCAAATTGGATGTAGTAGGAATAGTGCCTTCGGTTCTGTTCAGACTCAGAACGAACTTGTATGGATGAATGCTATCAGTACATTGTCATTGGAGGACAATGAGCATTCCAAGTATAAATTCCTTAAAAGGTAATCGTAGCCTCAAGCCTCATCAACCGGAAATAACTGAAAATCAGGGGAGATGCAGTAAGGCTAAGTGGGTTGCACCCAATTAGGTTATGTTTATCACCTTTCTAGATACACTCAGATATTATTACTACGGTGCGCAGAAGAACTCGGTAAGGGTAGGAACATCCGAGGTAATAGCATATTCGGTCTATCCAGGTTAGGGGTAGTCCGGTCTTGTGTTGTTGGTGATCCCGGCGTGGTCCTCGGTACATTTCTCTAGATGTGTACTGTGATAGGTGGTACCCAGTGCCTAGGTCTTTCATATGGAATCCATTCTCCAATACGTGCCTTTACGGTTTTGGTTGTAGAGCCTAGTATGCTGGAATTTAATTAATGTAACAATTTCGGCTATTTGTACAAGTATTTATACCTACACTATTATAATATCAGATGATTTGATATAAAATGTTTTGGTTATCATAAGGTAAAAACCCGTCGTGTTTAAGTGTGGCGTGGTCTTACGAGATACCTTTGTTTCTCAAAGGATTTCGATAGCTTTGATAATTCAAATTGAGTGTGTTTTTCTCACGTTGGTTTCCAAACTGACTCGGTGTTAAATTATTATAATGCTCAGGTCATACCGAGTATTACAGATATAGGATAGGATGCTATGGAGCTCAGGAGACGAGCTGGATGACGAAGTCGTATTACACATATTTGATTTTATTCCGCTGTGTATTGTATGCTGTAGCATTTGTGAGGACAAGTTATTATAACTGTCCGGTATTGTGTTATTGATGTGTTGTACTCTGATGATGTAATATGTAAATAAGAGTTGTAGTTCTTTTTGTATAAAGACATGTTATTATCTATTGTATATAGTTCCGCTGCGATTGTGAGATTCTGTGTTGTTATTTCTATTTTCTTCTTCTACAACTTTCTTCTTTTCTCTAACGATCTGGTATTTCTGGCACTCGATTGCTCGGCATGTAATACAGTGGACGTATTAGTGTCGATTTTCGAGCGGCGAAAATCCGGGCCGCTACATAAATACTTAAACCTATTATATATATACTATTTAAATTAAATTTTATTAATTAAATCTTATTATTAAATTTATTTTATATTAAATCTTATTTTATATATTTAAAAATAATAAAATTATAAGTAAAATCTTAAAATTTATATTTTTCAAAACTATCTTATAAATTTAAAATTTCCAAATACATAATTTTTTTTAAATCTAAATTTTACACATATTAAAATAAAATCTTTATATTATATTTAAAAATCAATTTTATTTAAAACCCACGTATTTCCTTTCAAAACTTTGGAAATCGTTTTTTTCAAAAATAGACCAACGGTGTCCGTATATAATTTTCTATCCTATGGTCAAGTGATATAGATATTTATCATTTCAATCTACAATAATTTAAATTTACGGGTATATATCATTTCAACCCGCAATCCCAAAATTTCAAATAAATAAAATCACTTGAGTTTATCATTTCAACCCATAACGGTTTTCCCTAATCTATAAGATCGTTTGGGTATATATCATTTCAAACCATAGGGAATTCCTAACTATCAAGAACTTGCAGAGTGAGAACAATAAAATAATAATATAAAATGACATATCATATCAATGGCAAATATGATAAAAATTAACAATATATATATATATATACACACAACAGGTTATGTGTCATATGTCAATTAACAAGGCAGATAATAACATATCATACTTAACGATTAAATTTCTAACCAATTCAAAATTTAACAACATATTTCAATCATCATTTCAGGTGAATTACATTTACTAAATATAAGAATGTTCACTACAAGAAAAACAGTCTTTTGTAACGCTAATTTATAATGCGTTATTTCATTGTGTTATTGTTTATTCTAATTTTTTTATTTGGAGCCAGTGTTTGGTTGCATAACGCTTTCTACCACCAATTATTTCCCTTGGCCGCGTCCTCATCTAATTATTTTACTCTTCCCTCTTCCTCAAATTATTTCCCTCTTCCTCAAATTATTTCCCTCTTTTTTTCTTCCCTCTTCCCTCTTTCTCAAATTATTCTCTCTCCATAATCACAAAATCGGTAGATCCCAAATTAAAAAACCCTAGGATATCAATTCACCATTGAAAGTAAGAGAAAAAAAGAAAGATTGGTTGACTCGTGCGCGATGAAGAGAGCGACGTTGGTAGGAGGCGACACCACGATAGGAAGCATAGTACATAACACGATTCCAGACTTTATCTCCATCAAAGGGCGGTGACTTGGCAGCCGCTCCAGGTCTCCAGCCTAACGGCGACTCCTGCTCTAATCAGATGAGAAATTTACTTTCAAGCAGCCTAACAATTGATTCTTTGTTGTTAAATAGGTGCTACCTTTTGATTTGGCATATTCTAGTTTAAATTTGGTATAGTTTTATAATTATTAACCTGTAATCTGTATAATTAGCTTGCTTTAATTTTGTGCTCCTTGTTGAAAAGGTACCCTTGCCCTAGATAAATATTTCGTTACTAGTTGTTTATAATAAACAAGTTTATCACTTCAATATACTGATAATTAAATGCACTCATAAAATGGAGCAAAGCACACTTACCTCAAAATTTTGGATAATTCATGATTTTGAATTTGATGGTAGATTGTTATTTGGAGAAGGAAATGGTCCATGAAGCTTTTTTTAGGCGATTAGTATCTGTTTTTGTTGTAGTGATAGTTTAGCGCAAATATAAGCTAATAATGCAGACTCCTTTTGTTGTATAATTATTATTTACAAATATCTTGTTGCAATCAGTGTTTATTGTCATTAGGCATTTTTCAAATGGGAAACAAACTAAGCCTGAAGGTGCAAATGTAGAATACTATTCAATTTAAGTATGCAATTCTATTGTTATAACCTTGAAGAAGTCGTAACTCAATTAACAATTAACATGTTATACCAGGCAATTGATAATCAAGAAACTTTAAAATATTTTTTTATTGATTTCAACGTAGTACTAAATATCTTATGCCTTTATACTGGTGGTTTTAAGAGTTGAATCTGTCAACCAATTAATTTTATGACCAACAAAGAATGCATCTTTACTTAAAGGAAAGAATTCGAATTTTTGCAGGGTATGTAAAAGGAAGAAAAAGTGCTATTCATATTTTGAAATTCAGTATTGTGTGATCAAAGTGCAAATCATGAAATAAAACAATTGGTGTTAACTGGAATGTTCTGAATATACTAATGAAATGCTCTTTTTTTCTCAATTGGCAATACTAGAACTGTCACTAATATGAGTTTAGTATTTTTAAGTTAGAAACTTAGAATAATATGACTACTGAAGTATTCAAAAAATTACTAAAAGGTGATTTACAAATTTTAGAGATAGGAATATACTTTTAGATAGATAATTACACTTGAATTTGATATATGAATATGTTTTTAAATAATGTTAGTGCCTTTTAACAAATAAAAATTCATGTATCCATAAATAATTTTAGTTATATCAACTTTAATTTAATTTTCTTTGCATTTCCTCGTTGTGTAATATTGCCTTTTACAAAGATACTTGATTGATCCCAAGTTTGAGGAGGTTGTTGTTGCTGATTAGTGAGTTTGAGGCCAAGGAAAAAAAATAAAATTTCAGGAAAAATACAAATTCAGAGGATTAGGTAACTTTCTATCTTCTCACAATTTATTTGTTATTTATTTATTATAAATTTTTGGGTCTTCTAGCATTTCTGACTTCATGTTTTAATAACCAGCTCACTATCCACTTCTCTCACCAATTTGTTATTGCTTTGTTCTTTCAACCTGTCCTTCAGCTATGTATTGTAGGCTTTAATTAACTAGTTGTAGTTAAGTTATATTGCTGCTTTTTTCACTACTGTCGGCGTCATTGTAAACACCTTTGAATCTTCTAAGAATGGAAAACTAATTCTAAAAATGGAAACCATTATAAACACCGTTGTTTAAAAAAGGGGTGATGTTGGTACGACTAATAATTTATAGGAAATAAATCAACCGATGAGAATCAATTTTACCTATAATGTAAGGTAAATTTTATATAAAAAATGGCAACTTATTGTAGTTTACAGTTTTGACAACTTTCTTTTGGGCCTTTTCTTATTTGGAGCTTTCATGGATTGGGTTATGGAAGTAGGTTCAGTTAGTACTCTTTATATACATGAGTATTAATGTAGACTAATTTATACCAGGCATACGAATGTGTTTTATTACATGAATATGGATATTTACAGGTATTTATATTAGTGGTTACACATTGTTTAATTTAGTTTTCCAATATGCGTTATAAAATCAAGGAAATAGAAGATCTATGTAAGCAATATTACACATGAAATGTAAAACGATCAGAATATAGGAAAGTTAATGTGGACTCATTTATGACAGACATATGAATGCGTGTTTTAATACTAATAATTTGTTGTACAAGTATTTAAATTAGCCACTATGCTTGGTACAATTTGCTTGATCACATTTTTTCATTAACATTTGAAATATTGTTCTCCAATCTGATGTTAGAAAAGTTAGTGCTTAAGTTATTGAACGAATGTGCAACCATTGATATTTTAATCAATGGTCAGTTATTACTTATATAAGTTGTTGATTTAGCTATTTTTGATGATTCAACCGCGTTCTCTTCTAGAAATATGAAAATGAGCTTTGTTTTACCAGTTTTGAAAATGGTCAGCTGTGTCTTATATGGGTTGTACGGCCTCTCTTTCTAATCTTCAAATTGAGCTTATATTACTAGTTGTATAGCATGCAGTCATCATAGTAATTTTTTACAAAAACCCACCAGTTCATTGGCTATTGGATGTGATTTATTCCAATTTTAGCAGAAATTCAATCACGTAACAAAAATTAAATAGTGAAAATAACTTAATAATCCATAATTTTAACCACCTTTCATAATTAGGTTACTATTCCTAATATACAAAAGAGACAATGTTAAAGAGTAAATCAAACGAGCGACTGCTTCACTTCTGACATAAAGAATACAAGGTACAAGCAGAATTCTACCATGACTAGTACTATTACACTTTGTAAATATTGTAAGTCGAGTACAAGCATTTGAAAACATTTTCGAGGAAGCCTTAAATTAATAATATATTAATTTTCACCAATAAAATAAAACTAATAATGATGAGCATTTCATTGTGTAATTGTCATCCTTTTACAAATAATTACAACTGTAAGCAAGCAAGTTACAACCTTTTCTTGAAATATGTGTTTATTTTAAATATTATAATATCGATTTTAAATAATTACAACTTTTTGGATAAGCAGCTAGATATGCTCTTTAACTATAGTAATTGTTACACGATCATGCATAAAAGTTATGCATGTGTATACTTATGTGAAGTCTGTAGAAAATGATATTTGCAGGGAATAAAACCTATACTTATGCTCAATGTTAAACTGTATGGATATTCACACGTTGATTAAGCATCCAACTTAAAATAGATAATATCATATTAAGACGAAAACAGATAATACTATGATATATATAGTTCTATTGGCATAAATCATTCCCTTTAACTATCAAAGTTAACTGATGTACTAAGATCAATCATAATAAATTTATATTAAGGCATTACCTCTATAACTATTACTAAGATCAATCATAAAGTATGGGATGTTTGATTTACTTTATTGTTATGTCAAAAAAGAAAACAAACATACATCATAAAAGCATAGCCCTTTTAGGCATCCAATTGATGTAACACAAACGAGGTTTATACATTCAATCAAGTTTATTACCTAAAAGCTATGTCAATAGAGATGAGATGACTTCAAAACTGCCAGCCCTATCAAAATTATAAGTCAATGTTTACCGATAAAACACACTTACACAGAGATACAAAAAACACTCAAATGAGCTCATATTTTATGAAGATGATCTTAATTTTGTTACGACCAAATCTACAAAATTTTGTAGCATTTGGGAGTGTAGCAAAATATGATAGGGGTGCTAAAGTGTTGCCATGGAATCTTACTCCATTTTATTTCGTGTGTAAAGGGATGCACATGTAGTTGTAAGACAAAGTAGCATCTTTGGTTTATACTGATGTGCTGATGTTTCATGTGTTTTAATTGTATCTGAAATTTCATTTGCAACTTGTGTAGGGTACCGAGTTGGCATATCAAGAAGGAAACAGTGCGGCAGCTTTAGCAGCTTGCAGAACATTAGCGGATGAGCTCACTGAACAAAGATTTCCTGCTCCACGCATCCTTGCTTTCAAAGTAATTCACTTCCCTTCTTTTTATAATTTTCCTTTGACTTTGTCATGTTTCCAGTTTCCATGGTTTATTTGATTGTACAAAACAAAAAAAATACTTGGGTATTGGGGATGCATGTTTTTTTAGCTTTTGACTAATCAATTTTGTGGCACCTGTTACTTTGCTGAATCATGTTGAACATATCATAGGTATATAGTCATATGTTTTTCTTACAAGATAAACATTTAAGAATAGCTTAAATGCACAAAATACTTGTGTTTATAGGTTCTACAAGCTCTTTTGTTCCTATGTATCAATGAAGATTTTTTTTCTTTTGCAAATTATATGTATAAAAAACAATCTTTGTTTGGTTATTATGCTTGCTTTACATGTTTGAGACACGCTTCTACTGAAATCCAATAAACATTTATGAGAGTTCATATTAGAAATCTGTTAATTCAAATATCCAGTAATATCTCTTATAATTTTATAATTTTATTTTTGCAGGAAGGAAGCTCTCAAGCAAGATACTTTGTTTTGCGGTTAATTCTAGCTCATAAAGATCCTCCTTATGGACAAGTAATAAACTCATACAACAACATTTCTTGAATCTTTTTTTGCACCACAGACAACTATGATACAATATAAATACATATGGATTGAAGTTAAGCAAACAAGATCAGTTGGCATCTCTTCTTGAAGGAATCAGATTAACCATTACTAAAGTTATATAATATTTCTTGAAAGCTTTTTCTACAAGTACAACAATGGTTTTTGATGTGTTTTATGGTTTTATTTAATTCTAATATGTTTTTGAAAATAGGCGTACTCTATATTCAATTAAAATTGTAGTGTGCACCAAAACTAATTTGGATGTTCAATATTTCTGTGTAGTTATTGTGATAACAAAACTGATCTTTTACCCCTTGTCGATAAAATCATAAAATTTTGTTAATCTGTTGATAAATAATGGAGTTATGAAATTGCTGAGTTTGGGTTTGTGTTTGCTGCGAGATACACAAAAAGGGAGCACAAAAACTCTGGAGGGTGTCATTGCAGGGCTTAAGGTCAAGGTATTTTTTACTGTATAAGTAATGTTTCACTTAACTTTCTGTCTTAAATTGGTTTCGATTATTGCATTGCATAAAAACCTATTTAACAGTCTTGTTCTATATTTTTTCATCCCTTGCCAGAGAATTAATGAAACACTAGATGCTGAGATAAGAAATTGGGCTGCTAGCAAAAAAGGCAACTTGCGAGCTCTGCTTTCAACTTTACAATATGTAGGTTCAAAGTATTTTTACATCTTTTATGTTAAGGATGACATGCATGAAGAAAGGCTTTGAGCAGTTCAAGTTCTTAGTGATGCATTTGGTACTTGTAGACGTTAACTTTGAACTATGTTGTCTTTTGTTATCATGAATATGTATTGAATTTGGTAACTCATGTATTGAACTTATTTTTTGTTAGTTAATACTTTATTTTGTTATCATGAATATGCGTTACATTTGCTGATTATTATATTTCTTTCGTTCATACATTGTTCAAATTGTTATCTATTTAAAGAAGATTCAATTTGATTGTTATTATTAAAATGTAATAGTGGGGGCATCAAATATATAGTAAAATAAAGCATAGCTCCTAAAAAGCGTTATAACTATATGACATAAGTGCTATAAAAAGATAATGCAATGTATGAGGTTACTGTCAAAGGATAGCAGCAAATAGGCGTTATTGTATCTACACATTTTATAGCGGTATATATATGCTATGAAATCATGCTCTTTTATAGCGGTTTTTTTTGTGTTATAAATGTGCAATTCTTTTTTATAACACGTCGATATACAGCGTTTATCAAACCGCTATAGTTGTGTTTAATAGCCGCTATATGCCGCTATAAAAGACTGTTTTTCTTGTAGTGGTTAATCGTGAGTGATCGCTCTCCTTTCGAGGCTAGAAGGCGATGATAAAATAATGAAACGAAGCGGAGATCTACAACCAATCAAATCCAAGATCGAAGCGAAACCAATTCCAAGAACACGAATCAACAATCAAGCTTTTGAAAGCAATTCCAAAGCAAGATCCAAAGCGAAGCACGATGAACCTGAATCGATGAAACAAAATATAAAATTTAAAAGAATTTAAATTTTACTCCCATATTTAAAATAAAATATTTATATTATATTTTAAAAATAAATATTCAATTTAAACACATATCAAAATAAAACATCTATATATCTATATTTTAAAATCAATATTAAATTTAAAAACACATATTAAAAGTAAAATCATCGTATTATTTTTTAAAAAAATCAATATAAAACACATATATTAACATCAAAATATCTATATTTATATTTTTTAAAATCAATATTTTTTTTCTAGAACAGAATAAAGAATAGAACTTATAATATATATAATACCCCTTTAAATATAAGATATATACATTTTTTTAGAGAAGAAGGCTGAAATGAGCATACATACGCAAACATATTAAAACTATACTGTGTATATATATATATTCATAACCAAGAGGAGGCTTAGGCTCAGGGTGCTGCTGAGGCGGATTGCAGCTGCTCGGAGGTTGACTGCGGTGGGGACAGCTGCTGGAGGGGTGATGGCGTGGGATGGAGGAGTGTGGCGACTAACACGGAGTGGTTTCTGCGGTGAAGGGTTAGGGATGATCTGAGTGGAGTAGCTGATAGGTGGCGGGCGAAGATAGATGCTTGGGTGGAAGGGCGGCAGGGTGATTTGGTGGCTGATGGCGATCAAGGTGGTCGGAGGGATGTGTTGTAGTGGAGGACAATTTGGTGGGAAGGTGGTTGGTGAAGAGATGGCGGATGGAGATGCTGGTGGGCTGATGAGGTGAGGGGTGACGAACAGGCATGGGATCGGTTGATGGAGGGGTTGTTCGAGTTTTGGGCAGTGGGGCTGGCGTGTAGGAGCTGATGCGGAGGTCCTGGACGGTTGACAGTGGGTGGGTTGAGTTGCGAGGAGAAAGTGGAAAGGCTTGCAGGGTTGTGGTCTCGGCAATAGGTTGGAGAGTTGTAGAGCGGTACTATGGTGGCGTTGCAAGGTGGTCGGTCTCGGCCAAACGAAGGAGGATGAGTGGGTTTCAATGCAATTGGGAAAGAAACAAGCAGGCTTCCGGAGACAAATAAAGCAAAGAGATTAAATATAAAAAAAAATCATAACGAAGAAGAGGAAAGAATGAAAGAAAATGGACCAGAAATTGAAATGAAGGGACAATGGAAAATATATTGAATCAATGGGAATAACAAAGGTCCAATGTTGATTTTTGAATTTAATAAAGGAAAATGGATATTGGTATTATATGAAGGATATGAAAGGACAAAGAAAACCAAAACGCTCAAATGCGGAACCGATACGGCTAATCGTTTTGCCGATTTCGCCGCGTACCGGACGCCGAATCACAAGAATGCATATACTGTGGAGATCGGCATGATGAGGCGAACAGAATGGTACACACATATCAACGATACGGCCATCCTATCAAAAGTCGATATTCACTGCCAAAACTGCTGTTAAACCGCCAAAAATAAGATAAACGGGGCTAGAGTCATCCAAATTTGATGAAACGAAACCTGACGTCTCACACAGAAAATAATTTACATTTTTATTATATAAAATATTCAGATTTCAAAAATATTTTATTTTCATCTAATTTAACTGATTTTAAATTTTAAATTGAAAATTTCACAACTAAACAAACTTATATATTCTCTGATGAAAATCTTACACTTGCTACGTTTAAATAGACGTATTCCAAATATCAAATTTTTATTTCAATAATTGTATTATTTATTTTCATAAAAAATTTAGTTAATTACGTTATTTAAATCGTTAAAATTTCCGGGTCGTTACACTCTCCCCCACTCAAAACTTTTCGTCCCCGAAAAGGAACGAGATAGGAGAATATATGCCACAGAAAGGGAAGATAGATTCGGATTACATAGTACCAGATACAACAGTTAATCTAAAACCACATAAATTTCATTAGTTTTTAATTTGATTAATATTCAACAAATTTGGGTTCAATCCATTTTATTCAATCAATAAATATTCATTGTATTCACATTTGGTTGATTTCTATTCAAGGTATTTTCATTCAATTGACTTGGTTTCCACTTTATTAACATTTGTTACAAAAAATTTCTTTCAAAACAAAATTTATTTTATTTAACTCATTTATTTAGTCCATTTGACTTCACTTAAGTTAATTCTACCTCATAATTCAATTTCAACTATTCTTTGTAATTTACCATTTGTTTACAAAGATATGAATTCTTTTATTACATATTTAGCCTCTTAAGTTCATATTTATTTACTCATTCTTATTTTATTATTCAATTTATCTCAATTAACATTTCTTATAACATAAATTAAGTGTATAAACATTTATTATAACAATCAACTTTTATAAAAATTTCATCTTTGGACAGCTTATTACTTACATTTATATTGTATAGTATTCAATTACATATTCTTATTACATTCAAACTTTCCAGGTAAGTTTTATTAATGTTACAGAGTGTCATTGAGCACTAAACAAATTTACTCTACAACATTTTTATTAAGCAAAATTTAGTTTGAACATTTTTATTACTTAAGTTTTCTCTTGTATAACCTTCAATTACATATTCACATTAACATTTCTAACTTTTTGAATATTTCGGGTAAGTTATCTATGTTTAGAATGCAATTGAGTATTATGCAAATAAATTTTATCCTAGTTCAACTATTTCAATATATTACTTTATTTTAATAATTGAAAATTATCACTTAACATAAAACTTAAGAGTTAAATTTCCGGTTTCACTTCAAACCATTTTGAAATAAATATATACATATATAAAATTTTATACATCAAATCTTACTCAAGAAATTCAAATCAAATCCATTTTCCAAAACAAAAGTGTAGCAAAGCTACTAAGTGGTCTATCCACTTTGAGACTCGAAAATGAATGTCGCTGATGCTATAGTCATCATCGAAATTATTTTCCAGTGACAGAAGAGGAGAGTACTGACTTGCTTCTTTTAAAATTCTTTGGAAACAATTTCCATTCGAAAATACTTTCAAATAATATATTTTTCTTCAAAAACTTGAAAACCAAATTTTGAAAAGCACCGGAAATTTAATTCTCAAATCCTTAATTTAAATTCATTTCATTTGCAAATCAAATTTATAAACCATGTTTATAAAATTTCATTCCCATAACAAACACAATAGTTAATGGTTTAGGAATATTGACAAAACAATAAACGATAATCTAGTACTATCATTTCTAACAACCAATTCATTTAACTATCTAAATTCAGAATATTATACTTATATATATATAATATAATCATACATAAAATTATTTGATTTACCAATTTTGAAAACAATATTGTGTCAGTTTGCTCTATTCAAATGTTTTGAAATTCCTATCGACAGCGTTGGCCAGATGAATCGATCGAGACCCAAAATTCAAAATTAACAACTCAAACAACACAATATAAAACATTTTTATATCAATTACAAATACACTTCCTCACAGGATGATTCAAGAATGGATTTTATAACAAGGATAGAGATTCAAATTTATAGGGACCATAATCAAAGAGAATTCTAACAAAGAAGATAGGCTCGGAAGGAAGATAAGATAATTGAATTACAAAAGGAAAGATGGATTGACTTATATTAATCGCGGCAACCTTAACCGGGTCAACCGAGACTTAGAAAAGACGAGAATATCATCAATGAAAACCAGCACAAACTTGTTGAGAACATCGTGGAAAACGCGATTCATGAGATTAATGAAGAAGGCAGGAGCATTGGTTAACTCGAAGGGCATGACTAACCATTCATAGAAACCATTCTCTAGGAGGAAGGACAACAGGTCGAGCTCCAGGAATAAGATCGATGCGGAATTCAATTTCCCGCTTAGGAAGAAGAGAAGTGACTTCACTAAAGACATCAGGATATTCCCTGACCATCGGAGTGGAGTCAAGATCACTAGGTTGAACATCAAGCGAAAAGATAAGACTACCTGCATAATCCTGAGGCAATTGACGTTCGATCATAAGAGAATTGCCCTAGTCGTCTACTACAGAAACGGTTCGGGCTTTGCAAGAAATAACAGCATCAAAACCGAGGACATAGAAATCTTTGGTGAATTGACGCCTATTGTAAAGGAGCTTCACTCCTTTACAAATCATACGAAGGTTAGCGGGACCGCCGATGGGAATAGTCACACATAAGGATGAAGTTGATAATTGAGATTACCAGATATGCTCAAATTATTACTGAGATCAACGGAAATGAAGCTATGGGATGCTCCTGTATCAGAAAGAACACGAACAGGAAAAGACAAGAATGGAATCTAGAACAAAGGAAAAGTTCCAAGATTCAAAAGAAATCCTAATCAAGAAGAATTCTAACTAGAAATTTCAAGCTCGAACGAAGATGATACTCATTCTAGGATATCACTACCCTATCTCTAATAAGTTTTACTCCATATGTCAAGTTTTTGCCTAAACCAGAGCTCTAATACCACTTGTAACGACCTGCTATTTCGAGCCATTTAAATCGACAATCATCCACATATGTCAGACTTGAATTGCTCAAAACAACGTATTGTTAATTTTATATTTGGCAAAACTTAGCATATACAGTAAATAAATCAATCATAGAATCACAGACACAAGGTTTTACAATAATAAGCAACGGAAATAGATAAATAGTAGTTCATGAAGCTATTACAGAACATCAGAGTCCAAAGCAATACAACAGTATTCCTGAATACAATAAGTCTCAATACAAAAGAAAATGACAAGTCTGATCATAAATAACAGGAAATAACTGGAATAACTAAAAGCTAAATAAATATAAGACAGATCTTCAAGCAAAGCTCCAAGCTCCAAAGGTGAGTCTCAAATGCTGTGACACTCAGTTTGACCCGAGCATAAAGCAAAATACAAAACACTTGAGTCAGGATTAACATTCTTATACCAGTAAATCAACTCAAGTGAAATACAAAGTAACTCAAAGGATGTTTGTGATTCCACCCTTTAAGGATTCGTTAAACTATCTACATACATAGTACAATACGCTACATAGATAATGTCTACAGTAAAGTAAAATATTAAAATAGCATTAAGGCATTACCCATATCCCCTTAACACATTTTATATATTCCCATAGTCTATACAGATATTGTAAGCTCCACCAAACTGGTGGTTTACTCAGAGAGCACTCCATAGGTATGGTACAAAACAAACTCGTAGTGGGTGCGATAAGGCATGTGACAAGGCACGCGAGAAAATGCCAGGGTAGGATTCTATTGTTTGCACTCCCGGACTGGTGGTAATGCATAGCAGTTACTACTGCCCACCTCGAGACACTCCCAAATCAAAGGTGCACCCAATCAAATCACAAAGTAATAGAATGGTATTGACGAAGCATGCTCGATCGGAGGTGCGATCTCACTTGGCCCAGTATAGCTCATGTTTTAGCCACATCAAGCTGACTCGCGGGAGTTAGGCTGCGTTAATACCTTATATAGAATCATTCGCCAAACCATCCTACTTCGTTCTGGAATCTCCACCACGTGCACAGTTGTTAAAGTGATTTTTGGTATTGGCAGAGAGTATGACAATTCTGATCCCGGTCTCTTTAACAACCAAATGCTTATTTCACACCATGGTGATTTCATTTTAAACAGTTCATCATTCATATCAAAATATCATATTCATTTCAAAATCATATCACTTTCGAAATCATATTTACTTTCAAAATCATATCTGTGACGCCCCACCTCTATGCTCATAATAACAAAGAGTATTAAAAGAAATACTGTCTATTATTACGAAGAATAAGGCTGGATAGGAGCGACCATCCGTAATTGGCCTTACACTAATATTGGTTATCTCGATAGGAGTGGTATATACTTTTTATTTTTCATCTATTATTTATTTACTCCCATCGACACTCCCAATACTAGTATAAAACGAACTACGATGATTCATAATAGTTTAGGACATTAGATATAATAATAACACAGATAATATAAATGCGGAACACAGATAAAAACAAAAGTCTCATATATATATATAACTGATGTCAGTTAATACATAGTTGACACAATACATATGATACAACTACAACTGTCAACTCTAGAAGTTATATATACAAGTACATTATCGACTAATATACATGAATACATATCTATCTATACAATGACTCGACTACTACAAAATGACACTGACAACTTCAGAAGATGTGAAAAGTCTTCAAATCCCGAACAGCAACTCAAAGAAGGAAATCTACTACCTGAAATAACTCGGGTCTGACCCGAGTATTACGTTCAAACGAAAATAATACACGGGTCAGTCTAATTCAAACTCAGTTATTAGTGCATAGCAGCAATCATAATCAGATAGTCAAATAGACGACAGTCAAAGAAATCTCGTATATCCAACTCTCGATACGAGAATTGGATAACGGCATATATAACACTAAATAGTGTTAAACAACAAATTAGCAATCCAAATCAGAATATAACTCCAAAACATTGAAATTCACCAACGAAACAATTCAACAAATCGAAACATCAATTTAAAACTGTCAAATCTGATAGGGCTGCAGTACACGCACGCGTGTACTGCCTCGCCACTATCGCAGGAGATACACAAAAGCTCAGTGAAAGTCACAATTGATCACAAGGTCAAACCCCGAAATCGGGTTCAACTCAAGTGTGCTAACAACCCAAATGACTAAATTGCAACTGCGTGCAAATAGCCTCAAAAACATAAATGTACCAATTGCAACCTATATATATATATATAGTACTGTAAACTAGACAGTACTAGCATCATAATCAAAGACTAGGCAAAATGCCAGTTCAACTCACTTGCCGAAGACAAGGTCATCGTCAAGTCAAAAAGGAGCATCATGTAAAACAACAAGTAAAGTACCCAAAGCATGTGTCAGTAACAACAAGGTCACAAAGGCAAGCCAATGCCACATGTACAAGTGAATGTAACAGTGGGTCAAGTGAAGGCGAGCCAATGATACAAATGCTCACGCAACTGGAATTTAACAGTGCAACCAAAACTGGCAACAGGGAAGTAAAGCAATACCATAGTTCGAATACAACAGTTCAACAAGACAAGGCACAAAGTGCACAAGAGATACAAATGCAGACACAACAGTGCACCTATACAAAGCAACTACAACAGTTGAGACGTGATAGCAGTGAGCACAGTGAACACAAATGGTCAAGCTACACATGAAGAAGGTACACAGGGGCTACAGGGAATTACGGTGGCAACTGCAAATGACCAGGCCAGCTACTTCAAGTGTTAAACAAATGACCAAAGAATAACAATATACATGAATACAATGGAACAAGGTAGAAACTACTCCAGACAGGGATGGACAAGGTGATAATACAAATGCAAGCAATCAAGTCAGAACTCAAGTCGAAGTCACGAGCAATTGAACAAGTCAGAACCAACATTAGCAAGTTCAACGAACACAATGGCCGGAGTATATTTACAGCATAGTGGCATGATCGAACAAAGTCAAAAGTGCTACCGGAAGAAAATATATCAGAGGAACCATGGCACAACAGCATACTGGCAGAAACCAATGAGAATCAAAAGTCCCAAATAGATGACAATGCACATAAATCAAATAACTCGAATACAATAAAACCACTCGATGCCTTAGCAATTGCCTTTAAGAATGTTAGAGATACAAAATGACTAAGGTAAAAGTTATAACAAAGTCCAATGGTCGAATACGACAGATCAATACTTCAGAGAAGACCGAAGTCGGACCAAGTCAAAACTCCTTAACATAGAAACAAAGTAAAGCACTCGAATGGACGAGGCCATTTAAAATGCCAGAAATCGAACTCACTGATGACCACAGAAATTAACAAAAACATTTCGAAACCGTGGTGACAAATGAAAACAACAACCAACAGAGCACTCAAGGAATCGACTAAATCGAATAAAATCATCAACATCAAAACTAGGTCAAACTGCCGAAATGAATTACATCACGAAATTAAGCGAACAAAATATAGGAATTTAACCCTATATAAACATGAGATTAAACTAGATGTGAGTAATTAAGATTACTCGCCTTTTTTTTTCATCAATCGAAATCTGAAGTCGGGCAAGCGAGGGAAACGAGCGAAGTTACTCTAATTTTTAGAAGACGAGGGCGAAGCCGTTGCTAATCTCACCAGGCAAAAGCCCTAATTTTGATCGAATGAGGGTGAAAGTCGAGCCATTGAAATCGGCATCAACAACTTACTCGAAGCCCTAATCCTGACTACGAGGAATGAACGAGGACGAAGATAATGCCACCATTTTATTTTGTTAGTTTGCTTTCTTTCTAGGGTTTGAATCCAACAGAAAGAGGGGATCGGGTTATACCCTTATCACGGCATCAAAAGAAAAGGTATGGACCAATATTCAAAAGCCCATAAATTCTTAAACAAATTTTCAAAAGAAATTACCCGATTAAAACTCTAAATAGCAATCTGCCCACCATATTAATTGTCTAATGACGATAGTAAAAAAAATCGCGAAACCCTTGGTTGCTACAGACTCCCCTCCTTATAAAAATTGCGTCCCCGCAATTTTCATAATTAAGGTCGTCTATAACAATTATTTTTCTAACATAAACTGGTTAAAGCTAGAAATATAACAGTCAAGAACACAAATGCCAAAGAAATCTTTCAATTTCATAAGGGAAATTCACAAATTCTCAACAAAGTCTGATTATCAATAGATAATCAGAAAACAGCAAAACTGGATAATCACCATTATCAGCAATCTTCAATTATCAACAAGATAATTAAAATACAGAAATCATAAAACAGCAATATCTAATTACCGATACGATAATTAGATAACAACAAAGTATAATTATCAACAAGGATAATTATGAAACACAAATCACAATTCGCAAAACTGCCAATATCTAGTTATTCAACAATTAACTGAAAAACACAAATTTCAAAGTCAGTAAACTCTAACTATCAACAGAGATAGCTAGAAAATAGCGATTCAAATAAAATCAACATACTCTAGAATCAATTGGAGACTAGAAAATCTCATATCAATAAAATCAACAAACGTCCAATTATCCAACGATAGTCAGAAAACAAATCAAATATCTAATTATCTCAACCGATAATCAGAAAACAAATCAACAATTATCAAATTATCAAAAACGATAATCAAATTTCAAATTCAACAAATATTCGATTATCAAAAATGATAATCAAATTTCAAATCAGCAAATATTTGATTATCTAAAGCGATAATTAAATCACAAATCAGCAAATATTTAATTATCTAAAGCAATAATTAAATCTCAAATCAGCAAATATTTAATTATCTAAAGCGATAATTAAATCTCAAATCAGCAAATATTTAATTATCTAAAGCGATAATTAAATCTCAAATCAACAAATATTTAATTATCTAAAGCGATAATTAAAACAACAAATCAACAATTATTTAATTATTTCAGGCGATAATTAAATCTAAAATCAACAAATATTTAATTATCTAAAGCGATAATTAAATCTCAAATCAACAATTATTTAATTTTTCATGCGATAATTAAATCTAAAATCAACAAATATTTAATTATCTAAAGCGATAATTAAATCTCAAATCAACAATTATTTAATTATTTCATGCGATAATTAAATCTAAAATCAACAAATATTTAATTATCTAAAGCGATAATTTAATCTCAAATCAACAATTATTTAATTATCTCAGGCGATAATTAAATCTAAAATCAACAAATATTTAATTATCTAAAGCGATAATTAAATCTCAAATCAACAATTATTTAATTATCTCAGGCGATAATTAAATCTAAAATCAACAAATATTTAATTATCTAAAGCGATAATTAAATCTCAAATCAACAATTATTTAATTATTTCATGCGATAATTAAATCTAAAATCAACAAATATTTAATTATCTAAAGCGATAATTAAATCTCAAATCAACAATTATTTAATTATCTCAGGCGATAATTAAATCAAAAATCAACAAATATTTAATTATCTAAAGCGATAATTAAATCTCAAATCAACAATTATTTAATTATCTCAGGCGATAATTAAATCTAAAATCAACAAATATTTAATTATCTAAAGCGATAATTAAATCTCAAATCAACAATTATTTAATTATTTCATGCGATAATTAAATCTAAAATCAACAAATATTTAATTATCTAAAGCGATAATTGAATCTCAAATCAACAATTATTTAATTATCTCAGGCGATAATTAAATCTAAAATCAACAAATATTTAATTATCTAAAGCGATAATTAAATCTCAAATCAACAATTATTTAATTATCTCAAGCGATAATTAAAAGCAACAATTATCCGATTACCAAAAACGATAATCAGAACTCATATCAACAAATATCTAATTATCACAAGCGATAATTAGAAACAACAAATATCTGATTATCAAAAACGATAATCAGAACTCATATCAACAAATATCTAATTATCACAAGCGATAATTAGAAACAACAAATATCTGATTATCAAAAACGATAATCAGAACTCATATCAACAAATATCTAATTATCACAAGCGATAATTAGAAACAACAAATATCTGATTATCAAAAACGATAATCAGAACTCATATCAACAAATATCTAATTATCACAAGCGATAATTAGAAACAACAAATATCTGATTATCAAAAACGATAATCAGAACTCATATCAACAAATATCCAATTACCTGCAGATAATTGGAAACAACAAATATCTAGAAATCAATTAAGAAGACTAGAAAATCAACATAAAAGCTTGGATCGATCCCATCAGATGGCGAGTTTTTAATTCGCCGCACGTGCATCAACAAATGGCCGAAGCCTACCAAGTACTCAACATAATTTTTGGCGCCCAACAAATGACCCGAAGGTCCAACAAATGACCCGAAGGTCTAGTACTGGTATTGACCCGAAGGTCCAACATATGACCCGAAGGTCCAACATAGTGGCTCGAAAGCACACGAAAGCATCAAAATATTTCAATTAACGAGTCCGGAATTAACCAAAATAGTAAACGCACATGTCCCATAACCACGAGTTTTACTAAATTGTTTAATTTTCTTCATCGTTTCCTTGAAAGTGTAAAATTCATCAAAATCATCAAAACAACAGATATTCAATTAACGAGTCCGGAATTAACCGAAATAGTAAAAGTGTGGTTCCATACTCCGCACTTTTGCTAAATCGTTTAAATCTCTTCATCGTTTCCTTGAAAGTGCAAAATTGTGTATTTTGTAAAAATACACTTTACATTCTCAAACGGACAAGTCCGGAATTAAGCGAATCAGTAAAAGAAAGGGGTCATAGTCCTCGATTTTGCTGAAACGTTTAAATCGCTTCCTCATTCTTTTGAAAGCGCAAACTGTAAAATTTCTGAAAACAATTTTATTTATTTCGTAAAAATAACAATTCACATTCTCAACTGGACAAGTCCGAAGTTAAGCGAAATAGTAAAAGAAAGGGGTCATAATCCTCGATTTTGCTAAATCGTTTAAGTCGCTTCCTCATTCTTTTGAAAACGTAAACTGTTAAAAATTTATAAAACAATTTTCATTTTAAAACGATTTTCCAATCACGTGATTAAAGTAGCAAATTAGTAACAATTTCGATAAAGAAATTGTACTTCTCAAAACATCATAAAATCGTATCTCAAAATCAGCATTGCGGAATAACCGCTTGAAAATCCACTTTTAAAATTTGACGGTTACTGAAGCCAAAGCGACAGGAATTTTAAAACATCAAAAATCTCATCAAAATAATTCACATCAAAATGTGACATCAGTGAATTTTCATTCATTAAAATTGTCAACAAAACACCGTGCTTCAAAAATATAGCACTGTGTAAAATCCCGTTATAAAAATAACGGCAACAAAATACGTTTCATAACCAAGCATCGGTTCAACGTAAAATAAATGCAATAACGTGCAATTCAAATTTTTGCACGTACTACAAAATGAACAAAGAAATCATTCAAATGTATCTTCAATGAAGATAATTCAAAACAGCAAAAATCTAATCAATAGATGATTAGTACAAAAGAAAGCCAGCGGAAATTTCAACAAAAATCACATATCTGCAATTTCTTCGAATCCTCAATTTGGATTCGAAATTCTCAAAGAAACAAAATAATTACAGCTATGTAAACAACAATTGGAATTCATATCAATTTCGTATTTTGATTTTTAAATCAAAAAGATTGTCAGTTGTACTCAGCAAAGACAGTTTCACTGTTTCCGCTGCGCACTCTGATAAACAGAACACAATTCAATCTAATCAACAAAACATAGTTTCACTTTTTATTTTTAAATAATGATATTTAAAAACTTGCATCCTAATTTCAAAACTTTAGTTTTGACTCAAAGCACAAATAAAACATTGACCAATAGTTGTAACATATGTTCCATCCAAGTTATGTTTTATATTATGTCCATAAACCCCAAGCTCTGATACCAACTGTGACGCCCCACCTCTATGCTCATAATAACAAAGAGTATTAAAAGAAATACTGTCTATTATTACGAAGAATAAGGCTGGATAGGAGCGACCATCCGTAATTGGCCTTACACTAATATTGGTTATCTCGATAGGAGTGGTATATACTTTTTATTTTTCATCTATTATTTATTTACTCCCATCGACACTCCCAATACTAGTATAAAACGAACTACGATGATTCATAATAGTTTAGGACATTAGATATAACAATAACACAGATAATATAAATGCGGAACACAGATAAAAACAAAAGTCTCATATATATATAACTGATGTCAGTTAATACATAGTTGACACAATACATATGATACAACTACAACTGTCGACTCTAGAAGTTATATATACAAGTACATTATCGACTAATATACATGAATACATATCGTTCTATACAATGACTCGACTACTACAAAATGACACTGACAACTTCAGAAGATGTGAAAAGTCTTCAAATCCCGAACAGCAACTCAAAGAAGGAAATCTACTACCTGAAATAACTCGGGTCTGACCCGAGTATTACGTTCAAAAGAAAATAATACACGGGTCAGTCTAATTCAAACTCAGTTATTAGTGCATAGCAGCAATCATAATCAGATAGTCAAATAGACGACAGTCAAAGAAATCTCGTATATCCAACTCTCGATACGAGAATTGGATAACGGCATATATAACACTAAATAGTGTTAAACAACAAATTAGCAATCCAAATCAGAATATAACTCCAAAACATTGAAATTCACCAACGAAACAATTCAAAAAATCGAAACATCAATTTAAAACTGTCAAATCTGATAGGGCTGCAGTACACGCACGCGTGTACTGCCTCGCCACTATCGCAGGAGATACACAAAAGCTCAGTGAAAGTCACAATTGATCACAAGGTCAAACCCCGAGATCGGGTTCAACTCAAGTGTGCTAACAACCCAAATGACTAAATTGCAACTGCGTGCAAACAGCCTCAAAAACATAAATGTACCAATTGCAACCTATATATATATATATAGTACTGTAAACTAGACGGTACTAGCATCATAATCAAAGACTAGGCAAAATGCCAGTTCAACTCACTTGCCGAAGACAAGGTCATCGTCAAGTCAAAAAGGAGCATCATGTAAAACAACAAGTAAAGTACCCAAAGCATGTGTCAGTAACAACAAGGTCACAAAGGCAAGCCAATGCCACATGTACAAGTGAATGTAACAGTGGGTCAAGTGAAGGCGAGCCAATGATACAAATGCTCACGCAACTGGAATTTAACAGTGCAACCAAAACTGGCAACAGGGAAGTAAAGCAATACCATAGTTCGAATACAACGGTTCAACAAGACAAGGCACAAAGTGCACAAGAGATACAAATGCAGACACAACAGTGCACCTATACAAAGCAACTACAACAGTTGAGACGTGATAGCAGTGAGCACAGTGAACACAAATGGTCAAGCTACACATGAAGAAGGTACACAGGGGCTACAGGGAATTACGGTGGCAACTGCAAATGACCAGGCCAGCTACTTCAAGTGTTGAACAAATGACCAAAGAATAACAACATACATGAATACAATGGAACAAGGTAGAAACTACTCCAGACAGGGATGGACAAGGTGATAATACAAATGCAAGCAATCAAGTCAGAACTCAAGTCGAAGTCACGAGCAATTGAACAAGTCAGAACCAACATTAGCAAGTTCAACGAACACAATGGCCGGAGTATATTTACAGCATAGTGGCATGATCGAACAAAGTCAAAAGTGCTACCGGAAGAAAATATATCAGAGGAACCATGGCACAACAGCATACTGGCAGAAACCAATGAGAATCAAAAGTCCCAAATAGATGACAATGCACATAAATCAAATAACTCGAATACAATAAAACCACTCGATGCCTTAGCAATTGCCTTTAAGAATGTTAGAGATACAAAATGACTAAGGTAAAAGTTATAACAAAGTCCAATGGTCGAATACGACAGATCAATACTTCAGAGAAGACCGAAGTCGGACCAAGTCAAAACTCCTTAACATAGAAACAAAGTAAAGCACTCGAATGGACGAGGCCATTTAAAATGCCAGAAATCGAACTCACTGATGACCACAGAAATTAACAAAAACATTTCGAAACCGTGGTGACAAATGAAAACAACAACCAACAGAGCACTCAAGGAATTGACTAAATCGAATAAAATCATCAACATCAAAACCAGGTCAAACTGCCGAAATGAATTACATCACGAAATTAAGCGAACAAAATATAGGAATTTAACCCTATATAAACATGAGATTAAACTAGATGTGAGTAATTAAGATTACTCACCTTTTTTTTTCATCAATCGAAATCTGAAGTCGGGCAAGCGAGGGAAACGAGCGAAGTTACTCTAATTTTTAGAAGACGAGGGCGAAGCCGTTGCTAAACTCACCAGGCAAAAGTCCTAATTTTGATCGAATGAGGGCGAAAGTCGAGCCATTGAAATCGGCACCAACAACTTACTCGAAGCCCTAATCCTGACTACGAGGAATGAACGAGGACGAAGATAATGCCACCATTTTATTTCGTTAGTTTTCTTTCTTTCTAGGGTTTGAATCCAACAGAAAGAGGGGATCGGGTTATACCCTTATTACGGCATCAAAAGAAAAGGTATGGGCCAATATTCAAAAGCCCATAAATTCTTAAACAAATTTTCAAAAGAAATTACCCGATTAAAACTCTAAATAGCAATCTGCCCACCATATTAATTGTCTAATGACGATAGTAAAAAAAATCGCGAAACCCTGGGTTGCTACAATATCACTTTCGAAATCATGTTCACTTTTGAAATCATTATCCACTTTCGAAATCATATTCACTTCCAAAACCAAAACCACAAAATAGTTTAAACCATCATATCAAAATATTCGCTTTTAAATCCATTAAATCTAAATCATAACAGTTCCAACTTAAACAGTTTAAATATTGAAAATAGTTTATATATATTGAAATAGTTATAAATAAAAAAATAGTTTATGTATCTAAAAATAGGTTATAGATTAAAATAGTTTATATATTAAAATATATATATCGAAAATAGTTTCAAGTTAGAATTATTTCTTCCAATTTCATAAATCAATTCAGACCAACTCTAGTTCCAAAATTCAGTTTAAATCAATCTCAGTTCAACAATTTCAATTAAAAAGGTTAAAGGTTCAATTTCAAATTCTCATTAAACCATTTTAATTTATATCGATATCAAATCCAGGTTTGAACTACAAATTTAAACCACTTCCAATTCAATAGGTTCAACATTTAAATATTCAAACAATTTACAATAACTCAATTTGATAAATTTCATTTATATTTCAAAATTCAACTTAAATCTTGTTTACATTTTGAAAATATTCACTTAAACACTTCTAATAACATTTAAATAAAATCTCAATTTATAATTTAATCAAAATTTAAATATTAAATATCTAACTTCAATTATATTTAATTTTGAAAATATTCACTTAATCACCCTTTATAAACTTTTAAATAAAATCTCAAATTCAAATTTAAATCAAATTAAATATTCAATTTCTATTTTATTTGAATTTGAACTATTCATTTAATCAGCTTTAATCAAAATCAAGTTATCAAGTTATAAAAATCATATCTTTAAAACTCAAAATCAATAAGTTTCAAATCAATTTTACTTAAATAAAAGTCTTAAACAAATAAAATTTCAAATCAATTTCAATTTATCTTCCCAACCTTAATTTATTAAAGTTATTACAAAATCTGTTTTTTAAATATAATTTTAAATAAATACTTAAACATATTATATATATATATACTAATTAAATTAACTCTAATTATTAAATTTATTTTATATTAAATCTTATTTTATATTAAATCTTATTTTATATATTTAAAAATAATAAAATTATAAGTAAAATCTTAAAATTTATATTTTTCAAAACTAACTTATAAATTTATAATTTCCAGATATTTTTTTTTTTTAAAATTTAAATTTTACACATATTAAAATCAAATCTTTATATTATATTTAAAAATCAATTTTATTTAAAACCCATGTATTTCCTTTCAAAACTTTGGAAATCATTTTTAAAAAAATAGACGAACGGTGTCCGTGTATAATTTTCTATCCTATGGTCAAGTGATACGGATGTTTGTCATTTCAATCCGCAATAATTTAAATTTACAGGTATATATCATTTCAACCCGCAATCCCAAAATTTCAAATAAATAAAATCGCTTGGGTTTATCATTTCAACCCATAACGATTTTCCCTAATCTATAAGATCATCCGGGTATGTATCATTTCAACCCATAGGGAATTCCTAACTATCAGGAACTTGCAGAGTGAGAACAATAAAATAATAATATAAAATGACATATCGTATCAATGGCAAATATGATCAAAATTAACAATATATATGTACAGCAGGTTATGTGTCATATGTCAATTAACAAATGCAGATAATAACATATCATACTTAACGATTAAATTTCTAACAAATTCGAAATTTAACAAAATATTTCAATCATCATTTCATGTGAATTACATTTACTAAATATAAGAATGTTAATCGTGAGTGATCGCTCCCCTTTCGAGGCTAGAAGGCGATGATAAAATAATGGAGCGAAGCGGAGATCTACAACAAATCAAATCCGAGATCGAAGCGAAACTAATTCCAACAACACAAATCAACAATCTATTTTTTTAAATATAATTTTAAATAAATACTTAAACATATTATATATATACAAATTAAATTAAATTTTATTAAATTAAATCTTATTATTAAATTTATTTTATATTAAATCTTATTTTATATATTTAAAAATAATAAAATTATAAGTAAAATCTTAAAATTTATATTTTTCAAAACTAACTTATAAATTTAAAATTTCCAAATATATAATTTTTTTAAAAATCTAAATTTTACACATTTTAAAATAAAATATTTGTATTATATTTAAAAATCAATTTTATTTAAAACCTATGTATTTCCTTTCAAAACTTTGGAAATCATTTTTTCAAAAATAGATCAATGGTGTCCGTATATAATTTTCTATCCTATGGTCAAGTGATACAGATATTTATCATTTCAATCTGCAATAATTTAAATTTACTTGTATATATCATTTCAACCCGCAATCCTAAAATTTCAAATAAATAAAATCGATTGGGTTTATCATTTCAACCCATAACGATTTTCCCTAATCTATAAGATTATTCGGGTATGTATCATTTCAACCATAGGGAATTCCTAACTATCAGGAACTTGCAGAGTGAGAACAATAAAATAATAATATAAAATGACATATCGTATCAATAACAAATATGATCAAAATTAACAATATATATATACAACAGGTTATGTGTCATATGTCAATTAACAAATGCAGATAATAACATATCATACTTAACGATTAAATTTCTAACCAATTCAAAATTTAATAAAATATTTCAATCATCATTTCATGTGAATTACATTTACCAAATATAAGAATGTTAATAATGAGTGATCGCTCACCTTTCGAGGCTAGAAGGTGATGATAAAATAATGGAGCGAAGCGGAGATCTACAACAAACCAAACCCGAGATCGAAGCAAAACCAATTCCAACAACACAAATCAACAATCAAGCTTTTGAAAGCAACTCCAAAGCAAAATCCAAAGCGAAGCACGATGAACTTGAATCGATGAAACAAAATATATAATTTAAAAGAATCTAAAATTTACTCCCATTAAATCTTTATATTATATTTTAAAAATAAATATTCATTTTAAACACATATCAAAATAAAACATCTATATATCTATATTTTAAAATCAATATTAAATTTAAAAACACATATTAAAAGTAAAATCATCATATTATATTTTTTTTAAATCAATATAAAACACATATATTAACATCAAAATATCTATATTTTTAAAAATTAATATTTTAAAAATTAGTATTTTTTTCTAGAACAGAACAAAGAATAGAACTTATAATATATATAATACCCCTTTAAATATAAGATATATTCCATTTTTTTAAAGAAGAAGGCTGAAATGAGCATACATATGCAAACATATTAAAACTATACTGTGTATATATATATATATTCATAACCAAGAGGAGGCTTCGGCTCAGGGTGTTGTTGAGGCGGACTGCAGCTGCTCGGAGGTTGACTGCGGTGGAGACAGCTGCGGGAGGGGTGATGGTGTGGGATGGAGGAGTGTGGCGACTGACACGAAGGGGTTTCTTCTATGATGGGTTAGGGACAGTCTGACACTCCAAGAAACTATATTTTTAGCAGCATAGTCTAGCAGCGTTTTGGTAAATAGGCTGCGATTATGCATATGGATCATTAAAAAAGAAAAAAAATTGCGCAACGCTGCCAGAAACGAAACGAACGCAGGAGAAATATTTTTTTTTGGCGCCGCTCAATCTCGTTCTATCCTCTCGTATACGCCTCTTTCCTTTTCCCTCTTCTAATTGTTTTCCCTCTTTTAATTGAAAATTCTACCCTACCTCTCCACCGCGCTCGACAGCCTCCCACATCCGCGACTCCGCCATCGACCACTAAATCGCCCCCCGTTCTCCACCATTGTCTGTCGCGGCACTGCTTTTTTGGGCATCTCGCACGCGTCGTCTTTTACAGGAGAAGATAGGGCATTGCTGGATCGACATATTTTGGATAGTTAGGTAAATTTATTGGTTTTGCTGATATTTTTTAGTTCATTGTTTCTTAGTTAGGTAATTTACTGATTTTGCTAACATTTCCTAGTTTATTGTTTGCTATGATTCTCCTGCTTTGGTTTGCTATGATTCTCCTGCATATTTTGTTCGGAAAATATGAAAAATCTGGTTGGCTGGTCCCTTTGATATTTTTGTTTGCATATTTCGTTTGCTTTGATTTGATTTGTTCGGCAAATTTTTTCGTTTGCATATCTGGTTGGCAAAAAGATGGATTCTCCTGCATATTTCGTTTTCTTTGATTCAAGGGCCGGTCCCCTTGAATAAGCCAATTTACTTAGATTTCTGATAATTTTCTATTGCTTCAACTTCATATAGGTGGTGTGGTTATTGTATACGACTCCTATATTCTTAAATGATTTCCACGTTGTTAGGATTAGTTATTAGAAGTGAGTATAAATATTGGAGTACTCCCAGAGGTTATCATATTGTTGTTTAATATTGACATTGTTTTTATTCCAAGATTTCAAGTAGCACTTAATTAGATTAATCTCAGTCAGAAAACTAAACAGAGGGTTATCACTGTTTTGATAGATTATGCATTCCTGAATGACAACCTGATAACTGGGTTGAAGAATTCATATGTTATTGAATCTAAATGGTTTATTACGATTACTAACCATCTCCTTGATATGTCAAAATAATAAGTATGAGGATAGAAGTTGTTGTGAACTGTTTCATGAGAAAATGTTTGAGACTCTTGCTGAATGCAACAGCAAAGTTTTCCTTAAACAGTGATAAAATGTCAGCTACCTAATATTTTGATGTAATAGACAATGTTGCATGGTAAAACATGGTAACTCACTAAAAATCAAAGCCAAGAAAATGAAAAAATCAAAGACAATTTTGAGTTCTCCTTGTCATATTGGACTAGAGAGCAACCATGTTAATATTTCTAAATGAACATGATTGTTTGGAATATAATATATATTGATATTATTTATTATTATTTAAGTATTGACAAAAATTTACTATAGGAAAGCAAAGTGCGTGTGTGTATGCATATAGATATAAGGGTGAAGCATGTGCAGATATATGAGGTGCGCGTGTATTGAGTATTTAGGTATATATATGCATGGCAAGGTATGTGTGTGTATGAACATGTCATGTGGCTGTTTGCATATAATTGAGTAATATCTTGAATACTTGACCTATTGTTGTTGTTACATGCATTATTTTTTCTCAGTGGCTTTGCATCTTACGTGCTCATGTGTACGAACTATAGAAAAATAGAAATGTGAAATAAAAGGATCCTAAATTTATTGTACATACAAATGAAATTTCGGTAAAGACACGCAAGTAGGTAGAAAATTCTACTAAAACGTGGATGATATAAGGATTAGAGTAGAATAGGTGGATATAGATATGATAATAGAAGCGTGGGAATCTAGTCAATTTTTCCTATTCTTTTTTGATAAGCACATAACTCAACTATAATGATATATTCACTTTAAAACTTATCCATTGGCTACGCGGAATTACTAAACAGTACTATATCATGGGCAGCTGCATGGTCACAACGCCACATATGCACTCTTTAGTGGTACCAACTTTATCGCATCATGCCTTTTATTTTGCGTGGTCAGCGACCTAATTTAGTACCATGTAAGACAAAAAAAAGGTCTTACATGGTACCAATACTCACTTTGTTTAATCTATCCGTCTATTTAATATCAAAAAATTAATTGAACTCTGTTCCTTGTTTGAGATGAACTGAAACTTTGTTGATGATGATGAACATCATATGAATCCTTCATACGACCTAAGATTGAAAACTGCTTCAAAATGAACTTGCGCCTTGAGGTTGTATGATGATGCATTAAGTTGAAAATCCTGTTACTTTGATGTCTTGAGAACTTCTTGCTTTTTCAACGGAATAATTTTACTACATCTTTTGTTTTGACAATATAAAGTGCTAAATGACCTTGAATTGTATTCAGTTTCATGCAAAATTGATTCCGCTTGTATGTTTTTAAATTCCCTGATTTATCAGAAAAATCCCTTTACTTTCACATTGTCTATATTGATCTAATCTCCCTTCATAAGTATTTGAAAATTGTTGAGAACGATAGGAAAACCATAGCTAAAATTTTGCTTTTGAAGAATTTAAAAAAGTGGTCTGTAGTTATTTCTGAAGTTTCTTATTAAACTATTTAGTATATCCATAGTCCAGCCTTCTCCTGTAAACATGCACTGTAATATTTTTGTAACATCTACATAATAAAGATTTTCAACTGTTTTTGTATTACGACATGTTTACTCTGCTAATATTGACTAATCCTGTAACATCTGATAAACAAGTAGTTAACATCTGATAAACAAGTAGTTAATATTACGACCTGTCTATATTCAACAAATTAGCGCACACAAAATAGTTTATGCTTTCTGATTTAGAAAAATATAGACTTAATTTACATACTCGTGGCTTTATGGATTTGATTGCCCATTTGTTAAAATATGAAATGTTAACATTTTCTATTTTAACATTATTTCTTGTACATGATTAATCGTTGCTTTGTGTCTCTTGTTCATCATTCTATTGAAATGAATTGAGTTGTACCCTCTATGTATTAATCCTATTTGCATCACATAGTATTATCTCTGGTTTTAGTTCTGTTTATATATTATATTTTCTTAATTGAGTTAATTGTACCTCCAACAAGTTGAATAAGTTTTCGCCTTATTCGTTCGACTATTTTATTATATGCAACAGTTATCGTATATTATGTTCTTTCTTTTGTGAATTTCACTTGATGCTAATCCTTTTTATTTTATTATAGATTGTTATTAATACAGTTTATATATAAGATCCTATTTTCATTTTCTGATGGACAAAGATTGGGTGCATCTACACAGGTAACTATATAATACCAACGATAAAAATAATTTAAGAACCAAATCATATACTTTGATGTTAACTTTTAATAATATCGTTCTTCATAGAACAAGCAAGGAATATGAGCAAGGAGCTTGGAAGTTTGTGTATGCTGCAATGAGAAATTTGGGAAATGTAGAGAAGATTTTATGTCCTTGCCCAGACTCTCACAATCTTAGTCATCATTGCGGAAATATTGTCGTTGAGCATTTAATTATAAAAGGAATGGATCCCATATACAAGAGCGGTAGGTGGTATCATCACGGCGAGCAAATAAATACAATCAAAGATGTTAAATCTGATGGCACTTATGATTTATTCAAAGCCGTTCATTATGAAGATGAATATTTCTTCAATCATACTTTTTCCGATGATGATAAAAATGAAGATTGTGCACAAAGAAGAGAGGAGGGTTTGTTAAAAAAATTAGAAGATGCTGAAACCCCATTATACTTTTTCCCATTAGTAAACTCCTGCCCTGTACAAAAGTAATATACAAGATTAATATTTTTGGCATCTGTCCTTTATTTACTCATCAAATCACCATTAGAATGATGGAAAAGGGATAATGCACCACAAGGCAGCTAAGTGTTAAGTCACTTAATACCTAACCTAAGACCTGAATTATGACAAACATTTGTATGAAGTATTGACAAAGACATATAAACATGAATTGGTTGTTGGATTATGTTTGGTAAATATTTGGATTATACTTTTTGATTGATTTTATGTGTTAAACTTTGATGAACCCAGTTGAAATAGTATGAGTATGCAGGTCGTTATTGTTTGAATAACCATTCTTGTTATGCGTGTTGAATGACCATTTCCAAGCATTATATGATATTCTTTCGCTGTTTATCTCTAATTGTTTTTTTTTCATGTAGGAATATTGGACTTTTGAAGGAGAAGAGCTTGGACTTTCCTTGATTTATATTATGCTCTTTTAACAAAAAAAAATTTGTAAGATCTTATCGCTAACATTTGAGTGAAAACACGGTTTTTAAAATTCTGTATATAATTAAACTTATACTTAATGAAATTGATGTAGCTTTGGTTATGTCTTATCTTTAAAGTTGTTTATTATATCACATTATTGTGTTATAAATTGAGTAGTTTGTTATTGAATACATTAGCTGTAACTGATTTAAAATTGCTGTAGCAAGTGAAAAAAATGAAGTAGAACTTTGATATATCGCAGCGTTTTTAAAGTGCTGCAAAATAAAATAGCAACATGCTGCAAAACAACAGTCGAAGCTAAAAAAATGCTACATATATCGAACTTAAGAATAAAAACGCTGCACTATATATTATCGTAGCGTTTAATAAATTATGCTATATTAATGCACGTTGAAGCATGTTTTTTGACTGCATTCTTCAAAATGCTGCTAATTGAATGCGCCTGATTTAGAAAACGCTGCACTAAAACTTTTCGCAGCGTTTCATAAAAGCTTCAGTATCCATTTTTAGTAGCTATTCGGAAACGCTGCGGTATATTCGTTTTTAGCAGCAATTTCAGAAAACGCTGCGGTATATTCCTGTTCTTCTGCAGCGGCACATAATACAGCGTTCTTCGAAATGCTACGGATGATAATGACAGCAATTCTGAAACGCTGCAAAAGTCACTTTTTGTTGTAGTGTGAGTGGAGTAGCTGACAGGTGGCGGGCGAAGCTATAGGGGATGGGGCGGAGATAGACGCTCGGGTGGAAGGGCGGCAGGGTGATTTGGTGGCTGACGGCGATCAAGGTGGTCGAAGGGATGGGTTGTAGTGGAGGATAGTTCGGTGGGAAGGTGGTTGGTGGAGAGATGGCGGATAGACCTGCTGGTGGGCTGACAAGGTGAGGGGTGACGTACAGGCGTGGGATCAGTTGAGGGAATGGTTGTTCAAGTTTTGGGCAGTGGGGCTGGCGTGTAGGAGCTGATACGGAGGTCCTGGATGGTTGACGATGGGTGGGTTGAGTTGTGAGGAGAAAGTGGAAAGGCTTGCAGGGTTGTGGTCTCGGCAATAGGTTGGAGAGTAGTCGAGCTGTATTATGGTGGCGTTGCAAGGTGGTCGGTCTTGGCCAAATGAAGGAGGGTGAGTTAGTTTCAATGCAATTGGGAAAGAAACAAGCAGGCTTCCGGAGACAAATTAAGCAAACATATTAAATATATAAAAAAAATCAGAACGAAGAAGAGGAAAGAATGAAAGAAAATGGACCAGAAATTGAAATGAAGGGACAACATAAAATATATTGAACCAATGGGAATAACAAAGGTCCAACATTGATTTCTGAATTTAATAAAGGCAAATGGCTAATGGTATTTTATAGTGGATATGAAAGGACAAAGAAACCCAAAAGTCTCAAATGCAGAACCGATACGGCTAATCGTTTTGTCGATTTCGCCGCGTACCAGACGCCGAATTACAAGAATGAATATACTGCGGAGATCAGCACGATGAGACGAATAAAATGGTACACGGATATCAACGATACGACCATCCTACCAAAAGTCGATATTCGCTGCTAAAACTGCTGCTAAACCGCAGAAAATAAGATAAACGGGGCTAGAGCCGTCCAAATTTGGCGAAACAAAACACGACGACTCACTCAGAAAATGATTTGCATTTTTATTATATAAAAATATTCAGATTTCAAAAATATTTTATTTTCATCTAATTTAACTGATTTTAAATTGAAAATTTCACAACTAAACAAACTTATATATTCTGTGATGAAAATCTAACACTTGCTACGTTTAAATAGACGTATTCCAAATATCAAATTTTCATTTCAATAATTCTATTATTTATTTTCGTGAAAAATTTAGTTAATTACATTATTTAAATCGTTAAAATTTCCGGGTTGTTATAATATCCCAAAGCGCATCAAATAAAATATAATAATCATTACAGACATAAAAAAGGAGAGACGGAATAACTAAGTGTACCAAATATCAGAGCATGGATCCAAAGAGTTATACAACATAGTAATAAAGTCTATACAAATGGAAATAAACTCAAATAAAACTGTCTCGGTGGTAAAGGAAAAATTGTCTAGGCTTCACCATGTTACATAGAGGAATAAGCAATAATATATCCATATATAATAAAAGAATGCTCCATCCAGCTCGTCCTTTGCACAGCCACTACATGTAACGACTCGACTTTCTATGCCCAGAAAGTCGCATCATTATGAAGAAAGAAAGGGGTAGAAAATAGAAAAGAAAAGAAGAAAGAAAGAAACAACAACAACGATCTCACAGTGGAACGAATAAAATATAATATATCACATAAAATATTACATAGTATCATGTTACATCAGAGTTACACAACTTATACATCACAGAATAGACAGTTATAAACTTCTGTCTATTATACAACACAAGTACATCAGTACAATACAGACTAATACAAACACAGCGGAAACTCTATATATCTACTCGCTGAAGCCTCCTGCTTCACAGCTCCTCCAGAATTCGTCAAGACTATCCTGAATCCCTTGACTACTCAATACAATATTGAGTACCCAAGAGTTTAATAAAACAGAAAATAAACACTTGGGTCAGACATGGGTCTGGTGTGAGTAAACGGTTAGATTGCTTAACTTTGAAAACCTTTGAAAACAAAAGTATCACGTAAGACTTCCCACAAATAAACATGGGTAAGTTTTTACCTTACGCTAACTAAAACATTTGATAGGAAATCCGATTTTATTATAATAGGGTCTAGGGTTTTCAAGTAAAATACAGAAATAGCTGAAATGCTTACATCTCACATTCCAACATAGTTGGGCACAACTAATACGTACGGCACTTATTGGAGTTTGGATTCCATACAATGGCAGGGCTACTGGGGTACCGCCCGTCACAGTACGTGGCCTAGATCACCGTACCGAGGAGTACGCCCGCTCCCTGCAACACAAAGCCGGAACCATCCCTTACTGGATAATCCCGAACAAGATAATCCCGTAGTTGGCGCGACCAACCACACACTAAGCCGAATAAAAGAAAAGGGACCTCTAGACAGGGATCTATCTTGCTCTCAGTGGGTGCTACCCACGAAACCTTGCTGCACCTCCCCTGTTTTAGCCATTCCCGGTTGATGAGGCTTGAGGTTACGATTACCTTTAATCAGAACATATCACTTAGAATGCTCATCGTCCGCCTGACGATGTGCTGAAAGCATTCAATCCATATAAGTTCGTTCCGGGTTCGAACGAAACCGAAGGCATTATCTCGTTACACTCGTTTTGGAATCACCCTCAGAGTTAACGACAATAACCCTTGCACTCTGAATCTTCATCTTCACTTGAGATTCACGACCTATCGTAAATTTGGATCGATGTGGTATTCGGGTTTCCAGACCTGGAAATCCGGTATACGGAAACCCGATCCCGGTCTCATCGAAATCCAAAACGTATCTTTTAAGGCCAAGTTGTTTAAAGGTTTAAACAATTTAACTTATCTATATTCATACAGATAGATAATTCACAAATCACGATTGATAATCACATTATCAATTAAACAGATGATTCATAACCAAATAGGTAATCCATATCAACATCACAATAGTTAATCTCATAATGCAATCAAACATTCATACCACACAACATCACTTATCTCATTTCTGAGATTACATCCATTCATGACAGTCAATGTCATTCATTCTTATATAAGCAATGATTTACTTAATCACAACATAATTAATTTAAAATGAATTAAATTAACTATCTCTATCTTTAATTAATTTAAAGTGAATTAAATTAATTACTTCATCTCTTAATTAATTTAAAATTAATTAAATTAATTACTTCATTATAAATCTTACTTATATAATCATTAATTAATTACAAATAAATTAATTAATCTTCTCTAATTATCCATTTTAATTAATCACCTTGATTAATTATACCTTAATTACAATTAAGTAATTATCCTTAATTAATCTCACAAATTAATTATTCTTAATCAATACAGTAATTAACCTTTAATTACTTCATTAATTAATTAATTAAAATCAGTTACTTTAATCCTTAATTAATTATAATTAATTAATTATCATTTGATTAATTAATCTTAATTAATCAACTCTTAATTACATCATTAATTAATTATAAACTAATGATTTCTAATTACATCTTTAATTATTCTATTAATTACATTAAGTAATTATTCTTAATTAAACCACAATTATTAATCACCTTTGATTAATCTAATCCAGTAATTAACTTCCCTTAATTACTTTTCCTTAATTAATTACATTTTAATTAATTATCTTAACAATTTATTAATTACATTATTAATTAACCTTAATTAAACCACAATTATTAATCATCTTTGATTAATCTAATCCTTTAATTAATTTAATTTAATAAATTATTAAATTAATAACAAGTGATTAACTCTTAATCATTTCCATTTAATAAAATAATTATCCTCTAATTACTTTATTAAATAATTCCCCTTTTTACTTAATTACATTCAGTAATTATTCCTTAATCACTTCATCAAGTAATTATACTTAATTAATTATAAGTAATTATCTTTAATTAATTAGACTAATTAATTAACCTAAAATTAATTACATTAATTAATTACTCAATTAATCATTACTTAATCTTTAATTAATTCATTTCTTAATTACATTCATTTCCACTAATTACTTCATTAAGTAATTATTCTTAATTACAAATAAGTAATTAAGCTTTAATTTATTTTATTAATTAACTATTCTCAATTAATCCCAGCTTAATTAATTAAGAATACTTGTATTTATTTTAAATACTTACTCAAATTATTTACTTTATTAAAACCAATTTAGAAATCAGTTTTGAAATATAAATTTACTTTAAACAAAGCAATTCAAACATTTAATTTCAATATACTTAAAATCTTTGGAAACCATTTCAAACATGTTTAATCAAATTAACAATTATTTATTTAAACTTGTTTAAATACTTAAAAACTTATCCATGCTTTAAATTTTAAAACCAAGATATAATTTGCTTTAAAATTTCAAAACCTGGTTACTTAAATAACCCGAGTAAAACCCCAAAACCACACGAGTCTGCCCCGAGTCTTCCACCAACTTAATCTGCTTCGAGAAAATCTTCCACTCGCACGAGCCCAACCCGAGAAGCCTTCTTCTTCTCCAACGCTACCCACAGCACAAACCAGAACGAAACCAACTTGCACGATAACGTGCACGTTCACGTGCACCGATGATCAGAGCTTCTCCGATCATCGTCAAGAGCATCTACACATCACTGAACATCTCTCCGACCATCACAACCCCTCAGAACCCATCAGTTCGCCGTTGTTTAAATTCGAGTAACTCACTCGAATACAGGAAACCATCGATCAATGGAAAATCCCCTCGTACCGATCATCCAGATCACCAGAATCCTTACCATTTCGTCCATAGCTGCGCCTCGACATCCCGCTTCTACCCCTTATCACGCGATCAACTCCGATCCACCATGGCCATCGCGAGAGCCTCCTGAACATCATCGTTCCAAACTGTCTCTGGAACCCTAGTTCGCCGTCCCTCGACCACCACAGTCATCTAAAAATCCATCGAGCATTTTTCTCATTACCACCAGATCACCCTCTACCTCCAACCATGGTCACGGCCGCCAACCTTTCCTCGTTCGTCGTCAATCGACGAAAAATCGAATTCTGATCATCTCAGGATTGCACATCATCCATACATTTAAAAATCCTAAAACTTATGTCAAAAATCATCATTTCACTTTACTAATCTGTTTATGAAATCAAATTCCAGAATTAAAAATATTAGTTTTTGATTTATTTTTGATTTCTTCTGTTATTTCATATTCTGGAGTTAATTATTAGATAAAAATATTTGAAACTATTTTAGAATTTGTATAGCATTGTTATGAACAAATTTCATCTATTAATCATAGCTTGAAATTATTTATATGGGGAGATAAAAATTTTAAGAGCAATTCTAGAGCCTGTGAAACAACAGAGTCCTATATATATATACAGATAATCCATAACACAATATATACATACATCTATATTCATATCACACATGCAACTTCATTCACTACCTTTCTACGAAGAATCATTTCATTCAACAGATATGAAACTTTTAATTATTTTAAAGAAACAAAACCTACAGATTATAACAGAGAGTTGATCTTATCTTCACAAGCATTCATCACTTAAACACATACATGCATCTATTTAAATCCAAGCATTTCAGGATAGCAACCATGATTTACATTCATATATTAGAGTGAAATCAAGATGTGAAAACTGTTTTTAAAATTTAAGTTTACTCACCAGTTTATGCAGAGAACAGAGACAGAGAACAGTTTTGGTTTCCAGGCTTTTCCCAGATTTTTGAATTTGATTTCTTTTTGCTTTGTTGAATTATAAACTTGCAATTTGATTCTTGTATTTAGTTGTTTGTTGATTTATTTGGAACTGCTACTGAATTTGCCTTTGATCACCTTTTGCTTTGCATTTGAATTTCCAGACTTCTCTTCTTGTTTCATTTGAAATTTCCAGATTTTTTTACTTTATCTTTAGATTCGAATTGTATTTTAGTGGAGAAAGAAATGAAGATAATCTTAACTGAAAATGAAAACAGATTTTTCTTCTTACATAAATTTTTACAACTTGGAGAAAAGAAAATAAAATAGATAAAGCCACTTGTCCTTTTAATTAGCTTACACATAGGTTTGCAAATTACAAATGTCACTAAACTACTCTAATATGCCAACAAGTGTTATTCTTGTTTTTAATAAATTTATTTAAGACATTTATATGTTTTTATGAAATATTTATAAGTATATAATGTATTTATCTCTTTTTATAATTTAAGCTTTTAGATTTTAATAAATATACAAATGTGAAAAACAATTATTTAAAATAACTTATGCTTATATCAATTAAATATAACATACTTATATATGCTTGAGAAATTGAGTTTAACTCTATATATATTTTTACAAACCCATTTTGACTTATATTTGAATATTAAAAGAGAAAAGATTATTAAAACAAATAAACTTCTTAATTTAAACCTTATTTAAACTTAAGCTTACATATAAAATTTTAAATAAGAAATTATTCTTGTTATTTAAATCTCAAATATCATTTCCAAAAGTATTAAAACAAATTACAAATTTCCAAATTAAAAATTATATATATTAAAGTTTGAAAACATTTTATTAAATTCAAATTCAATATTCTTTCCATTCCAATATATACAAATATATATATTCTAAATGGAAAATATTTTTAACATTAGCTTGATAATTATCATATTGAATTTTAATACATAACTTCAAATCACAATATATATACATATATATTATAATTTGAAAACATATCCTTTATTAAATTAAAGACTCCCTATTTATAATATATATACCAATATATATATAAATTATAAATAGAAAACATTTATATAAGTTTTGAAAGATAAATCTTACCAATTTTAAATTGTTAGAAAAGATATTAATAAATATTGCCAATTAACTATTATTAACCTTTAAAATGAATAAACTTGTCAATTTACAAAATAAAATCAACAAATCAATTTAATTATTTATAAAGATTATTAAATTGATATTGCCAAAATTCCGGGATATCACATTCCTCCCCCCTTAAAATAATTTCGTCCCCGAAATTTAAAAGCAAAGATAATTTAATAACCCAGCAAAATTTTAATTTTAATTTCAAACAGCAACCATACATATCAATCATATTCTAACAATCATAGCAAACAATTTAATCAAACAAATTTAACTATCCAGACAAATTCTGGATAGAATTTCCTCGAGTTTCCCCAAGTATATATATACCGGGATACTCGTTCTATAGGATCTTAACTAACTATCTACAATAATCTAGAACTCCTTCCCATCTAGATTATAAATCTGAACAAAATATCAGACTAAACTCAAAACCATCTCAACTACCAAATCCTTCTGAACTGCTGATCCCACAACCAATGACAGATCAAACACGTATTCCCTCAGAGATACGTGAAATAAAATGAATTCCAGTTATCCGAACTGGCAACTCAATTCTATAGACAAAGAACTACTTCTCTCGAGAACACAGGAAAATCCAAAATACTTTTGGAGCTAACTTTCCAGACTTACCAAATCTTATAGCTCCCTTTAATCAGAGAAAAACTTCACAACAACGAAGTCTCCAACTTCGAATTCCAAAATTCCTCCGTCTCTTATCCACAAAATCTTCAGACGATCTCGGCTTCCTACAAATCCTTCCTGATCAACTCAACCTTCGCTGATGCTTCTTGAAACAAACAGGACCAAAGATAACTCAATAGAATGATCTCTCCAAGATCTACCCATAATCCAAAACACAACTCTACTCCATCAGTAGATTCCAAACTTACTTCTTCTATCCAGAAATGCACTCCCAAACTGCTTCTGCTGCACCACTCTGATCTGGAGTAGAATGCTGATGAAGAACACAAGCACAAACTGGACAACACATCCCAGAAAATATCGGATAATCTCAAAAGAATACTCAAACTATCGCAAGTCACTTTTGCGATCAACCCAGCCAAAATGCAAAGAAACTGTTCTCTCTTTACCAACCAGAACAGCTTACACTTAATTATCCAATCTATCGAAGAAATGAATCCACTCTGCTGCTTCTGAACTCCACCTTCAGAAAACTGCTCAGCCAGAAAACTTCCTGCCAATACAGAACACTCCGAGCTGCACTGCTGCCACAGATGCCAAAGACTTCTTAACCAAAGCTTTTCGAGAAACTCGGACCTCAAAGCAAATAGAAACACCCCACTGGACTCAGCCACAACACCGAAACAGACTCACTTCTTCAAACTTGTTCCAGAAGAAACATCTTCAGAAACGTCCATAGTCACCGCGTCTCATCACACGGCTACTACTTCCTGAGGTTACCAAGATACTATCACTCGCTTCTACTCATCCAATAGATCTAACTCTATTCATCCAACTTCAAAGACAAACTCCGAACCTTAACAGGTTTCCTTCAGAGATTATGAAATCCTTACACAATTGTAAAGTTCACTCGAGACGGTATTAGGTTTACAGTCTCGACAAATACACTTCCAACCTCAACACTCAGACTCCTAATCCTAGATGATAAATTATTATCATCTCAACCAATCATCACAAATACCATATACATTTAAAATGATACTTTTTTTATATAGAAATTATATCTGGGTAAAATTATTTCATCTACTTTTTTTTTTAAAACAATATTGTGTCCGTTGGCCTGGTCCAAGTGTTTAGAGATCCCTATCAATAACGTTAGCTACTCGTATTGACCAGAATCCATATACCACTCAACCGATCAATTAACACAATATAAAACCATTTTATATAACTAACAAATACGCGCTCTCGTATATATATATACACAGACTCAAATAGGTTGCTACAGATCCTATCTCTAATGAACAATCCTTCCGAACCTAGGTATTCACTCAACCTAGTGTTCTGATATTCACTTAACCAAAAGCTTAGGCATTCGCTCAACCTATGCTCTGATACCATATGTAACGACCCGACTTTCTATGCCCAGAAAGTCGCATCATTATGAAGAAAGAAAGGGGTAGAAAATAGAAAAGAAAAGAAGAAAGAAAGAAACAACAACAACGATCTCACAGCGGAACGAATAAAATATAATATATCACATAAAATATTACATAGTATCATGTTACATCAGAGTTACACAACTTATACATCACAGAATAGACAGTTATAAACTTCTGTCTATTATACAACACAAGTACATCAGTACAATACAGACTAATACAAACACAGCGGAAACTCTATATATCTACTCGCTGAAGCCTCCTGCTTCACAGCTCCTCCAGAATTCGTCAAGACTATCCTGAATCCCTTGACTACTCAATACAATATTGAGTACCCAAGAGTTTAATAAAACAGAAAATAAACACTTGGGTCAGACATGGGTCTGGTGTGAGTAAACGGTTAGATTGCTTAACTTTGAAAACCTTTGAAAACAAAAGTATCACGTAAGACTTCCCACAAATAAACATGGGTAAGTTTTTACCTTACGCTAACTAAAACATTTGATAGGAAATCCGATTTTATTATAATAGGGTCTAGGGTTTTCAAGTAAAATACAGAAATAGCTGAAATGCTTACATCTCACATTCCAACATAGTTGGGCACAACTAATACGTACGGCACTTATTGGAGTTTGGATTCCATACAATGGCAGGGCTACTGGGGTACCGCCCGTCACAGTACGTGGCCTAGATCACCGTACCGAGGAGTACGCCCGCTCCCCTGCAACACAAAGCCGGAACCATCCCTTACTGGATAATCCCGAACAAGATAATCCCGTAGTTGGCGCGACCAACCACACACTAAGCCGAATAAAAGAAAAGGGACCTCTAGACAGGGATCTATCTTGCTCTCAGTGGGTGCTACCCACGAAACCTTGCTGCACCTCCCCTGTTTTAGCCATTCCCGGTTGATGAGGCTTGAGGTTACGATTACCTTTAATCAGAACATATCACTTAGAATGCTCATCGTCCGCCTGACGATGTGCTGAAAGCATTCAATCCATATAAGTTCGTTCCGGGTTCGAACGAAACCGAAGGCATTATCTCGTTACACTCGTTTTGGAATCACCCTCAGAGTTAACGACAATAACCCTTGCACTCTGAATCTTCATCTTCACTTGAGATTCACGACCTATCGTAAATTTGGATCGATGTGGTATTCGGGTTTCCAGACCTGGAAATCCGGTATACGGAAACCCGATCCCGGTCTCATCGAAATCCAAAACGTATCTTTTAAGGCCAAGTTGTTTAAAGGTTTAAACAATTTAACTTATCTATATTCATACAGATAGATAATTCACAAATCACGATTGATAATCACATTATCAATTAAACAGATGATTCATAACCAAATAGGTAATCCATATCAACATCACAATAGTTAATCTCATAATGCAATCAAACATTCATACCACACAACATCACTTATCTCATTTCTGAGATTACATCCATTCATGACAGTCAATGTCATTCATTCTTATATAAGCAATGATTTACTTAATCACAACATAATTAATTTAAAATGAATTAAATTAACTATCTCTATCTTTAATTAATTTAAAGTGAATTAAATTAATTACTTCATCTCTTAATTAATTTAAAATTAATTAAATTAATTACTTCATTATAAATCTTACTTATATAATCATTAATTAATTACTTCATTATAAATCTTACTTATATAATCATTAATTAATTACAAATAAATTAATTAATCTTCTCTAATTATCCATTTTAATTAATCACCTTGATTAATTATACCTTAATTACAATTAAGTAATTATCCTTAATTAATCTCACAAATTAATTATTCTTAATCAATACAGTAATTAACCTTTAATTACTTCATTAATTAATTAATTAAAATCAGTTACTTTAATCCTTAATTAATTATAATTAATTAATTATCATTTGATTAATTAATCTTAATTAATCAACTCTTAATTACATCATTAATTAATTATAAACTAATGATTTCTAATTACATCTTTAATTATTCTATTAATTACATTAAGTAATTATTCTTAATTAAACCACAATTATTAATCACCTTTGATTAATCTAATCCAGTAATTAACTTCCCTTAATTACTTTTCCTTAATTAATTACATTTTAATTAATTATCTTAACAATTTATTAATTACATTATTAATTAACCTTAATTAAACCACAATTATTAATCATCTTTGATTAATCTAATCCTTTAATTAATTTAATTTAATAAATTATTAAATTAATAACAAGTGATTAACTCTTAATCATTTCCATTTAATAAAATAATTATCCTCTAATTACTTTATTAAATAATTCCCCTTTTTACTTAATTACATTCAGTAATTATTCCTTAATCACTTCATCAAGTAATTATACTTAATTAATTATAAGTAATTATCTTTAATTAATTAGACTAATTAATTAACCTAAAATTAATTACATTAATTAATTACTCAATTAATCATTACTTAATCTTTAATTAATTCATTTCTTAATTACATTCATTTCCACTAATTACTTCATTAAGTAATTATTCTTAATTACAAATAAGTAATTAAGCTTTAATTTATTTTATTAATTAACTATTCTCAATTAATCCCAGCTTAATTAATTAAGAATACTTGTATTTATTTTAAATACTTACTCAAATTATTTACTTTATTAAAACCAATTTAGAAATCAGTTTTGAAATATAAATTTACTTTAAACAAAGCAATTCAAACATTTAATTTCAATATACTTAAAATCTTTGGAAACCATTTCAAACATGTTTAATCAAATTAACAATTATTTATTTAAACTTGTTTAAATACTTAAAAACTTATCCATGCTTTAAATTTTAAAACCAAGATATAATTTGCTTTAAAATTTCAAAACCTGGTTACTTAAATAACCCGAGTAAAACCCCAAAACCACACGAGTCTGCCCCGAGTCTTCCACCAACTTAATCTGCTTCGAGAAAATCTTCCACTCGCACGAGCCCAACCCGAGAAGCCTTCTTCTTCTCCAACGCTACCCACAGCACAAACCAGAACGAAACCAACTTGCACGATAACGTGCACGTTCACGTGCACCGATGATCAGAGCTTCTCCGATCATCGTCAAGAGCATCTACACATCACTGAACATCTCTCCGACCATCACAACCCCTCAGAACCCATCAGTTCGCCGTTGTTTAAATTCGAGTAACTCACTCGAATACAGGAAACCATCGATCAATGGAAAATCCCCTCGTACCGATCATCCAGATCACCAGAATCCTTACCATTTCGTCCATAGCTGCGCCTCGACATCCCGCTTCTACCCCTTATCACGCGATCAACTCCGATCCACCATGGCCATCGCGAGAGCCTCCTGAACATCATCGTTCCAAACTGTCTCTGGAACCCTAGTTCGCCGTCCCTCGACCACCACAGTCATCTAAAAATCCATCGAGCATTTTTCTCATTACCACCAGATCACCCTCTACCTCCAACCATGGTCACGGCCGCCAACCTTTCCTCGTTCGTCGTCAATCGACGAAAAATCAAATTCTGATCATCTCAGGATTGCACATCATCCATACATTTAAAAATCCTAAAACTTATGTCAAAAATCATCATTTCACTTTACTAATCTGTTTATGAAATCAAATTCCAGAATTAAAAATATTAGTTTTTGATTTATTTTTGATTTCTTCTGTTATTTCATATTCTGGAGTTAATTATTAGATAAAAATATTTGAAACTATTTTAGAATTTGTATAGCATTGTTATGAACAAATTTCATCTATTAATCATAGCTTGAAATTATTTATATGGGGAGATAAAAATTTTAAGAGCAATTCTAGAGCCTGTGAAACAACAGAGTCCTATATATATATATACAGATAATCCATAACACAATATATACATACATCTATATTCATATCACACATGCAACTTCATTCACTACCTTTCTACGAAGAATCATTTCATTCAACAGATATGAAACTTTTAATTATTTTAAAGAAACAAAACCTACAGATTATAACAGAGAGTTGATCTTATCTTCACAAGCATTCATCACTTAAACACATACATGCATCTATTTAAATCCAAGCATTTCAGGATAGCAACCATGATTTACATTCATATATTAGAGTGAAATCAAGATGTGAAAACTGTTTTTAAAATTTAAGTTTACTCACCAGTTTATGCAGAGAACAGAGACAGAGAACAGTTTTGGTTTCCAGGCTTTTCCCAGATTTTTGAATTTGATTTCTTTTTGCTTTGTTGAATTATAAACTTGCAATTTGATTCTTGTATTTAGTTGTTTGTTGATTTATTTGGAACTGCTACTGAATTTGCCTTTGATCACCTTTTGCTTTGCATTTGAATTTCCAGACTTCTCTTCTTGTTTCATTTGAAATTTCCAGATTTTTTTACTTTATCTTTAGATTCGAATTGTATTTTAGTGGAGAAAGAAATGAAGATAATCTTAACTGAAAATGAAAACAGATTTTTCTTCTTACATAAATTTTTACAACTTGGAGAAAAGAAAATAAAATAGATAAAGCCACTTGTCCTTTTAATTAGCTTACACATAGGTTTGCAAATTACAAATGTCACTAAACTACTCTAATATGCCAACAAGTGTTATTCTTGTTTTTAATAAATTTATTTAAGACATTTATATGTTTTTATGAAATATTTATAAGTATATAATGTATTTATCTCTTTTTATAATTTAAGCTTTTAGATTTTAATAAATATACAAATGTGAAAAACAATTATTTAAAATAACTTATGCTTATATCAATTAAATATAACATACTTATATATGCTTGAGAAATTGAGTTTAACTCTATATATATTTTTACAAACCCATTTTGACTTATATTTGAATATTAAAAGAGAAAAGATTATTAAAACAAATAAACTTCTTAATTTAAACCTTATTTAAACTTAAGCTTACATATAAAATTTTAAATAAGAAATTATTCTTGTTATTTAAATCTCAAATATCATTTCCAAAAGTATTAAAACAAATTACAAATTTCCAAATTAAAAATTATATATATTAAAGTTTGAAAACATTTTATTAAATTCAAATTCAATATTCTTTCCATTCCAATATATACAAATATATATATTCTAAATGGAAAATATTTTTAACATTAGCTTGATAATTATCATATTGAATTTTAATACATAACTTCAAATCACAATATATATACATATATATTATAATTTGAAAACATATCCTTTATTAAATTAAAGACTCCCTATTTATAATATATATACCAATATATATATAAATTATAAATAGAAAACATTTATATAAGTTTTGAAAGATAAATCTTACCAATTTTAAATTGTTAGAAAAGATATTAATAAATATTGCCAATTAACTATTATTAACCTTTAAAATGAATAAACTTGTCAATTTACAAAATAAAATCAACAAATCAATTTAATTATTTATAAAGATTATTAAATTGATATTGCCAAAATTCCGGGATATCACATTCCTCCCCCCTTAAAATAATTTCGTCCCCGAAATTTAAAAGCAAAGATAATTTAATAACCCAGCAAAATTTTAATTTTAATTTCAAACAGCAACCATACATATCAATCATATTCTAACAATCATAGCAAACAATTTAATCAAACAAATTTAACTATCCAGACAAATTCTGGATAGAATTTCCTCGAGTTTCCCCAAGTATATATATACCGGGATACTCGTTCTATAGGATCTTAACTAACTATCTACAATAATCTAGAACTCCTTCCCATCTAGATTATAAATCTGAACAAAATATCAGACTAAACTCAAAACCATCTCAACTACCAAATCCTTCTGAACTGCTGATCCCACAACCAATGACAGATCAAACACGTATTCCCTCAGAGATACGTGAAATAAAATGAATTCCAGTTATCCGAACTGGCAACTCAATTCTATAGACAAAGAACTACTTCTCTCGAGAACACAGGAAAATCCAAAATACTTTTGGAGCTAACTTTCCAGACTTACCAAATCTTATAGCTCCCTTTAATCAGAGAAAAACTTCACAACAACGAAGTCTCCAACTTCGAATTCCAAAATTCCTCCGTCTCTTATCCACAAAATCTTCAGACGATCTCGGCTTCCTACAAATCCTTCCTGATCAACTCAACCTTCGCTGATGCTTCTTGAAACAAACAGGACCAAAGATAACTCAATAGAATGATCTCTCCAAGATCTACCCATAATCCAAAACACAACTCTACTCCATCAGTAGATTCCAAACTTACTTCTTCTATCCAGAAATGCACTCCCAAACTGCTTCTGCTGCACCACTCTGATCTGGAGTAGAATGCTGATGAAGAACACAAGCACAAACTGGACAACACATCCCAGAAAATATCGGATAATCTCAAAAGAATACTCAAACTATCGCAAGTCACTTTTGCGATCAACCCAGCCAAAATGCAAAGAAACTGTTCTCTCTTTACCAACCAGAACAGCTTACACTTAATTATCCAATCTATCGAAGAAATGAATCCACTCTGCTGCTTCTGAACTCCACCTTCAGAAAACTGCTCAGCCAGAAAACTTCCTGCCAATACAGAACACTCCGAGCTGCACTGCTGCCACAGATGCCAAAGACTTCTTAACCAAAGCTTTTCGAGAAACTCGGACCTCAAAGCAAATAGAAACACCCCACTGGACTCAGCCACAACACCGAAACAGACTCACTTCTTCAAACTTGTTCCAGAAGAAACATCTTCAGAAACGTCCATAGTCACCGCGTCTCATCACACGGCTACTACTTCCTGAGGTTACCAAGATACTATCACTCGCTTCTACTCATCCAATAGATCTAACTCTATTCATCCAACTTCAAAGACAAACTCCGAACCTTAACAGGTTTCCTTCAGAGATTATGAAATCCTTACACAATTGTAAAGTTCACTCGAGACGGTATTAGGTTTACAGTCTCGACAAATACACTTCCAACCTCAACACTCAGACTCCTAATCCTAGATGATAAATTATTATCATCTCAACCAATCATCACAAATACCATATACATTTAAAATGATACTTTTTTTATATAGAAATTATATCTGGGTAAAATTATTTCATCTACTTTTTTTTTTAAAACAATATTGTGTCCGTTGGCCTGGTCCAAGTGTTTAGAGATCCCTATCAATAACGTTAGCTACTCGTATTGACCAGAATCCATATACCACTCAACCGATCAATTAACACAATATAAAACCATTTTATATAACTAACAAATACGCGCTCTCGTATATATATATACACAGACTCAAATAGGTTGCTACAGATCCTATCTCTAATGAACAATCCTTCCGAACCTAGGTATTCACTCAACCTAGTGTTCTGATATTCACTTAACCAAAAGCTTAGGCATTCGCTCAACCTATGCTCTGATACCATATGTAACGACCCGACTTTCTATGCCCAGAAAGTCGCATCATTATGAAGAAAGAAAGGGGTAGAAAATAGAAAAGAAAAGAAGAAAGAAAGAAACAACAACAACGATCTCACAGCGGAACGAATAAAATATAATATATCACATAAAATATTACATAGTATCATGTTACATCAGAGTTACACAACTTATACATCACAGAATAGACAGTTATAAACTTCTGTCTATTATACAACACAAGTACATCAGTACAATACAGACTAATACAAACACAGCGGAAACTCTATATATCTACTCGCTGAAGCCTCCTGCTTCACAGCTCCTCCAGAATTCGTCAAGACTATCCTGAATCCCTTGACTACTCAATACAATATTGAGTACCCAAGAGTTTAATAAAACAGAAAATAAACACTTGGGTCAGACATGGGTCTGGTGTGAGTAAACGGTTAGATTGCTTAACTTTGAAAACCTTTGAAAACAAAAGTATCACGTAAGACTTCCCACAAATAAACATGGGTAAGTTTTTACCTTACGCTAACTAAAACATTTGATAGGAAATCCGATTTTATTATAATAGGGTCTAGGGTTTTCAAGTAAAATACAGAAATAGCTGAAATGCTTACATCTCACATTCCAACATAGTTGGGCACAACTAATACGTACGGCACTTATTGGAGTTTGGATTCCATACAATGGCAGGGCTACTGGGGTACCGCCCGTCACAGTACGTGGCCTAGATCACCGTACCGAGGAGTACGCCCGCTCCCCTGCAACACAAAGCCGGAACCATCCCTTACTGGATAATCCCGAACAAGATAATCCCGTAGTTGGCGCGACCAACCACACACTAAGCCGAATAAAAGAAAAGGGACCTCTAGACAGGGATCTATCTTGCTCTCAGTGGGTGCTACCCACGAAACCTTGCTGCACCTCCCCTGTTTTAGCCATTCCCGGTTGATGAGGCTTGAGGTTACGATTACCTTTAATCAGAACATATCACTTAGAATGCTCATCGTCCGCCTGACGATGTGCTGAAAGCATTCAATCCATATAAGTTCGTTCCGGGTTCGAACGAAACCGAAGGCATTATCTCGTTACACTCGTTTTGGAATCACCCTCAGAGTTAACGACAATAACCCTTGCACTCTGAATCTTCATCTTCACTTGAGATTCACGACCTATCGTAAATTTGGATCGATGTGGTATTCGGGTTTCCAGACCTGGAAATCCGGTATACGGAAACCCGATCCCGGTCTCATCGAAATCCAAAACGTATCTTTTAAGGCCAAGTTGTTTAAAGGTTTAAACAATTTAACTTATCTATATTCATACAGATAGATAATTCACAAATCACGATTGATAATCACATTATCAATTAAACAGATGATTCATAACCAAATAGGTAATCCATATCAACATCACAATAGTTAATCTCATAATGCAATCAAACATTCATACCACACAACATCACTTATCTCATTTCTGAGATTACATCCATTCATGACAGTCAATGTCATTCATTCTTATATAAGCAATGATTTACTTAATCACAACATAATTAATTTAAAATGAATTAAATTAACTATCTCTATCTTTAATTAATTTAAAGTGAATTAAATTAATTACTTCATCTCTTAATTAATTTAAAATTAATTAAATTAATTACTTCATTATAAATCTTACTTATATAATCATTAATTAATTACAAATAAATTAATTAATCTTCTCTAATTATCCATTTTAATTAATCACCTTGATTAATTATACCTTAATTACAATTAAGTAATTATCCTTAATTAATCTCACAAATTAATTATTCTTAATCAATACAGTAATTAACCTTTAATTACTTCATTAATTAATTAATTAAAATCAGTTACTTTAATCCTTAATTAATTATAATTAATTAATTATCATTTGATTAATTAATCTTAATTAATCAACTCTTAATTACATCATTAATTAATTATAAACTAATGATTTCTAATTACATCTTTAATTATTCTATTAATTACATTAAGTAATTATTCTTAATTAAACCACAATTATTAATCACCTTTGATTAATCTAATCCAGTAATTAACTTCCCTTAATTACTTTTCCTTAATTAATTACATTTTAATTAATTATCTTAACAATTTATTAATTACATTATTAATTAACCTTAATTAAACCACAATTATTAATCATCTTTGATTAATCTAATCCTTTAATTAATTTAATTTAATAAATTATTAAATTAATAACAAGTGATTAACTCTTAATCATTTCCATTTAATAAAATAATTATCCTCTAATTACTTTATTAAATAATTCCCCTTTTTACTTAATTACATTCAGTAATTATTCCTTAATCACTTCATCAAGTAATTATACTTAATTAATTATAAGTAATTATCTTTAATTAATTAGACTAATTAATTAACCTAAAATTAATTACATTAATTAATTACTCAATTAATCATTACTTAATCTTTAATTAATTCATTTCTTAATTACATTCATTTCCACTAATTACTTCATTAAGTAATTATTCTTAATTACAAATAAGTAATTAAGCTTTAATTTATTTTATTAATTAACTATTCTCAATTAATCCCAGCTTAATTAATTAAGAATACTTGTATTTATTTTAAATACTTACTCAAATTATTTACTTTATTAAAACCAATTTAGAAATCAGTTTTGAAATATAAATTTACTTTAAACAAAGCAATTCAAACATTTAATTTCAATATACTTAAAATCTTTGGAAACCATTTCAAACATGTTTAATCAAATTAACAATTATTTATTTAAACTTGTTTAAATACTTAAAAACTTATCCATGCTTTAAATTTTAAAACCAAGATATAATTTGCTTTAAAATTTCAAAACCTGGTTACTTAAATAACCCGAGTAAAACCCCAAAACCACACGAGTCTGCCCCGAGTCTTCCACCAACTTAATCTGCTTCGAGAAAATCTTCCACTCGCACGAGCCCAACCCGAGAAGCCTTCTTCTTCTCCAACGCTACCCACAGCACAAACCAGAACGAAACCAACTTGCACGATAACGTGCACGTTCACGTGCACCGATGATCAGAGCTTCTCCGATCATCGTCAAGAGCATCTACACATCACTGAACATCTCTCCGACCATCACAACCCCTCAGAACCCATCAGTTCGCCGTTGTTTAAATTCGAGTAACTCACTCGAATACAGGAAACCATCGATCAATGGAAAATCCCCTCGTACCGATCATCCAGATCACCAGAATCCTTACCATTTCGTCCATAGCTGCGCCTCGACATCCCGCTTCTACCCCTTATCACGCGATCAACTCCGATCCACCATGGCCATCGCGAGAGCCTCCTGAACATCATCGTTCCAAACTGTCTCTGGAACCCTAGTTCGCCGTCCCTCGACCACCACAGTCATCTAAAAATCCATCGAGCATTTTTCTCATTACCACCAGATCACCCTCTACCTCCAACCATGGTCACGGCCGCCAACCTTTCCTCGTTCGTCGTCAATCGACGAAAAATCAAATTCTGATCATCTCAGGATTGCACATCATCCATACATTTAAAAATCCTAAAACTTATGTCAAAAATCATCATTTCACTTTACTAATCTGTTTATGAAATCAAATTCCAGAATTAAAAATATTAGTTTTTGATTTATTTTTGATTTCTTCTGTTATTTCATATTCTGGAGTTAATTATTAGATAAAAATATTTGAAACTATTTTAGAATTTGTATAGCATTGTTATGAACAAATTTCATCTATTAATCATAGCTTGAAATTATTTATATGGGGAGATAAAAATTTTAAGAGCAATTCTAGAGCCTGTGAAACAACAGAGTCCTATATATATATACAGATAATCCATAACACAATATATACATACATCTATATTCATATCACACATGCAACTTCATTCACTACCTTTCTACGAAGAATCATTTCATTCAACAGATATGAAACTTTTAATTATTTTAAAGAAACAAAACCTACAGATTATAACAGAGAGTTGATCTTATCTTCACAAGCATTCATCACTTAAACACATACATGCATCTATTTAAATCCAAGCATTTCAGGATAGCAACCATGATTTACATTCATATATTAGAGTGAAATCAAGATGTGAAAACTGTTTTTAAAATTTAAGTTTACTCACCAGTTTATGCAGAGAACAGAGACAGAGAACAGTTTTGGTTTCCAGGCTTTTCCCAGATTTTTGAATTTGATTTCTTTTTGCTTTGTTGAATTATAAACTTGCAATTTGATTCTTGTATTTAGTTGTTTGTTGATTTATTTGGAACTGCTACTGAATTTGCCTTTGATCACCTTTTGCTTTGCATTTGAATTTCCAGACTTCTCTTCTTGTTTCATTTGAAATTTCCAGATTTTTTTACTTTATCTTTAGATTCGAATTGTATTTTAGTGGAGAAAGAAATGAAGATAATCTTAACTGAAAATGAAAACAGATTTTTCTTCTTACATAAATTTTTACAACTTGGAGAAAAGAAAATAAAATAGATAAAGCCACTTGTCCTTTTAATTAGCTTACACATAGGTTTGCAAATTACAAATGTCACTAAACTACTCTAATATGCCAACAAGTGTTATTCTTGTTTTTAATAAATTTATTTAAGACATTTATATGTTTTTATGAAATATTTATAAGTATATAATGTATTTATCTCTTTTTATAATTTAAGCTTTTAGATTTTAATAAATATACAAATGTGAAAAACAATTATTTAAAATAACTTATGCTTATATCAATTAAATATAACATACTTATATATGCTTGAGAAATTGAGTTTAACTCTATATATATTTTTACAAACCCATTTTGACTTATATTTGAATATTAAAAGAGAAAAGATTATTAAAACAAATAAACTTCTTAATTTAAACCTTATTTAAACTTAAGCTTACATATAAAATTTTAAATAAGAAATTATTCTTGTTATTTAAATCTCAAATATCATTTCCAAAAGTATTAAAACAAATTACAAATTTCCAAATTAAAAATTATATATATTAAAGTTTGAAAACATTTTATTAAATTCAAATTCAATATTCTTTCCATTCCAATATATACAAATATATATATTCTAAATGGAAAATATTTTTAACATTAGCTTGATAATTATCATATTGAATTTTAATACATAACTTCAAATCACAATATATATACATATATATTATAATTTGAAAACATATCCTTTATTAAATTAAAGACTCCCTATTTATAATATATATACCAATATATATATACATTATAAATAGAAAACATTTATATAAGTTTTGAAAGATAAATCTTACCAATTTTAAATTGTTAGAAAAGATATTAATAAATATTGCCAATTAACTATTATTAACCTTTAAAATGAATAAACTTGTCAATTTACAAAATAAAATCAACAAATCAATTTAATTATTTATAAAGATTATTAAATTGATATTGCCAAAATTCCGGGATATCACACTACATATCATATAGACTTATTATCTAGTCACTCATTTAAGAGTATATGTGATAATAAGAAGTAAAGCATAAAACCTCAAGCCAAATAAAAGTCTGGTGTGAGTGATAAATAAATCTCAAAATACTATTCAAGTTAATATAGTAAGAAAGAAGAGTACACAAACCACACTTAACCTGTTTCTACAATCAAAGAGTTAGCACATAACAAACATAATATGCTACTCTACAACATCATAAGGGTGTACTACAACCTAAGTACAATAACGGGTGTCCAAATATCCTTATTTATAATACCAATCTCAAGTGACATCCCTAGAATGACAGACTATGGTAGAAAATAACCAAATCAAACATAGCATCCATCAACCAATCCTCACTATCACTCAATGTGCCCTGGATATATGGTAACTAGTATGACCATTCCTCTGCTAGGGATTAATGTATAAATCCAATTTTCAATATACTCGCTTATAGCCTAAAGTTGACAGTAAACTCGTTCCACTAGTCTAAGGTATACAGATCCATTCCACCGGCTCGATGTACCATTCCAAGTACCCAATGAGCATCCTCACAATACCGCTACTTTCGAGTACATCAAATAACGGTTCGAGTATCAATGAGCCCTTAGCATGTGTATTCGAGCCCTTTCCTTGATCCATCTAGTTTCCTTTACCCTTAAGGAACCATTTTACATTCCTTCCTTTTCATGATGAACCATTCAACATTCTATACATGGGTCACCCTTTGTAGAACCCACCATTTATGGATAAACATTCTTACAACTCCTTTCAACATCGAGCCGCCATCATCGGAGCCTAACTTCATTCACCATCGAGTTGCCATCGTCGAAATCCCGAAGCTATCATTCTTCATCTTGTTACTACATCACCATGAAACCCCAAACGAATAAACAAACACCTTCAGCACGACCTAGTGTGTAACACCACATAAAATTTATAATAATTGGAAATAATTAATAAGGATCCAAAAATGGAATTTGAGCAAATATCGAAATTTGTCCACGAAACTTGCACCGTTGTGTTCATGGCGATTTTCTAAACAACTTTCATATTTGGAGTTTCAAGATCGGGGCTCAAATGAAGAAGTTATCAACGTTTGAAGTTTTTGAAACAAAAATAATTAAAAAACGAAAATAGGAAATAAATATTATTAAATGTGGACCGCTTGCGATTGACCACCTATAGGTGAGCTGTCAACAGGTCATATAGTGGCGGTTAGGGTTTAAACCTTGGCCGAATGACCTAGATTTAATTTTTTTAATCTAACGGATGCGGTTGATTCGAGCGCCCATAAATACAGGCCTAAATCCTCACTTCTCTTCTCAAATTTTCCCATCAAAGCTACGAAGCTCTGCCATTTTCCATTTTTCACTATTTCTATTAATTATGAAATATTAATTGCACACACACACACACATATACATAATTGGAGAAATGCAGAATATAAAAGAGAAGAAGCGAATCAATACTGCAGAAAAAGGTAAATTTCATTATTATAAATTTATATTTCCTTTTACCCTAAATCTCTTTTCAAATCTGTAATTCTAATAGTATTTATATACCTTGTTATACATATTATCTTGGCTTTGAATGGAAAAGGAGTCAAGTAAAGGAATGGATTCAAATATGGGAGATTTGGAAAGCTAGAAAGATGAGTGAGAAATTATATAATTAATTTATAAAATTGAAATTTATATCATTGAGTTCTATTAAATGTTATGCCTATGCAAGATCTATGGAGTTGTAGGCTTAGGAAGATGAAATATCACCTACATATTCAGTAAGTAAGGAAATTGGAATAGTATGTATAACCTTATTTAGAATTGGAAATCAGTCTCAATTATTTATTATTATAGAATGTTTGTAAAGTTGTAAAGTTTATTCCAAATTTAAATTTGGGTTGTAAATTAGGTTGCTCTAGTTGACCAGGAATGTGAATTTTTATGTTTTAATTTAGTGGGAGCAGGGTATAACTCGGTTGTATCAATTTCCACATGATCTCCATGAATTGTCTGATTCCATTAAATTAGGGAAAAGTACACGTTTGAAATAATAAGGAATATACTGAAAACGAAATTGATGTGTAAAGACAAAGGTTCTTCTCCGTAGTTTGGATTGTCTATTTCAATAAAATAAAAGAGGTAATTCCTTGTAATCTCAAACGGAGTCAGTTTCATTTATGGATAATTCATGGAAAGTTATGACGGTAATCCTTTTTGTAAGGTGTAACGACCCAAAATTTAGGTTATTTGATTTTAAATGTTTAATTAATTTCATATATTTAAAATAATTGAATTTTAGAATTTAATAATTTATAATCCAAATATAGGGGATAATTAAATATTTAAATTGTGAATTAAATGGATTTAATAATTTTATTTAACTCCTTTTAATTAATAAATAATATTGGTGAATTCAATTTGTAATTTATTTACAAATATAAAATAGATTGGATAAATATCGATAATTAAATATTTAAATATGTGAAATTATCCTTCCGGGGCACAGTCTCGGATTTGACGAAACCAGTTTCATTAGATCCGTAATAGTGAATTATATTACTGTAACATACTGTATCTAGAGGCCAAAAGCTAAGCGATATGGATGTTGCAGTCATCCACAGTATTAACTTTTGGTGATGAAATATGGTAATCTTAATGGTACCCATAATATCAGAAGCACTTGAATATGAACAAAATCACAGATTTCCAAAAACAATAATTTTCAATGATCACATTTCAAATAATATCATATCCAAATTACAAAAATCCTCAAACATAATCCCAGGCATTGATCAAATATAATTTACAACAATACGCCAAGAGCGACATATGAAGATGCCCTCTTAGATGATCAAAGCAATATAGACATAACTATCTTAATACACAGTCGAAACAATTTAAAATAGAATTCCAAAATTAGCTATCTGTCAGCCACCTGCTTGTCTTCGAATGCTTTATTCGCCAAAATCTGCTAAAACCTAAAAACCTAAACCCTCAGCCTACTCAAATCAAATTTTGAGCATCCGAGAGTTTAAGGGGAAACAAAAACTTCGAGTCAGACATAAAGCCTAGTATTAATAATTTATGTTACATCTCTGTTTACTGATATATATATATAGTGAGACCACGCCGCTTAGCGGAACGGGTTTCCCCTTACTAATATCTCTTTTCAAAACATATATTTTGCAAATCCTTTCCTGCAACCAAACTGGTTAACCCACTGATTATAATAATAATATAGCAATATCCATTATGCTAAAATAGGAAATAAAATAGACTATCTGTCTAAAATATGAACTATCTGTTCTTTACTGGACTATCTGTCCTAAATTCTGAGCTAACTGCTCTATTTTGGACTATCTGTCCTAAAACTGATTATACCAAAATAGCAATATCTTTTATGCTAGATAATGGGCTATCTGCCCAAAACAGGTAAAAAGGGTGGACTAACTGTCTTTAAAAAGTAGCAAGGTCTGTTATGCTAATAAATGAACTAACTGTTCATATTAGAGCTAACAGCTCTTTTCTGGACTATCTGTCCTCTGGGCTGACTGCCCTCAAAATGGATTGACTGTCCGAATTTAGATGAGCTAATTGCCCGAATTTTCTTTTGGGTTAACTACCTTTCAAAATATCTGGGCTAACTGCCCTTCAAATTTTCCTTGAAAACCTTTTCAAAATGATTTAGTCCGTCAAGTCATATATATACAAGGAAAATATATCTTTAGCTTTACTCTAAGCTATTTTTGCCATGTTATGTATACTTTACTCAAAATAATGTTGATGATGTTCAATAAGGATTATATATCCTTATAAAATAAGATAAAGTCAACTTAAAACTCTTAGGCTATCTGCCTAGTTATTCTATTCAAAACCTTTGTTTAAAACCTTTAAACAACCTTTCGAAAACATTGAAGGTAACTCCTTCAAAACCATTAATAAAACCCTTCCAAAGCATTGAAGGTAACTCCTTCAAAACCATTAATAAAACCCTTCGAAAGCATTGAAGGTAACTCCTCCATATCCTTTAATAAACCTTTTGAAATCATTGAAGGCAACTCCTTCAAAACCTTTTAAAAAACCTTCCTTTTACAAGCTTTAAAACATATGACATCCGCCTTTTAAAACCTTTAAACCTTAGCCATTTGAAAACATTAAAACCATTCCTGTCAAGACCCGTAAATCCGTACTCCCTGATTAAACACTAATCTCCATTGATTAACTCAAGGGGCATGGAAATACGCACCCTGAGGGTTTAAGAAAAAGAAAAAGGGCAGAAGAAGAAGATAGAAGAAAAAGAGAAGAAAGAAGAACAACAGAACAACATCAGAACAGAAAACAATATCAGAATCTCACATATCGCAGCGGAACAATATATAATAGATAATCACTAGCCCTTTAAAACAAAGAATTATATCAGTTTTTATACATACATCAATCAGAGTCAATATACAACAATGGACAGTTATATAAACTTGTCCTCATACAGAATACATAGCGGAATAAATAATATCAGATACAAATACTACGTCTCGTCCTCCAGCTTATCTCCAAAGCTCCAGAATATCCAGAATATCTAACTCTAGACTGCCCGTGTGGAAATTGGTGGGCACCCAGAGTTTAGAAGGGGAAACAATAAACTCCAAGTCAGTCATGGTGACTGGTGTGAGATCGTAAAACAGTTTATCTTTAAAACAACAACAAGATAATTTTAAAATCAATTCGCAATGCTTTTGGAAAATGAAACTACCATAAGACCTCCGGCCACACACACAATGCAAACGCAGACTTGGAGGAGATTTCTTCTTATGATAGTCAAAGATGCTTACTACGCAAAATCTAATTCTTTTGGATATTATTATTAGTGCATAGTGTAGAAAACATTTCGAAAGTATAATATCAATCTTAGCCAGCATACGTACCATTATAGTATGCTTGCTATAGCTGCCATATTAGATGGCAGGTTCTACAACTAAAACCGTACAAGTCACGTATTGGAGTTTGGATTTCCAACAAATGGTCAGGCTAAGGAACTTCCTATCCACGATGGGTACGTCCCTGGAATAGACGACCCGAGAACCTAACGTTACGGTTAGATCTCTGCCAACACAAGACCGGGTTACCTCTGCAAAAATAGGTAACTACTGACACGCGTATGCCATCCCCCGATCGTCACCGATCTTCCCGAGGATCCCCGATTCGCAACAACCACATAATAATAATAATGCAGTAACCACAGAGGTTAAGTATCTGGGCTCCATACCATGATACCACCTTTATCCAGAAGGAATGACATACACTAAGGGGCGCTACTCCCTAGAACCTTGCTGCATCCTTCCTGTTTTGACCATTTCCGGGGTGTGAGGCTCGACGAAGTCTCGTCCACAAAGCTACGCTTTCGACAAAGCCATGCTTCGGGTCAAACAAATGATCAACCTATGATCACAAAGATATAAGATCAAACAAATGATCATATCGCAAATGATCAAACACTGATCATTTCACAGCAACACTCAGTATGCCACGTTACCAAATTGGGAGTATATCGCTGATGAATTTCAACTACATAACCTCTGAGCTCCTACGTCTCAGAGAAGGGTGTTAAGCTAAGAGAATAAATTCTCCGCCACCAATAGAAATGTATTTGAAAGAAATCAGCTTTATATCTCAAATTGTAACGTCAGACACACAATCCATACAAGTCTGTTCCGGGATCGAACAGAACCGAAGGCACTTCTCACGAAGCCCTTGCATATCCGGATAAATTTCTAATCACGTCCAGACTTCCCGTCACTAAGGGTGATAAAACCTCTAAACCGAAGATCAGTCGATGTAGAGTAACTCGACGGTAATCCTTCCGTTCTAAAAAATATCCGGTCTTCAACACCGGTCTTCGAATGCAATTCATAACGACGTATCACATATTCGGAATGGGTTATACGACCCCATGGTCCTTTCCCGGCTAACCCGAATAGTGAGCGTTAATTCAAAAATAAGTGTGGCATTCAAATTCTTCCAATTCACAACAAATACCTATCAAGGTAATTATTGATAGTCGGTTATTTAACTATCAATAAAGATGCGCAACATCATCAGATTCCGAATAATTTTCCAAATTATTTCTTTTCCAAAAATATCTTCATTAGATATAAAATTTCCACACTTCAAAAATAAATCAATATTTATTTTTTCTAAACAGTTTCCATTTCCTTCATAAATTCCATAGTGAATTTATATTTTCAAAATATCTACTGATATACGATTCTCAAATCGATTTCAATATTCAATTTCGATTTATCTTTAAGAAGATAAAATCTCAAAACGTTTCATTTCATTTTTGAAAAGCATTTCCTTACTTATTTAATAATAAGTATTACACAAATCTTTTATTTTCAACACTTGGAAAATATTCCATATACTTAAATCAATATTAAGTATATATTTCGTTCTTTAAGGAAATCATTTATTTTAACAACATCAATCTGAGTCAAAACGAATGTTGCGTACAACATCGTTACGACGACTCAAAATCACTAGTATAGGGATTCGGATTTTAAGATAGATATATGTAAATCCCAATATTACATAAAACATTTTCTTTCGAAAATCATTTACTATAACAACAGTGTTATAGTCCATCATTTGCTTATTTCTCGAAAACGTCTATTTCAACAATGAATGTTGAAATCTATGATTTCGATAGTTCACACGTTTTAAAAAATCTTTTAAAACAATCAACTTCATTTATAATATCGCTTTCCCAAACATAACCATTTTTTCAATAATATATTCACTGTCCAAAATCGTGAATATAATTCACTTAACCAAATTTCAATCATCTCTACACATTTTACCTTAATAATAATTCACTATCCAAAATCGCGAATATATCTCCTTTAATAATCTTCTATATTTGATTTATCAATCCAATTGATTTCGAATTTATACAACAACGTTTATAAATTTCACCTTTTATATTTTATAACAACTTCGATTTGTAAATCTCCTTTATTAACGAATTCGATCAATATTTCATTTGTAGGCAAAAATCCAATTTATAAGTTAATTTCTTATAAATCTTCTATTCTACAATTTCATTCATTTTAACTTCACAATTTATACATCTATAAATTTCATTATCTTCACTTATAAAAACTCGTTTTAAAATTCAAATAATTTTAATTGATAAATATATCAATTTTTCTGTACATCTTTTAAAATACTTTAAAAATCTCAATTTAACCCATTTTACAATTAAATCAACTTTCATTTCAAAAATCACACTTTGGTTATATTTCACAAAAATCTTAACTTTTATAACTTCAAAATTTTAAACGTTTATTTATTTAGAATAAATCACTTCAAAAATTTCTTTTAAAATCAACATCGTTATTTTTTTAATTTTTCAAAGATGAATCCAATGATGCAACGCACCAATTAGTCAATCACAACATTCAATATCATATATCAATATGATAACAGAATATACATCAATATCTGTAAATAAATAAATACAGTTGAGGAATCCAGTTGGATCCCTCCAACCTGTTTCCCTGCATCCAAATACGTTAGCACAATACCAATTCCACTTCGAGGTGGAATATCGCGGTATATGGGTTTTTTATAAAAATATCTGCTTACTAACGGCGCAATAGGGTCTCATCCGCTATACGAGGCGGGAAATCATCAATCCAATATATACATATGCCAATATGTATATATTGCTATATATATATAGATATATCCTACCATATCTAATATCACATCCAATAGCAATCAAATCAATAACTGCAATCCAAATATAAATCTGAGTGAGGAGATCTCACCTTAGCTTTTATTTTGCATTCCATTTTCCATTTTGATCATTTCTTCACGGTTTTGACCTTGTATAAATAATTATACCATTTATCAAATTTCGAACAATTCGAATTACCAATTATCGTTTAATAGGTTTAATTAACAAATTATTATTTTTTAAAAAACAAATTTTCTTTTATAAATTCATTTAACTAACAATTTGGTTTAAACAAATTTTCCTATTAAATAAATTTTATTAAACAATTTATCTCCAAACTACATTGTTTAAAAATAAACCAGTAGATTTAAAATATACATTAAATTAAAACAAACTTGTTTTACCATAAAATACTTTTTTCTTCTTTTCTGTAAATAACACAGTAATTTGCTTTACTATGTAAATATACATATGTTTTTTTATATTCATTTCTTTCCACTTCACAAATACCTATATATATTTTAAAAAGAAATTCTAGATTTCAAAAATCAATTTTATATAATTCCTTTCTATCTCATATATGAAATTAGAAACAGTAATATTTTTATACTTTACTAAAATTTCCATTTTCTGTTTCCTTTTACGAATATATATAAATATATAAACAGAAATTCCCCCCTTTTGTTTTCTATAAACCTGTACATAACTAATTAAGTTTAAAAAGAAAATAAAAATAAACAAATCGAGAATACTTACTATCTCATAACCGAGCGCATGCTCCAGGAAATGCCTTGAGCACGACCACGCGAGCCTCCCACAGATCTTCCCTACGACGAACGTCAAGCTCCGACAACGGCGACCAAGCGCCTCCGATTGCTCGAACGAGAAACCCACCACATCCTTCGGTCGACGTTGCCCCACGCGATTGCCTGGCCTTGCCATGCCACCGCCCCAGTCGTGAAACCCTAACGTACTCCGCCTTCAACCTATCGCGACACTGACGCCACGCGACTCGAAGCCAGCTGTCCCTCCCACGCGCTCGCCCACGCGACATCGTACGCGACGAACTCGCGACCGCCTTTGAGTTCGATTCGCCGCCCCTCCAGTCTTGATCGAACGCGACATGACGCGTTCATCCCATTTCTTCGAGCGAGGCTGAAATTTTGATTTTGGGGAGAGCGGTTATAAATTTTAAACTGCTCGATTTGATTTATGTTTTTGGGGGGAAAGAAAATGTGTGTCGGCCATTATTTTTCTCGTTTGGATTTTGAACTGAGGAATGAGGAAGAGAGGAGTATTGAAAACGAAAGAAGATGGCTGGCACTATTTGTTTCGTGATTCTCGGCGTATCCAAAGGAAGAGAACGTGGCTGATGTCTGACAAATTTAAATTTAAATTTAAATTCGAATTCGAATAAATTTCGATGCGTTTACACGTCGTATTCTCACATAACAACTCCAAATGCCACGAAATTTGAAATCCGATAATAATTCAATATTACGGACCCAATGGAACTGGTTTCGTCGAATTCCGAGACTGTTTGAAAAATGACTATTTTTAAATATCGGTTCAAACAATTAAATTCAAAACTGAGCAAAACAGTTTAAAATTCAATTCTGAAGCTTCTGTTATCTTCGGTATTATAGATACGAATTTTAGAAACTTTCGAAATATTTTTCTTCAACTGTAGATTGAAGATTTAAATTTTTATTCAACATTCACTAGATTAAATTATAAAATTTAATCGCCAAATTCCAAGTTATATTCGGGATTCAAATTAAATCATCGTTCAAATATTTAAAATTAATTAAATATTCTCAATTTAATTTGTTCAAAATTCTGGGTCGTTACAGACTTCCCTCCTTAAAAGAATTTCGTCCTCGAAATTACAAGTCAGGAAGAAAAAGCCCTTAACTCGTCTACTATCTTTCACAATCCAATAGTTTTTATCAAATTTTCAAAACAAATCTTTCTACTAAAGATTCGTTATTAATTCAACTAACCTTCCAACTTAAATTATAAGTTCAAAACAACATTGTTTACTTCAAATTCAAATTCAAATTCAAATTCAAAATTTAAACTTTCAAAATTTTCTCAAAAATTTTCTAACGCCCTAAATTTTCGAAAAATTTCGCCAGCGTCTCCTTTGCGCGGCTAATACGGCACGACTACAAAATGTCCCTACGGACTCTCAGATTTCAAAAAGAAAAAGAAAAAGCCAAGCAGCTAGACAAGAAATCATCAAAAACTCATATTATAATTCAAATACTTACCTTTTTCGAGCAATTCAAATTATCCTTGAAATCAAAATCCCAATTCCTTTCATATACCTGTATATCCTACTAGCCATTATATCTAGTTACAGCATTCAAACTATTTTGCAAATTTTATTATACAATTTTCAATATATACTCCTTATACCACTTCTAGTTTACTATTGAAGTTATATATTTATTCTCATTCCATTTTACATTTCAAAATCATTTGAATTCGATTCACAATTCCAATCTAATTTGGATTCAATTCAACTTCTGAATATTGAATTTCATCGATTAACTTCCATTTACAACTGCTTATTTTTAAATTAGTTTCAATTACTAATTCATTTCAAATTCTAATCCACTTACAAATTCAAATTCGTTTTCAACATTCAGTTTCAATTCCATTTATTTGTTACTACTCCAATTTTATTTTCAACTTAATAGATTTTCTTTAAGTAATCTTTTCACTCTATTTAATTGATTCACTTATACTTACTTTGATTTAACTTCATTCTTTAAGTTAAATTTATTCTATCAAAATTCAAATTGTATAAGTTATCTACTTTTTACCATTCCCATAAATATTTTAAATAGGATTCCAGAGTCTTTTCAACCTTTCAAAAACCATTTTGAAAACAATTCAAATTATTCTTTGAATTTCCAAAACAAAACCAAATTTTTCAAACAACTTCTATTTGAAACAAATTTGGCAGCAATTTCTCTTTTGGAAACCCGAAAATGAATTCTAATGATGTGGCCATCATCATCAGGATTATTTTCCAGCGACCGAAAAGAGTTTAGAGCTTTCATCCCTTCAGAACATTTTTCAAAACCTTTGAAATTCATTTCCAACTCCAAAAAGAATTTAAACTTTCTAAATCTCCAAAATTTTCAAATTCTTTTCAAAACATTTTCAAAAACTTCTCTGGAATTCTACTTCAAATTACAATTCACATTTACAATTTACATTATTAAATTTCATTTGTATATGAATTAATTTCTTAACTTTGGAGTTACGATTTCAATTTCTTATTTAATTTCAATGAGAATAATTTAATATTATTACTTCTAGCAACCATGCAACCATATACTATAGTATTTCATAGAAAATCATTTCCTTTCTATACAAAAATAGTTTTGGGCAAAATTATTTCATTCACCCTATTTTAAAACAATACTATGTCGTCTTGCCTCGTTTAAGTGTTTAGAAATCCCTATCGATAATATGGCGTCCCACATACCGACCGAAATTCACAAACATCTTAACGGATAAGCAAGCACAATATAAAACATTTTTTATAATCACTAACAAATACGCGCTCGTATCTATTATTACACTCAAACTCATTATAGAGTACTACTGACTCTATCTCTAATGAGTAACACCCAACAGAGCAGGGTTGTCGCTTAACCATATGCTCTAATACCAACTGTCAAGACCCGCAAATCCGTACTCCCTGATTAAACACTAATCTCCATTGATTAACTCAAGGGGCATGGAAATACGAACCCTGAGGGTTTAAGAAAAAGAAAAAGGGCAGAAGAAGAAGATAGAAGAAAAAGAGAAGAAAGAAGAACAACAGAACAACATCAGAACAGAAAACAATATCAGAATCTCACATATCGCAGCGGAACAATATATAATAGATAATCACTAGCCCTTTAAAACAAAGAATTATATCAGTTTTTATACATACATCAATCAGAGTCAATATACAACAATGGACAGTTATATAAACTTGTCCTCATACAGAATACACAGCAGAATAAATAATATCAGATACAAATACTACGTCTCGTCCTCCAGCTTATCTCCAAAGCTCCAGAATATCCAGAATATCCTGATAATCTAACTCTAGACTGCCCGTGTGGAAATTGGTGGGCACCCAGAGTTTAGAAGGGGAAACAATAAACTCCGAGTCAGTCATGGTGACTGGTGTGAGATCGTAAAACAGTTTATCTTTAAAACAACAACAAGATAATTTTAAAGTCAATTCGCAATGCTTTTGGAAAATGAAACTACCATAAGACCTCCCGCCACACACACAATGCAAATGCAGACTTGGAGGAGATTTCTTCTTATGATAGTCAAAGATGCTTACTACGCAAAATCAAATTCTTTTGGATATTATTATTAGTGCATAGTGTAGAAAACATTTCGAAAGTATAATATCAATCTTAGCCAGCATACGTACCATTATAGTATGCTTGCTATAGCTGCCATATTAGATGGCAGGTTCTACAACTAAAACCGTACAAGTCACGTATTGGAGTTTGGATTTCCAACAAATGGTCAGGCTAAGGAACTTCCTATCCACGATGGGTACGTCCCTGGAATAGACGACCCGAGAACCTAACGTTACGGTTAGATCTCTGCCAACACAAGACCGGGTTACCTCTGCAAAAATAGGTAACTACTGACACGCGTATGCCATCCCCCGATCGTCACCGATCTTCCCGAGGATCCCCGATTCGCAACAACCACATAATAATAATAATGCAGTAACCACAGAGGTTAAGTATCTGGGCTCCATACCATGATACCACCTTTATCCAGAAGGAATGACATACACTAAGGGGCGCTACTCCCTAGAACCTTGCTGCATCCTTCCTGTTTTGACCATTTCCGGGGTGTGAGGCTCGACGAAGTCTCGTCCACAAAGCTACGCTTTCTACAAAGCCATGCTTCAGGTCAAACAAATGATCAACCTATGATCACAAAGATATAAGATCAAACAAATGATCATATCGCAAATGATCAAACACTGATCATTTCACAGCAACACTCAGTATGCCACGTTACCAAATTGGGAGTATATCGCTGATGAATTTCAACTACATAACCTCTGAGCTCGTACGTCTCAGAGAAGGGTGTTAAGCTAAGAGAATAAATTCTCCGCCACCAACAGAAATGTATTTGAAAGAAATCAGCTTTATATCTCAAATTGTAACGTCAGACACACAATCCATACAAGTCTGTTCCGGGATCGAACAGAACCGAAGGCACTTCTCACGAAGCCCTTGCATATTCGGATAAATTTCTAATCACGTCCAGACTTCCCGTCACTAAGGGTGATAAAACATCTAAACCGAAGATCAGTCGATGTAGAGTAACTCGACGGTAATCCTTCCGTTTTCAAAAATATCCGGTCTTCAACACCGGTCTTCGAATGCAATTCATAACGACGTATCACATATTCGGAATGGGTTATACGACCCCATGGTCCTTTCCCGGCTAACCCGAATAGTGAGCGTTAATTCAAAAATAAGTGTGGCATTCAAATTCATCCAATTCACAACAAATACCTATCAAGGTAATTATTGATAGTCGGTTATTTAACTATCAATAAAGATGCGCAACATCATCAGATTCCGAATAATTTTCCAAATTATTTCTTTTCCAAAAATATCTTCATTAGATATAAAATTTCCACACTTCAAAAATAAATCAATATTTATTTTTTCTAAACAGTTTCCATTTCCTTCATAAATTCCATAGTGAATTTATATTTTCAAAATATCTACTGATATACGATTCTCAAATCGATTTCAATATTCAATTTCGATTTATCTTTAAGAAGATAAAATCTCAAAACGTTTCATTTCATTTTTGAAAAGCATTTCCTTACTTATTTAATAATAAGTATTTCACAAATCTTTTATTTTCAACACTTGGAAAATATTCCATATACTTAAATCAATATTAAGTATATATTTCGTTCTTTAAGGAAATCATTTATTTTAACAACATCAATCTGAGTCAAAACGAATGTTGCGTACAACATCGTTACGACGACTCAAAATCACTAGTATAGGGATTCGAATTTTAAGATAGATATATGTAAATCCCAATACTACATAAAACATTTTCTTTCGAAAATCATTTACTATAACAACAGTGTTATAGTCCATCATTTCCTTATTTCTCGAAAACGTCTATTTCAACAATGAATGTTGAAATCTATGATTTCGATAGTTCACACGTTTTAAAACATCTTTTAAAACAATCAACTTCATTTATAATATCGCTTTCCCAAACATAACCATTTTTTTCAATAATATATTCACTGTCCAAAATCGTGAATATAATTCACTTAACCAAATTTCAATCATCTCTACACATTTTACCTTAATAATAATTCGCTATCCAAAATCGCGAATATATCTCCTTTAATAATCTTCTATATTTGATTTATCAATCCAATTGATTTCGAATTTATACAACAACGTTTATAAATTTCACCTTTTATATTTTATAACAACTTCGATTTGTAAATCTCCTTTATTAACGAATTCGATCAATATTTCATTTGTAGGCAAAAATCCAATTTATAAGTTAATTTCTTATAAATCTTCTATTCTACAATTTCATTCATTTTAACTTCACAATTTATACATCTATAAATTTCATTATCTTCACTTATAAAAACTCGTTTTAAAATTCAAATAATTTTAATTGATAAATATATCAATTTTTCTGTACATCTTTTAAAATACTTTAAAAATCTCAATTTAACCCATTTTACAATTAAATCAACTTTCATTTCAAAAATCACACTTTGGTTATATTTCACAAAAATCTTAACTTTTATAACTTCAAAATTTTAAACGTTTATTTATTTAGAATAAATCACTTCAAAAATTTCTTTTAAAATCAACATCGTTATTTTTTTAATTTTTCAAAGATGAATCCAATGATGCAACGCACCAATTAGTCAATCACAACATTCAATATCATATATCAATATGATAACAGAATATACATCAATATCTGTAAATAAATAAATACAGTTGAGGAATCCAGTTGGATCCCTCCAACCTGTTTCCTTGCATCCAAATACGTTAGCACAATACCAATTCCACTTCGAGGTGGAATATCGCGGTATATGGGTTTTTTATAAAAATATCCGCTTACTAACGGCGCAATAGGGTCTCATCCGCTATACGAGGCGGGAAATCATCAATCCAATATATACATATGCCAATATGTATATATTGCTATATATATATAGATATATCCTACTATATCTAATATCACATCCAATAGCAATCAAATCAATAACTGCAATCCAAATATAAATCTGAGTGAGGAGATCTCACCTTAGCTTTTATTTTGCATTCCATTTTCCATTTTGATCATTTCTTCACGGTTTTGACCTTGTATAAATAATTATACCATTTATCAAATTTCGAACAATTCGAATTACCAATTATCGTTTAATAGGTTTAATTAACAAATTATTATTTTTTAAAAAACAAATTTTCTTTTATAAATTCATTTAACTAACAATTTGGTTTAAACAAATTTTCCTATTAAATAAATTTTATTAAACAATTTATCTCCAAACTACATTGTTTAAAAATAAACCAGTAGATTTAAAATATACATTAAATTAAAACAAACTTGTTTTACCATAAAATACTTTTTTCTTCTTTTCTGTAAATAACACAGTAATTTGCTTTACTATGTAAATATACATATGTTTTTTTTATATTCATTTCTTTCCACTTCACAAATACCTATATATATTTTAAAAAGAAATTCTAGATTTCAAAAATCAATTTTATATAATTCCTTTCTATCTCATATATGAAATTAGAAACAGTAATATTTTTATACTTTACTAAAATTTCCATTTTCTGTTTCCTTTTACGAATATATATAAATATATAAACAGAAATCCCCCCCTTTTGTTTTCTATAAACCTGTACATAACTAATTAAGTTTAAAAAGAAAATAAAAATAAACAAATCGAGAATACTTACTATCTCATAACCGAGCGCATGCTCCAGGAAATGCCTTGAGCACGACCACGCGAGCCTCCCACAGATCTTCCCTACGACGAACGTCAAGCTCCGACAACGGCAACCAAGCGCCTCCGATTGCTCGAACGAGAAACCCACCACATCCTTCGGTCGACGTTGCCCCACGCGATTGCCTGGCCTTGCGATGCCACCGCCCCAGTCGTGAAACCCTAACGTACTCCGCCTTCAACCTATCGCGACACTGACGCCACGCGACTCGAAGCCAGCTGTCCCTCCCACGCGCTCGGCCACGCGACATCGTACGCGACGAACTCGCGACCGCCTTTGAGTTCGATTCGCCGCCCCTCCAGTCTTGATCGAACGCGACATGACGCGTTCATCCCATTTCTTCGAGCGAGGCTGAAATTTTGATTTTGGGGAGAGCGGTTATAAATTTTAAACTGCTCGATTTGATTTATGTTTTTGGGGGGAAAGAAAATGTGTGTCGGCCATTATTTTTCTCGTTTGGATTTTGAACTGAGGAATGAGGAAGAGAGGAGTACTGAAAACGAAAGAAGATGGCTGGCACGATTTGTTTCGTGATTCTCGGCGTATCCAAAGGAAGAGAACGTGGCTGATGTCTGACAAATTTAAATTTAAATTTAAATTCGAATTCGAATAAATTTCGATGCGTTTACACGTCGTATTCTCACATAACAACTCCAAATGCCACGAAATTTGAAATCCGATAATAATTCAATATTACGGACCCAATGGAACTGGTTTCGTCGAATTCCGAGACTGTTTAAAAAATGACTATTTTTAAATATCGGTTCAAACAATTAAATTCAAAACTGAGCAAAACAGTTTAAAATTCAATTCTGAAGCTTCTGTTATCTTCAGTATTATAGATACGAATTTTAGAAACTTTCGAAATATTTTTCTTCAACTGTAGATTGAAGATTTAAATTTTTATTCAACATTCACTAGATTAAATTATAAAATTTAATCGCCAAATTCCAAGTTATATTCGGGATTCAAATTAAATCATCGTTCAAATATTTAAAATTAATTAAATATTCTCAATTTAATTTGTTCAAAATTCTGGGTCGTTACAATTCCTTTCAACCCTGTCGGAAGATTTCTCTTCGACCTAGTCGAAAGGTTTCACTTTTCGACTTTGTCGAAAGCTTGGGGTACCACCCCTATACAATCATTTATAAACCTTTCGAAGACATTGGGTTCAATTTAAAACTAGTGGAAACCTTTCGAAACCATTCAAAGTTAACTACTTTGAAACCTTTAAAATGTTTCGACTTAAAACATTTGGATTATGCCTTCAAGTAGAGCAAAAGGATCAGAATAACATTGGAGTCGAAAGCAACTGCTTCGAAATCTTTATAAAACCTTTTGAAACCATTCGAAAACTATGAAGTGTTGGTGTTGGAACCAACCTTCGGAATCAATGGAGAGAGGCGGTAAGTTTTATAAAACAAAATATAACCTTTGACTCCATCTGTGTCAAAAGGTTTGGAAGCGGCAACTATACTTTCAACGTTGTCGAAAGCTATACCTTTCAACTTTGTCGAATGGTTTCAATTAAAACAAGAAAGCAAGCCAATCGAAACCTTTTTCTTTTAAACCATTTAACAATGTCGAAAGCTCTTTGTCGAAAGCTAGCAAGCGTATTTTCTTTAAACCCAAAATAAATGTTCATCTCCTTCGAAAGCTCTAACCTTTCACCCCTAAACTTTCGACTTCATCCAATTCACTACGTACCAGTTACCTGATACCATGTGCATTGGTATTTGACCTAGTCGAAAGGTTTGATACCTTTCGACCTTGTCGGAAGGTTTGGAATGGAGACGGAAGCTCTTGCCGAAAGAGTTGAAATAGTAGAAAAACTATTTATTTGTACTTTAAAATAGTTCTTTTGTATCCAACCTGCCTTGTTTGTCTAAATCTGATTGGTAGCTAGAATTTTATATTCGAAAATGCTGCCGACTTTCCTTATTTGGAAATTTAAATAATTTTGAAAAAGCTGCTTTCTCCTTTATAATTATATAAAACATGTAAGTCCCATTCCTTAAATAATTTCATATAACTATTAAAACATCTTGAAAAATTCTGGAAAAATTATAGAAAATCAATTAATATTTCTTTTCAACATATAAAATTTTCGGATCCAAACAATAATTATATTTCCCATAAATAATTTAATAATCCAAAATACCATTTTCTTCCTTAGAAAATTCATAACAATTCCACAAAAATTCAGAAAATTCTGAATATTGAAACCCATCTCTAAAATAACTTTTTAGATCGTCATAAAAATTCGCAAGACTAACGGATGTCATTTAATAGGTTTTTCATCTTAAAACATATCATAAAATCTATATGAACATACATAAATCATCAACATGTATATATAAGCATTTTATCATTCAAAAACATGGCAAACCTTTGCAAAATCATTCGGATTTAATCCTAAAACCGAAACCATAAAAATTTAGAGATGTAAACATTATTTACCTTTGCTTTAGAGATTAAGGAGCTTAAGATTTGAATGAGTTTGATTTGAATTTGCTTTTCCTTAAACTTTTCTTTAGTTTCCTCTTCTTCTTTCCTTGTTAATGGTGGCCGGCCTTGCTTTTAAATTTTAGAAATGAGAATGAACGTGTATTAAGATACATGGCCTATGGAAGGAGATATAGGAATGGCCTCTTTCCCATAATACCCCTCCTCTAATTCATTTTAAACCCTTTATTTAATTTAGTAGTTAAAAAGGCACGGCTACCTTAATTAAATCAAATCTCAATCCCCTTATCAACACATTATTTTATTTAGTTTGTCTAACTAAATCTCCTAAATAATGTTATCAAAAATCTGGGGTGTTACAGACTCCGCTCTTTAAAGAATTTCTTCCTCGAATTACAATAAGGCTCAAAACAAACAAGAAGGTAAAACATACCATCAAACAAGTCAGGATAAGTATCTCTAATCATGCTCTCAACCACTCAAGTACAGTCCCTATCATCGTCACTCCACTGGACTTTGACTAATCTGACCGTCTTGGTTCTAAGCCTCTTCTCATCTCTCGCAACAATGCGTACTGACTTGCTCACTCGGGTCAAGTCCGGTTCTACCACTAAATCATCTAACACTGTCGATGCAATAGCAGTCTTCGGGTCTCTAACACACTTTCTGAGATGAGAAATATGAAAAACAACATGGACACCTGCCAAACTGCTCGGTAACTCAAGTCTATACGCGAGCTTTCTGATCCTCTCAAGAATAGGAAAAGGTCCAATGAACCTAGGAGATAACTTCCATGACTTTCCAAATCTAAGCACACCCTTCATCGGTGATACTTTGACGAAAACCTGGTCCCCAACATGTAAGTGATAAAAGGCACCTATGTTGATCGAACCCAAATAATATGATCCTAAACAAATGAAAGAACACTTAAGAATAGAAGAAAAGAAAGGTAAGATACCTAATGCCTACTTGGCCCTCCGGGGGACACTACTACATTAAGTCTCCCTCCTACTACTTTATGGGCTGCTACGGGACAAGAAGAAACTAGATGACGCTCCTTCTTACAATAGCAAAAAATCTTGGGTCTTGGGCAGTTTTTGACGAAGTGACCTATTGCACCACAGTTAAAGCATTTTCTTGGCACATGCCTTTGGTTGATGAAATAGGAATCTTGCTTCTTTGCTTCTTTATTTGGAAATCTGGACTTATGTTTGTCGAACGGCGGCTTCCTCTTCTAGTTGAATTCTTTCTTTGGCTGAGGGCCTTCATCGCTACTATCTGCCTCCTCTAGTTTGAGTGCGGTATCCACTAGCTTCTCAAATGTGACTTCGAGTTGAGGAAAATGTGCTCTCCTTAAGGTCTTCTTCAGTCCATAAACAAACTTTTGATTATTGTTCAGAGGTGTGTGGATAAGCTCCAATCCATACTTGGATAATGACTCAAATGTCGCCACATATTCTGAAATTAAGGAACTACCCTGCTTATTGTAGATAAATCTTCGGGCTAAAGTTGATTTTTCCGCCTCCGACGTGAACTTTAGCTCAAAATGGGATCTAAAATCCTTCGAGGTTAACTTGACCACATCAACTTCTACAACTAACAAATTGTACCAGTCCAAAACTCTCTCTTGCAGCTGACTCGATGCCATGAGCACCTAACAATTCCATGCTAGTAAAAATCGTCTCGCATGTCTTGAACCAAGCCTGAACTCTTATAACTCCTTCGATGCCCGTAAATTGCTTTCCTCTAAGATGAACAAAATCACTGCACATGCGGGCGAAACCTGACTGGTGGATGGACGGATAAGTGGGGGTTGTACTAGGCGACTGATCAGTCCAAACTAATTCCAAAACCTGTTGGGTAGTCGTGAATAATCCATCCTTTTCAAGAATACAAGACGGCCCTGAGTCAGAACGAGGATTCCTACCTCCAGCCATATCTCACTCCTACCACACCCGAGATACGTCTTCATAAAATAGAAGAGAGAAATTATACAAGTATGTTCCCATGATACCCCTTACTAATATATATATATATATATATATATATTCTACTACTAGAAAGAGATAAAATCTATCCTACACACCCAAGGGACGGGACTCTAAGTCTGTCAAGGCCAGGACTCGTGTTTCTTACATTCTATATTGTTCGGAACCCTTGCTCTGATACCAAGCTGTAACGCCCCAGCATTATGCCCATATTTGTGACGCCCCGGCTCCAGTGACCGAAATGTCAAAGGGAGTTTACCGTCCGATAGCTCGGATCAATGGGCACTAAAGGAGTGATCTCTCGTCTACACTACTTTGGATCAACATGGATACGTTTAAAATACCTGAACATTTCTAAAATGATATGTATCTCATCTCGACACAATGTAGTATACACGAGTTTAGAGAATTTGTATCTAAATCACATAGCAGAACACAATATATATAATGGTTTCACAAAACAGCAGACCAAAAAGATAGATATATATATACATAGGTACAAACAGACATCAAATTATCACCATATATCTACAACTATACATAACTGCCCCAAAAATGACGTCATAATACATACACATACAGTATATACAAAGGACATACGACATGACTACACAAAATCAACTTAGCATAGATCGACAGACTCTAAGTGTACCTCTCTAACATTTCTCCTCCAGATGACTCTAACAGTTCCTTTGAGACATGTAGCAAGCGTACGCCCGTGAAGCTCTAAATCTAAAACTACCTTAAATTTATACACTGTATGCCAGTTGCCGTCCATCTCAATGTCGTATGAAATCACCTCAAAACGTGAAAAGGTAATCATCCTGAAAAGCCTCGGTCTGACCCAATGAGTTGTCACAAAACAAAACCTCGAGTCAGGCTATAAATCTAGCTGTGAGTATAATAGTGTAACAATGATTCATATAAATGTGTGGAGTCGGGTTATATATGTGATATTAAAAGAAATAAATATGTCACACACTCCATAATCTAAACCCGCCCACATCCCATTAAATTATTTTAGTTCAAATACACGTGTCGTGACACTATTTAAAGTGAATCACAGCTGCAACTCTAATCAACCGAGATATCACATCCTATTCGTTTATAAGTTGCATTCATTATTCAATAGACATATCACTATCAAGTTATTCATATACAAGGTATGGAATTACTAGTGAATCCTATTCATTATTCACTCTTACTAGACTCTGTATCGAACCGGTATTATGGCCTTTTTCATCCGCATATCTTCCGATCAGAAATTGTGGGTGCCCCCACACGATCTATTAGTTGCACTATCTTTTCCTATTCATCATTGGCGCTCACCCCGTTGTGCTGTAATCTTCATCTTTGTTTCACCACATATCCATCAATGAGATTACTCTCGATTCTTCCTCGTTTCCCGTTTGCACTGCGCCTGTCACCGTGGTTGTGTCCGTGCAATAGATCGTTTGGACAATAAGTGACGAGGGACCAGGTCATCACGATTCAGGGAGGGACCCCGAATCTGTCCGCTAGGATGGATTCTAGCGTCTAGTAGTCTCACCTCGTCTCGTTTACTTCATCGGTTAAATTCATTCAAATTCTTTTGTATATAACTTCTCAATATACCATTTATCCCCAAAATGGTATCATTTTCTATTTTATATCACATATAAATGTCGTGTTCGTGCAACATAGCATTAACTTGCAGTATATGGCATCATGAACATTCATAAACATAACATGTAAACACAATTTGAAAGAACTTCATTGGATTTGAATTTAAATTATAATAAAATATATGTTTCAAATTTAGACTTGATTTTTGATGACGTCATTTTAATTTAATTTATAGAATTTTTCCATAATTTTTAATTTAGAAAATAAAATATTTTCGTTTGACGCGTTTTGCGTCAAACGCCGGTTCTTTTGAAGTTTTAGAAAATAAGTTAACCGGTTTATTTTTATTGCTGTTTTGTGATCGCGTAACGTTGTCGTGCGCGATCGTATTTTTTTTATTTCAGTCATTTGCGGTCAGTACGCGAACGGAATATTGCGTAGCGTTGTACTCTAACACTTTTTGGTTTTGTTCACCTATCTACGCACCTCCCGACGAGTGAACCGAGACCATCGTCGTGATGCGCTATGCAATACGGTCCTGCTGGTACCTTCCGTTTTGGCCGTAACGCTTCCGTTCATCATACGGTCGTGGAACATAACGGTGTCATTTCTGATCACCGTGTGGTCCGTCGGTCAGGCGAAAGCTAGTCGATTTGTTCATCTCACTTCCCTCTACATATCTCCTTTTGGTTGCATGCTCAAATTCATCATAGATTTTGAGTTATTAATATTTAAAGTTTTGAAACAAAAATGTTATTAAGTTAAACTAGTTTGCATGGATACTTTTTATAAAAAAAAAAATTTTTTTTAAAGCATGCATATGTCCCCTTTTTATGTTCATTATTTTGTAAAGAAGCATGCACCATTTTACAAGTATGCACGTAAAGTGCTATTCATTACATTTCAAAGCATGCACTAAATTTTTATAAATCATGCATTATAACATAAATTTGCATGAACCAAAGTCTACATTGTGACATAAATTTGCATGTACCAAAGTCTGCATTATGACGTAAATTTGCATGTACCAAAGTCTACATGTACGTTAGTTATAAAACATGCATACTAGGTAGAGTTTTCCTTTTCATTTTAATAGAAGAATGAATTTAATTCGTTGTAATGGGTGTCGCTAAATGAAGACCAGTAGCATACATAAAAACTTTTAAGTAAAAACACAAAGCCCAACGTCTCTATCTTTAGGTAAAACTAATTATTTCAAACAATTTGCATATACATGTAATAATAAAGATTCTGCTACATAGTCTTAAATTGAACATTACTAACGTGAATAGTCAAAGTATGAATAAAACATGTTTAGCGTGAATACTCACAATCTATACAGCAAAAGTTAATGTTTAGTGTTAATACTCATAGTCTATACAGCAAAAGAACATCGTACACTTAACTATTTTTAATTAAGTCAAGCAAAATCTTTTGCACTGAAGTGAAGTGAAACGCTGGGATATATATTGCGCTGATATTGATATGAACAGAAGATGCTAATATTAATTTAAATAAAACAATAGCACTCGTATACAGTAAATAAAAATAAAGTATACTCACTTTTGATGGCGCGTTTGATGAAAATGGAAAGAGAGAATACTGTAGTTTGCTTGCGTTGAGTAATAATGAGATGCAGTGGTTATATAAGTTATATTCTGAAACTTTAGGCTTAAGTAATCAGATAGGTTAAAAGAAAATTATGAAAATGATAAGCATGGAAACATCGGTCGAATGAAAATAAAGTTATTTATTTTATTTTTCAGTAAATAATTTTATACCCCTCAAATAAATCTTCATACCCTTAACTGCGATATTGCCCTACCGTAATTTGTTCTCCGATTACAATTCTGCTCTGACGTTTTACTCCAAATTTTATTTTATATCCATAACGATTTTTATTTTTTTTATTTATTATTATTTTTTAACTAAATTTAGTGCTACATATTAAAATAGTAGCGGGATGTTACAATATTACTCAATAATATACAGGTAATATTGTCGATTAATACGGAGAATAAGGCTGGATAGGAGTGAGCATCCATTTCTATTCCCTTGGGCAAACGCAATCACGTCATTCTTTACCTCATAACACCATTTATAGACATGAATAGTCTCAGCACAAAGCAATAGGCACATTGGCTAAAATAGAACAAAACAATATACAATATAATGTACAACACAGAATCATAGATAACAAAGGAAAATATAATATGGACATATCTTATAACATACAGTGGGTCAACTAAAAAGTGTACTAGACTCACGTAGAGACATACACATAGGCAAAGATAAGTCTCCAACATACAAAATGATTCTACATCTCATATAAGATATGTCCATATACATAAGATTACTATCTCAAAATGAACCTATATCATATAGATAAACTAGTCTTTTACTTCTACGCAAGCTAGCCCATATCCAAAGTCCTAGAGTCCCGACACCTGTTGACGCAGCGGATATTTCAAAACAATGTAGATCGGTGAAAGTAGCAATCGGTGGATTGGAAGATGCTGAATTGCCCGAATTCGTTGATCCGAAGATACCGAACTCTAGCTATCTCGAACTCGTTGATCGCGCACGATACCGGGTTCAAAGATCTTCAATTCTTCAAGCGTTGATCAAGCGCACTTGATTCCGCGAATCGGCTTCTACAATCGTTGAATCAAGCGCACTCGATTATCCGAAAGAGGAGATAGGAGATTACACTCAACTACCAATTTGGAATGAAAGCACAAAGCAATCAAAAGAGAATTTTATTCAAAAATCAACAACCTTTACAAATGACTTCACTTGCCTATTTATAGGCTACACACAAATCCAGAAAATTTCCTAAGTCATAAGTCGTTTCCGACTCATCATCTATGACCTACGACTCACCATAAGTCGTATACGACTTATCACATTTCAACATGACTTACGACTTATACAAACGACACTCCTTATTTACAAAGCATACGACTCACGACTTATTACAAGAAAGCCTAGCGACTTATATACAACACGACTCAAAAGTAAACGACTCATAAACAGACGACTCATCTTAAGTCGTTTACGACTTATCAAATTACAACACACTACGACTCATGATTTATAACAGAGGCGGCTTAGAAACAATCGGTTCTGATTAACTCGTCAGGAGAATCTACGGCATGGATTAAAGCGCATCAGAATATCCAGCTCCAGGCCTCTACGACTTAACCCAGTTTTGATAAGTCGTGGATGGCTTATCTCCTCACCTTCCTTGAGTCGTAGACGACTTATCACTTGTGTATTCTTCCCCTTGAGTCGTGAGAGACTCATCTCCTTGTGAAGTCGTAAACTCGTCACATCTTTCCCTTTGGTCATCCAGTTGAGTCGTGGACGACTCATCACCGCCTCCATAAGTCGTAGACGACTCATGCCTGTCTCTATGAGTCTTGGACGACTCATCACCGCTTCCTTGAGTCGTAGACGACTCATGCCTGTCTCTATGAGTCGTGGACGACTCATAACATTGCTCTTAAGTCGTAGACGACTTATATCTCCACCTTTGGTTGTCCAGTTGAGTCGTGGACGACTCATCAACGCCTCCTTGAGTCGTAGACGACTTATACCTTGGCCAAATAAAGGTTGCGCTGCATCATCCTCCCCAGGTTGAGAGAAATTCGACCTCGAATTTGCACACTCTTCATCCCCAACAAACTCATTCCCATGATATGGTACAAGATGTTTGACATTGAATACGTCAGATGTATACACGTCATCTGGCAGTTTCAGTTTATAAGCATTTTCATTGATTCGTTTCACAACTTCCACCGGACCAATTTTTCTGGCCTTCAACTTGTTGTATGCGCCCACTGGAAAACGATCTTTTGTTAATATCGCATAAACCATATCACCTTCATGAAATTCAACATTTCGTCGTTTCAAGTCTGCAGCTCGTTTATATTTCTCATTTGCTTTCTCCAATCGTTCTTGAACGATTTTATGACACTCCGTCAGCCCTTCAACAAAATCAGCAGCTTTCTTAATTGTCCCCTTTGATTGTGGCACTACCGTTAAATCCAACGGTCCCTTTGGTAAGCTCGAATATACTATCTGAAATGGACTGAACCCAGTACTTCGATTCATAGCATGATTATGAGCAAATTCTGCCTGGCATAACTTCACATCCCAACTCTTCAGATTATCTTGAACAATACACCTCAACAAATTTCCCAATGATCTATTAACCACCTCAGTCTGTCCATCCGTTTGTGGGTGATAAGCACTACTAAACTTCAGCTTCGTTCCCACCATTTTCCACAAACTTAGCCAAAAATGACTCAGAAAACGAGTATCCCTGTCCGACACAATCGATTCTGGCAATCCATGAAGTCGATAGATCTCTTTGAAAAACAACTGAGCAACATGAACAGCATCCGCCGTCTTCTTACAAGCAATAAAATGTGCCATTTTCGAAAATCGATAAACCACCACATAAATGGAATCATTACCACGCTGCGTTCTCGGCAAACCCAACACAAAGTCCATACTGATATCCACCCATGGTTTTACAGGTACAGGTAACGGCATATATAAACCAGCATTAGTCGTAGTTCCTTTCGAAACTTGACAAATATGACAACGCTCCACAAACCTCGCTACTTCTTTCCTCATCGATGGCCAAAAGTAGGACTGTGAAATCAACTGCAAGGTACGGTCTCTCCCAACATGTCCCTCTTCGTGTAACTCCTTGATAATCTTCATTCTCAGACTACCCTCTGGTATGCACAATCGATTCCCTTTGAACAGAAAACCATTTACCATTACGAAATCATCCGTCTCTCCCTCCTTGACTTTATCAACAAATTTTGCAAAGTAAGGATCATTAGTAAATAAATCTGGCAATATTTCAAACCCCGTCACTTCAACCTTTAGTGTAGTCAACAAATGACTCCTCCTACTCAAAGCATCAGCCACACGATTTGTCACCCCTGACTTGTGTTTAACAACAAAAGTAAACTGTTGCAGATATGCAATCCACGATGCATGTCTCGCTGAAATCTTGTCTTGCCCTTGCAAATGCTTCAATGCTTCATGATCAGTGTAAAGAACAAACTCCTTCTGAAATAGATAGTGTCTCCAGTGTTTGATAGATTGTACAACAGCATAAAACTCCACATCATATGTACTGTATCGCATCTTCGCTCCTGACAACTTCTCACTGAAATATGAAATAGGACGTCCCTTCTGACTCAACACCCCTCCAATCCCAACCTTGGATGCATCAGTATGTAGTTCAAATACCAACTGAAAATCAGGTAATACTAGAATTGGTGCAGACGTCAGCAATTCCTTGATCTTCCCAAAAGCACTCCCTGCTTCCTCTGTCCATGCAAACTGTTTACCTTTCATGCAATCTGTAACAGGTGCCATCACACTACTGAAGTGTGGTATAAACCTTCGATAGAATGAAGCCAACCCATGAAAACTACGAACTTCCGTTATCGTCTTGGGCTGCGGCCAATTTCTGATCGCCTCAACTTTACTTTGGTCAACCTGTATTCCTTTCTCTGAAACAACGTACCCCAGAAATAAAACACTATGCGTCATGAACACACATTTCTTCGTAGCAGCATAAAATTGTTCTTGTCTTAGTACCATCAGCACTTCTCTAAGATGATTCAAATGTTCCTCTGGACTCCCACTGTAAATTAGAATATCATCAAAATACACCACCACAAATTTCCCAATGAACGGTCGAAAAATCTGATTCATCACTCTCATGAAAGTACTTGGTGCATTTGATAAGCCAAACGGCATGACCAACCACTCGTATAGACCCTCCCTGGTTTTAAAAGCAGTCTTCCACTCATCTCCTGGTCTGATACGAATTTGATGATATCCACTCTTCAAATCAATCTTCGAAAAGATAGTAGCTCCACTTATTTGATCCAACAGGTCATCCAACCTCGGCATTGGAAATCTATATCTCACAGTAATCTTATTCAATGCTCGACTGTCAGTGCACATCCTCCACGTTCCATCCTTCTTGGGTACCAATAAAGCTGGTACAGCACAAGGACTTAAACTCTCCTGCACACGCCCCTGTTCAAGCAATTCCTCTACCTGCCTCCGCAATTCTTCATGTTCCTTCGGACTCATTCGATAATGTGGTCTGTGTGGTAGCACAGCACCTGGAACAAGATCTATTTGATGTTGTATATCCCTCAACGGTGGCAACTCCGTTGGTAATTCCTCTGGAAATACATCGTCAAATTCTTTCAGAACTGGTTTAACTTCTTCTGGAATTTCAACTTCTTCACTGCTCTCACGCCCAATTAACAAAAACACTTCAGGTTCCTCCTCTACTTCCTTCACAAACTCTTTCAAAGATAATAAAGTTTTCAGCTCTTCAATCTCTTCTGACTTACTTTCTCCTTGTGATCTCTTCTTTGGAACTAGGATAATTTTCGTGCCTTCAAACATAAAACTGTAACTATTGGTCCGACCATCATGTTGTACTGCTCGATCATACTGCCATGGTCTTCCCAATAATAAGTGGCAAACATCCATCTCTACTACATCACACCAGATTTCGTCTCTGTATTTCTTCCCAATAGAGAATGGTACACGAACTCGTCTATCCACTTTCACTTCTCCTCCTTTTCTCAACCATGCTAACTTGTATGGACTCAGATGTTTCTCTGTCTTTAATTTCAACTTTGTCACAGCCTCGGTTGAAATAATATTATCACAGCTTCCTGTGTCAATCACAAACTTACACACCTTCCCCAGAATAGTACACGTTGACTGAAAGATGTTACTCCTCAACCAACTAGCTTCTTCCTGCTTCGGTGTTAAACACGATCTCCTCAGCATTAGGTTACAACCTTCATCTCCTGATGCAATATCCTGCTCATCCTCCTCAACTGGGCTAGAACAATCTCCATCACCATCCTCATCCTCAACTTCTGCAATCATGGTTCTCTTCTTTGGCTTTGGACACTCACTGCTTTTATGACCCAATTCTTGACAATTGTAACATTTAAACCCATTGTTAACTTTCGCCTTCTCAACCTCCTTCACCACTGGTCTACTGATAGGTTTAGAAATGTTAGAACCTCCACCAACACCCTTCGCTTGGTTGTTAGAATTAGTAAACACACCACTTCCTCGTCTCCCTTGTTTTTCCCAAGCCAACGCTTTCTGATGTGCTTCTGCCACAGATCTTGGATCGAACATATTAACCATATCCTGAATCTGCATTCTCAATCCTCCAATGAACCTAGATGTCAGCTGCTCTTCTGTTTCCATAATATCATTCCTTGCAATGAGTTGATAGAATTCATCAGCATAGTCATTAACTGTCTTTGTGCCCTGCCTCAAGTTCTGCAAACGTTGATACATCAAAGATTGATAATTGTATGGTAAGAACGTTGTTTTCATTAATTTCTTCATCTTCTCCCAAGATTCAACTTTTGACTTTCCCATTCGTTCACGTGTAAGCTTGGTCTGCTGCCACCATGCCAAAGCTCTACCCCTCAGCCTCGTAGCAACCAACTTCACTCTACGATGTCCTGGAACTTCTTTAAAGTCAAAAATCTCCTCAACATTAGCTACCCAATCTAGAAACTCCTTTGCTTGCATACCACCCTTGAATTCAGGAATTTTTGTCTTCATCCCCGACTCCCATTTGTGATCATACTCAGAATAGTTTCTTCCTTGACCTCTTCCTTGAATACTACCACCATCATACTCCTCTTCAAAATCAGATGCATAACGATGTCGATTCTGACCACCAACATCTCTACTACCATTACGCCTTCCACCTTCATCCCTTCTATCGACGTTCCTCCGTTCACGATCATTCACGTTTCTTCCACGCCCTTGATCATTTTCAATACTTCGGTCTCGATTGGAATGTGGCGAGACTCTACTACCTTCATGATTAGATTCTGGTGAAACCCTTCTCTGATTTTGATTTATCTCCGTCATAAGCTTCTCCAATCGGCCAATTCCTTCGTTGAGCTTTTCACTAAAATTCTCATTGATTCTTTGCTCCATCTCATCAGCCTCTTCTCTTCGATATAAAGCTTCTACGTTTTGGTGGCGATTAGCTCTTCTTGGCGGCATACTCGAAAACTTCACAAATTCTTCAACACTTCAAATTCAAACACTTTCCGGATTTTGATCCAAAATGAAACGGATCGAAAACTTCCACTTTGTAGCAAATCGCGATGAACACGATGGACAAAGTTTCGGCCTCCAATGCAAATCCGATCAAACAATCTTCGAATAATGATGACTCTTCTTCCTCTTACTTCGGCCTCACTTGCTTACCACGGCCCAACTTCAAAATGATTAGGCTCCAAGTCTCGATCTAGCTATGATTGGCTAGAACAGGCTCTGATACCAAAACTGACGCAGCGGATATTTCAAAACAATGTAGATCGGTGAAAGTAGCAATCGGTGGATTGGAAGATGCTGAATTGCCCGAATTCGTTGATCCGAAGATACCGAACTCTAGCTATCTCGAACTCGTTGATCGCGCACGATACCGGGTTCAAAGATCTTCAATTCTTCAAGCGTTGATCAAGCGCACTTGATTCCGCGAATCGGCTTCTACAATCGTTGAATCGAGCGCACTCGATTATCCGAAAGAGGAGATAGGAGATTACACTCAACTACCAATTTGGAATGAAAGCACAAAGCAATCAAAAGAGAATTTTATTCAAAAATCAACAACCTTTACAAATGACTTCACTTGCCTATTTATAGGCTACACACAAATCCAGAAAATTTCCTAAGTCATAAGTCGTTTCCGACTCATCATCTATGACCTACGACTCACCATAAGTCGTATACGACTTATCACATTTCAACATGACTTACGACTTATACAAACGACACTCCTTATTTACAAAGCATACGACTCACGACTTATTACAAGAAAGCCTAGCGACTTATATACAACACGACTCAAAAGTAAACGACTCATAAACAGACGACTCATCTTAAGTCGTTTACGACTTATCAAATTACAACACACTACGACTCATGATTTATAACAGAGGCGGCTTAGAAACAATCGGTTCAGATTAACTCGTCAGGAGAATCTACGGCATGGATTAAAGCGCATCAGAATATCCAGCTCCAGGCCTCTACGACTTAACCCAGTTTTGATAAGTCGTGGATGGCTTATCTCCTCACCTTCCTTGAGTCGTAGACGACTTATCACTTGTGTATTCTTCCCCTTGAGTCGTGAGCGACTCATCTCCTTGTGAAGTCGTAAACTCATCACATCTTTCCCTTTGGTCATCCAGTTGAGTCGTGGACGACTCATCACCGCCTCCATAAGTCGTAGACGACTCATGCCTGTCTCTATGAGTCTTGGACGACTCATCACCGCTTCCTTGAGTCGTAGACGACTCATGCCTGTCTCTATGAGTCGTGGACGACTCATAACATTGCTCTTAAGTCGTAGACGACTTATATCTCCACCTTTGGTTGTCCAGTTGAGTCGTGGACGACTCATCAACGCCTCCTTGAGTCGTAGACGACTTATACCTTGGCCAAATAAAGGTTGCGCTGCATCACCTGTCAAGTCTCGGTCTGATCCGAGTATTATAAAATAATAAAATTGTCAGACTATCTCTAATTATCATAAAAGGCGAATTCAAAATAATAAGCTTGCATAAACATCAAGGAGATAAAATGTCCATATAGTGTGCTTCACTAAACATAATAAGACGACTTTATAAAACTTCATAACTCAAGGTTAAATTATGCCCATCCATGGCAATCATCAAAGTCATTACATCCATCACATTAAAAGCATCTAAATTCACAATCAAATAAGCAAGCAATAGATGAGCAGTTCGCAAGTCAATGATCATAGACGAGCACTTCGCAAGTCAAAAATTAAGCACTTCGCAAGTCGATAAATAAAGACAAGCACATCACAAGTAATCATAAGAGACGAGCACTTCGCAAGTCATAACCAATAGCTAACACTTCGCAAGCTACAATAATAGACAAGCACTTCATGAGTCAACACAAGAGACAAGCAATTCACAAGTCATAACTCGCATGTAACCGAGTACTACAAGATAGGCCTGAGAACCATTTAATCCGCCTGTAAATGGTTCACCGAAGGACGAGCCTGTAAACTTGCCTAATAGGTGTTATATTCTTTCAAAAGTAATCTTTCAAGTAAGGACCGTGCATCCCATACCACAGAGGTTTACCCAAACATTTACTACAAGTTAGTAAACTCCACTTGATAATTGTAGTGTACCTCCGAATAGTAATCATTCGAGTAACGACCGTGCATACCATACCACATGGGTTTACTTGAGTATTTACTATAAATTGGAAAATTCCACTAGTGTGTAAGAGGGGTTCAATCGAACAAGTCCAAGAATTAACCGATGAAGTAAACGCAAGAGTTCCATATCACTTTTCTAACGTTTAATTTGATTTCTCATTCGAGTGAGATTGTGAGCTTGTATAGGAAAATAGTTTTGTTTTGAAATCTATCTTGAAATATTAATTTAGAAAAGCTAATAATAAATAGTAGAAAAACATGATTTAATCTGTATCTATATCTATATAAACTTGCTTCGCAACCACTTTGAAATTATAAGTATTTATATATACATATTTTCCAAAATCATTCCTATCCAAAACATATAATTTTAGATATACATATATAGAAAACACTTTAATTTTTAAAAGGTATTTCCTTTGAATAAAGCTTTGCAAATTGATGAAATAAAATAGTGTGTTTGGCAAAGTAACATAGAGTAAGATCTTTATGGAGACAAGAGCATTAAAGTAGGATTCAAACAACTCGAAACTGAGCAAAGAAATCATCTCAAAAAAGCTTAATACAATGCAAGTGGGCAAAAATTCAATAAAGAGAGAAAAGTGGAAAGAAGTGGCATGACCTAGAGCTTATGCCCAGGCTCATGACCGGTCGATCGGTCTTGATGTATTAGTCGACCGGTTCCACTGCCTGGAACATGCTCCAGGCAGTGCCCGATCATCCCATCAGAGCTTCATCGCCTTGGTTCCACTTTCGACGATCTGGCTTGGGTTTTTTATCCTATTCTCTATACATGCAAGCATCCAAAGCTATCAAACAACACTATATTTGAGGAACACTAGAGATTATAGTTTGCTGTAAACAAGTTTTAGAATAGCAGTAGGTTGAATTTACAAAGAACAATCAATCAGACCTCAAGCAATCAAAAATCATCCACTAAATTCTCATCCATTCAACAAGCAATTATAATTAGAGGTCGATGTGAGTTTTAACTCACCTTTCTTCTTTTAATTAAGAAGTAAAACAACCACATTAGCTTGTTTTGCCTCAACCAGAAAACCCCAGAAGTGATCAACCAAAATAGCAAAAGAGACCTAATTCAACTACTGTAAAACTGAAACAATCTCTAGTAAGGAGTATATGGTTTGAGACTCCCTTACCTGAAACTATTAGCATCCTAAGATTATTAATTTGGCCTACTATAGAGAATATTAAAGGCTTGAAATTAAGTTTCTAAAAGAGGAAGATGAACTTGTTTTCTCTTTCTAAAATTATGGGATAACAGTGAACATACAGACTATTTAGCTAGTATTTCCCTTTGGTAAATCCACTTGGGCCTTGTTTTAACTTAGTAATTTACATAGGAAATAAATTTACTTATTTTTCTTACAAATAGGCTTTATAACATAAACTCTTAAATATCAAAATTATCAATCAAACCCAACTAATGAGAATTATTCAATCCATCATTTTAATTCTAAAAATTCTTCTATTTTAAATAGTATATTTCTTCCCAAATTTATATTCCAAAATCTTCACTTTAATCCATAGAAAGGTTCTATTATCATTCCAATACAAGTTGATAACTAAAAATCCAATATGTCGAAAATGTTTGTTTAGAAAATATACTTCCTATACAACTTTATAATAATTAAATGCTTTGATAAAACAAATCTCTATTATTTATAAAATAAACTTATTCAAAGATTTCTTAGGTATTAATCGCATATTTTGAATTCCAATATTATTTAATTGCAATATTATTCCTTAATAATGTAAATTATTTTATTAAAGTTTAAAACTCCAACCTTTAAATTTATTTGAAATAGCTCTTTAAAACCCAGTTGTTACAATCGACGCCATCTTCCCTTTACCATCGAATCGAATAACATTCTTCAAAGAGGAAATCTTCATAAACACCATATTGCCGACATAGAACTCTAAATCTCAATGTCTCTTATCAGCGTAACTCTTTACCTATCCTGACCAGCTTTCATCTATTGTCGAATGATCTTAATCTTCTCCGAGGTCTCTCTAACCGTATATGGCCTAAGTATCATATTCTAGCCCACTTCCCACCAGCACGAAGGAGCGTTACATGATCAGCCATACAATGCTTCGTACAGTGCCATACCGATACTAGACTGATAACTATTGTTGTATGCGAACTCCACTAAATGCAAGTGGTCATCCCATGAGCCTCTGAAATCGAGTATGCAAGCTTGCAAGAGATCCTCCAATATACGATTCACTCTCTTGGTTTCCCAATCGTTTTGTGGGTGATAAGCTATACTAAGATGCAGCATTATCATCAATGCCTCTTGTAAGCTCTTCTGAAACCCACTAGTGAATAAAAGGTCCAGTCACTCACAATGCTCTCCGACATACCATGGAATCGTACCACCCATTTCACATACAACTCAGCCAATTTGGATGCATTCTACTAGAGAGCACTCTTCGTCAATCTACCGATTATGACCCAAATGTTATCATACCCTCCCCTGGTCCTTGGCAATCCTTCAATGAAATTATAAATACTTGCTCCCATTTCCACTCTGGAACTTCAAGTGGTTGCATCAAACCACTTGGTTTCTTTTGGTTTGCCTTCACCAACGAGCAATTCATGCACTCCAAGATAAATGTCCCGACGACATCCTTCATCATCCCCTCCTAATAATATGTCTGCTTCATATCACAGTACATCTTATTACCGTTAGGATGTATAGTTAATCTAGAGTGATGGCACTCTTGTGGCACCTCATCTCGCAATCCATCTACATCGGGAACATAAAACCTCCCATCCTTGTGGGGCCGACCATCTCAGTCAAGTCTGTACTGCATCATGTCCTTAGACTCTACTCCTTCTTCTATTTTCACCATGATCTCTGCTAGTTTAGCATCTTGCCTCTGACTAGTGTCCATCCGCTCAATTAAAATTGGTCTATTCGTCAAACTTGCCAACCTCTCTGGCTCCAACTAGCAATGAGGTCTGAAGTTATAGCCAGCAATATACTCTAGTTGCTTCGACTATAAGGTCGGATACTTCTTCCCGTGCAGCTTCAATTGTCAATTAGCATAGGCAATAACTTTTCCTCTCTACATCAACACCACACCTAGTCTAGTACCACAGTGGTTTGTGTATATTGTCATCTCCTCATTCCCGCTCGGAATAGTCAATACTGGTGCACATGTCAACCTCTTCTTCAAACTCACAACCTCTCATTGAGACTAATAAATGCATGCTCACACTTTGTGTCCCAAACAAAATTATAATTCTTCTTCGTCAAATTGGTCAATAGACTCAAAAGTTTCGCAGTGAACTGACCTTATACGATGGATCGCAAGCGATCCATAGGGCATGGATCACCAGTGATCCATGCAGTTAGCATATTTATAACTCATTTTAATTGGATCGTGTTCCTTTCCTTATGTAGATACTCCCCATGTAATTTCATGACTAGATGCCTTGTTTTGATGATGATTCATGTACAGGTTGCATTGAACTACTACTGGAATCAGATGAATGCCCACTTCTCGGTCAAGCTCGCTTGGAACATCATGAAACTTAGCAAGCGTCCTTAGAAAAATAATGCTTCATGATGCAAGAAGAATGGATGACCCATGAGCAATATTTATGGATCGCTAGCGATCCGTCCCTTTAAGCTATTTTTGCTTTTTTCCTTTTGAGTCTTTCTTGCTTCCTTCTTCTGATCCTTTTGGTTGATTCTTGAGTCGTTTCGACTTGACATAGATGTTCTAACTTCCATTGAATTCTGCTGGGTTAAAAATCCGGATATAATTGAGTTTCCTCAATAAATCATAGCCCTACAAATGATGGATAACTCCTTATCGAATGTATCGCATACAACTCCTAAGCCATGGTTCCTTGTCCTAATCTCATTTCGACCTTGAGTTTGCTCAACAAATCTTAAAGAATTTATTTACTCGTACCTACCATATCGTGGCAGCCTAAGTATAGTATATGTACCTTGAGTTTGCTCAACAAATACATACGGTTATCTTACCTCGTTTATTCAATATATTAAAAATACTACACATAACATCTCTAACTTGAGTTTGCTCAACAACTACGGAGTATGCAATTAATTTATTAATTATATATATATAGTAGAGGACAACATTATATTGAAGATTCATACTCTTCAATATATTATATTGAGTAATATCGACATATGGAAAAATGTATTTCTTTTGATATATCATCATGATTCAAGTGTCGGACACATCGGAAATTACGGTATACATGCTTTACGTATGTATTTATTCCTTAAGTCTGTTTAGGGTTTCTTAATTTCCAACTTTAAGTTTACATTCATATTATATAATTTTTATTATTATATAACTATTATATTTCATATTACTTATATAATAGTCTTATATATAATATTATATTAATTAAATATTATTAAATTAATTTTAATTAATTAACATTTTTATTAATTTATATTATCTTAATATAACATTTATATTAAATATTTATTATATATTATAACCTTTAGAGTATAACAAATATATCATATATATGTGTATATCATTTAATTAATTAACCTTATAATTAATTTATTTAATTAAACAACTTTAATTAAATTATATTAATTTTGAAATTCATTTATATACATACACGTATACTTATGTTATTTTAACATTTCAAAACAACATAACATATACCATAATATATAATACATGTATATATTTATTTATTAATTAACTTATTTAACTAATAAATTTTATTAACATTATTAATAAATACTATAAATTTTGAAATTAATTTATATTAATTTTCAAACATTTTGAAATTTTTTACTATATTCTAATATTTATAATATGTATATATTTTATTTTAAATTTAACTATTAATTTAAAATCTTATGCTTATATTTTTAAATAATTTTTAAAATTAGCCCAAGGCCCAATTAAAATTGGACCTTTTCTATTAGGGCAACCATTAGGTTGTGAGCTTAATAACTAACTCTAACATGACTAATTTAGACCGCATTGGATATTGGGCTCTAATACCATTGTTGAAACTGAGCTAGCCTACAGCAGAAGCTATGAATGAATTTCAAAAAAAACTCCCTTATTGGATCTATATTGGGGCTATGAAGTCTAATTTATTTAGAACATTTCTAAATTATATTTAAATAAAATCTCTTATTTTATTTAAATTTATAAATTATATAGTTTTATTTAATTTATATGTTAATGCATATAAATATACACATATGTATCATATACAAATATGAATGTGTGTGCATGAGTATCATGTAAGCCAGTGCAAGGTATAACATGCTCATGTATAGATGTTGGGATTTACATCACAACAGACAAGTTAGCTCACCTAATATGTATTAAATGTTGTCTAAATATATGTTTGTATTTCAACTTATTACTTATATAAATATCATCAACATATATATATTTATATAAGTATATGTTAATTTTTTTAAATAATTTTATGTATATGAAAACATTCAAAATATATATTTATATTTATCCATATGTGTATATATATATGTATAATTATTAATATATAAATATATATAATTATTAATATATATATATATGCATATTATTATAGTAAGTATTAAAATAATATACATATATATACATATAATAATTTGTTTAATTTTTTTAAATTATGAACCAAATATATTTATGTATATTTATAATAAAAAATAATACCTTTTGAATATATAATATATTTATACATAAACATATTTATAATATCTAAATATATATGTGGGTATATATATATATATATATTAATTAAGAAAATAATTGTTTTTTTTAATTTTCAGATTGTAAATATAGCAATATAAAATTTTATTATTTTAAAATATATATTAATTGATTTATTTACTCGAAAATAGATAAAATATTAGTAAAAAATATTTACAAAATTTTTATCTAAATTTTAAATTTCGAAAAAAATCTTATATGATATTTTGAAATTTTATAAAAATTCATAATTTTTTTGATCAAAATTAAGTTAATTAATTGTTTTTCTGCGATTGTTTGTAATGATTTTGAAAAATAACAAAATTGATTTTTTTAATTCTCATTTTATAGCAGAGAACTATTATTACGTAAAAATAATTTTATGTTTAAAATATAATTTTTGAAACATATTTTATTTTATATGATTTATTTAGATATTATATTGATTTAAATAATATTAAAACTAATAAATAATTATAAAACATATTTTGTAGCAGTCGAAAATTATTATTATTGTAAATAAACATATATAAAATTATAGGATCAGATATTAGAATAGAATGATATTGTAATTAAATATGAACTATATATATATATAATTAAATGATGTGTGCATATAAAATAATAAAATAATATTGTTATTTTGTTTAAAATTCGGCTGTACATATCTAATATATGTAAAAAAATTGTTTTTTTAAATGAATACATACATATAACAAATTTAGCTTGTGACAACAATAATACACATAAGAATCTCACCTAACTAACAATATAATAATATACACACACACACACAATGAAATGTTAATTAGAAATTATAGAATATGATTCAATGAATGATATACCTGAAAAACCAATGCCTTGTAGCATACCTTGTAATGATGAACTCTCTCCTCTTATAAGCTTTTGGATTCAACAGACTGCTAATCCTTGAACCGTTGATCTTTGACTATCGAATAGTAATTGATCTTGAATTAATTTGCGCTTGATATGGTGGGGCTCCTAGGGTTGAAGTCGACCAGCAATAGAAGATGAAAGTGGCAGTAAAAACTTATTTTTAATTAGGGTTTGAGTTGTTTAAATAGTGGATAGAAGAGAGAAAATAGTGGATCATATCTCCTACCAGTTCTCCCTTGATATGAATCAATCAAAACAAACAAACCTAACCTAATTGGGCTGCCCTCTTCAGCCCTATTCCAGTTGAAAATACTTGCCCATCATCATGGGCCAAGATCCTATTTAAGCCCGTAGAAAATAGTATTCAATTAAATTCAATTTAATCGCTTATCAATATCGTATATTGATAGATATATTTGTAACTGTAACAAATATATTTAATAATATTTATTCCTCAAATCACAATAAAAAATTTATAATTAATATTTTGTAAATATTAATTAATCTATAACAATTGTAAACTAATTACATCATTTGGTTAAAGAGAATTCATCATTTCGGTTGTGTGACTCATCAAGTGAATTTGGTCAGTGATTAACATTGAACTATTCAAATGTTAATGCTCACACATCACTTAATGGGCGGTGTGATAGTTTGGCCAAATTTATCATTTATTTGGTTTTTAGTGAAATCCAATTTCACTTTCTTAAGCGTTACCCTGTTGTGACCGTTTATTTACACCAATTCTCTACGTCAAAACTATATCACTTTGGACTTGTGGAATTTGGTAATGGTCAAAATTCCAGTATTGTCCATATTCAACTTTATAGTCCAAACATAAAGTCTATGGTTCAATAATAATAATTATTATTAACCGAACTACTCTAATCAAATACTTTGACTTCGAGTTGACTTGAGTTGAATGTGATACTAAACCAATATAACTGAGGAGACAAATCCTCTCTTGAATAGTGCTTCACTTCCAATACTTCCACTCGACCAAACTATAGTCACGCAATAGACGCCATGCCATGATTTGACTATAATCAAAGAAAAACTTTCATATTGAAGATCCACGGTATTCTCAAGTGAGAGAACTATGTAAATTAGTCACATCGATATTTTATGTTTGACCTTAGTTATATTAACCAACAGAAAACTATCGAATGAGTCATTCCATATTTATCCGATTACTATTAGTATGTAACCCCTAGGTACCCTCAACAGTCATGAGTAATACACTGCCCAACATTTGAAGAGCGTTATGTACTCTAGTTTCAATGGATACATTGACATCCAGTCTCGATGCATCTTGACTAGGAACATTTAAAATGACATATTTATTTTGATTGTGATAAATTACTCATGATCACAATACTTTGTAACTGCTATCACAAAACTTGAATTTTCTATTAAATATACTTTTAATTAAATTAATTAATTAATATAACACATTATATCAAGTATATAATAGAAAGAAAACACCTTTTATTTTGAAAAGGATTGGTTATCGAGTTAGATATATGTAACAAATTGCATAATTGCCCCTGGGGCATACCCCTAACTTTATCAGCTGGTTTGCTCGATCGGCTACTAAAGGGTATAGAGGCTTGATCACCTTGCATCCATATCAAGCTAGAGAGCTAGCAAGGTCAATACGATCCTCATGAACCTTAGAGGGGCCCACTCGAAAGTTCTGCCTGCTAGTGGATGCAGCTTCAGCTTCAGCCATCTATAATCAACAAGCAACCTAATTTACTGAACTATCCAACCTACTTAAGGATTGATTGAACTTAAAGGCAACCTTTCCTCTATCACGGATACGGGCGACCAATGAGTTAGTAAACAAGCCCATTTAGACCCTGACCTGGACTCGAGACGTGCCATATGGCCCACGTCCACTACTAACCCATTATCTAATCCTAGTCATGATAGAGTTAAGGGTATGCCCTAAGGGCGATTATGTAATTTGTTACATATATCTAACTCAATAAACAATCTTGTTCGAAATGAAAGGTGTTTTCTTTCTATTATATACTTGATTTAATGTGTTATATTAATCAATTAATCTAATTAAAGGTATATTTAATAGAAATCCATAAGTGGTATATTTTGTGAGAGTAGTTACAAAGTGTTGTAACCGTGAGTAATTTATCAAAATGAGAATAAATATACCATTTTAAATATTTCTAGTCAAGATGTATCGGGACTGGATATCGATATATCCATTGAGACAGAGTATGTAATGCTCTCCAAATGTTAGGCAATGTATTACCCACGGCTGCTGGAGGCACCAAGGGGTTACGTACTGATAGTTATTGGATAATTATGGAATGAATTGCTTGATAGTTTCTGTTGGTTAATATAATTAAGGTCAAATAGAAAATATTGATGTGACAAAATTACATAGTTCTCTTGACTTGAAAATACTATTGATCTTCAATGTGGAAGCTATACTTTGATTATAGTTAAATCATGGCACGGTATCCATCAAACCCTATAGTTGGGTCGAGTGAAATCACTAGAAGTGAAAACTATTTAATAAAGGATTCGTCTCCATAGTTATATGAGGTAGAATCACGTTGTGTAGTTAAAGCCCCGCTAAAGCACCACAAATTCCTCACTATAGCACATAGCGCTCTTCAGCTGCTATGCTTTTTCAATATAGCACTATTAACAATAGATCCGCTTTAAGCCGCGCTATTTTTCGCTACACTCGCTAAGGCTTTTTATCATCTGCTATAGCAACATTAATAAAAAAAGATTGATTTTACTAGTTCTCTTTATACCAAATCAACAAAAGTTTGGGTAAATACCTAATTTTAAGGTATATGTGCTCAATATAAGTTAGAAATTTATTGTAGTCGCCAAATTAGACTGCATAACTCATGATATTCTTTGGTCTTGTTATATAAGATTAAATAATGTTTTTTCCTATAAAATAATGTGAGAATGAGTATGAATTAACTTTTAAATATTTGTTTTTATATCTAGTAAAGCCTTTTGCACCTCCGCTATATCCCTGTTTTATCCCCATTATAATTTTTTGCACCTCCACCGCTACGGAACCGCTAAATGCTTTAACTACACAGGTATCACAGTCAAGTGAAGTCAACCCAAAGTCAAAGTCTCTGGCAAGAGCATTTCGATTAATAGTAATTGTTATTATTGAACCAATGACTTTATGTTTGGATTATAGAGTTGAATATAGATGATATTGAAATTTTAAACATTACAAAATTCAATAAGTCCAAAGTAATATAGTTTTGACGAAGAGAATTTATGTGAATAATAGTCACAATCGGCTAATGCTTAACAAAGTAAAATAGGATTAACTAAAACCAAGGAAGTAAAAAATTTGGCCAAAACATCACACCACCTGCTAAGTGACGTGCGAACGTTAATGTTCGAATAATTCGATATTAATCGTTGATCAAATTTACACCTAAAAAGTCGCACAACCCAATCGTTGAATACTCCTTGACCACATGATTTAATTAGTTTATAATTGTTATAAATTAATTAAATTAATTAATATTTATGAAATATTAGTTATAAAATTTTATTTTGATTTGATGAACAAATATTATTAAATGTATTTATAATAGTTAAAAATATATTAATCAATATATGATATTGAAACGTTTAAATTGGATTTAAATGCAAAATATATAGTTCGGGCTTTAAATGGGTTTGAAGCCCATAAAAGGGTTGGTTGGTTTGACCATGATAAGGCTATAAAAGGTGCAACCATATGATGGAAATAAAGGGGTTTGATTTGGATGGATAAGATAAAAAGAATTGGTAAGAGATAAAGGAGGATCTAGATCCAAACATGTCTCTAATCACTCCTCTATATAAGCATCTCAACCCACATGATGCAGCCCAGCCTAAGGATGAAGCAGAGCAGTTCACCAGTTTAGTGGTTTTGAGTCGTTCGTGTATCTTAGGTCGCTCACGACCTAGTGTGAGTGGTAGCTTGCAAGCACAATCTGCTGTGAAGATAGGTCGGCAGCGACCTAGTATGTTGGAAGGTCGTTCAAGCGACCTAGCGAGGCAAGTTAATGAGTTACGACCTAACAAGATTCTTAAGTCGCGTGGAGAGTTAGGTCGCTCAAACGAAACCCAACGACCTAACGATGAGCGAGCTAACGAGATAGATCAAGCATTGGAGAGAATTACGGCAAGATATGAGAAGAATGACCAGCGATCTAACAAAGCTATGTTGCTCAGGATAAACGACCTAACTGAGTTCGACCTATCGAGCTACGACTTACCAAACTAATGGATTTCCAGTGTTGTTGTTTCCTTAGGTCGCCAACGACCTAACTTAAGTCACTACCGAGCTTTCTTCAGTAGGTCGCGAGATTTTAGGTCGCTTGTGGATAGGTCGCGTGTTGCTGTTTCCTTAGGTCGTCAACGACCTAACTTAAGTCGTTGCCGAGCTTTCCTCAGTAGGTCGCAAGATCTTAGGTCGCGTGAATATTTCCAAAAGCCTTGGTCTTAGGTCGCTAATGCTATGTTCTTAGGTCGTTGCTACCGTGTGTTCCTAAGTCGCTCAAGTACTAGGTCGTTAACGACCTAGGCTAGGTCGCTGATGGAGGCTGCTGTCTTGAGTCATGTTGTATATAAGTTGTTGTACTTTTTGTATATTTGTTATGTCGTTATGTTTGTAACTCGTATATGTTGTAAATATGTTAAGTCGTAAGTAACTGTTGGTTTTAGGTCGTGAAGGCCTTGTAATGTGTTGTATTGTAACTGTTTGTTTTTAGGTCGTCTGTTTTAGGTCGTCAGTCTTAGGTCGTAGGTCGTTGATCTATGTTAGGTCGTGAACGACCTAAGTGTTGTACAGATTTGTGTTGTGTGAGTTGTAAGCCTATAAATAGGATGGTGGTGACATTTGTAAAGTTAGTTGATTTTGAATAAAACTTTTGTTTGTTAGCTTTATGCTTTCATTAAATTGGTAGTTGAGTGTGATCTCCTATCTCCACTTTCGGTAATCGAGTGCGCTCGATTCAACGACTGCTGAAGCCGATTCACGGTATCTAGTGCGCTAGATCAACGTACGAAGAATCATAGATCTTTAAACACGGTATCGTGCGCGATCAACGTGTTTGGGATAGCTAGAATCCAGTATCGTTTGATCAACGGATTTGGGCCATTCGGTATCTTCTATTCCATCGATCGCTACTTTCACCGCATCATCCATTTCAGTTATCCGCTGCTGCATCATTTGGTATCAGAGCTAGACTTAGCCAATCATAGCTAAGCCGAGTCTTGGAGCCAATTCTATTGAAGAGTTTTGAAGTTTAAAGCTGAGAGCTAGAGAAGCCGTACATCATTTTATCAAGGCCGAGAGTTGAGTTGAAGTGTGAAGTTCAATTTGAAGTTGAAGGCCGTGCATCATTTGACCAAGAAGAAGTGTTTGTTCAAGACGTGAGCTAGGAGACGGACTTATTCAAGTTCGTTGGGCGTCAATTTTGAGATTTGAAGTTTGGAAAGTTCGAATTAAGTTGTTTGTTTATTTGGTGTGTTCGTGAGATTTCAAACAAGTGGGGAAGTTTTGATTCGAGAATTTTTGGATCAAAGTGAAGTTGGTGTTTGGATCTGTTGAAGATTTGATCATGCCTCCGAGATATGTTAACCGTCATCATAGTGTTGCAGATTTGTATGGGAGTGAAGATCCTGAACAGATGGAACAACGTATCGATGAAAGGTTCAATAAGGATTTCGAGAGAGTGGAGAGAATGAAATCTGACATGAATCGAAATCACAGGAGAGTGTCGCCACATTATGATAGAGAAAGAAGAGAATCATCTTTGTCGATAAATCGAGATCGTAGAGTTCGAGACAATCATGATTATCAGAATGAAGAAAGAAGAGCTTATCGTGGTTATGAGCATGAGCCATATGGTGATTATGAAAGAAGAAGTAGAGAGGACGTGCATGGGCATAAAAGAGTCAATATTCAGAATAGACATCGAAGCTCATCTAGTTTTGAAGAAGATAGTTATGGTGATCGTGTTCATTTTCGATATTCCGGTCAAGGGCAAAACCAATATAAGAATATTGAAGAGGACGGTTATACATGGAAATCAAGGAAAGATACGGAGATTCCAGAATTCTGAGGGGGTCTACAAGCAGAGGAATTCTTGGATTGGTTATCAATGGTTGAAAATATGTTTGAACTCAATAATGTGTCTGAAGATCATCAAGTTAAGTTAGTTGCTACAAGACTGAGAGGAAGAGCTATGGATTGGTGGCAACAAACTAAATCAGCCAGAGAGAGAATGAGGAAATCCAAAGTTATCGCGTGGGATAAGATGAAAAGGATGATGAAGGCAAATTTCTTACCCTACAATTATCAAACTCGTGTGAACCAACAGTTGCAGAAGTTGAGACAAGGGAGTCAAGGAAAGGGTGTGGTTACAAACTCCAGCAATCAGAATCATGGTGTTCATTACAGTAGAAATGTTTCTAAGAGAGTCAACGCACCAGTTGTACATGGAAGCACTAAGACAAATATTGATGACCCAATTAAGCGCTATTATTATCAGGAGTTTGACCATAGAAGTATTGAATGTATGGAGCCCAAGATGAAAACCTTAGTTGTCGAAAATTGTGAAAACGAAGATGTGGGTGATTCTACTGAAAGCGAACTGGAAGAGGAAGAGGAACCGACCAGTCCATTTTCTGTCAGCAAGAGTGTTGAAGAAACGGAAGGTAGTGCTGAATCGTTGGTTAGGTATGAGGCAAGTGAAGAGCTTAAAACTCTCGAGGAGGTTAAACCAATGTTAGAAGAATTTGAAGAGGTCGGTCCTACAAAATCGTTCAAAGAATTACCACCGAAATTTGACAACGATGAAGGAGTTTTGTCAGAAGCTGATGGATGTAACTTGTTGAGGATGACTGCTGAATTTGACTTTTATCAACCGCCGAAATTTGATGATGATGAAGACATTGAGTATGGGGATGTAGAAGTTGATTACTCTTCACCACCAAAGATTGATGTCGATAGCATGGAGGAAGAAATTGTATTCGGAGTTGAGGAAAATAACTTGATGATGGAAGATTTTTGTTTAATGCCTGAGCTTATGGACGAGAGCCAACTAATTGTAAATTCCATTGTTTCCGAGAAGCCCGAACAAAGTGAAAGTGAAACAGAAGAGAAGGCAGAATCAGATAGTTTATTATCTTTGGAAGAGTACGTCAATGAAATGAAAGCTTGTGATGAATTATCAACATTGATTGAATCTGGGGAAAATTTTGATTTAGAGACACCTGAAGAGATTAAAGTATTCGGAGAGTTTGAGGATGAGATTTCAGAGGCACTGTCTGAAGAAACTAGTCTGGTATTTTTGGAAGGGTCAGTCGAAAAGGTGGAAAGTAAAAATGAATTGTTGACCGAGCAAGGAATGAGTGAAGATCTTGATGTTTTTGAGGAAGTTGGTTCAGAATTCGATGAAACTGAAGACGAATATCCTGAAGAAATAATCAAAGAGTTACCAACACTACAGGGGCCATATGATATTCCGAATTTTAAAGAACAGGGAGAGTTGAAAAGACAGAATGAAGAGAGTGAATGTCAGTTGGAAGTGCCAGATCATGTCTGCACTGCTGACGTTATCAACATCAATTGCTTGGAATCGTTTCAGGTTGAAGGAGAAGCGAGTGGGAATTTATTTCAGTCAGGGGAAGTTGATACAACACATCAAAGGAAGATTCTAAATAAGGACACACCTGAACGAGATAAGGAAAGACAAGAGTCTGAGCATGAGTCCTCACACTTCTTCGGTCGTGATGTCCTAAGATGTTCCGTGATTTTAAACTTCCTTATATCGTCTCACATTTTCGACACGTTTTGGTTCTATATCACATATTCCTATTGGCACAAGCAATATGGTATACGACACTATTCTTATGAAGTTTTGTGTTACATGAATTGGATCTGGTACCAAGTGCTTGGTTCATTCCACACTTTTTCATATGACATCTCCCTCATATCACTTTCTTATACCGCCTGTCTAATGCCACGTCTGTTTTATGCAATGCGTTCCTTATGTCGAGCCACATCATCAAAGAGTCAAGACAAAATTAATCACAAGAATGGTTATCACCAGAGCCGCATCAAACCAGATAATGAATGGAAGACAGCGTTTAGAAGAAGAAAAGAAAATGAATTCGGGACAAATTCATTTCAATCAAAGGTCGATGATAACACGCAATCTCGCTCAAAGGACATAGGTCATTCACGACCTAACGAGAAGGATGATGAATTGCACTCGCGACCTGAAGCGTTTGGGTTTAGATCATTCAAACGTTTGATTCCATACCATGAACACAAACTTTTCAAAGAAGAAGAGCTTTTAAATTCGAGGACGAATTTTTCCCAACCAGGGGAGGATGATGCAGCCCAGCCTAAGGATGAAGCAGAGCAGTTCACCAGTTCAGTGGTTTTGAGTCGTTCGTGTATCTTAGGTCGCTCACGACCTAGTGTGAGTGGTAGCTTGCAAGCACAATCTGCTGTGAAGATAGGTCGGCAGCGACCTAGTATGTTGGAAGGTCGTTCAAGCGACCTAGCGAGGCAAGTTAATGAGTTACGACCTAACAAGATTCTTAAGTCGCGTGGAGAGTTAGGGAGCTCAAACGAAACCCAACGACCTAACGATGAGCGAGCTAACGAGATAGATCAAGCATTGGAGAGAATTACGGCAAGATATGAGAAGAATGACCAGCGATCTAATAAAGCTATGTTGCTCAGGATAAACGACCTAACTGAGTTCGACCTATCGAGCTACGACTTACCAAACTAATGGATTTCCAGTGTTGTTGTTTCCTTAGGTCGCCAACGACCTAACTTAAGTCACTACCGAGCTTTCTTCAGTAGGTCGCGAGATTTTAGGTTGCTTGTGGATAGGTCGCGTGTTGCTGTTTCCTTAGGTCGTCAACGACCTAACTTAAGTCACTGCCGAGCTTTCCTCAGTAGGTCGCAAGATCTTAGGTCGCGTGAAGATTTCCAAAAGCCTTGGTCTTAGGTCGTTGATGCTATGTTCTTAGGTCGTTGCTACTGTGTGTTCCTAAGTCGCTCAAGTACTAGGTCGTTAACGACCTAGGCTAGGTCGCTGATGGAGGCTGCTGTCTTGAGTCATGTTGTATATAAGTTGTTGTACTTTTTGTATATTTGTTATGTCGTTATGTTTGTAACTCGTATATGTTGTAAATATGTTAAGTCGTAAGTAACTGTTGGTTTTAGGTCGTGAAGGCCTTGTAATGTGTTGTATTATAACTATTTGTTTTTAGGTCGTCTGTTTTAGGTCGTCAGTCTTAGGTCGTAGGTCGCTGATCTATGTTAGGTCGTGAACGACCTAAGTGTTGTACAGATTTGTGTTGTGTGAGTTGTAAGCCTATAAATAGGCGGGTGGTGACATTTGTAAAGTTAGTTGATTTTGAATAAAACTTTTGTTTGTTAGCTTTGTGCTTTCATTAAATTGGTAGTTGAGTGTGATCTCCTATCTCCACTTTCGGTAATCGAGTGCGCTCGATTCAACGACTGCTGAAGCCGATTCACGGTATCTAGTGCGCTAGATCAACGTACGAAGAATCGTAGATCTTTAAACACGGTATCGTGCGCGATCAACGTGTTTGGGATAGCTAGAATCCAGTATCGTTTGATCAACGGATTTGGGCCATTCGGTATCTTCTATTCCATCGATCGCTACTTTCACCGCATCATCCATTTCAGTTATCCGCTGCTGCATCATTTGGTATCAGAGCTAGACTTAGCCAATCATAGCTAAGCCGAGTCTTGGAGCCAATTCTATTGAAGAGTTTTGAAGTTTAAAGCTGAGAGCTAGAGAAGCCGTACATCATTTTATCAAGGCCGAGAGTTGAGTTGAAGTGTGAAGTTCAATTTGAAGTTGAAGACCGTGCATCATTTGACCAAGAAGAAGTGTTTGTTCAAGACGTGAGCTAGGAGACGGACTTATTCAAGTTCGTTGGGCGTCAATTTTGAGATTTGAAGTTTGGAAAGTTCGAATTAAGTTGTTTGTTTATTTGGTGTGTTCGTGAGATTTCAAACAAGTGGGGAAGTTTTGATTCGAGAATTTTTGGATCAAAGTGAAGTTCGTGTTTGGATCTGTTGAAGATTTGATCATGCCTCCGAGATATGTTAACCGTCATCATAGTGTTGCAGATTTGTATGGGAGTGAAGATCCTGAACAGATGGAACAACGTATCGATGAAAGGTTCAATAAGGATTTCGAGAGAGTGGAGAGAATGAAATCTGACATGAATCGAAATCACAGGAGAGTGTCGCCACATTATGATAGAGAAAGAAGAGAATCATCTTTGTCGATAAATCGAGATTGTAGAGTTCGAGACAATCATGATTATCAGAATGAAGAAAGAAGAGCTTATCGTGGTTATGAGCATGAGCCATATGGTGATTATGAAAGAAGAAGTAGAGAGGACGTGCATGGGCATAAAAGAGTCAATATTCAGAATAGACATCGAAGCTCATCTAGTTTTGAAGAAGATAGTTATGGTGATCGTGTTCATTTTCGATATTCCGGTCAAGGGCAAAACCAATATAAGAATATTGAAGAGGACGGTTATACACGGAAATCAAGGAAAGATACGGAGATTCCAGAATTCTGAGGGGGTCTACAAGCAGAGGAATTCTTGGATTGGTTATCAATGGTTGAAAATATGTTTGAACTCAATAATGTGTCTGAAGATCATCAAGTTAAGTTAGTTGCTACAAGACTGAGAGGAAGAGCTATGGATTGGTGGCAACAAACTAAATCAGCCAGAGAGAGAATGAGGAAATCCAAAGTTATCGCGTGGGATAAGATGAAAAGGATGATGAAGGCAAATTTCTTACCCTACAATTATCAAACTCGTGTGAACCAACAGTTGCAGAAGTTGAGACAAGGGAGTCAAGGAAAGGGTGTGGTTACAAACTCCAGCAATCAGAATCATGGTGTTCATTACAGTAGAAATGTTTCTAAGAGAGTCAACGCACCAGTTGTACATGGAAGCACTAAGACAAATATTGATGACCCAATTAAGCGCTATTATTATCAGGAGTTTGACCATAGAAGTATTGAATGTATGGAGCCCAAGATGAAAACCTTAGTTGTCGAAAATTGTGAAAACGAAGATGTGGGTGATTCTACTGAAAGCGAACTGGAAGAGGAAGAGGAACCGACCAGTCCATTTTCTGTCAGCAAGAGTGTTGAAGAAACGGAAGGTAGTGCTGAATCGTTGGTTAGGTATGAGGCAAGTGAAGAGCTTAAAACTCTCGAGGAGGTTAAACCAATGTTAGAAGAATTTGAAGAGGTCGGTCCTACAAAATCGTTCAAAGAATTACCACCGAAATTTGACAACGATGAAGGAGTTTTGTCAGAAGCTGATGGATGTAACTTGTTGAGGATGACTGCTGAATTTGACTTTTATCAACCGCCGAAATTTGATGATGATGAAGACATTGAGTATGGGGATGTAGAAGTTGATTACTCTTCACCACCAAAGATTGATGTCGATAGCATGGAGGAAGAAATTGTATTCGGAGTTGAGGAAAATAACTTGATGATGGAAGATTTTTGTTTAATGCCTGAGCTTATGGACGAGAGCCAACTAATTGTAAATTCCATTGTTTCCGAGAAGCCCGAACAAAGTGAAAGTGAAACAGAAGAGAAGGCAGAATCAGATAGTTTATTATCTTTGGAAGAGTACGTCAATGAAATGAAAGCTTGTGATGAATTATCAACATTGATTGAATCTGGGGAAAATTTTGATTTAGAGACACCTGAAGAGATTAAAGTATTCGGAGAGTTTGAGGATGAGATTTCAGAGGCACTGTCTGAAGAAACTAGTCTGGTATTTTTGGAAGGGTCAGTCGAAAAGGTGGAAAGTAAAAATGAATTGTTGACCGAGCAAGGAATGAGTGAAGATCTTGATGTTTTTGAGGAAGTTGGTTCAGAATTCGATGAAACTGAAGACGAATATCCTGAAGAAATAATCAAAGAGTTACCAACACTACAGGGGCCATATGATATTCCGAATTTTAAAGAACAGGGAGAGTTGAAAAGACAGAATGAAGAGAGTGAATGTCAGTTGGAAGTGCCAGATCATGTCTGCACTGCTGACGTTATCAACATCAATTGCTTAGAATCGTTTCAGGTTGAAGGAGAAGCGAGTGGGAATTTATTTCAGTCAGGGGAAGTTGATACAACACATCAAAGGAAGATTCTAAATAAGGACACACCTGAACGAGATAAGGAAAGACAAGAGTCTGAGCATGAGTCCTCACACTTCTTCGGTCGTGATGTCCTAAGATGTTCCGTGATTTTAAACTTCCTTATATCGTCTCACATTTTCGACACGTTTTGGTTCTATATCACATATTCCTATTGGCACAAGCAATATGGTATACGACACTATTCTTATGAAGTTTTGTGTTACATGAATTGGATCTGGTACCAAGTGCTTGGTTCATTCCACACTTTTTCATATGACATCTCCCTCAGATCACTTTCTTATGCCGCCTGTCTAATGCCACGTCTGTTTTATGCAATGCGTTCCTTATGTCGAGCCGCATCATCAAAGAGTCAAGACAAAATTAATCACAAGAATGGTTATCACCAGAGCCGCATCAAACCAGATAATGAATGGAAGACAGCGTTTAGAAGAAGAAAAGAAAATGAATTCGGGACAAATTCATTTCAATCAAAGGTCGATGATAACACGCAATCTCGCTCAAAGGACATAGGTCATTCACGACCTAACGAGAAGGATGATGAATTGCACTCGCGACCTGAAGCGTTGGGGTTTAGATCATTCAAACGTTTGATTCCATACCATGAACACAAACTTTTCAAAGAAGAAGAGCTTTTAAATTCGAGGACGAATTTTTCCCAACCAGGGGAGGATGATGCAGCCCAGCCTAAGGATGAAGCAGAGCAGTTCACCAGTTCAGTGGTTTTGAGTCGTTCGTGTATCTTAGGTCGCTCACGACCTAGTGTGAGTGGTAGCTTGCAAGCACAATCTGCTGTGAAGATAGGTCGGCAGCGACCTAGTATGTTGGAAGGTCGTTCAAGCGACCTAGCGAGGCAAGTTAATGAGTTACGACCTAACAAGATTCTTAAGTCGCGTGGAGAGTTAGGTCGCTCAAACGAAACCCAACGACCTAACGATGAGCGAGCTAACGAGATAGATCAAGCATTGGAGAGAATTACGGCAAGATATGAGAAGAATGACCAGCGATCTAACAAAGCTATGTTGCTCAGGATAAACGACCTAACTGAGTTCGACCTATCAAGCTACGACTTACCAAACTAATGGATTTCCAGTGTTGTTGTTTCCTTAGGTCGCCAACGACCTAACTTAAGTCACTACCGAGCTTTCTTCAGTAGGTCGCGAGATTTTAGGTTGCTTGTGGATAGGTCGCGTGTTGCTGTTTCCTTAGGTCGTCAACGACCTAACTTAAGTCACTGCCGAGCTTTCCTCAGTAGGTCGCAAGATCTTAGGTCGCGTGAAGATTTCCAAAAGCCTTGGTCTTAGGTCGTTGATGCTATGTTCTTAGGTCGTTGCTACTGTGTGTTCCTAAGTCGCTCAAGTACTAGGTCGTTAACGACCTAGGCTAGGTCGCTGATGGAGGCTGCTGTCTTGAGTCATGTTGTATATAAGTTGTTGTACTTTTTGTATATTTGTTATGTCGTTATGTTTGTAACTCATATATGTTGTAAATATGTTAAGTCGTAAGTAACTGTTGGTTTTAGGTCGTGAAGGCCTTGTAATGTGTTGTATTGTAACTATTTGTTTTTAGGTCGTCTGTTTTAGGTCGTCAGTCTTAGGTCGTAGGTCGCTGATCTATGTTAGGTCGTGAACGACCTAAGTGTTGTACAGATTTGTGTTGTGTGAGTTGTAAGCCTATAAATAGGCGGGTGGTGACATTTGTAAAGTTAGTTGATTTTGAATAAAACTTTTGTTTGTTAGCTTTGTGCTTTCATTAAATTGGTAGTTGAGTGTGATCTCCTATCTCCACTTTCGGTAATCGAGTGCGCTCGATTCAACGACTGCTGAAGCCGATTCACGGTATCTAGTGCGCTAGATCAACGTACGAAGAATCGTAGATCTTTAAACACGGTATCGTGCGCGATCAACGTGTTTGGGATAGCTAGAATCCGGTATCGTTTGATCAACGGATTTGGGCCATTCGGTATCTTCTATTCCATCGATCGCTACTTTCACCGCATCATCCATTTCAGTTATTCGCTGCTGCATCACCACACCTATTAGAGAACTTTTCGAAGCCTCCAAACCCCTCATTTCGGACCTAACACATAATCCCCTCTCCTTTATTCTTACAAGCTCAAATCACATAAAATTAAACACTATTCGATAGCCGGTGGTCAGCAACTCGGGATATAGCACCTTTAAAATTAGAATTTGATTCAGGAGTTCATTTCAATGCTTCAAGATGTGAGTTTTTCGCATTAGTATAAGGTAATGATCTGATTTACAATTATACTGTATTGAATTATATTTATATATCATATTTTGTTATATTAGTTAGGTGATGATTCTATTATATTAATATATTACCACAATCAAATTGATGTATGCTTATATTCTTATATATTTATTAGAATTTTTTTTCCATACATCTACCTATAATATGCACGATCCAAAGTAAAAAAACATATTTTATTATTTCATCAATTTCACTAAATTAAATATATATATAAGCTTTATAATTTAAACTCTATATTCTATTATATATAAAATATGGTTTTATAATTTTATACGAAGAGTTTCATATATTAAGTGTAACGCCCCACCCCGAGACCCATATTAACAAAGAGAATTACTGGGTAATTCTATCTGCTAATGCGAAGAATATGGCTGGTTAGGAGCGACCATCTATAATCTTGTCTTAAACATCTACTGAATACGTCGATGAATGCTCTATATTTTTTTTCTATCTCTCGTGGATCGACATATCCAATAAATTCTTAATACAAAACTATAAGTGGCTAACGGATTTATTAGAACAAAATACAATAACAGAATGCATATCACATCACAGAACAGTAAACATCATATATATAAATACATATACATTGATTCATCCCTGTACAATACAAAATGATACACAAAAGTGGTTCAGAGACCACACTATATACATCTAATTAAAATACATATCAGAGTCAAGCGGAAAGAAATATAAACAACACAAAAGTGCTAGGCTGATATCCAAGCAGATGCATCAAAGCTAAGTCCCATAACTGAAAGCTAACCTGAAACAACTTGGTCTAAACCGAGTATAAAATACATGGGTCAGTCTAGCTAAAACAATCGGTTAATAAGAGTAGACGATAATATGAAGCATACAATACAAGGTGATAATTCTTCTCGAATGAGAAGAGGCAATAGAAAGAACACACACCCTTGACTTAAGTGGACCAATGTCACTTAAGTATAAAAAGACCTCAAAGGAGGTAACTCAACAATAACACTCAAATATAGAAATAAATGCCTCATATCATCGGCGACATCCCAAAACATCTATAATGGTTTCAATGAACCATATTCCCTAAAAAGGAGAAGTCTCAAATTCAAAACTCAAGAAACGCCATAGATGGCAAACACAAATATAACTCAAAATTGAGTGATCTCAAAACTCAAAATACGCCAAATGGCAACTCATCAATATATATATATATCTCCAAGAGGGAGATTATAAATCTCATATAAAACGCCGAAGACGGCAACTCAAATCTCAAGTATGGACCCAACAGCCCAATGAAGGAATGGACCCAACAACCCAATAAAAGGATGGACCCAATAGCCCAATAAGAACCCAACGGCTCAAATCTCAAAATATGCATGTGCAAAATTCTTATCCAGTACTATATAAATTATAGGCACCTATCCCAGACGACCGAAGTCGTAAATCCCAGATGACCAAAGTCACACAAACTCGTGATGAGCCCAACAGCTCGATAAAGATTGGACCCAACAGCCCAATATGAGCCCAACAGCTCTAGTACTGGCATAACCCAGAATGTGTCACAAATTCTCCGCTAGTAACCCGAAAAGTGGTAACATGCATCCCATACCACACGTTCTCACTAAATGGTTTACTAACCGCTAGCCAATGCCACATTAGAAACTCATGACTTGTCTCATCTTATCAACAAGTATAAATAAACCTCGTGATGGTTCCTCATGAACCATAAATCTCAAAATAGGAAATCACAAACTCAAAACTTGCCTCATATCATCGGCAAGTATAAAAACATCGTAATGGTTCTCATCGACCATAACTCCTAAAATAGGAGATCTCAAATCATAAAACTCGCCAAATATTGGCCGTCCCGGATAATTCCTATATATAGGAAATATAAAACTCAAAATACGTCATAAAATGGCAAAACAACTCAGAATCGATAACCTCTAATAGCTTCAATAAGCTTCGATCGTACAAGTCCGGAATTAACCGAAACAGTAAACGCACGTGTCCCATACCATGTGTTTTACTAAATCGTTTAATTCTCTTTCTCATATGTTCAAATAGTGCAATAATGTGCATTTTATATTTAAAATAATTTATTAGAGAAAACTAGCTTTTAAAACTACTTTCCGAAAGCGCTTATTAAAACCCATATTTGAAATTCCTTTATTGTAGGAAATAAATAGATTTTATATTAGAAAATACTTTAAATATTATATAATAATTATCTTGAAGTGTCCATTTATTTCAAAAATTATTTCAAAAAGATTTGGAGAAAACCGTGCTAAAAAACAAGGAAAAACATGGAAGATAACTCAAACCCGATAACTTGAATTCATTTTGAATCCAATTTAAATTCAACCCAAAAACAATTCAAATTCAATTCAAATTTGAATTTCAAATATCAAAATTTAGCTAGCCTATTGATAGGCATCATGGCCATCAATCTCAATCCAAAAACATCACTGAAATAAGCAAAAGGAGATAGCAAAAACCCGACTAAAAGAATGGCAAAACAACACAAGCAAAGAGGCAGAAAAGAGAGGCCATAGGTCGACCTCTCAACACCATAGGTCGACCTAGGTAGTTGGGGTGTCGACCCCTAGGTCGACAGGTCGGTCGACCTAGGCTACGAACTTTTCTAGTTCGTTTCTAGCAGTTGCGATCTGATTTATGAGGTGATACTTCACATAGCAAACAAACTCTACAGTCGATGAAATTTTGCAGCAACCAAATACAACATATGAACTATCATCTGAAAGAAATCCGGCAGCATTTCGTTGCTGAAATCAAAAGATATAAACATTCAAAGATGCAACCCAGAACTAATTTTCACAGAGAAATAAAAACTACTTAAAACAATTACATACAGAAACTTTTGCATAGATTCAAGCGATTTGCACTTTGAATTACCTAGAATTTGTGAGTTATTCAACTCACCTTGCTATATCAAAACAAAAACCTAGATTATTTGCTAAAAGGAAGAAGCTTGGATTGAATTTGAACTTCTACAACCTGTAAAACTATAAAACAGGTGCATGCAAGAAAGAAGAAAGCAGTTAACAAACAATCATTCACAAATTAGGATTTTTGATGAAATATTAGGTTTTAGATTTCGATTACCTGTAGATTTAGCTTCAAATTGATTTTTAAAACACTAAATTTGAGTTTAATTTGATGATTTTTGGCTAGGGTTTGTAAGAGGAAATGGGTTTCTTAAGTTTTGAAGCTTCAGGAAATTTGAAGGAGAATGAAGGTACGTACTTCATTTCTTTCTCTTTTCTGGTTTACTAACAGGTTGGGCAAGATACTAATGGGCTAAGACCCATTAATCAAAAGAAAATAAAAAGGCTAAGGCTGTTTATTCAACACATAAATCAAAAGGCTTCATATTTACATTATATAAAAGAACAAAGCCATTTTCTTTCAATTTTCACACAAATAAAAATTTGTAAACTTACAAACATAAGCAATAAAATATTTTCCATCATATAAAAAGATTTAGTTTTATTTTTAAAGTATTTTTATTATGAAAACCCTTGATTTCCAAAAATACACTAATTAATCAAATAAAATGCAAAAGTCTCCATTTTAACTTTTAAAATTCAACAAAAATACTTTTCTCACTTAGAAAAATATTTCAAACCATTTCCAAACCTTATTTATAACCAAAAACATATTCTAAAACCAATTTCCACGTTTTTATTTAAATAAACCATTTATAAAATCAATTACTTCTTTTAAAAATTATTTTTGCATTTTCACCTAAATAAAATCATTTCCCATTTATTAACAACCCAAACTAAACAAAATAAAGTCCTAACTTTATTTTCTCAATTAAATCCCAAAATTTATTGTTTATTTCAAATAAACAATTTAAATTTCCAATTTATTATAAATTCTCAATATTAAATTATAACTTTTACAGGTAATCACTAAAACCAAAGTTATATTAAGTATTTTCAACAAAAATAAAATTATTCTTTTATTTATATATTATTATTAAAAATTATTTAAACCAATTAATTGTGTTAATTAATTATATCTACATACATATGTGTTATAAAATATGTTTAATATTTTATAAAATTAAATTAACACCTAATTTATTTTTGATAGAAAAATAAAAACCAATTTTTTACATATTATTTAAATATTTAAAAATCAGACGAAAATTAAAATTGATTTTAAAATTGTTTTTAAATTGTAAAATTGTATATTAAATATTTAAACAACAAAATATCACTCACATTTTTTATTAAAAATTTAAAATTCGAAATTATGTTTCAAATATAATTTTTATTTATTTATACTTATTATCCATATGGATATTTATTTTAAATATAATATATATATATTAAATTTAAAAAACATCTTCTTTGCCATGTGCATTATTAGGTGCATATATATACATATATTTAATATATATACATGTATATATTATATATTTAATATATATACATGTATATATTATATATTTTAAAGGTATTAACATTTGTATATTTACTGTTATACTGTTTGCATACACACACACATATGAATAGATATATATATATATATTAACATATATATGTTCTTTTCTAAATTTTATTACTTTTGATTTTATTAAAAAAATTATTATAATACTAAAAATATTTTGAACATACTTATAAAATTAGATATATATATATTGTTAAAATTCTAGTGTGTATATATATTCATAAAATTACTTAAAATAAAATATATTTTATATATACATACATATATATTTATAGTATTATATATATATATATAAATTAAAGTGTATAAACATACATTTGGACAATATATTTGTACACTACATGAGCTATCATGTCTGTTGCAGTGCAAATCCAAGCACTTATACATGGTCATGTTATACCATGCACGGATTGCTATATTACACATGCACACACACATATATATGTATATGATACACACACATATATAATATAATATTAATAACATAATATAAAACTATATTATAAATTTAAATAAAATGATGATTTCTTTAAAAGAAATTAGAAATGTTCTAAATAAATTAGACTTTGTATGCCCAATAAAGATTCAAAATGGTAAAAAAATTTGAAATTCATTCATTACTCCTGTTGCGGACTAGCCTAGTTCCGATAATGGTAGTATAGCCCGATAGCCTATGAGCTCTAAATTAGTTATGTTAGGGTTAACTAATTAAGCTCACAGCCCAAATGGTAGGGTTTCCAAAAAGGTAGTGTCAAAGATTTGGTTTGAGTAATCAACTACTCTGCCCTACCAAGCTATCGGTCTGGCCCAAATAGATTTGTGAGCCCAAAGGTTGTTCAAATAGAAAAGCCCCAAATTGAATTGGACATTGGGCTAATTTTCAAAATTATTTGAAAATTAAAAATATAACATTTTAAATCTAATAGTTAAATTTAAAATAAAATATATACATGTTATAAATGTTATAATACAATAAAAGTTTTCAAAATGTTTGAAAATCAATATAAATTAATTTCGAAATTTATAAAATTTATTAATGAGGTTAATAAAATATATTAATTAAATAGGTTAATTAATTAATAAATATAGACATGTATTACATATTATTATATATGTTATGTTGTCTTAAATTGTTAAGTTAATATAACTATACATGTATGTATATAAATGAATTTAAAAATTAATATAAATTTAATTAAAATTGTTTAATTAAATAAATTAATTAAAAGGTTAATTAATTAAATAAGATACACACATATATGATTTATGTGCTATACTATAAAGGTTACAGTATATAATAAATATTTAATGTAAATGTTATATTAAGATAATATAAAATTAATTAAAATGTTAATTGATTAAAATTTATTAAATAAGATTTAATTAATGTAATATTATATATAAAACTATTATATAAGTAATATGAAATATAAAAGTTATATAATAATAAAACATATATAATATGAACGTATAAATTAAAGGTGGAACATTAAGAAACCCTAAATAGACTTAAGGAATAAATACATACGTAAATGTACGTATACCATGATTTATGATGTGTCTGACACCTGAATCATGAGGGTATTTCATAAGAAATATATTATTTTATAAGTCGATATCACTCGGTATAATATATTGAAGATTATGGATCTTCGATATAATGTTGCCCTCTACCATATATATATTAATAAATTACTTGCATACTACTTAGTTGTTGAGCAAACTCAAGTTGGGGATGTTATGTATAGTATCATTAATATGTTGAACAAATGAGTTAAGACAAATATATGTATTTGTCGAGCAAACTCAAGGTATATATTATACTTAGGGCATCACGATATGGTAGGTATGAGTGAATAATTTCGTTTTGATTTATTGAGCGAACTCAAGGTCAACGTGAAATTAGGATAAGGTACCAAGGGTTAGGAGTTGTATACGATACAACCGATAAGGAGTTATTAATCGTCTGTGGAGTTATGACTTATTTAGCAAACTCAAGGTTAGAATTACAAGATGGACTATCCTAATACCCACTAGTGAAGTCGAAAGACTTCCTTGTTTCAACTTAGGGTTTGGAGAAACATAAAAGACTGGTGGGAGCCTTATTAGAAAAATGAAATGATAACATTTAACCTTTCTAATATTATAAAAACATATGATATATAATGTTATAATAATCTACATTGATAAATTTGTGCATTTAATACAATTGATTAAATATTTATCAATTAAGATATACAATTGAACTAAATTGAAAATTAACAAATATAAATATAATACACACACATACACTTACTGTTAAATGCTTATTGGATGTTAACGTTTCAACACCTATGCAAGCACCTGATTTTACAACTACTAGATACGTTTATAATTTGGTCACTTGCGTATCTATTTGGTTAAGACCATGTATTGCATTCCTTGAGTTCTGAACTCAAAAGCAATAAAAGACTATGGATATTTGACTCGTATAAAATTGCATATAAATGTTATATAATGAACGGTTATTGTTCATAATGTATGATATTTTGATGAAATTAGTTCATCCGAAATAAGAAAATAAACCCTACTGTGAGATCGAGTATTCAATTTGATTATTTACAATAAAGATCGTATTATGTTAAATATAACACTAGGCCAAAACTACAAGATAGATCTAAAAACTCGAGCATTGAAATGTCGGTTTTATCAGTTTATGCAAAGTGCAACATATCTGATATTCTTTAATGTTAAGGATGATCAAGTGTGCTTTTGTAAAGAGTTCGTTATGATGTTGTAATATGGGTATTCTTCTGAATGGTTCGACCATTTCGAAAGAAAAACAAGTCTACAAGAGTAGATGTGATTTAAGGTACAGTTGGGATGAAAAGAGTGAATAGTCACTTCTGCTTCATAAAGAAGCATCGGAAACGGGAATTGTAACAATAATAATTGATACTTAACATTGGAATAAGAAATATGATTTCTATTCTAAATGTATTTTCATATAGAAATTGTTTTCTACAAGCTTTGTTTCTTTGAGTTCAAGGTATTTGATCAAAGAACTCTCCGCTGTAAACTAGTTGAGGTATATGAAATAAATAATCTATATTAAGTGAATGATGGACCGTCGAATTTAGTATGCTATTATAGTAATGGCGGAAAAGTGGAAGCAAGCCATATAACACTTGTTGATTGCATCAAATTAAGAAAATTGTTTTTGTAAAACAAAGCGAACATTATTTATGAAATAATTACTATTTTTATGTCAAATGAAAAATAGATATAATAATATTTCAATGTGATATTATGAATATTCGGTATGAAATAAAACTATAATACTTTTTTTTCATAATAAAAGAGATGCATTGGAAAATACTGAAGTATCTAAAATTATTTACAATTATTTTGGAATTATAGACTAAGCTGTAGTTTTGAGGAATAATTTTTTATTGTATAATTTTGAATCATATGATACTAGTTAATTATATCTCAAACAATTAAGGGCTATGCACCCATTTAGTGGGATCGTCATAAGAGTTGATGAACTCTTTAGATTGATACATATAGATGTATGCAATCATAAGTCTATTAATACCAAAACGGTTCCATATACTTTGCTATATTCACCGATGAGTTATCAGAGACATGAACTTGTGTATTTGATACGCATGTATAAGTCTATGATAAGCTCATAGAATATAAAATGGAAGTAAACAAAATAACATGCGACAAAAATGATTCGATTTGATTGAATATGTGAGTATATTGGAAAGAGCTCCGTATATACCTAATATAAATAAAGATTTGGTCTCAAAGGTCACTCCTCCCTATAATATATAATGATGTGTTGATAAGGAGTAATTGAACTTTATTGGACAAAGCACGATTAATGATGAGTGAAGTTGAGTTAAACTCTTTCTATAAGATGTGTACTTAAGAGTAGTACATAAGGTTAAAATTAATATCATCCAATGAATAGTTTACAAAACCATACGAAATAAGGGTTTATAAGACACAACTCTATATCCTAGGCCAAAAAGTTAGCAGGTTATGCGAGTCAAAAGGTTGCATATAATAATTGTATGTAAGGGATTTTATATGAATCATCCCAAGAGAATTTTGGGAATGATGCTCATTAGATGATTAATTTATGTTGTGTACATAAACATACCATGGACTAATGCGAAATTAGTTTTATATAAGGCAATTCATAAAATGCTCATGAATGCCTGTTCCATTGCACTGAGAAACAAATTTTTATCCACATATTTTCCAAAAGGGATAAAATAAAAGATAAAAGATAATATCAAAATCAAGCACGTCGAAATTAAGCATGTCGACAATAAGGTTGTCAACATAAAGCATGTCATACAATTGAAGGCAACTCGTAAGAATACTCAATGCCAAACCTGTCACAAGCAATGTCGCGCTCTAAGGGATCTCGTACATCATCAATGCAGCATGGAATGCCACACCTCATCAATATGAGAATCAATACCGAAAACTTGCAAGAAGGAAGATATCAAAAGCCTACAGCCATAATGATACCGCATGACATCCATGCTGCACTTAATCAATGTCGCTTCTTATTGATGCCACATATCACCAACAAGTGATGTTATATATGGCCAGATCCATACTATTATCTACTGTCATTATTGATCCTGAAGGTATGCGGCATGTCGACATAACCATGATCTCACATCAACAAGTAATGTCGAAAGTGTGGAGATAAGTCAATGTCGAAAGCACACTATGCCGCCCCTCATCAACAAGGGTTAATAGACAATTTCGTAGGTCATTAATGAAGCTAAGGATATTGAATGCCATCAATGTCGCATACCACTTATAAAGTTGAATGAATGATGTTGAATCTCTCATATCACTAAGCAATGTCAAATGGAACTAATGTTGTATCTCATCAAGGTAGTGATAATACTAGAGAAATCTATGTCGAAAGCCATCAATGTTATAGTAACATGATATATCATTAATGCTACATTCCATCAATGTAGCACTTCGTCCATGAAACCAGAAGCATCAATGTCGCTTTAGATTGATACCGCGTCTTACCAATGTTGCCTTAGTCTAATGTCATCCTTTAAGTAATGTAGCATCTTATCAATATAGCTTCCACATTAATACCGCTTTCTTCAGATGTTTCTCCACTTTAATGCCGCTCATCACTACCTCCCCTTGTCAATACCGCCTTTGATTTATGTTGCCTCTTAGACATTGTCGTCTATTATCGATGCTGTATATTATCGATGTTGTCCATTAACAATGCCATCTATTATCGATGCCATCTATTATCAATGCCATGACCAATATACAAAGGGATGCCATAGATATCAACACAAAGTATAACGTTAGACACAATAGAGATGAACCTTGATGCCGAAGATTATCTAAATAAAACATTGCACCATGCACCGTCAAAATGGTTCATGCCGAAGGTCATGCATGCCACATGGACACGTGGCAGCCATGTCGCACCTCTCAACCCTTATAAATCTCGACCTAGGGGCATGGAAGAAGGGGCGATCATTTTGTTTCTCTTCTCAAATCAAAATATTGTAACCCTAAATCAAATTGGGGGAAAATCATCAATTGACTATAAACCTTGCAATTTTATTTGACCAATGACATGAACAATATTGAACATAGCCTATTTTGCCTATATGCATTGATTGTGCAACTTTGACTACTATTAAACTTGGATATGCATATAATAAACTCTTTGGGCCCTAAGTTTCATCTTGACTTTACAAAAGTCACACAATCTTCAATCTAAACTAGTGTTTATATGCATAATCGCTATTTTGTCTATCATATATGAACGATGGATTGTGAACCACGAGAATTGCTTACTTAGTCCACTAACAAACTTAATGGACTATTGCATATATTTATTGCTTAACCTTTCCTTCCCTTGAACATATGACATAGGCTTTTGAGTAAATACATTAAAAGTCCATGGGCATTATAGGACCATTTCTGAATGACATCATTTTGTGCTTCACAATGGATCATAGGCCAACTCTTGATTTCTCATCACCATATGACTTCGTCAACTAAGTTATGCTTAGTCATGATTTCACAGGTGTTACAAATCGATTTTTGGCTCGTTATACATGGCATCATGGGTGTTACCAATTTTTGGGTTAATATTTTAACGCTAGAAGGAGGGCATGAACCTTTGCTTCTATTTAACTCTTCCATCAAACTAATTAAATGTATTTTTGTTCCAAGAAAATGGTGAGAAAAAAGGCAAATTAATGTTTCAAATGAAGAAATCACCCAAAGGGCAACATTAGAATAAAATGCCATTCCCAACTTCAACTTGGAAAATGCAGAACCTGGACAGCCGTCAGAGCCAGTAAAGCCTACCAGTAGCGAAACTAAGATCAAAGATTTGACTGGGCAGATGGCAGTGGTGCATGAGCTATTGGAAAAGATCCTTGCACAAAAATCTTCCAAGCTCACCGAGGGAGAAGAAGTTGAATCTCCAAGGAAAATTTTGGATGTTTCTTTACTTAGGAGCAAAAACAAAGGTAAATTCACTATGACTCCACAGAAAAGGAGAGGAGACCAAGAAGATGGAGCAATAGAATTATGCTCTAACTCGCTGGAAAATAACAAAGCTACAAGTGAACCATCAAGGAAGATTGGTAGAGAAATCCAATGAGCAATCCAAAAGTTCAATCTCCAAAGAATACAATCCTATTAGGAGCAATTACCATAGCAATGAGGCTTATCTAAGGGACATGGCTGAAAAGATGGCAAAGGATGTGCTCAACCTTAAAGGGAAAAGAACCCTCAATGCTAGAGTCAACAACAAATTCCGAGAAGCCCCACTTACAGATAGGATCATGTCCACAAGGATTCCATCCCACATTAAAATTCCATCCTTGAAGTACAATGGAACACCGACTCGGATGATCACCTAACGGCCTTCGAGAGTCAAATGGACCTATATAACACTTCAGAAGATGTACGCTACAGACTTTTTCCTACCACCTTTCAAGGGGCAGCAGCCAAGTGGTACAGACACTATAGAGAGAAAACCATATACACTTGGGAGCAATTCTCCTATAAATTTTTAGCACGGTTTTGCATTGGTAAGGATCCTACGGTTGACATCAGTGTATTGGCTAACATCAAGTAAAGATCAGGAGATTCGTTGGGTGATTATCTTAAGAGATTTAATGCAGAGGCTATAAAGTCGGAGGATATGACTACTAGAGACAAACTAATGGCAGTACGCTAAAGGCCAATTGAGTAAACACTTTTTTGGTGAGAGCTCTATCTTCATGATGCAGGGATCTACAAGATTTTCATTTTCAAGCTGATAAGTTCATCCGTATGGATGAAATATATTATGCAAAAAAGAAGTCCTAGAAAGAAATGGGAAAGCCTGACTTTAATTGCAATAATAAGAAACCTACGTGGGAAGAGGTCCCGAAGACCAATTACCTTACTCTAAATAAACTGATATCCTACATCTTCGCTATAGCAAGAGAAAGCAACAGCTTTTTGATTCCGTACAAAGCTAAAAACAACCTTGAATTGAGAAGAGGGGAAGATTATTATGCCTATCATAAGACGAATGGGCATAAAATAGATGAATGTCATATATTGGCAGGGATAATTCAGAGCATGATCCATTCTAGACACTTTAAGGAGTTTATCAAAGATAACCATAAAATTGCACGTCCTGATGAAGACAACCAAAGCTTCCTAAGAAACACTGCAAACTTTATGGAAAGTAATTCTCATATATATTTCATTCCACCCATCAACTGAATTCATGTAATTTATGGAGGCCTGCACTTGACTGGAAATAGCAAGGGAGCCAGTAACCGACATATTAGAGAAGCAAGAGATGGAGTTTCTCTATCTAGGAAGAACCACTACTTAAGAATCCCAGGTTTCAGATCCAGATGCACAACAGGACCATAATCCCATGGGAGTTAAGAGGAGTTTGTCATCCACACAACGACCTACTTATGATAACTGCAAAGATTAGACTTTCTGTGGTTACAAAAATTCTTGTGGATACTGGAAGTGCAGTCAATGTAATTTCCAAACATGCCTTCGACCAAATGGGGATTTCCAAAGAAAAACTAGAGCCAAGCTTTGAGCCCATTTTTGGTTTTTATAACAAAGGATCAACTCCCTTAGGGCAGATAAAGCTTCTGGTGCAAATGGGAATTCCACCATATTCCAGGGCCTTCGAGACTCTATTTATTGTCATGAACCAACTTCTTATTACAATGCCTTCTTTGAAAGGCCAGCTTTGGATGAGGTTTATGCTTTTGTATCACCAAAATATCTAATTGTGAAGTTCCTGACCAAGAGCGGATGGGGAACAGTGAGGGGAGAGCAATTCGGCTCTTGAGAATTATACTTTGTTACTCTTGATTAATACAAATGAGATAATCTTTCTTGCTATGACTTGGAGAAAAATGAATCGATTATAATTAAGACAAGAAATCCCTTATATGGAGGTCCCTCAGGCCAACCATCTAGGGCAACAGCAAAGACCAATGAAAAAGCTAAGCATGAACTAAGAAGATCTAACTTCTCCAAAAGGAAACGAAAGAGGAAAGAAACAAATCTGGTAGAAGAAGAAATAGATGAAGAAAAAATCATCATTGATTTAGACTATATAAGTGAACAAGAAAGAATAAAGCCCATCAAGGATCTCGAGGAAATACACTTGGATACAGTTGACCCAGCAAAGACAGTAAAAATCAAGAAAGAATTGAATGGCAAGCTTAAAGGGGAATTAGTCCAGTTTCTTCAGTCTAGCAAAGATATGTTTGCTTGGACTCATTCCTATATGGTTGGAATAAATCTGGCCATCATAAGCCATGTGAATATAGACTCGAATATCATACATATTCGATAAAAGAAAAGACAGTTTGACAACGTTCGATCCCATGCTTTGAAAGAAGAAGTCAAGAGATTACTCAAAAATGGGTTCATCAGAGAAGTACTTTATCTGAAATGGTTGGCCAATCCGGTACTAGTCAAGAAGTCTAATGAGAAATGGAGAACATGTGTTGATTATACTGTGACGACCGCCCATGAACCCTGCACCGAATCTAAAGATAGAGCGCTGTAAAGTGTGCCAGGCGACCATGGACGATTGTCAAGGTAAGATTAAAACAACAAAGTCTATCGTATTACTCACAGCGCATGGACTAAATACAATAGAACATATGTATAGTGAAGCTTTACAGAACAAAATGACATCATATAAAACTCCATAATAGTTGAATACAAGCATCCACATAGTCAATACATCCAGCCTCACTACATATCTCTCAGAGAATACAAAACAGCGGAATATCCAGTACATATAATAAGAATATAATATGCAACCCTCTAGCTCGTCTTCGATATCAGCATCGTGAGAAGAGATCAGCACCTGTCACCTGCTACCTAGTCTGCCCGTCCCAAAAATGGACGAACAGCCCAAGGCAATAAGAATTAAAAACATAAAGCCTTGAGTCAGACAACAGTCTTAGTGAGCAGTAAATTAACTAACAACATACCAAAAGAGCATAAAGGAAAAAAGAATAGGAATACAACCCTCCCACTCCAACCTCATTCTACAGTGATAGCCCCCAGACACACACTAAGCAGAAGCAAACATAGCAGAGCATACAATTTAAAATAAAGCTACTATCACTCGAGTCAAGGGCGATGTTTTCCAAGTACCAAGGCCTAAATCAGATAAGCACCCAGAAAATACCGCTCTTGAGTCCGAAATGACGTTACAACCAAACATCCATGACTCCGGCTATCACTGTTATCATTGCTTTGATATCACCGTTAATTGAATGACCGGCACATTCTTTCAGCCGTCCGTCAAGGGCTAATGGAAACCCCGGTTCTAGACATAACTCCCGCACGTCGTCGCAGCCCGTGCCTAGGACTATCGAATCTGCCCAGAGTACTCGACCATCAACAGTTGGCCGTTGGGACTATCGAATCTGCCCAAACGTACTCTTGCTTAGAGCATGCTAGAACCTTCAACAACGATGCTATCCAAGCCTCCTAGTCATCCTCCTCGACGACTATTCTCATATCCATTCATTATCTTCAACTCGAATCATATCACCGAGTTATCAACATGCTTGGAATGATCCCGTCTGGATTAGACCAAGTCTTCATCACATGATTGCCTCGCTTCATTACATCCTCGCAAAGCCTCATCTCATCATCACATCATCAAATCTATGCATAAGAGCTTCATCGTCCCGCTACATATGCCACGAGCAGCTTTCCCAATTCAAGAGCCTTTCCCTTAGCTTTTGAATCATCTTCGATCTAAATCTAATCATCAATCATCTAGTTCATAACAATCAATCAAATCAAACATCAATCCAAGCAATCAAGCATTCAAATATGATCTAAGTAGACAATTATAACAATAATGGCATTTTCGTAATTAAAGAGTTGAAAGTCCAATAAGCATGAAAACATGGATTATATCTCTACAAACTTGATGAATGAACTTGCATAGGTTAACATATGATAAAATGGATGTAACATCATCATGAACAATGGATCTATATGGATCTACACTTAGGATGAAGAAAATGCATGGAGATCACTATTTTAACACCAAATCGAGCCAACAATCCGATATACTCCTTTGGATCCGTGTGAGAGATAATCACCACTCACCAAATCACCTAAACAAACCCAAATCAATACGCTTCAGATCTGGACAGCAAAGGATGAAGCTTGATCTATCACGAATCCGCTTCAAACGATGAAATCTCTCTTGAAAAGATGAAGATCTTCACCTTTAGCTCTTGAATCTTCAACCTTGATCTTTGATTTGGATGGAAGGAAGCACTAGATTAGAGTGGAGAAAAGAAGTGAAGAAGTGTAGAAGTCGAGCTCTCAAAATGGCAGCACTTCGTCGCTTCAAAATCCGGATCCCAAAATGAAGCCAACCCCCTCCTATTTATAGCAGAAATCCTTAACTCGGCTGCCTTCTTAAGTCGCTGCCGACTTAACACCATGCCGACCTACGACCTAAAGCTTTGCCGACCTAACGAAGTCTCAGACTCATCATACAGCCTCAAAACCCAAGTCCTAACGACCTACAACAATGCGCATCTGCGACTTAACACATAGGCGCGACTTAACTTAGGTCGTTGCCGACCTAAGTGCCTTGCCGACCTATGACATACGAAGGAATACAACTACGACTTAACTCGTAACTGGGTTACGACTTAACACAGGAGGCGACCTACCGACTCAATTACTCTGCCGACCTATCCTTAACTCGCTTATAAGTCGGTACTCCTATGGGTCGGTCATCCCACTAACTCGCTTACCCCGGTAAACCGCTAACTACAATAAGTCGGAGAAACTCTTAGGTCATCTAAATCTTAGGTCGGTCCATCCAATGAGTCGTTAACTCGGTACAACCTTTAAGTCGCCCCAAACTGTCAACCGACCTAAACCACTCCCCTATCTACCTTAGGTCGTCACCGACCTACACCTTAGTCATTAACTCGCCCAGACTTGTTGCTTAACTCGTCCAAAACTCCTAAGTCGGCTACGACTTAGGACTTAAGCAAAATTCTGCCAAAACCTGAAATGACTTAACAGCAATACAACCAAAGGTCAATCATTTTAGAATGTTTTGATCCGTAAAAATACGGGTCGTTACATTCTCTCCCCCTTAGGAATTTCGCCCCCGAAATTCCAAACAAACAAGGCAATCAAAGCTATTCTGTACGCCTATCATCCATAACAATCAATAAACCATGCATCCAATTCTAGCTTAGCGTACAGAATTCTAAGACTTAGAACAAGTTACAATTTCGTTAGATGACACGACACCTTAGGGCCATACCTCGAAGAGTTCAGGATGAGCTGCTTTCATCCTCTCTTCCACTTCCCACGTACAGTCGTTATCATCGTCACTCCATTGTATCTTGAGCAACTTAACTATCTTCCTCCTAAGCTGTTTCGTGTCGGTTCCAACCACACGAAGCGGCTTACGAGGTCTTCTATCGACTGGGTCAACTTCGAAGTCTTCACAGCTATCAGCAGAAACCACTGTACTCGAGTCGTGCACATACTTCCGTAGATACGATACATGAAAAACATTGTGCACACCCGACATCTTCTCCGTTAATTCCAATCTATAAGCGAGCTTTCCAATTCGCTCGATAATCGGGAATGGTCCAACAAATCTCGGAGTCAATTTTCCTTTCTTCCCGAATCGAATAACATTCTTCAGTGGAGAAATTTTCACAAAAACCATATCTCCAACGTCGAATTCTAAATCTTTTCGACGCTTATCGGCATAACTCTTCTGACGGTCTTGGGCTGCCTTCATTCGTTGCCGAATGATCTCTATACAGTCTGAAGTCTGGCGAATCATCTCTGGCCCAAGCATCAGCTTTTCTCCTGTCTCTATCCAACATGTCGGAGAGTTACACGGTCTTCCATACAACGCCTCATACGGTGCCATACCAATACTTGACTGGTAACTGTTGTTGTATGAAAACTCCACCAAATGAAGGTGATCTTCCCATGATCCTCCGAAGTCCAAAACACAAGCTCTGAGGAGATCTTCCAAAACTCGGTTGACTCTCTCAGTCTGACCATCTGTTTGAGGGTGATAAGCTGTACTCAAACACAACTTGGTTCCCAAAACTTCCTGGAAGCTCTTCCAAAATCCACTAGTGAACAAAGGATCTCGATCGCTCACTATACTCTTCGGAATACCATGGAATCGAACTACCCACTTAACATACAACTCAGCCAACTTTGATGCAGTCCTAGTCGATCGAACAGGAATGAATCGTGCACTCTTAGTCAGACGATCCACAATGACCCAAATCCCTTCATTTCCCGTTCTGGTTCTAGGCAATCCATCAATAAAATCCATCGACACTTGTTCCCACTTCCATGTAGGAACTTCTAATGGCTGAAGCAATCCACTTGGCTTCTTCTGTTCGGCTTTTACCAACTGGCAGTTCATACATTTGGAAATAAAATTCCCAACATCCTTCTTCATACCTTCCCAGTAGTAGGTTCTCTTCATATCCCGATACATCTTGTTTCCACCTGGATGAATTGTCAACTTCGAGTGATGACTTTCCTTCAGAACTTCACTCCTCAATTCATCTATATCGGGAACAACTAGTCGTCCTTGCTTCCGAAGCCAACCCTCTCGATCGACCTCGAATCCTTTATCCTTTTCTGGATCCAATCCAGATTCCAATTCACGGATAATCTTGACAAGCTTATCATCTCGCTTTTGGCTCTCGCCAATCCTTTCCACAAGAGTGGGTCTTATCGATAAATTTGCCAACATCTCAGGTTCCAATTCACATCTAGGCCTGAAGTCAAATCCAGCTAAATACTCGAGACTCTTCCATTCTGAAAACATGGCTCCCAATCCTGCATGTCTTCGACTTAACGCATCTGCCACTGCGTTACCTTTTCCCGGAGTATAAGCTATACCAAAATCATATGATGCCAAAAACTCTAGCCAACGTTGCTGCCGAAGATTCAAATCCTTTTGGGAGAAAAGATACTTCAACGACTTATGATCCGTAAACAACTCGAATCGAACTCCCAATAGATAGTGTCTCCACATCTTCAGAGCAAAAACAATCGCCGCTAACTCCAAATCATGAGTTGGGTAATTCTTTTCATGCGGCTTCAGTTGTCGACTGGCATACGCAACAACTTTATCCTTCTGCATCAGCACTGCTCCAAGTCCAGTACCACATGCGTCGGTGTAAACCACCATCTCATCATTCCCACTTGGAATAATCAAAACAGGAGCACTTGTCAATCGCTCTTTCAGGATTCCGAAAGCTTGCTCACACTTAGCATCCCAACTGAACACTTGGTTCTTCTTCGTCAATCCTGTTAACGGTGCAGCTATCTTGAAGAAGTCTTTGATAAACCGTCGATAATATCCTGCTAATCCAAGAAAACTTCTCACGTCTGATGCATTCTTAGGTCTAACCCAATCCTGGATTGCTGCCACCTTAGCGGGATCAACCGCTATTCCATTTCCAGAAATCACATGGCCTAAGAACCTCACTTCACTCTTCCAGAAGTGACACTTCGAAAACTTAGCCTTCAACTGATGTTTCCGCAAGATTTCCAAAACAATACGCAAGTGCGTCTTGTGCTCTTCTTCCGTTCTGGAATAAATCAGAATATCATCCACGAACACAAGTACAAACTTGTTCAACTGATCTCTGAACACTCTATTCATAAGATCCACAAAATATGCTGGCGCGTTAGTCAATCCAAACGGCATTACCAGCCACTCAAAGAAACCGGATGGTGTCCTAAAAGCAGTCTTCGGCACACTATCCTTAGCCACTCTCAGCTGGTGAAATCCCGTTCCAAATCCATCTGAGAAAACACCTTAGCTTCGTGAAGCTGATCAAACAAGTCGTCTATCCTCGGCAATGGATACTTGTTCTTCTTAGTCACTTTATTCAGCTCACGATAATCCACACACAATCTCAACGACCCATCTGCCTTGGTTGCAAACACAACTGGTGCACCCCACTCGGACACACTACGCCGAATGAATCCTTTCTGTAAAAGGTCATCAACTTGCACCCTCAACTCTTGCTGTTCCCTAGGCGCCATCCGCCTAAGAGGCATTACAACCGGTCTGGCTCCTTCAACTAGATCTATACGAAACTCGATCTCTCTATGCGGCGGCAACCCTTTGACTTCGTCAAAGACATCCTCGAATCCATTAGCGATCGGCACTGATGACAGTCCATCCCGTGGAACAACTAGCGAATACATGAAGCTCATGAAGACGCCTTCTTCATGCTTACATCGTATCACAATCTTTCGCCCCTCCACATTCTCGACTGTCACTTCCAACCTTTCGCAATCAACCTTAGCCGCATACTTCCTAAGCCAGTCCATACCCAAAATAATTCCGAACCCCGCAAAGTTCAGAACAAAGCAATCACAAACAAAAGAGCAACCATGACTCGACACAACTAGACCACGGCATAACATACACAAACAAGACGAACCCCCAACTGGATTAGTCACAACCAATGGCCTATCAACAATATCCGGCTTCAAATCTAACCGGCCTACTAGTTCATTACAAACAAACGAATGTGATGCTCCAGTATCAAACAGAACTCTAACTGGAACACCACATAGGAAAAGAGTACCTTGAACAACCACACTCTTTCCCTTCTCTTCAGCAGTAGGAGCTTTCGAAGACGACGGAACAGCTTCTAAAGCATAAGCTTGCACAACCTGCCTGTCCTTCCTCGGTTCTGGACAATTCTTCCTGAAATGCCCCGGCTTGTCACAGTTATGACACTTCATCGGCACCTTAGGATTCTTACAATCCTTCGAGAAATGGCCCTTCTGCTGACAGTTGTAGCAAGTCACCTCGCCTTTCGGCTTCTTCTGGCCATCCTTACCCTTTTGCTGCTGCTGCTTCCTCTTCTTGTTTCCACCCTGCTGGGGTTTAGACTCTTCCCTAGTCACAGCAACAACAGATCCTTCCTTAGGAAACAGACTCTCATGCCTAAGAGCTTTCTCCACAAGCTTCTCAAATGAATCGTCCAAATGATCCACCAACTGTCTCCCAAGATAACTATCCAAGCCGGTCACAAACTTCTCATTCTTCTGATAAGCAGATTCAATATATGACCGGGCATACTTGGACAAAGCCTCAAACTCAGAAACATACTCAAGAACAGATCTTCCACCCTGCTTGAGCTCCACAAACCTCTTGAACAGAACAGACTTCTGAGCTGTAGAAATGAACTTAGCTTCAAATCTAGCTTGGAATTGCTCCCAAGTAATCTCTTCTTCCGCAGTATTGATGGTAATAGAGTTCCACCAATCAGAGGCTCTCCCTTGAAGCTGTCTTGATGCCAACTTCCTCTTAGTTGCATCATCAATTCCCAAATCACCAAAAATCCTTCTACAAGCATCTATCCACCTCTGGACCTCAATGGTAGATTCTGTTCCCAAGAAAACCTTCCCTCCGAGAGCAGTATAATCCTTGCACAACTTAGCAAAATCCACTGGTTTCGGAGTTTGGACTTGAACTCCAACATCAACTGCTGCCCCCGGAACTGGTATCCTTCTCATGATCGAAGTCATCATAGCTTCGAACATGGCTGCATAATCAGCAGTCTCTTCAGTAGCACGGCCTTCCCTAGCAGCTGGTCTCCCTCTTCGACTCATTCTCAATATCTATAAAAAGGAATGATTAGAACATCAAGAGAAACAACTGCATAAAGGACTCAACTCTACTAAACTACTATATTATATATAGTATTCATCCATCAAAATACAATTACGTCTCTCATACGTAGTTACGACGGTGAGCGTTGGGTAAAATCGATTAACCAATGCTCTGATACCAAATGTGACGACCGCCCATGAACCCTGCACCGAATCTAAAGATAGAGCGCTGTAAAGTGTGCCAGGCGACCATGGACGATTGTCAAGGTAAGATTAAAACAACAGAGTCTATCGTATTACTCACAGCGCATGGACTAAATACAATAGAACATATGTATAGTGAAGCTTTACAGAACAAAATGACATCATATAAAACTCCATAATAGTTGAATACAAGCATCCACATAGTCAATACATCCAGCCTCACTACATATCTCTCAGAGAATACAAAACAGCGGAAAATCCAGTACATATAATAAGAAGATAATATGCAACCCTCTAGCTCGTCTTCGATATCAGCATCTTGAGAAGAGATCAGCACCTGTCACCTGCTACCTAGTCTGCCCGTCCCAAAAATGGACGAACAGCCCAAGGCAATAAGAATTAAAAACATAAAGCCTTGAGTCAGACAACAGTCTTAGTGAGCAGTAAATTAACTAACAACATACCAAAAGAGCATAAAGGAAAAAGGAATAGGAATACAACCCTCCCACTCCAACCTCATTCTACAGTGATAGCCCCCAGACACACACTAAGCAAAAGCAAACATAGCAGAGCATACAATTTAAAATAAAGCTACTATCACTCGAGTCAAGGGCGATGTTTTCCAAGTACCAAGGCCTAAATCAGATAAGCACCCAGAAAATACCGCTCTTGAGTCCGAAATGACGTTACAACCAAACATCCATGACTCCGGCTATCACTGTTATCATTGCTTCGATATCACCGTTAATTGAATGACCGGCACATTCTTTCAGCCGTCCGTCAAGGGCTAATGGAAACCCTGGTTCTAGACATAACTCCCGCACGTCGTCGTAGCCCGTGCCTAGGACTATCGAATCTGCCCAGAGTACTCGACCATCAACAGTTGGCCGTTGGGACTATCGAATCTGCCCAAACGTACTCTTGCTTAGAGCATGCTAGAACCTTCAACAACGATGCTATCCAAGCCTCCTAGTCATCCTCCTCGACGACTATTCTCATATCCATTCATTATCTTCAACTCGAATCATATCACCGAGTTATCAACATGCTTGGAATGATCCCGTCTGGATTAGACCAAGTCTTCATCACATGATTGGCTCGCTTCATTACATCCTCGCAAAGCCTCATCTCATCATCACATCATCAAATCTATGCATAAGAGCTTCATCGTCCCGCTACATATGCCACGAGCAGCTTTCCCAATTCAAGAGCCTTTCCCTTAGCTTTTGAATCATCTTCGATCTAAATCTAATCATCAATCATCTAGTTCATAACAATCAATCAAATCAAACATCAATCCAAGCAATCAAGCATTCAAATATGATCTAAGTAGACAATTATAACAATAATGGCATTTTCGTAATTAAAGAGTTGAAAGTCCAATAAGCATGAAAACATGGATTATATCTCTACAAACTTGATGAATGAACTTGCATAGGTTAACATATGATAAAATGGATGTAACATCATCATGAACAATGGATCTATATGGATCTACACTTAGGATGAAGAAAATGCATGGAGATCACTATTTTAACACCAAATCGAGCCAACAATCCGATATACTCCTTTGGATCCGTGTGAGAGATAATCACCACTCACCAAATCACCTAAACAAACCCAAATCAATACGCTTCAGATCTGGACAGCAAAGGATGAAGCTTGATCTATCACGAATCTGCTTCAAACGATGAAATCTCTCTTGAAAAGATGAAGATCTTCACCTTTAGCTCTTGAATCTTCAACCTTGATCTTTGATTTGGATGGAAGGAAGCACTAGATTAGAGTGGAGAAAAGAAGTGAAGAAGTGTAGAAGTCGAGCTCTCAAAATGGCAGCACTTCGTCGCTTCAAAATCCGGATCCCAAAAATGAAGCCAACCCCCTCCTATTTATAGCAGAAATCCTTAACTCGGCTGCCTTCTTAAGTCGCTGCCGACTTAACACCATGCCGACCTACGACCTAAAGCTTTGCCGACCTAACGAAGTCTCAGACTCATCATACAGCCTCAAAACCCAAGTCCTAACGACCTACAACAATGCGCATCTGCGACTTAACACATAGGCGCGACTTAACTTAGGTCGTTGCCGACCTAAGTGCCTTGCCGACCTATGACATACGAAGGAATACAACTACGACTTAACTCGTAACTGGGTTACGACTTAACACAGGAGGCGACCTACCGACTCAATTACTCTGCCGACCTATCCTTAACTCGCTTATAAGTCGGTACTCCTATGGGTCGGTCATCCCACTAACTCGCTTACCCCGGTAAACCGCTAACTACAATAAGTCGGAGAAACTCTTAGGTCGTCTAAATCTTAGGTCGGTCCATCCTATGAGTCGTTAACTCGGTACAACCTTTAAGTCGCCCCAAACTGTCAACCGACCTAAACCACTCCCCTATCTACCTTAGGTCGTCACCGACCTACACCTTAGTCATTAACTCGCCCAGACTTGTTGCTTAACTCGTCCAAAACTCCTAAGTCGGCTACGACTTAGGACTTAAGCAAAATTCTGCCAAAACCTGAAATGACTTAACAGCAATACAACCAAAGGTCAATCATTTTAGAATGTTTTGATCCGTAAAATACGGGTCGTTACATATACCGACTTGAACAAAGCATGCCCAAAAGACTGTTATCCCCCTGCACGAATAGACCAGTTGGTTGATGCGACAAGTGGACAAGGATTCTTATCTTTCATGGATGCATATTCCAAATACAATCAGATTCAAATGTTTAAACTAGAAGAGGAGAACACAAGCTTCGTAACATATTAGGGAACATATTGCTAAGAAGTATTGCCATTCGACTTAAAGAATGTTGAAGCCACCTAACAAAGATTGGTAAATAGAATGTTTAAGGAATAGATCGGCCATAATATGAAAGTATACGTGGATGATTTGTTGGTCAAATCTTAGAAAGAAAGTAATCATCTAAGCAATCTTGAAGAAATTTTCGAAGTATCGCAAAAATATCAGATGACGCTCAACCCATAGAAATGTTCTTTTGGAATCCAATTTGGAAAATTTTTGGGGTAAATTGTTAATGCTCGAGGAATAGAGGCTAACCCTGATCAAATCCAAGCTATTGAAGATGTGGCATAACCCAAAATAAGCAAAGGTGTGATGAGATTAAATGGAAGAATGGCGGTATTGAATAGATTCATTTATAAGGCCACCAATAGATGCATCACGTTCTTCAATATGATTAAGAAGAAGAAAAACTTCGAATGGGGAGAAGATTGTCAAAAAGATTTTAAGTTGCTGAAGGATCATCCGGAGAGATCATTGATTTTATCCAGCCCCGTAGAAGGGGAAAACCTTTATCTCTATATGGTAGTTTCTGAACACATAGTTGGTTCTGTTCTAATAAGAGAAGAAAAGGGAACTCGACTTCTGGTATACTATACAAGCAGAAGGCTTAAAGATGCAAGAACCAAATAGCCGGTCATAGAAAAACTTGCATACTTTTTGATGCTCACGACATGGAAATTGAGAGCTTACTTTCAGGCATATCTAATTAAGGTCTTAACTAACTTTCAACTCAAGCAAGTCTTTATAAAACCTGAAGCTGTAGGAAGATTGGAAAAATAGGGAATAGAACTTAGCCAGTATGATAATGAATTTTTACCATGAATGGCAACTAAAGGACAAGCTTTAACCGATTTTGTTAATGAATGCACATGATTCATCAAAGAGCAATCAAAAAAGGAAAAAACAACTAAAACCTAAGTGGCAACTGTTCGTAGATGGAGCTTCAAATGAACAAGGGGCTGGAGCAAGATATGTGATTATTACCCCCCTATGGACACTATTTACACCATGCAATGAAATTGGAATTTCCAGCTACTAATATTGTGCAGAATATGAGTCAATGATAGCAAGACTCACCCTAGCCCTTCAGTTGAAGATTCCTAAAATTGAGATCTTCAGTGATTCACAATTAATGGTAAATCAGTTGAACCAAATATATCAAACAAAGGATGCCAAGTTGGTCTTATATGTCAAGAAGGTATTGGAAATGTTGACTTAATTTGAGGACTTCCCAATACACCAAGTGCCAAGTATGAAAGAACTCCCAAGCCGATTCTTTGGCTAAGTTGGCCAGCTCATGAGTAGTGCTAGAAACTCTAATTATATCAGTAGGTTATCAATTAAATCCTAGAATAGAGGAGAAAGGCCCCAAGCTAGAAAATTAAACTTTAGTATTAACCAAATCTCAAGCCATAACATACAAGAAACATGAAAATGAAAATGAAAATTTTCAAGAAAAATCTTGTGACACGGAAGTTGATGATCAATATGAGAATAATCAGATGATGTCTACCATCAAAATATAATGAAAGAGAAATTACCAGCGGGCAAAAAGGAGGCAAGAAGAATAAAATATCAAGCCCTAACCTATTATGGAAAATGGAATACTTTATAAGAAAGGATATTCACTCCCTTACTTAAGATGTGTTAATCCGAAAAAAAGGAGCAATATTGTTGAGAGAAGCCCATGAAGGATTTCGTAGGAACCATTCTATGGCATAAAGCTAGCTAAAAAAGTTACGAGACAAGGTTTTTATCGGCCTCAAATGACTAGCCATGCTATATATTATGCGAAGAAATGCGAAAAATGCCAAAGTTCTCTAAAATCCCACACTTTCCACTAAGTGAAATGACTTCCATCTCAAGTCCATGACATTTCAATGTATGGGGAATCAATTTAATAGGACCACTATCTATATCCAAGGAAGGAGCTAAATTTGCAGTGATAGCCATTGATAACTTTACCAAATGGGTAAAGGCGGAACCACTACCAAATATCACATAGGGAAAGTGCTTAAATTCGTAGTCAAGAATATTGTCACCAGGTTTGGAATCCCACATAGGATGACATCCGATAATGGGACTTAGTTTGAAAGCGAGGAATTTACACAATTCTGCAAAAGAAATGGGATCATCAAGAGCTTCTCATTAGTAGCACACCCCAAGGCTAATGGAGTCGTTGTAGTTGCCAATAAAACCATTAAGACCATCCTAAAGAAACGATTAGACAAAGCAAAAGGGAACTGGGTAGAAGAACTACTTCTTGTGTTATGGGCATACAGAACTTCTGCTGAAACTGCAATGGGACATATCCCATTCTCTTTAACATATGGATATGAATACATGCTTCCAATCGAGGTTGAAGTACCCTCCCATCGAAGGATTGCATATGCATTTAATCTAAATTAAGAATTGAAAAGAGAATCTTTTGACTTGATCAATGAATTAAGGACTGAAGCAGCCACACAGTAGTTGAATATCAAAGAAGAATATCAAAATATTAAAACTCCATAGTAAGAGAAAGATCATTTTACAAAAGAGGATTTAGTACTCTGAAAAGTTATGGCAAATACTAAGAATCCAGAGGATGGCCCACTCGGGCCTAACTAGGAAGGACCTTTTATCATTCATAAAGTAATCCCACCAGGGACTTATCGATTATGCCGATCTAATGGCAATGTAATAGCAAGAACATGGAACGTCGAGAATTTGAAACCATACTTCCCAACAGTGGAGGAATAAAGAAGTTGGAAAAGTATATCTACTGGCTCAATCATGGAAAGGAGTGAGAATCTCCAAAGATAAAGGAAAAGCCTAAATCGTTAACCATAAGCCTCTATTCTCGCCTGAAAATGACTAGTTTAAGGCACCTCCTATAGGGAGGTCGGAGTAAGCCTTTGATCCACCTAAAAACGCCCTGGCCAAAGCATTTGCAAGCCTTCAATCCTACCTATGTGGCCTGGCCAGAGTGCCTCCTAAAGGGAGGGTGGAGTAACCCTTTGGTCTCGCTTGAAATTGGCCTGGCCAAAGCATCGGACCAGCCTTTAGTACCGTCTATAAGGCTTGACTGAAGCACCTCCCAGAGGGAGGTCAGGTAAGTCTTTGGTCCTACTTGAGATAACTAATCAAATGGACTGGACAAATCAATCAAGATCCGTTACCTATGGTGGTAATCAGTGATCATCACCTAAGATAGTGCTAAACAAATCAATTAAGATCCATTACCTATGGTGGTAATCAGCGATCATCACCTAAGATGGTGCCAAACAAATCAATAAAGATCCATTACCTATTGAGACAATCAAAGATCCAATCAAAATCATCACCTAAGATGTTGACAAAAATCAATTGAGTCGGTCAAACTCTATCCAAAAGAATGGAATAACTCAGTCTTTGAAGGAAGATCAATAAAAAATGAGCCATTTGTGCTCCAAAGCAAAATCATGCAATTGTACTTCAAAGAAAAAGTAATCTGCGATTACCAAATAATTTCTCATCTTCTATTCATATTATTTCCAGATGGATTTTCTGGTCTTCTATTCATATGGATTTTCTGGTCTTCTATTCATATTATTGCCAGATGGATTTTCTGGCCTTCTGTTCGAATGGACTTTCTAGTCTTCTATTTAGATTATATAACTAATATGGTTTTCTAGTCTACTCTTATTCAAGATATGATTATTGCAAGTAGAATTTCTGGTCCTCCCTCCTATAATATCATCCGACAGCTTTCTGATTTTCTATTCAGGAAATTACAATCACCAAATGGTATTCTTGTTTTTCATTCATGAAATAATTACCGGTGGATAATTTTCTGGTCTGTACTTCGAAGAGATGTTATCACCACATATTTTTCAAGACTCTATTCGAGAAATTATTATGATTAATCAAGTCATTAAAATTTTGTCCGAGCAAAGTTATTACCGAACAAATTTTTAGATCTACCAATTCGTAGCTCCATCAAATCCAAGAGGGATTACCCAAAGATTTCAAATCTAAAGTCAGTAATGAAAATTATCACTTACTTCGTAATTTACAGGAAAACAGGGTTAGAAGGAACACCTTGCAAAGAACTGAAAAGCAAGAGAATTCTTGGTTTTACACTAAAGTGTGAAAAGCTTTTTCTATACAAGGAGGAAGGCAAAAGTTATCCACATATTTTTCAAAGGGGATAAAATGAAGATATGAGAGAATGATGGGATCAAGCATGTCGAAATTAAGCATGTCGACAATAAGGTTGTCGACATAAAGCATGTCATACCATTGAAGGCATCTCACACCAATACAAGAATAGTCAATGTCGAACCAATCACAAGCAATGCCACACTCTAAGGGATCTCGTACATCATCAATGCAACATGGAATGTCGCACCTCATCAATATGAGAATCAATACCGATGACTAGCAAGAAGGAAGATATCAAAAGCCTATAGCCATAATGATACCGCATGACATCCATGCCACACTTAATCAATGTCGCTTCTTATTGATGCCACATATCACCAACAAGTGATGTTATATATGGCCATACCTACACTATAATCAAGGTAGGGATTTGCTACTACCACCATTATTGATCCCGAATGTATGTGGCATGTCGACATAACCATGATCTCACATCAACAAGTAATGTCGAAAGTGTGGAGATAAGTCAATGCTGAAAGCATACAACACCGCCCCTCATCAACAAGGGTTAATAGACAATGTCACAGGTCATCAATGAAGCTAAGGATATCGACTGCCATCAATGCCACATACCACTTACAGAGTAGAATGAATGATGCTGAATCTCTCATATCACTAAACAAATGGAACTAATGCCCTATCTCATCAAGGCAGTGATGATACTAGAGAACTCTATGTCGAAAGCCATCAATGTTATAGTAACATGACATATCATTAATGCAGTGTTCCTTCAATGTAGCACTTTCTCCATGAAACTAGAAGAATCAATGTCGCTTCAGATTGATACCGCGTCTCTCCAATCCTGCTGTACTCTAATGGCATCCTATAAGTAATGTCATATCTCATCAATATCGCCTCCACATTAATACCGCTTTCTTCTGATTTTGCTCCACTTTGATGCTGCTCATCACCAATTCTGCCCCTTATCAGTACCGCCTCTGATTAATGTTGCCTCTCAGATAATGTCGTCTATTATCAATGCCATCCATTATCAATGCTTTTCATTATCAATGTTGTCTATTATCAATGTCGTCCATTATCAATGTTATCTATTGTCATTGCCATCTATTATCAATGCCGCACTTAATGATGTCATAGTTCACCAATATACAAAGCGATACCGTAGATTATCAAGACAAAGCAAAACATTGGACACCATAGAGATGAACCTTGATGCCGAAGTTCATCTAAATAAAACATAGCACCATGACCATTAAAATAGTTAATGTCGAAGGTCAAGCATGCTGCATGGACACGTGGCAGCCATGCCGCCCCTCTCAACCCCTATAAATACAGACCTAGAGGCAAGGAGGAAGGGTCGATCATTTCTTTTCTCTCTTTTCAAATTAGAATATTGTAATCATAAATCAAATGGGGGAAATCATCAATTGATTGTAAAACCTTGCAATTTTATTTGATCAATGACATGAACAATATCGAACATAGCCTATTTTGCCTATATGCCTTGATTGAGCAACTTTGACCACTATTGGACTTGGATATCCATATAATAAAGCTCTTTGGGCCCTACATTTCCACTTGACTTTAAAAAAGTGACATGAGCTTCGATCTAAACTAGTGTTTATATGCATAATCGCTATTTTGCTTATCATATGTGGACAATGGATCGTGAACCATGAGAATTGCTTACTTAGTCCATTAACAAACTTAATGGACTGTTACACATATTTGCTGCTTAACCTTCCCTTCCCTTGAACATATGACATAGGCTTTTGAGTAAATACATCAAAAGTCCATGGGAATCATATGACCATTTCCTAGTGGCATCATCTTGTGCTACACATGAATCATGGGCCAACTCTTAATTTCTCATCACCGTATGATTTCATCAACTAAGTTATGCTTAGTTACGATTTCACAAGTGTTACAAATTAATTTTTGGCTCGTCATATATGGCATCGTAGGTGTTACCAATTTTTGGGTTAACACAACTGTTGTTTCAAGAAATACCAACTTCGTAGCAATGGAATTTCTTTAAGAAGTCATTGGTATAAAATGAATTTTGATACGATCTAATGATAAAACTGATTATAAAGGATGAAACAAAATTGATCAAACCTAAATGAACACAATACATTAGAACATCTAATGAGTATTCTTGTACATTAAAGAGAGACTATGAGTTTCTTGTCAATGTCAAGAATAAATAATCTTTGGTTGTGTAATTAAACTATTAAGAGTATCAACTCTAAGATATGGTATGATATGCAAATTTGAAACAGATACCAAGTACATTATCAAAATATGATTTTGATAGTTATATCCATAGGGATATGATCCATTGGCAGCAAATGTGTCTTTAAGAGAAAGACAAATGTGGTTGGAATATAGTGTGCCACATTGATAAGAATAATACCGTGAATTTCAATTATTGAAATTAACGTAACAGATTCACCATTCAATGTGCTCAAGTTGGTTTGGATTTTACTCACAACATTTCACCTAGTATGACATTATATTTTGGTACCTATGAGTTGAAACAGAAAATTTTAAACAATGATTTAGAGCAAACTGTTTACATATAACAACCAAAGTGTCTCGAAGTCAGTGGGAGCGATATTGAGTTTGTGGGTTTTCGGATATGATCCAAGAAATGATAGAAAGTATCATATTATAAGCACTGGAAATATATAAATATTTTGAAAGAAATATCGATACTTTGATTATTAGTCAAAATGCAGAGGAAGCGTTTGTTTATTAGAAAGAACATTAAAAGGTACATAGATATTTCTAAACCATAAGTAAACAACACATTGTTGATTGTTAACGATGTACTTGTGTTAAAATCAGCTTTAGCTATTTTAATTCTTGATGTTGAATTTGTAAATGATGTCTTTTTTCCAATATATATAAAAGATATTAGGAATGTCCCAAACGATGTGCAAGGACACCTTATTAAAATGTTTAATGCGGAACATGTAAGATGGATTCCTTATGCATTGGCAATAGGAATTATCATACATGTTATGTTGTTTACGATATTGTGATTTGCTTATGTATTTGATACATGAAGCAAATATCAAATCCAAATTGATTGGTTGTTTGAGGTGTTCTCATGTATTTATGAAATACTAAAAAATTATTTATAGAAACAACAAACTCTTTATGAAGGAGTATTCAGACTCAAAATTTCATAAGCAATATTAGTATAATATGTCAATAATAAATTCAAGTTAAAAATCTTTAAGTTGGAAATGTTCCAAAAGAAAGACTGTGGCTGATTTAATGAAAAAGGCTAAGTACATCACCTTAAATAGCACCGCAATAATAAAAAATGTATATAAATATAAATGCATAAATTTATAACTGAGCTGTGGATGATTCCAAATATTGAGAATCTCATAACATTGTTATATGATAAAATGTTACGAGATAATTCATAATATAACTTAGAGCTCACTGGAAGTCGAGAGACATGCTCTGAATTGTTCCACATGATAAAGGTAGTTTATCAGTGTGGGAGAGAGTTGATTGATAGGGTAGATAATTGAAACATAGTAGCATACCTATTCACTGAGGGACTGATCCAATTGGTTTTATGGAAACTGATTGGAGAAGTTGGAATAAGATTCTATAATTGACCCCATGTGCAAGTACGAGATTGGTAGAGTTGGGGTTATGCCCTAGGGGAAATTATGTAATTTGTTACATATATCTAACTCAATAACTAATCTTGTTTGAAATAAAAGGTGTTTTCTTTTTTTATATACTTGACATAACGTGTTATATTAATTAATTAATTTAATTAAAGGTATATTTAATAGAAAATCCATAAATGATATGTTTTGTGATAGTAGTTACAAAGTGTTGTAACCGTGAGTAATTTATTACAATGAGAATAAATATACCATTTTAAATATTCCTAGTCAAGATGTATCAAAATTGGATATTAATACATCGGTTGAGACTAGAGTATGTGATGCTCTTCAAATGTTGGACAGTGTATTGCTCATGGCTACTGGGGGCAACAAGGGGTTACATACTGATAATTATTAGATAACTATGGAATGACTCACACGATAGTTTTCTGTTGGTTAATATAACTAAGGTCAAATAGAAAATATTGATGTGACAAAATTACACAATTCTCTTGACTTGAGAATACTATCGATGTTCAATGTGGAAGTTTCATTTTGATTATAGTTAAATCGTAGCACGATGTCCATCGAACGACTCTAGTTAGGTCGAGTAGAATCTTTGGAATTGAAACACTGTTTAAGAAAGGATTCGTCTCCTCGGTTATACGAGGTTAGTGTCACGGTCAACTGAAGTCAACTCAGAGTCAAAGTCTCTAGCCAGAGCATTTCGGTTAATAATAATTATTATTATTGAATCAATCACTTTGTGTTTGGACTATAGAGTCAAATATGGACGATATTGGAGTTTTGACCATTGCCAAATTCCATAAGTCCAAAGTGATATAGTTTTGACAAAGATAATTGGTGTAAATAATAGTCACAATCTGGCAATGCTTAACAAAGTTAAATTGGATTTTACTGAAACCAAGTAAGCGTTAAATTTATCCAAAATGTCACACAACCTGCCAAGTAACGTGTGAATGTTAATATTCACCAAAGAGTTGCACAATCAAATCGTTGGATACTCCTTGACCACATGATTTAACTAGTTTATAATTGTTGTAAATTAATTAAATTAATTAATATTTATGAAATATTAGCTATAAAGTTTTATTTTTATTTGATGAACAAATATTATTAAATGTATTTATAATAGTTATAAACCTATTAATCGAAGTACGATATCGATACGCTTTTCAATTGAAACTAAATGCAAAATATTTTGTTCGGGCTTTAAATGGGTTTGAAGCCCATATAGGGGGCTAGTTAGTTCAAACATGATAAGGCTGTGAAGGGTGTGACCATATGATGGAAATAAAGGGATTTGATTTGGATGGATAAGATAAAGAGAATTGGTAAGAGATAGAGGATGATCTAGATCCTAACTTGTCTCTAATCACTCCTCTATATAAGCATCTCAACCCACACCTATGGGAGAACATTTTAAAGCCTCCAAACCCCTCATTTCTAGTTGAACATATCATCCCCTTTCCTCCATTCTTACAAGCGCAAATCAAATAAAATTACACACTGTTCGATGGCCGGTGGTCAACTATTCAGGAGATAGCATGTTCAGAATTAGAATTTGATTTAGGAGTTCATTTCAACGCTTCTAGGCGTGAGTTTTTGGCATTGGTATAAGATAATGATCTGATTTACAATTATACTATATTGAATTATTATTTATATATCATATTCTATTATATTAGTTAGGTGATGATTTTATTATATCAATATATTATCACAATCAGATTGGTTGTATGTTTATATTCTTATATATTTATTATCAAGTTTTTTATCATACAACTACCTATAATATGCACCGTTCAAAGTAAAAAAAAATTAATTATTTAATCAATTTAATATACATTATTTAAATATATATATATAAGCTTTATAATTTAAATTCTATATTCTATTATATATAAAATATGGTTTTATAATTTTATATGAAAAGTTTCACATATTAAGTATTTTTAGTAAAAATAAAATTATTATTCTTATGTGTGTGTGTGTATATACATTATTAAATATTATTTAAACCAATTAATTATGTAAATTGATTATATCTAAATACATATGTATTATAAAACATGTTTAATATTTATAAAATTAAATTAACACCTCATTTGTTTTCGGTACAAAAACAAAAAACCAATAGTTTTATAATTTAAAAATTAGCCGAAAATTAAAATTGATTTTAAAATTGTTTTTAAATTATAAAATTATATACTAAATATTCAAACAATAAAATATCACTTAGATTTTTTTACTAAATATTTAAAATTCAAAATTATGTTTTAAAATATAATTTTCATTTATTTTTACTTATTATTCGTACATATATTTATTTTAAATATATGTATATTTTAAATTTAAAAAAATTCTTCTTTTCCGTGCATATTATTAGGTGCATATACATATATATTTAATATATATCTTATATACTTTTAAAAATATTAACATATTTACTATTATATTATCTATATATATATGAATATATATAACATGTATACGTTTTTTAAATATATAAAAAATGTACTGCTTTTGGTTTAATAAAAAATTAATACAATATAAACATGCTTATATAATTATATATATATATATATATATATATATATATGTATGTATGTATTTTTAATGTTAAAATTCTAGTGTGTCTATATATATTCATAAAATTATTTAAAATAAAATATAGTGTATATATATATATTTGTAATATTTTGTATATATAAATTAAAGCATATTAGCATGCATTTAGACAATATATTTGTACGCCAGATGAATTAACATGTCCGTTGTAGTATAAATCACAACACTTATACATGGATATGTTATACCTTGTACGGATTGCTATGCTACACATGCACGCACACACACACACACACATATATATATATATATACGAGTACTTTGGCACGTGCGATGCACGTGCGTAGGAGGAATTGGTGTTAAAAAATACCATTTGTAAGGTTTTTTAATTTTGCAAAATAACTTTGATGTGTATGTTGCATTTTTTTTATGCGTGTACATGCGCAAATCAATCGTTTATTAAAATGTGAATGAGACTAAGTTATTTTAGAAAATAATCAAACAGTTAAAGAAAGTAATCAACTATTACATGAATATCTAGAGAAATGTAACAAATGTTAAAATTAGCGTTTTCAGTACTTTGGAACTTAGAAAACTTGCATCAGCTCTCTTTTAAGAAGTATTAAACCACAATATCAATATATAGAGAATTTTTTCGGTCCACCAAAATGATCGCACTTCTCATGACACTCCCTTATAAATCCTTAGTACTTGCTAAGTATAAAACTACTTGATGCTAATGTATAAATTTTGAGTTTTCCTTTATATAAATATCGTAATATAATTTGTAAGACTTAAATTGATGTAATAATTTTTCTCTATGCTTTTTCAAGGTTGATGTCAATGGCAGTAGCTTGTAACTAATCTGTAAGAACTAAAATCCAGTTGTAGTAATTGTTTTCTCTTCTCCTTGTCGCGGGCTTGAGATCAGCATCAGCAGTATGTAGATGATGGAGGTAAAAACTTTGTATAAGGGATTTTGTTAGGTAAATCACAATTTTATTTTAGTAATAAAATTGGAAAAAAATTCATACGTGTGTAATAAAATTAACTCAATGATGTAATTTCTGCACCACTACATAAAAGTACGAAAAAAATAAAATGGAGAAAACGGTGTTAACTACAATCTTTACCCATTTATAGTTATATAAATAATCCCTTACGTAATTAGGGTCTAAGAAATTCGTGTTTCGCACACAGGCAGTTGATAGTTTATTAATGTCTACGTTTATAAAGGGTTAAGGGTGGGCACGGTCGGTTAACCAAACCGGTTGATTAATTAATTGATTTAACCGATCAAAATTTACGGTTCGGTTAACCATACCGAAAATAAATCTAACCGGTTCATACCAACTGAACCGTCCAAATTTAGCCCTGGTTAGCCACTCAGCTTTAATCAGTTAACCGCTAAATAGAATTTGACAAATACAGTTGTATCCAAATACTAAGGAGTCTTGGCTCAAAGTTGACAATTACAGAGTGACCTTTGCCAGCTAAACACAAATTTTAGGCATGATGTTGCATTTCATTTCCATCATTAGCCGTAACTTCTAATCAATGCAGCTAGAAATTATTTAGTAGGGATAATGGACATACAATCAACAAAATTATGACAAAAAATTTATGAAAACATTCTATATGAAGCACGTCTCTATTGAATAATATCAACTCTATTTATATGTTCAAATGGATATTGTTTAGTACTTCTAAAGCCAACTGTAATACATGTAAATTCAAAACACCAAGCGCATGGATGTACATAAATAGAAAGAAAAATATTTTTTTCCTAATACATTCATTTTTGTATTTCACTATGGATATTGAAATAATGAGTAATGGATCCTGTACATTCATATTTCATGTTGATCCGTCGGTGCATGTGCCAAGTTTTTGAATTTTCCTTGAGTGCCATACAAAAATAAAGATGAGGCAAAGTTCAGCTTGTTCAAATATATTATGCATAAAAATAAAGATTTATTATGCTCACTTCGCTAAGGAGAAAAGAGAGGAGAATTAGATTTTAATCTTTGAAAACAATGATATGATGTTCTGTCATTGAAATTTTCATTGGCTCGAGTAAATAATGTGATTCAAAATATGTGATATTGGTTATGATTTTGGGCACCAATATAAGCTAAAATATGTGAGTTGAAAATTTGTATTGTGTCCATAAAATAATGTGTCTACAGGAATCAAAATTTCATACCTATAGGCTATATTCAATTTGAAGAGATGGGCGCTGAAGGTATAACATGTATACAGAAAAGGAGGTGAATTTGGGCTTGTCTTTTTCCGCACTTGATATATGATATAGCAGTTGGTACTGAAAACTAATACTACAAACATACATTAAAGAGAAACATAGCAAGGCAGATAGTAAAGTGCATTCTGTAGATATGAAATGGTAATAATATCACAATGTCTCAGTCATGCACATTGATCTTTCTTCCATGTATCCCATTATCTTCAGTCATACACATCCAACAATCATAGCATGTGACCCACTGTTAATTCTAAAGCAGCCTGGCTTCAAAATTTCTTAAGTTGAAAAGCATATGCCTAATTGTGAAGCCGTTTCCTTTTTTACTCAAATAAAAAGAAGAAATATATCCAAATAACTCAATGAATGCTTAATATGGTTGAAATATATAACGATATCTGAATATAAATTGTAGAAGTTGAAGCTTCAAAATTGTACGGTGATTTTTCATAGGCCTTTCGGTTATACTACCTTTTCTCTTAACATGTATTCCTATTCTCTGCAACCTATACTCAGTACAACTTGCCTCAGTTTTAGAGATGCCTGCAGTTTCAATTGAAGTTCTCATATGCAACTCCAATTTCAACAGAACACTCCAGCAGTTCAGTCCACGCAAGTCTTGCCAAATATGTGGCAGTTTTGTACATTCTGGCACCTCCGCCTTCGCAAGTCAGTTGTCAAACGCAAGTCATCACAGTATATGCAAGCCTATTCAGTCTATATTATGAGGGATTGGTACCTAAGTTGCTTGCAAGCTACCAATGTTCCATCAAATATCTTTTTATTCAGTTGCCTCAGCATCAACTCCCCTGCTTTTCCTCCATTCAGTGTGAAGACATTTCTATCGAAATACACACTTCCTAACTTCATATCAGAGCATCAATTTCTCTATTATCACTCTGTTCCAGCCCATCTAGCAAACTACTCCATGTCTTAGAGCAGTGACAATAGCTTCTCATCATCAGCAACTTGGGGATTTGTTTACATCCATCGCACCGTGCAGTGATACTTGCTTTAGTGCGGTGATACATGTCTTTGCTGCAGCAATAGTAGTTATCCTCATTTCAACAATAGTAGCTTCTCATGTAATTAGTTATGACCATATATTTGCCTCACTTTAAGTCTTTTAGTAACATTTATGCACTACAATCATGCACATCTTAAATCATCACTTCATGCCATGCAATTCAGTCAACTTATGCCTTTGAATATTACATTTTTCAATGTTTGCATTAACCAATCAGCTCAACTATATACCCCTTTGACAAAGCATTTCAAATATGATTTTAGTTAGCACTCTATTACACCTTCTCTACCAGGCCTCATCATTTCATCTAACTAAATGCTTAATAAAGGGACTTTCAATGGTTTCCATTTGTATATGTACATAAAGAAAAATGATGGAAAATACTCATTGGATTGAACATGTGTTTGTCTAACTACAAAATAGAAGAAAAAGGCAAAGGTTACTTTAAGAAATACTTATTGAATTAAAGAGTGCTTTAACTGTTTACTAATGTATTTACTTAGTTTACTTCATACATCTTTACAAAATGCAATGTTTACAACCACCCGGATTATAAAACTAAAATAATTGGGTATACTTTTAAGATCTGTGCAGTAAATAGTGCACTATTAATGACACTGCAATAGTTAAATGATTCAACTCACCAAAAAATTTAAACAAAGCAATTTTCTAATCTGAACCCTTATTATGCAGGATAAAGTAATTAAACAACTACCTAGATCAAAAATTGCATTTTATCGTTAAATTTAATAAGTATAAAATTTTAAGACCATAGTGATTCCAACAAAAAAAGTTAAATGAAACATTTGACGACAATTTAGACAGTAGAATATGAATATATGTGATGAACAAATGAGGCAAAAAGAGTGAAATTTGTAAAAGCACCTATTTTGTAATATAAAAATAATGAATGATTGACTTTGAGGAAAATTTATTAACTTAGAAGAAAATTAACAAACAATATATATTGAATAATTTGCAGGTGAAATTAAAAGTGAATTGGATGAAAGGATGAGCCTATAATTATATTCAGAGTTTTGGGTATATAAACTGGAGCCTTGTAGTGGATCATTAAATATTTACGGTTGCTGATGAATAAAATATATGGGATTAAAAAATGGTTTAGTGGGAAACAAATGCCATTTTGATTTGTGCTTTCATGTTTGCAATTATATGTGTATACTCCTTGATTTTCCTACAATAAATAACTCAATTTGTAGTGAGCACTAACAACAATTTATTCAATAGAATATTATTTTGGAGATAACATAAGTTGGAACATACCATTTTGCTTCCTTTTTCATCATTATACCATTAATGTTCAAATTGATGTGGAGGTTTTCTCAATTAGATACTTATATTATAGAGAAACTCCCAGATCTTGCATCTCTACAGTTGCCTCTTCACTCACTTCAAAAGGCCTCCTCCCACCCAAACAGATTGATTCTTCAGTAAAGCACAACCTATAAATTGCAATTGCAAAACACTTCTTTGGTCACTTAACAGACTGGTGTAACATTAGGCACAACATATAATAATGAGCCTATATGTATAGTGACGCAGACAATACTTCTGCATTATTATGGTAACTGTTGTTAGCACAAAATATTGCTTAAATTGGAGATAGAGGGGTTTGTACCCTAATATATAATTTAATGCATTATAAGTTGATGGCACAGTAATCCCACCTTAGACTAAACTAACTTTTCCAAATTATCTTTAGTTTAAATTGAATTTTAGAGCGAGTGTAAGAATATATTGATAAACTTTGGTCGTATAATCTATTAAGGCGACACATGAATGCATATCCTTATGTAATAATACATACTCAATATTTATAAAGCAACTCTGCAACTTTTATTCTTACATTTTTATAGAAAATTCAAATAAAGAAACAACCATAGGATTAAAATTATTTATGAAGCATATGTTCCTCCAAATGAGTGAATCGATGGCTAAATTGTGAAAACTAATTTAAAAATCTATAAACGCTAACTTAGAAGAAAAAATCAAAAGTTGATATGATTCTATTTATGTAAATTTCCATAATAAAAGTTATATAAAATTTAACTAATTAAATTACTAAATTTACATATATAAATTCTTTATTTAAACTTGAACGCTGTAAACTCACTTTAACTATTAAAAATGCATCAGTATACCCAACATAGAATAAATAATGAACAATCATATGCTTATCAAAAATGACAACAACTTTCCAATTGTTAATGTTGTACTATACCATGAATTTCAGGATTTTTTATATATGTATGAACAAAAAATAAAAACTAATCTAATTCAAGTATACAACAAAAACAGCTTGATTTGTTTGCCAAAGGTTTACCGCCTAACTAATCATTGCATCTTTGTTAGGTCCTTTCTTATCTTATTTTGCAAATAGAAGCAACTGTACTCTTCCATTCAAATGCATCCTACTCACTTCGTTGTGTAATTTTAATGCAATTTCTTGCATGCTGCATAGTCAAATAACTGAATTAAATTTTAAACCATAAAACTAATTAGATGAAGAAACATGAAAAACTGCAGAGTTTGTTTATTCAACTTTCAACAAACTGCAATGAATGCTTGCGTCTGCTATATTTCTAGACGTGTTAATGATTTAAAATATATGGCTTTATTGAAACTATGTAATTCCAACTTTTTCAGTAATTCTGTGTGTTAAAAAGTTTCAATTGAATATTTTTTGTCTAAAAAGCGTATGGACAAACCAACCAATTTGTTTTGGTTTATCCCACCAGAAACAAAGATTTACCTACGCATTAATATTACTATATGTGGAATAACTCATATTTGTGTCAGGTGGATGGTATAGCATATGCAAAACAATGCAGTTCTAAGTAAATAATATTCTTCGATATAGCCTTGGGGTGATTATACCAAAAGTTTAAAATGCAATACGTTTGTTAATAGACTATATTGTTTATATTTTAGGTTAATAAATGATTTCAGATATCAAAATGGTAACTGCATTGAACTTCTTTATCCTCAAAACTATTGGATTCCCTACCACTACTTACAGTGATAAATTAGTCATCGTTTACACTTAAAAAGGTAAAAAAAAGGTATATTAATGTACTGTAGTACTCTAAGGACTCACCTCACCGTTAGAGATAACTCCAGCATTGTAAACAACAATAAATCGGGCCTAAACACCCCCCCTCAGTTCATCTCCACATTTGGCCCAGGCTTTCGATCCTCATTGAACAACGCAAAAGTATACATCTCAAACTTTTTATCAGGCATTAATGGAGTCCCCTTCCCTTTACTATACTTCTCAACCAACCCACCATTGTAAGCAGCAGCGGTCTGTTCATCAGCTCCAACCTGACCCGGTTCGCCAGCAGTCGGCCAACCGGTTTCGCCCACAACGATTTCCACATCACCAAATCTCAGCATCTTCATTGTAGTGTGAACTGAATCCATCTGGGTTAATATAAAAAACAATAAGAAAATGCAAAAAATAATTTATCTTAAGACATCAAGTTGATCGCTCAGATTCATTTGATTTGTTCTCTTAGTTGTAAGCTTCTCTTAATTCTAACCTTTACTTGAATTATTCAAAAAAACATGGAACTTCAAATGTTGGATCTCATTGTAGTAGCCTATCAAATTCAGCTAATGGTCCCAAGGAGTCTTGCTTTGTTGAAGATTCAATGTTTAAGCCAGATTCTACTCTTGCTACCAATAACACAATTTCATGCTTAAGCTCCTTTCTCCTACCTGCATATAAACAGTTGTCCAAACTGTGTGTATGTATGTAATGTATAAAATAAAAACAAAAGATAAAAAATTAAATAAATAACTCAATAATGCATGCACATATAAATGTCTAATCATGCATGCATATCACCGGTTATTTCTTCTAAAGAATGAACAGTTGAAGCCATGATGTTCTTAAGTATAATCATCACTACTTTTATCACATGAAATATGTTATTCGTATCAAACTTTACTATCAGAAAGGTGACTAAAATGAATTAAACATGAAACTAAAATAAAAAAACCATTATTATCGTTGTTGTTATTCTCTTATTTTAAGAGAACAGTGCATTTTTTCCGTTAAATAGATCAGGAAGAAATATTCCAAAGCTATAGACATTATATTTGAAAGTAAGCTTACAGTTGTTTGCATTTCTTCAAGTAGAATAGCCATGTGTTATCCATTACATTTGTCGTCTGCATCTTCTTCTTATAAAGGATCGTTGGGGACACAAAGCAGAACCCAACTTTGATGTGATCCTTGCAAATTAAAATTATGATATTTTCAACTAATAAATTAGAGATTGTATAAGAGTCAGTTCAAACTTATAAAAGTAGAAAACATGTTTTATACCATTAAGCGGGGCGGTTTCTTTCTGAAGAAAAGAAGAGAGTAGAGGATTGGAAAGAGTAGTGGATGCTTGGAAGAATGGGAGGATATAATGGATCTCGTAACTGCAGAAACACGTCCTATTGGAAAGACGGGAATATGAAATGACTTCCAGCATGAGAAGAAATGGAATGAGAACTGAAAATATATTTCAAAGTAGCAATCTATGTTACAACTTGAATAATTTTCAAAAAAATAAGGATCTTCATTGTACATTTCAATTTTCAAATCAACTACCAAACATAACCAAATAGTCGATACCCTTTAGGATATATGAAACTAACATAAATCCAAGCTTCTGTATCTTTCTTTTATAATAAATAAAAGAAATTAAATAAGAAGAAAAAAAATCCTAATTTCAAATCTTGAATATTGTTCTTGCAATATTTGTTGCAGGAAACATTTCAATATTAAAAAAAATTAACCAAATGAAAAGATTACCATAGAATATGTGATTTGTTTGTGAGAAGAGCATGGCTTATCAACCCGATTTCATTGAATCCCAGAAGGAGAGAAGAACCTAACTCGAACCCTAGCCCAGCCGCTTCTCAAAGTATTGAATACGATCATTTATTAACCATGAGCTTTAGTTAAAGACCTAAAATTTTCCTTTTCCGTTTCTTCTTTCAATTATTAATGATTTTTTCCTCTTTTTTTCTCATTTTTGAGCTTTGTAATGTGACGTGAGGAAGTGGGGCTAAGAAATGAACGGGAGGAAGAAACGGGTTGGAATACGAATTTGAAAACGTGGTGCTGAAGAAAATGTCAAATATACCCATATTCTCATTGCATGTTTTTTCAGAACAAAGGGCAGTTTTGGTAAACCGAAAAAGGCTTCACTTTGACCCATTGACTAAAGTATTTGCTTTATATATAAGGTATATATGTGTGTGTGTATGATACACACGCGCATATATAATATAATATTAATAACATAATATAAAACTATATTATAAATTTAAATAAAATAATGATTTTATTTAAAAGAATTTAGAAATGTTCCAAATAAATTAGACTTCATAGGCCCAATAAAGATACAAATGGTTATAAAAAAAATTAAAATTCACCCATTATTTTTGCTACGGCCTGGTCCAGTTCTAACAATTCATAGGTCAAGACCCAGCCTGCTAGCTCACTACTCTAATGGGGGACGGGGGGCGGTTCAGTAATATCAACTCACGAAGTTTTTAGATGGTCTGGTCAGTGTTCAATGTCGAACGATCACCATTGATTTCAAACGACAATCGTTTGACGCCGTGTATGGTGAAAATTCACTAGAGTAACGATGACATTTAGGTCAAGCTACATTAAAATGAATAAGCAAAAAAAAGAAAAAAAGAAACTTGAAAACCCAATGACAATGTAGAAGTCAACATAACAGTGAAGCCAAAAAGCATAGCAAGATGAGGTTGAAAGATACTCACTGATTAAAATCGAAGATTACAGTTATTGCGAAGACGAAGAAGTAGAAAGTTCTTTTCTTTTTCTTAATGGCAGAGTATAAGGGTTCAATAAGAATAAGAGAAATAGAAGGGAAATATTTATAGGCAACAATGAACGATTTGAAGTGCTGGATTAGCCACGTAGGAAGCAATCTGAGTTGTCTAGGTTTCAACAATAACTATGTCAAATCACACATTGTGAAAGTAAACCGTCTCTATGTTGTCTTGGGAAATAAACCACCATCACCAGTAGCACAAGGGCACATGTAGCAACATTAAACGCATAATTGATAAGTCTGCACCTGCTCGTAGGCACGAACTTGGGAGGCAAAATGTTGCTTGATTTTCTTACATGAATGGAGTGGGACGATCCGCATAGCCCAATTGGCCTGCATGATTCAAATAGCCAACGTCTCGGCCCACGCCTTGGCCAGCATGCTTTCGAAAGCTGGCGCACCATGACTTGCCCATTTCATATGCCCCCTCCTTGGCCATGAACAACTAGGTTCACCAATCAAGCGGCCCGCCCGACCGGTGCGTTCGCTACTCAAACAAAGCCCATATGGTCGTCAACGAGCAATAACCACAGACAGCAGCTCGACATGCGAAATACCTATCAATAGTCGAGCAACCCGACCATTGACCCACTCCTCAGCAAGGTCCCCATCTCGCCTCTAGAACTAACCGCCCACACTGTATGGAGCTCCCCCGGCTTGGCGCAACAGGCTTTGGCTACAAGCGCCTAGCTGCCCTTACAAAAAGAAGTTTCACATGCACTATTCCTCTAAAAAGACTGGCACATACGCAACTTTTCATTTGACAAAAGCGCGACTGTGCAGTAACCATTCCATGCCCTTTGCTGCCACACTGGAAAAGCGCCATTGCACAACCACTCTTTGATCCCATGCAACATGTCATTGATTGGGTCTTGTCAAAGTATGGACCGCTAGTTGGCATCTTCTAAACCACATGGTCCAATTGGCATCCTAGCTGGCGCACATCATCTAAGCCCCTCAAGGCATGGAGCGATTTCTGGACCTTGGCAGTGCAATTTTGGCCAATCAACGAAGATTCCAACAGTTATAAATACCTCAAGACATGCATTGTCACAAAGATTGAACAACACAAGCTCCCAAGAATTTGATCTCTTATTATTATCTTTTTAATTCAAGCTATTATAAAAGAAATAAAGTAATAAAAAGTTCATAGTTGTAACGACCCGGTATTTTGGACCATTCGCATCCATTATAAGTGTATAGGTAGACACTCATGTCGGAATTGAATTGCTCAAAATACCGCGTTGTTAATTTAAATTTGGCAAAACTGAACATATACAGTAAATAAATAATCACAGATCACAGACACAGAGTAATAAATGCAGTGGAAATAAAAGAGATAGTAGTTCATGAAGCTACTACATGAATATATAAGATACATCAGAGTTTACAACAGAAGGGTAATACGATACATCAGAGTTAAACCAGATACAACAGAAGAGTAATACGATACATCAGATACAAATCAGAATACATCACTGGGATCATCGAATACTGAAGCAGAATAGATGGCTGGATCTTCAAGCAAAGCTCCAACTTCAAAGGTGAGTCTCGAATACTGGTACACTCAGTCTGACCCGAGCGTAAAGCAAAAACACAAGACACTCGAGTCAGGATTAACATTCTTATATTAATAAATCCAACTCAAGTGAAATAGCAATTGAAATACAAGTAACTCAAAGGATGTTTGGAATAACCATCCTTTAAAGATCCGTTAAACTATCTACTAGGTAGTAATGTACGCTAAGTAGATAATGTCTATCAGTAATATAAGGTATCAAAATAGTGTTAAGGCGTTACCATTATCCCCCTTAACACATTTTATATAAGCGTTATAGTCTATACAGCACTGTAAACTCCACCGTAAACTAGTGGGCTATCAGGGAGTACTCCATAGGTATAACACAAAACAGATTCGTAGTGGTCGCGTATAAAGGGATACAAGTATGACAAGGCACATGAGGCAATACCCAAGGTAGTGATACTACCGTTTGCCTGATCCGGACTGGTGAGAACGCATCGCCGCAGCGATCACAACACCGTGAAACAACACTCCCAAAATCAAGGGTGCACCAATCGACAACAAGTAATGAGTAGTTCGAAGAAGTGTGTTCACTTGAGGTAGCTGACCTCCATTGGCCCGGCACGGCTCCTGTTTTAGTCATTTCCAATTTGACACAAGTGTCAAGGCTATCCATCATCGTTCTCTTTCTTCAATCATCACGTACATCATTCCAACCACTTCATTCTGGATCACACTCCGCGTGTAGTTATTAAAGTGGTTTTCGGTTTAGATAGTGAGTATGTCCATAACCGATTTCGGTCTCTTTAATAACTTTCGTAATTATTACACCGATTGGTCGTTTATATATTTCAAAAACCAAATCAATTACAATTTCAATTAGAATTTGTAAACCAACATTTCATTTCTCTTTCTAAATCAATTTCCACAATTTACGTTTCAAAACTTCCAAATCAAAATTTCAAAATCTTATAATTCAATTTTAATTTCTATTAAAAATAATTCAAATATTGATTCAAGTTCGTATATAAGTTTCATTCCGAAATCATTTAAATCAATTTAATTTAACATTCAAATCAATCTAAATTCACTTATCGATTTCATTCAATATTCGCTAAGTTAATTTATCATTCAAAACAATTTCTATTTAATTTCCAATTCAATGAATCAATTACTTAAGTTCAACTTCATTATAACAAAACTTCAAATTGAATTAATTAGATTTGTCAAATCAATTCTTTAAATTACCAGTCTTACATTAATTTCAATAAATCACATTCTATTTCTTGTTAAAGAAATTCGATTTCACTTATTCATTTATTTAGTTACAAATTTCAAACTTAATTATTTCATAACTCAACTTTACTTATTAAAGAAGTTCAATTTTACTTATTACGAAGTTCAATTTCATATATCAAGAATTCAATTTCATTTAATTATTAAATAATTCAATCTTATTTTATTATTAAATAATTTCAAAAATTTAATTATTAAATAATTTCAAACTTAGTAATTAAATTTTAAACAACATTCTTTCATCAACTGCTATGTTAATATTTTGTTTCAGATTATTACATATTAACATTTCCTTTCATTTAAAATTCAAATTCCAACTTTGTTTCAAAACCATATTATTTATTGAAATAAAATCTTCATTTTATTTCTAAATCAAATTATTGACCAATCGGGTTTTATTTAATTCTCTATCCTAGGTCAAAGTTTTTAATTTGGGTATTTATCATTTCAACCCGATTCCAATTCAACTCAAAATCAAAGCATAGCAAAGGGAACTTGCAGTGTGATAACTGGGATGGTGTCAAAGTAAATAACAAGCAATAACAACAATCAATAACAATCCAATAATCAATTCAAATAATCCCGAAATAACCGTATTAATTCACATTGTTATTTGTACGAATTAATATAATTATTTCTAGAATCTACACTATCATTTCATGTAGATTAAAGGTTATTACATTACGGTTTTTCACTTGTCATTTATTACAATTTCATCCATCATCAATTTAAACAACCTACATTCAACGGTTCAAGGTGTAATTAACCAAATCCTACGTGTCAATTAATTTAACATTAAAGGGGTCATATTATACGAATTTTTAACTAATCAAATTCAATATATAGATCCAATTTAAATCGTTAACTATCATATATCAATTCAATTGCATATTATTTATCACTTTAACATTAACAATTTAACGTCCAATATAAACATCAACAATCAATCATTTATCAACTAAACTGGATTATCATTGTATAAATAGCAGATAATGGTGTCAGATGTCACAGGTGAACTGATTCAGGTAATAACAGATATATAACAGTGTAAATAACTAACAGTTGCATATTTCAATTGTCGTTTCAATTGAAATCAGATTTAATAAATAAAAGAACATTAATCGTGAGTGATTGCTCACCTTTCGAGGCTAGAGAGATGGAGAACAGAGCACGCTATGAATTCCAAAACAAAATGAGATGGGTACGAATTCGACGAAGAAAGCAGGCACGATGAACAAAAGCTGATCAATAGGAATCGATGAGAACCAAAATATATCTCATATATTTAATTTTTTTCAAAAAGATCAACATTCAACTTAAGCACAAATCAATATACATATATTTTAAACCAATATAAAAACAAAATCTTATATATATATATATATATATATATATATATATATATATATTAAAATCATTGTTTAATCAAAACATATATCAAAATAAAAATCTTAATATATATATATATATTTTAAACATGCAGTCGTCAACATAATATTTTCATATACCCAAGATCACTTTATTAAGTTAAACATATATTTAAAATATATACATATTTCTTTATACTTCAATAACATACTGTACGTATTATATACAGGCACGCCAACAAACGTACAGTACATATTCTAAAGTAACAGTTTATAAACTTTAGATATACTAATATATTATACAACTACAACTATATAATGAAAAGAGAACTATACATATAAACTCGTACAAAACAATTTATACCCATGAACCGATTTCATTGACAAACAAATATATATAAAACTTATACATACTTACCCACTGGTTATAAATAAAATCAATATTCATTTATCAAATCACCATAACAATTTATTATATCTTAAAGTAATACTCATAACAATATATATAATAAGATATATACATACAACAAGTGAAATAAAAATCTATGCAGACAACTAAATGCAAACCACCTAACAAGATATGTAACCATAACATGTGCAGACTACTATGTAAAGTATACAGCTATATATGTATATCTATACATTTCGAAATATCAACAGACTAAAAGTTTACAGTAGAATATATCTTAATACAATAAAGTGTAATACAATATATATAAACATTCATAGAAGCTATAACTTACTTTATCCATATAAATTTATATAAACTCATATATACCGTAACTTTTATGAAATACAAATATAAAACTATTCTGTTATACATCTCAAACTTCGAACAGAGGCATGCAACAAAATTTTCTTTGTATAAAAATTTAGAAGTATATATACCATAAATATAAGACAAAGGGACAAAATAACATTCAGATTGAAATATATGAGTATATATATGACTTAAGGTTTACATATATCTAACAATATGAACAACTTGTTATCTTAGAATATAACTAACTGTTATATATATATATTTACATTATAGACAAAATATATTTATACATAAAAAAAATCAATGCAAAATAAATATTCGTACCTATCTAAAGAAAGAGGTAAGAGAGACACGGCTTGAACATGAAGGGAAGGATGTTGCACGGTTTGAGGAGCAGCAACTTGGTCGGAGTGGAAGCTGCTGGTCGTGGTTGGTGGGAAGCCGCGAGTGGCTGATGAGAGGATGTTGAGATGGTCGAGCATGAGGTTGCGAGCTGCCATGGCTAGGTGTAAGGCCAAGGGAGGTGCGGAACGAAAGTGGGAGGGGACAGGAAACGAAAGTGGGAGAAAGGGGTGGTGCAGCCTCCAAGTGAAATGTTTAGATAAATGAAATTTTTTTTTCAGTAAAGAGAGAAGAGCAAGGAGCCATGGGAAAAGAGAATGGGCAGACGAAACAGTTCACAAGCAAAGGAAATGATAGGCTATGCTTTAGAAAATGAATAGACAAATTTTTCCCGAATGTCATAGGTTACATTGGGAAGCAAAAGTCACACAGTGAATTCTTGGAATGGCAATGGTCTCTAAAGTTGAATTCAAGAAATTTAAAGGTTAATGGCCATTGGTTATCATGGGTGGCAGAAAGGTTTCTCTCTATATTTTCAAAGTAATTGAACAGGCAAAATATAAAATATATTATCAAACAAGAACCGTACCAAATAAATTTTGAAACCAATTAAAAGCCAAAGGTCATGACCGTTGAAAATCTGGGAAATAGTAAGAGTTTTATGGCCATTCATTTCAGCTAAGGCAAACGAATAGACAGGGAAACTAAAAGACTGTTTGCGGAACCGATACGCTAGGTGTTTCGCAGATTGTACCGCACACCGGACTTTGAAACTGACAATTGAATATATCGTAGAGATCAACACAACGAGACGATCAAAACGGTATGCAGAGGTCAGTGGTACGATCATCCGATCAAAAATTGATATCGGTACCAAAATGCTGCTATTTCGTCGAAAATAAGATCGACGTAGCAGTAATGGTCAAAATTTGGAAAAACGAAAAATGGCGTCTTGCTCAGAAGATGGTTTGGAATTTTTCTATGTAAAAATATTTAGGTTCCGAAAACATTTTATTTTCATCGCTTTTTTAACTGATTAAATTGAAGTAAATTTACGCACGAAATAAACTTTCGTATTTTCGGACGAAAATTTACCAGTTGCTATGTTTAACTAGACGCATTCCAAATATCAAATTTATATTTCAAAATTTTATCATTTAAAATTTCACAAAATTTCAACTAATTACGTTATTAAAATAGTTAAAATTTACGGGTCGTTACACTCTCCCCCACTCAAAACTTTTCGTCCCCGAAAAGGAACGAGGTAGGAGAATAGAAACAACCAGAAAGAAAATAGATTTTAAATTCAAAATAAAACAATCAGTTTAAACCGTATAAATTTCAATTTACCTTAATTAATACTCAATATTTGATTTAAAATTCAGGGTATTTCAATAAGTTGATTTAATTCTAATTTATTAATATTTGATACCAAAAGATTTCTTCAAAACAAAATTTTATTTTAATTATTTCATTTATTCATTGTTTTATTATCCAATCATCCTTTGTTAACAATTTCTAAAATCATAAACTTGATTAGTCATTTATTACAATCATATTTTATTCAACAAATTTAATTCTTCTTTATTCCAAATTATTATTAAATTTGTTCCACTTAATATATCTTATTACATATATTTAAACCAGATAAATTTATTTAAACCATATAAATTTCAATTTAAATTAATTTATATTCAATAATTGGTTTAAATTCTAAGGTATTTCCATAAGTTGATCTAATTTCAATTTGTTAATTCTTTCAGAACAAAATTTATTATATTCATCTCATTCAATTAACTTATTATCCTATCATCTTTATTAGCATTTTTTTTATATAATTAAAATCTAAGTATATAACATTTATTATAACACTCAAATTTTATTTATAAATTCAATTTATCTTATATATTATCCAATTTCATAAATACAACTTACTTAAATCATTCAGAAGTTGAATATTAGAATGCAGTTGAACAATATACAAATACAATTTTCAAATTCAATTATTCAAGTTTAAATTTTTATTCAAATTTTGGTTTTATTTATAATTAAAATCATCCTTTAACAAAATTTAAGAATTAGATTTTCGATTAACTTTAAACAATTTAGAGATATATATAATATATTTATATCAAATCAAATTAAATTTTAAAATAAGATACTTATATATATAAATCAAATTATACTGAAGAAATTCAAATCAAAATATTTTTCAAAACAAAACCGTAGCAAAGCTACAGAATAGTATCTCCACTTCGAAACTCGAAAATGAATGTCGATGATGCGGCCGCCATCACCGAAATTATTTTCCAGCGACAAAGAGAAGAGTACTGATTTCAACATTTTAAAATTCTTTGAAAACGATTCCTATTCGAAAATACTTTCAATAATATATACTTTAAAATTTTTAAAAACCAAAGTTCGAAATCACCGGAAACTAAATTCTCAAATTCTAGTTTAAATCCATTTCAATTCCTAATTAAACTTAAACTATGTTCTATACTTCATTTATTTATCATATTGGAATAGTCTATGGTTTACAAAACAATAAATGAAAATCAAATATTATCATTTTTGACAACAAATTTATTAATAATTTAATTTCTGAAAAGTTTATACTTATATATAATATAATCATACAAAACTTTTTATTTTATTTATCAAATTTGAAAACGATATTGTGTTAGCTTGCTCTGCTTAAGTGTTTTGGAAATCCTATCGATAGGGTTGATCAGACGAATCGATCGAAAACCCAAATCAACATCAACAACTCAAACAACACAATATAAAACATTTTAAAATTTATTTACAAATACACTTCCTCACCTAACGATACAATAATGGATTTCAAAACAAGAATAGAGATTCAAATTTTTTGATAGACTCAAATCAAAGAGAATTTCGATTCAAAGATAGGTTTGAAACAAAGACGAGATAATTAAATAACAAAATAAGGCGATGGATAAGTTTATATAAATCGTGGGCAACCTTAACCGGGTCGACCGTGACTTCAAAATAAGATCGTTGTGGAATTCCGAGGTAAATCGACATTCGATCTCAAGAAATAGAATTCGGGTATAGCAGGACATAGATTTCATCGTAAACCGAGGATACAGAAATCTCCGGTAAATCGATGCTATTGTGAAGGAGTTTTCACTCCTTTTACAAATAATTCGAAGATTGGCGAGACCGCCGATTCATCGTAAAGATCATTCGAAGTGGAGTTATGAGATACTCTGGAATTAAAAGAAGACGAATAGTAAGGGATACGAATGAAATTTAGAACCGTAGGGAACGTTCCAAAATTCAAAGAAATCGAGTCGAAAGGAAGAGATTGAAACTCGAATGAGAGTGATTCTGTAAATACATTTACCCTATATGTTGAGTTTTGCCTAGAGCTACCAAAGTTCTGATACCAACTGTAACGACCCGATATTTTGGACCATTCGCATCCATTATAAGTGTATAGGTAGACACTCATGCCGGAATTGAATTGCTCAAAATACCGCGTTGTTAATTTAAATTTGGCAAAACCGAACATATACAGTAAATAAATAATCACAGATCACAGACACAGAGTAATAAATGCAGCGGAAATAAAAGAGATAGTAGTTCATGAAGCTACTACATGAATATATAAGATACATCAGAGTTTACAACAGAAGAGTAATACGATACATCAGAGTTAAACCAGATACAACAGAAGAGTAATACGATACATCAGATACAAATCAGAATACATCACTGGGATCATCGAATACTGAAGCAGAATAGATGGCTGGATCTTCAAGCAAAGCTCCAACTTCAAAGGTGAGTCTCGAATACTGGTACACTCAGTCTGACCCGAGCGTAAAGCAAAAACACAAGACACTCGAGTCAGGATTAACATTCTTATATTAATAAATCCAACTCAAGTGAAATGGCAATTGAAATACAAGTAACTCAAAGGATGTTTGGAAAAACCATCCTTTAAGGATCCGTTAAACTATCTACTAGGTAGTAATGTACGCTAAGTAGATAATGTCTATCAGTAATATAAGGTATCAAAATAGTGTTAAGGCGTTACCATTATCCCCCTTAACACATTTTATATAAGCGTTATAGTCTATACAGCACTGTAAACTCCACCGTAAACTAGTGGGCTATCAGGGAGTACTCCATAGGTATAACACAAAACAGATTCGTAGTGGTCGCGTATAAAGGGATACAAGTATGACAAGGCACATGAGGCAATACCCAAGGTAGTGATACTACCGTTTGCCTGATCCGGACTGGTGAGAACACATCGCCGCAGCGATCGCAACACCGTGAAACAACACTCCCAAAATCAAGGGTGCACCAATCGACAACAAGTAATGAGTAGTTCGAAGAAGTGTGTTCACTTGAGGTAGCTGACCTCCATTGGCCCGGCACGGCTCCTGTTTTAGTCATTTCCAATTTGACACAAGTGTCAAGGCTATCCATCATCGTTCTCTTTCTTCAATCATCACGTACATCATTCCAACTACTTCATTCTGGATCACACTCCGCGTGTAGTTATTAAAGTGGTTTTCGGTTTAGACAGTGAGTATGTCCATAACCGATTCCGGTCTCTTTAATAACTTTCGTAATTATTACACCGATTGGTCGTTTATATATTTCAAAAACCAAATCAATTACAATTTCAATTAGAATTTGTAAACCAACATTTCATTTCTCTTTCTAAATCAATTTCCACAATTTACGTTTCAAAACTTCCAAATCAAAATTTCAAAATCTTATAATTCAATTTCAATTTCTATTTAAAATAATTCAAATATTGATTCAAGTTCGTATATAAGTTTCATTCCGAAATCATTTAAATCAATTTAATTTAACATTCAAATCAATCTAAATTCACTTATCGATTTCATTCAATATTCGCTAAGTTAATTTATCATTCAAAACAATTTCTATTTAATTTCCAATTCAATGAATCAATTACTTAAGTTCAACTTCATTATAACAAAACTTCAAATTGAATTAATTAGATTTGTCAAATCAATTCTTTAAATTACCAGTCTTACATTAATTTCAATAAATCACATTCTATTTCTTGTTAAAGAAATTCGATTTCACTTATTCATTTATTTAGTTACAAATTTCAAACTTAATTATTTCATAACTCAACTTTACTTATTAAAGAAGTTCAATTTCACTTATTACGAAGTTCAATTTCATATATCAAGAATTCAATTTCATTTAATTATTAAATAATTCAATCTTATTTTATTATTAAATAATTTCAAAAACTTAATTATTAAATAATTTCAAACTTAGTAATTAAATTTTAAACAACATTCTTTCATCAACTGCTATGTTAATATTTTGTTTCAGATTATTACATATTAACATTTCCTTTCATTTAAAATTCAAATTCCAACTTTGTTTCAAAACCATATTATTTATTGAAATAAAATCTTCATTTTATTTCTAAATCAAATTATTGACCAATCGGGTTTTATTTAATTCTCTATCCTAGGTCAAAGTTTTTAATTTGGGTATTTATCATTTCAACCCGATTCCAATTCAACTCAAAATCAAAGCATAGCAAAGGGAACTTGCAGTGTGATAACTGGGATGGTGTCAAAGTAAATAACAAGCAATAACAACAATCAATAACAATCCAATAATCAATTCAAATAATCCCGAAATAACCGTATTAATTCACATTGTTATTTGTACGAATTAATATAATTATTTCTAGAATCTACACTATCATTTCATGTAGATTAAAGGTTATTACATTACGGTTTTTCACTTGTCATTTATTACAATTTCATCCATCATCAATTTAAACAACCTACATTCAACGGTTCAAGGTGTAATTAACCAAATCCTACGTGTCAATTAATTTAACATTAAAGGGGTCATATTATACGAATTTTTAACTAATCAAATTCAACATATAGATCCAATTTAAATCGTTAACTATCATATATCAATTCAATTGCATATTATTTATCACTTTAACATTAACAATTTAACGTCCAATATAAACATCAACAATCAATCATTTATCAACTAAACTGGATTATCATTGTATAAATAGCAGATAATGGTGTCAGATGTCACAGGTGAACTGATTCAGGTAATAACAGATATATAACAGTGTAAATAACTAACAGTTGCATATTTTAATTGTCGTTTCAATTGAAATCAGATTTAATAAATAAAAGAACATTAATCGTGAGTGATTGCTCACCTTTCGAGGCTAGAGAGATGGAGAACAAAGCACGCTATGAATTCCAAAACAAAATGAGATGGGTACGAATTCGACGAATAAAGCAGGCACGATGAACAAAAGCTGATCAATAGGAATCGATGAGAACCAAAATATATCTCATATATTTAATTTTTTTCAAAAAGATCAACATTCAACTTAAGCACAAATCAATATACATATATTTTAAACCAATATACAAACAAAATCTTATATATATATATATTAAAATCATTGTTTAATCAAAACATATATCAAAATAAAAATCTTAATATATATATATATATATATATATTAAACATGCAGTCGTCAACATAATATTTTCATATACCCAAGATCACTTTATTAAGTTAAACATATATTTAAAATATATACATATTTCTTTATACTTCAATAACATACTGTACGTATTATATACAGGCACGCCAACAAACGTACAGTACATATTCTAAAGTAACAGTTTATAAACTTTAGATATACTAATATATTATACAACTACAACTATATAATGAAAAGATAACTATACATATAAACTCGTACAAAACAATTTATACCCATGAACCGATTTCATTGACAAACAAATATATATATAACTTATACATACTTACCCACTTGTTATAAATAAAATCAATATTCATTTATCAAATCTCCATAACAATTTATTATATCTTAAAGTAATACTCATAACAATATATATAATAAGATATATATACATACAACAAGTGAAATAAAAATCTATGCAGACAACCAAATGCAAACCACCTAACAAGATATGTAACCATAACATGTGCAGACTACTATGTAAAGTATACAGCTATATATGTATATCTATACATTTCGAAATATCAACAGACTAAAAGTTTACAGTAGAATATATCTTAATACAATAAAGTGTAATACAATATATATAAACATTCATAGAAGCTATAACTTACTTTATCCATATAAATTTATATAAACTCATATATACCGTAACTTTTATGAAATACAAATATAAAACTATTCTGTTATACATCTCAAACTTCGAACAGAGGTATGCAACAAAATTTTCTTTGTATAAAAATTTAGAAGTATATATACCATAAATATAAGACAAAGGGACAAAATAACATTCAGATTGAAATATATGAGTATATATATGACTTAAGGTTTACATATATCTAACAATATGAACAACTTGTTATCTTAGAATATAACTAACTGTTATATATATATATATTTACATTATAGACAAAATATATTTATACATAAAAAAAATCAATGCAAAATAAATATTCGTACCTATCTAAAGAAAGAGGTAAGAGAGACACGGCTTGAACATGAAGGGAAGGATGTTGCACGGTTTGAGGAGCAGCAACTTGGTCGGAGTGGAAGCTGCTGGTCGTGGTTGGTGAAAAGCCGCGAGTGGCTGATGAGAGGATGTTGAGATGGTCGAGCATGAGGTTGCGAGCTGCCATGGCTAGGTGTAAGGCCAAGGGAGGTGCGGAACGAAAGTGGGAGGGGACAGGAAACGAAAGTGGGAGAAAGGGGTGGTGCAGCCTCCAAGTGAAATGTTTAGATAAATGAATTTTTTTTAAGTAAAGAGAGAAGAGCAAGGAGCCATGGGAAAAGAGAATGGGCAGACAAAACAGTTCACAAGCAAAGGAAATGATAGGCTATGCTTTAGAAAATGAATAGACAAATTTTTCCCGAATGTCATAGGTTACATTGGGAAGCAAAAGTCACACAGTGAATTCTGGGAATGGCAATGGTCTCTAAAGTTGAATTCAAGAAATTTAAAGGCTAATGACCATTGGTTATCATGGGTGGCAGAAAGGTTTCTCTCTATATTTTCAAAGTAATTGAACAGGCAAAATATAAAATATATTATCAAACAAGAACCGTACCAAATAAATTTTGAAACCAATTAAAAGCCAAAGGTCATGACCGTTGAAAATCTAGGAAATAGTAAGAGTTTTATGGCCATTCATTTCAGCTAAGGCAAACGAATAGACAGGGAAACTAAAAGACTGTTTGCGGACCCGATACGCTAGGTGTTTCGCAGATTGTACCGCACACCGGACTTCGAAACTGACAATTGAATATATCGTAGAGATCAACACAACGAGACGATCAAAACGGTATGCAGAGGTCAGTGGTACGATCATCCGATCAAAAATTGATATCGGTACCAAAATGCTGCTATTTCGTCGAAAATAAGATCGACGTAGCAGTAACGGTCAAAATTTGGAAAAACGAAAAATGGCGTCTTGCTCAGAAGATGGTTTGGAATTTTTCTATGTAAAAATATTTAGGTTCCGAAAACATTTTATTTTCATCGCTTTTTTAACTGATTAAATTGAAGTAAATTTACGCGCGAAATAAACTTTTGTATTTTCTGACGAAAATTTACCAGTTGCTATTTTTAACTAGACGCATTCCAAATATCAAATTTATATTTCAAAATTTTATGATTTAAAATTTCACAAAATTTCAACTAATTACGTTATTAAAATAGTTAAAATTTAGGGGTCGTTACAATAGTGGACATAGATCAACTTTGATCCAACCACTATGAACCTTGTTTCTCTACTTATTGCACTTTATTTCATCATTTTTCATTTATAAATCAAGATGTAAGCAAGTCACCTTTGCTATTATCAACTCTTACTCATAATCCCGAGGTTAGCTAAATTTTTAGTCAACACCATGTTATAATTTTACATAATTAAAATACAATATAATTTATAAAGGTTTTTTAGTCAACATTTCTTTTAATCATTAGATAAATATTTTGTTTTTCACTTTGATAATATAATATAATTATTTTTTATGTTTATATTAACTTAATTATCTTAAGAATAAGAACTTTCGCTTATTTTCTTATCAAATACTAAATGTTATAAAACGATGAATCGATATTTAACTCATTATCATCTACAAAATTTTAATTTAATGTTTTTATACAAATATGAAAATACATAGATCACATAACAAAAATTACATACTAAAAAATAACAAGTGTAATGCATAACTCAATTACCATGAATTTCATCATACATTGCATAATCAATTTAATTCTTTAAGAATATTTATAAAATTATTTTTCTAAAACATGACGTGTGCAACACACGGGTTATATACTAGTTAAACAATGGAAGAACAAATGAATTTATGCTCTCTTATTAATGTAAGAAATTTCTCCCCTTCTTGATTCTCTCTTGATATTTTATTTTTTAAATACTTATACTTTGTCATTTTTACAATTACCTACAATGTTCTACTATTTCTCACCCACCATTTTACTTTTGAATACCAACATATTATTTCTATAGATATAGACAAAGATATATCTAATTGCTACTTGTTGTTTTACATTTAATTAGCATACTACCCGTGTGTTTCGTACAATAATATAATAAAAATAGTATTTATAATGTGATGCTGACATATGGTATATGAAAAGATTTGAGAATGGGGTATGAGTAATTACCCACTTACGTTGTATTAAGTTTAATGGGCCAATTATTGAACAGTTTAATTATATCTGTTATTATGGGCTGATGGCCTGTTTTGTAGTTCGGTGGCTAATAATTAATGTTATTTGTTATATACATATACATACATACATATATATATATATGCACACATTCTTGTAAAAATAGTACCCGGTGGTTATAGATGTCATGAGTTGAAGCGGACAAACATAACTTAATTTCCCTTAGAAGTTTACCGGTCCGCCAGATTCTCCTAGCATATTCAAAAAAAAACACACACACATGCATATATATATATATGAATAAAAAATTAATTTTACTGTTTTTATTAACATAAATGTGGTATGCAGGTAAAATTATGATTTTTAAGACTTACAAAATGAATTAATAAATATTAGTTAATTGAATTTATTCAATGATCCCTTACATAATCCAAACATATAGAGTTGAATGAAACAATAGTAGAAGTTTGAGAAGAAATCGGTAAATGATTGTAGAAATAATAAAACGTTGGTATTTGAATGTAAATTGATGGAAATATGTGTAGAATATTGTAAATTATTGTAATCTATACTATATTATTATTAGTGAGTTAAATTTCATGCTCACACAGGCTCCCTTGAAATTTGGCAACTGAACAGTCTCAACTTTGTTTCTGTCTGCTCTATTCCTGATTTTCTCATCCTTTTTTCCTCCACCTGAAATTTCCATTCTCCCCATCCTAATCTCCTTTCCCCAATTTCTTCCATCCGACATTCATCGATTCCCCCTTTCGCTTATCTCCACTTCCCCCTTTTCCTCCATTGGAAATCGATAGATTCCATTTCGTTGGTGTCGTGTCACCATTCCTTTACCATCGGTTTCTACCCCACATCGACATATTGTACAAACCCTAGCCTCAACGCCTTACCCGTTTACGCCTCTTCATCAATTTCCTATGTCGTCATTCCTTGCTCGCCCATGCTTTTCGTCCACTTCCACTGTACTGTTGCCGGGCCACATGCATCAGAACGATGTTGTTCTCATCCTGTTCATGTTTTAGGTATCTCGAATCATTCATTTTCATCAATTTCTTTCAATTACTGGGGTTCGTTTAACTTTTATGTTAGTCTTCTTCCTTGAGCAAAATTAATTTCATTTGTTTTCACTATTTGTTGCGGCTGCCTATGATTTATATCCGACCTCCCTGATTCCTTCGCTACCTTCAATTGAGTTTCACGTATGATTTTCTTTCATTTTAATGGTTCGTTTTTTAATTACTCAGATACAAATTCCTTTTTATTACATCGAGCAACTGGGTTGACTGCACTCAATATTTGCTTTGGAACTTTATCAAAAGAAAAACTTGCTTGAGAACTTTTTTAAGATATGTGATTGATTTTCTTATATTTCAGTTATTTTTATAGTAATCAGCAATGATGGAAATTGCATAAAACCTACATGGTCATTTTGGATCATGAGTTGGTTGCATATGCATAATTTTTTTTCCAAGTTTACTTCACACCAACCCGAAGAAGCTTGGCATGGTTGGATGTTCATGTCTGATCGAACTGCTCGACTGATTGGTTGTTCTCTATACTGACTAAAGTTATTTCATATATTGATCAATATATGTATAGATTAGATATTATGTTGCATGATGCTTCTTAAAGCACTATTAGTTCCAAGAAAATAATGCAAGTTTTAATTTAAAAGTTGACTTTGAAACAATTCATATACATTGTTTTTCCTATAATTCACAAAATCCATAAAATATTTAACAGAGAACTCTATGCAGCACCTAATATGAATAATTTTTTCTTTAACAAGGTACAATGTTTAACCTTTATACATTTTGGCTATTGGGAGTAGTTGGGTATATTCACTTTAAATTGATGTAATACAAGCCTAGATTTATGAAAAATCGAACTAATATGATTTTAGCTCATATGATGAAATCATAAGATGCTATACAGGTCATGATCATAGTACGTACATGAAGCTTTTTTTAACAGTAAAGATTTTCAAGTTCTTATTGTAAATAAATTTTTGGATCAACCATTTTAAGATTTTCTTTTGAAATGGCAAGTAATTAATCAGAGAGGTAACTATGTAGACTAATTTTTAATTCAGTATTCCTATATGTGATTATCTATAAAGGTATTGTCAAGTGATTAATCTAAGAGTTAACTATATGTGGAGTGGTTTTTACTTTAGTATCTCTATATGCAATTTTCTATAAAGGCTTTGTGTATTACCTACCAAATTGTCTACATTCAGTCCACATGTACAATACGACTTCGGTTTTAGCATGAAGATTTGATCAGCTAGCAGATATTTGGGAATCGCCAATTGTAAAAAAAATTAGCCGAAAACTATTAATTATATATATATACATATATGTATGTTGTTACTTTTTATAAATAGGTTGTTCTCTGTACTTACTAAAGTAATTTCAATTGTTGATCAACATGTGTACAGATTAGATATTATGTTGCATAGTGCTGCTTAATGCATCTTTGGTTTAAGGAAAATAATGTATGTTTTAATTTACAGGTTTGACTTTGCAACAATCCATATATATTTGTTCCCTGTAATTCACAAATTCCCTACAATTTTCAAGTTTGAAATAAATTCGTGGATCATTGTATCTAATATATAGCTTGTAACGACCCAGGATTTTTGATAATTAAAATTCGAATATTTAATTGATTTTAAATATTAATAAATGGAATTTAGAAGTCGAATGATTTATTTTTCGAATATTGGGTTTTATTTGAGAATTAAGTTGATAAATTAAATAGTGAAATTTCAGAAATAATTGAATATCGAGTTTAAATGATTGAAAATGATTTGTAAAGTTACATTAAATCATACTGGAGTTATAGAAAGGTTATAGAACTTTTAAAATTGAATTTGGAGTTAATCTGTGAAAATTGAATATTTTAATATTTAATTATCGACTGAAAAATAGCCAATTTTCGGACAGTCTCAGAATTGAACGAGACCAGTTCCATTAGATCCGTAATAGTTAGTTATTATCGGATTTCAATTTTCGTATCCATCGGAGTTGTCGTTTGACCGTGGCAGCTCGAAACGCATCGATATTATTTTAATTTTTATTCGACGAGTTAAAATAGTCATTTTTCAAACGGTCTCGGATTTCGACGAAACCAGTTTCATCGGATCCGTAATGTGATATTATTGTAAGATTTCAAATTTCGTAATTTTTGGATTTACCATTTGTCCGGTACAAATTAAAACGCCTCGAAATCGATTTAAATCGGTTTAATTTAAATTGATCGTTTATTGCCATATCTCACACAGACGATCGAATTAGCTTTCGAAACCTGTTCCATTGTGTTCGGAATGCGGGATAAACCCTAGAAACGATAGTGACCGTGCGTAAATCGGAGTTCGGGAAAGCCGGATGAATAGTGTTCGTCAAAATTTTATATATAGCATTTCATTTATTTCATTTTTGAAGAAAAAATAACAAAACCCTAGTTATCTTCTTCGTAGCCGCCGTTCACAACATCAATGGCCGAAATGTTCTTGCCTTTCCCTCAATTTTTCTCTTCATCCACATGTTAATTCCAGAAATCTCCAACTACAAACTTGTAAAGATCGTTGAGAACTACGATCTCAACGGTTATGATTGAGTTTAGAAGCACAGATCGACGGTAATCTCCATTTAAAGCACGCACGTTCGAAGGCCAATTCCACAGCCTAGGCGCGACCGAGCTGGCCATCGTTCATGTCGAAGGTGGCTCTCGTCAAGGGCTTCGAAGTGGTGCATCTTGATCAAGGTGGAGGGGCTCGTGGGGGTAGCGTGCGTTAGGGTTTAGGGCGGCGTGGTGGGTTGCGTTCGAACCTGGGAAGTATCGTGAGTGGGAGATGATGAAACAACGGTCGTGATTTCCTCAGTTTGAACGTGCGGCAGATGTGAGCTAGGTTTAAAAAGATGAAATAAAGTTGTTAATTATTATATTTTAAATTGTACCAAACTTTAAAACATCATAACTTGTTCATACGAGGTTGAAAACGGATGAAACTTTTTGCGTTGCAACCATATTGACGAGCACTACACGATGGAGCTGGATTGGACTTTATTTGAGCTAGCGAAAAATTCGGGTAAAATTAAACGCACGTTTAATTTTATTCGAAATAAAACGCTACGAATTGCTATCGAAAATTCAAGGTGAGATCTTCTCACTCAATTGAATGTGGAATTATTTACAGTTATTGATTGATGATTGACTGTTTGAATGTGCTATTAGATATGATAGGATATATATCTATATATAGCAATATATACATATTGGCATATGTATATATTGGATTGATTGATTTCCCGCCTCGTATAGCGGATGAGACCCTATTGCGCCGTTAGTAAGCGGATTTTTATAAAACCTATATACCGCGATAATTCCGTACTGGAGCGGAATTGGTATTGTGCTAACATCTGTGGATGCAGGGAAACAGGTTGGAGGGATCCAACTGGATTCCTCACCGTATTGATTATTTACAGATAGTGTGATATATTCTGTTATCATATGATGATATATGATATTTGACTGTTGTGATGGACTGATTGGTGTTGTTGCATCATCGGATTCAGTTTTGAAATGTAAAAATAACGACTTTTAATTTAGAAGGATTTTTAAAGTGATTTGTAGAAATATACGTTTTATTGAAATTTTTGAATTGGTTTATTTTAAATAAATAAATGTTAAAATTTTAATGTTAGTAAAAATTGTGATTTTTGTGAAATACGACAAAAATGTTATTTTTTGAAATAAACAATTGATAAAGATTATGAAATAGTTTAAATTGGAATTGTTGAAGTATTTTAAACAATTCATATAAAAAGATTTATAAAAACTAATATTTTTATAAATTAAAAATATTGGAATTTTGAAATGAGTTTTATTAAGTGTTAAAGTCAAATAAAATGGATTCCATAAGTGAATTGAAATTTATAGATTCATAAATTGTGAAGTTATCAAATGGATAGATTTTTGTAAAACAAAAAGATTCATAAGCAATTATCTTATAAATCGGATTTTGACATTTAGATGAGAAATAAATAGATGTTGTAAATAAATGGATTATAAGTTCTTGACTTATAATATAGAGTTCCGGTATATAATTGAGTTATATAAGTTGAATTGGATAATTTAGAAATCGAAGTTTTATAAATAGAAATGGGATTTATAAACATTGTTTTATAAATTCAAAAATCAATAGAATTTGATAAATTTAACATTGAAGTTATTAAAGGAGATATATTCGTGATTTTGGATAGCGAATTATCCTTTAAGTTAAATGTGCAGAAATTGTTAAAATTGGGATAGTGATTATATTCACGATTTTGGACAGTGAATATATATTATTGAATAAAATCAATATATTTTGGGAAAGCGATATTATAAAATGAAGTAATTGTTTTAAAAAGATGTTTTAAAACGTGTGAATTATCGAAATCATAGATTTCAACATTTATTGTTGAAATAGACGTTTTCGAGAAAATAAGGAAATGATGGACTATAACACTGTTGTTATAGTAAATGATTTCCGAAAGGAAATGTTTTGATGTAGTATTGGGATTTATATATCTATTTTAAATTTCGAATCCCTATACTAGTGATTTTGAGTCATCGTAACGATGTTTTACGTAACATTCGTTTTGACTCAAATAAAATGTGTTTAAAGAATGATTTCCTTAAAGAATGAATATATACTTAATTTGATTTAAGTATATCGAATATTTTCCAAGTGTTGAAAATAAATGATTTGTGAAATACTTATTATTAAATAAGTATGGAATGTTTTCCAATATGAAATGAACGTTTTTGAGATTTATCTTCTTAAAGATAAATCGAAATCGAATATTGAAAACGATTTGGAAATCGTATATCAGTAGATATTTTGAGACATAAATTCAATACGGAATTTATAAAGGAAATGAGAAGTTGTTTAAAAATAAATATTGATTTATTTTTGAAGTGTGGAAATTTTATATCTAGTAAAGATATTTTTGAAGATAAAATAATTTGGGAAAATTATTTGGAATCTGATGATGTTGCGCATCTTTATTGATAGTTAAATAACCGACTATCAATAATTACCTTTAGGTAGGTATTTGTTGTGATTGGATGAATTTGAATGCTACACTTATTTTTAAATAAACGCTCACTATTCGGGTTAGCCGGGAAAGGACCATGGGGTCGTATAACCCATTCCGAATATGTGATACGTCGTTATGAATCGCATTTGAAGACCGGTGTTGAAGACCGCATATTTTTGAAAACGGAAGGATTACCGTCGAGTTACTCTACATCGACTGATCTTCGATTTAGAGGTTTTATCACCCTTAGTGACGGGAAGTCCTGACGTGATTGAAAATTATCCGGATATGCAAGGGCTTCGTGAGAAGTGCCTTCGGTTCTGTTCGATCCCGGAACAGACTTGTATGGATTGTGTGTCTGACGTTACAATTTGAGATATAAAGCTGATTTCTTTCAAATACATTTCTGTTGGTGGCGGAGAATTTATTCTCTTAGTCTAACACCCTTCTCTGAGACGTACGAGCTCAGAGGTTATGTAGTTGAAATTTATCAGCGATATATCCCAATTTGGTAACGTGGCATACTGAGTGTTGCTGTGAAATGATCAGTGTTTGATCATTTGTGATATGATCATTTGTTTGATCTTATATCTTTGTGATCATAGGTTGATCATTTTGTTGGACCCGAAGCAGGGCTTTTTGAGAAAGCGTAGCTTTGTGGACGAGACTTCGTCGAGCCTCACACCCCGGAAATGGTCGAAACAGGAAGGATGCGGCAAGGTTCTAGGGAGTAGCGCCCCTTAGTGTATGTCATTCCTTCTGGATAGAGGTGGTATCATGGTATGGAGCCCAGATACTTAACCTCTGTGGTTACTGCATTATTATTATCTATGTGGTTTGTTGGAAATCGGGGATCCTCGGGAAGATCGGTGACGATCGGGGGATGGCATACGCGTGTCAGTAGTTACCTATTTTTGCAGAGGTAACCCGGCCTTGTGTTGGCAGAGATCCGGTTAGGTTCTCGGGTCGTCTATTCCAGGGACGTACCCATCGTGGATAGGAAGTTCCTTAGCCTGACCATTTGTTGGAAATCCAAACTCCAATACGTGATTTGTACAGTATTAGTTGTAGAACCTGCCATTTACGTACGGTGGTCACCACTGTTTAGATGGTAGCTATAGTAGGCATACGATACTGGTCGTATGTTGGCTAAGATTAATATTATACTTTCGAAATGTTTTCTACACTATGCACTAATAATAATATCAAAAAGAATTTGATTTTGCGTAGTAAGCATCTTTGACTATCATAAGAAGAAATCTCCTCCAATTCTGCGTTTGCATTGTGTGTGTGGTGGGAGGTCTTATGGTAGTTTCATTTTCCAAAAGCATTGCGAATTGACATTAAAGTTTTCCTGTTGTTTATTTTAAAGATAAATAACTGTTTTACGATCTCACACCAGTCACCATGACTGACTCGGAGTTTATTGTTTCCCTTCTAAACTCTGGGTGCCCACCAATTTCCACACGGGCAGCCTAGAGTTATATTATCAGGATATTCTGGAGCTTTGGAGATAAGCTGGATGGCGAGACGTAGTATTTGTATCTGATATATTTATTCCGCTGTGTATTCTGTATGAGGACAAGTTTATATAACTGTCCATTGTTGTATATTGACTCTGATTGATGTATGTATAAACTGATATAGTTCTTTGTTTTAAAGACTAATGATTATCTATTATATATTGTTCCGCTGCGATGTGTAAGATTCTGATATTGTTTTCTGTTTCTGCTCTTGTTCTGTTGTTTTTTTTTCTTTCTTTCTTTTTCTTCTATCTTCTTCTTCTACCTTTTTCTTCTTTCTTAAAAACCATAACTTTTCGGGTTTCCGGCATTCGATGGCTCAGCAGTCGATAAAGGAGTATCGATGTTGAATTTTCGAAAGTCGAAAATTTTCGGGATGTTACAAGTGGTATCAGAGCTTATGGTTAAGCGACAACCCTGCTCTGTTGGGTGTTACTCATTAGAGATAGAGTCAGTAGTACTCTAGAATGAGTTGAGTGTAATAATAGATATGCGCGCGTATTTGTTATTTAAATATAAAATTGTTTTATATTGTGATGATTGGTTTGTTGAGTGGTATATGGATTCTGGTCGGTATTGTCCGTACAACTCTATCGATAGGGATCTCTAAACACTTGAATAGAACAATTCGGCACAATATTGTTTTAAAATAGGGTAAATGAGATAATTTTGCCCAAAACTATTTTTGTATGGAAAAGAAATGTTTTTCTATGAAGTACTATAGTATATGGTTGCATGGATGTTAGGAAGTAATAATAGTGAATTATTATATGAAATTGAATAAGAAATTGAAATCATAACTCCAAAGTTAAGAAATAAATCCATATACAAATGAAATTTGAGAATGTAAATTATAAATGTGATTTGTAATTTAAAACGGAATTCCAGAGAAGTTTTTGGAAAGGTTTTGAAAAGAATTTGAAAATTTGGAAATTTGGAAAGTTTAAATCATTTTTGGAGTTGAAAATGAATTTTGAAGGTTTTGAAAAGTATTTTGGAGAAATGAAAGCTCTAAACTCTTTTCGGTCGCTGGAAAATAATTCCGATGATGATCGCGACATCATTGGTGTTCATTTTCGGGTTTCCAAAAGAGGAATTGCTGCCGATTGTTTTAAAAGGAAGTTGTTTGAAAAATTTGGATTTTGTTTTAGAAAATTCAAAGGATAAATTGAATTGTTTCAAAAAAATTGGTTTTGAAATGTTGGTAAACTCTGGAATGCTATATTTAAAATATTTATGGGAATAATTAATAAGTTGATAACTTGTACAAATTTAATATTGATAGAATAAATTCAACTTAAAGGATGAAGTTAAATTTAAGTAAGTATAAGTGAATCAATTAAATCTAAGTTGAGATTGTGGAATATGAAATCTGGATTTAATATGAATTTTGAATAAGTGAAGAAATTTGACCTTGGTAAAAGTTAAATAGGATTGGAATTTGAATTTTGGATTTATAAGTGGAAATGTAAGTTAAGTTAAACAAACGATGTTTAATGGGATATAACTTAAGTGTTGATTGGAATTGATTTTGGTGTCGAAGTAAATAATCAAAATGAATTAAATGAATATGAACTTGAGTTATATAAATAAACTTCAACATGAAATGTGAAATGGATTAGCTATTGAACTAATGAATCAATTGAATGTAAATGTTAATTCATTAAAGAAACTGAATAAATTGAATGTAAGTCAATTGAAATTAAAGGTGTTGAACTAAATTGAATGGAAATCAAATAATAATGGTTATGTTGAATATGCATTGATTGTTTGATGATTGTTAGTTGATTGTATATAAATTCATAAAGGAATGAAATTAGTAATATGAATGTACAAATGACTTTATAAATCAAATTGTAAATAAGTCGAAGACTTATAAAATATTTGGAATTTGATAGAAATGAGATTCAAATTGAAAATGAAAGAATTTGTGAATGAGTAAATAAATTTGAATAAATGAAGTGAATAAGATTAAAACTGAATGTTGAAAACAAATTTGAATAAGTGAATTGGAATTTGAAATAAATTAGAAATTGGAACTAATTTAAAATGATGCAGTTGTGAATGACAGATAATTGATAAAATTCAATATTTCAGAATTGAAAGTAAATTGAATCCAAATTTAGTTGAAATGGTAAACTAAATACAAATGAATGGGAAATGTAAAATTGAATGAGAATAGATATATAACTTCAAACAGTGAAGTAAAACTGTATAAGCAGTTTATATTGAAAATATTTGTAATAGAATTTACAAATTGGTTTGGATATATGTAACTAGATATTATGGATAGTAGGATATACAGGTATAAAGGAATTGGAATTTAATTTCGAAGATAAATTTGAATGGCTCGACAAAAGGTAAGTATTTGAATTCGAATATGAGATTTGATGACTTATTTCTCTAGCCGCTTGGCTTTTTCTTTTTCTTTTTGAAATCTGAGAGTCCGTAGGGACGTTTTGTAGTCGTACCGTATTAGCCGCGCAAAGGAGACGCTGGCGAAATTTTTCGAAAATTTAGGGCGTTAGAAAATTTATGAGAAAATTTTGAAAGTTTAAAATTGAATTTAAACTCGAATTTGAATTTAGAAGTTAAACAGTTAAACAAGGCAGTTTGAAACTTATAATTGAAGTTAGAAAGCTAGTTGAATGATAACGAATCTTTATTAGAAAGATTTGTTTTGAAAATTTGAGAAAACTATTGAATTGTGAAAAATAGTAGGCGAGTTAAGGACCTTTCTTCCTAACTTGTAATTTCGAGGACGAAATTCTTTTAAGGGGGGAAGTCTGTAACGACCCAGGATTTTTGATAATTAAAATTCGAATATTTAATTGATTTTAAATATTAATAAATGGAATTTAGAAGTCGAATGATTTATTTTTCGAATATTGGGTTTTATTTGAGAATTAAGTTGATAAATTAAATAGTGAAATTTCAGAAATAATTGAATATCGAGTTTAAATGATTGAAAATGATTTGTAAAGTTACATTAAATCATACTGGAGTTATAGAAAGGTTATAGAACTTTTAAAATTGAATTTGGAGTTAATCTGTGAAAATTGAATATTTTAATATTTAATTATCGACTGAAAAATAGCCAATTTTCGGACAGTCTCAGAATTGAACGAGACCAGTTCCATTGGATCCGTAATAGTTAGTTATTATCGGATTTCAATTTTCGTATCCATCGGAGTTGTCGTTTGACCGTGGCAGCTCGAAACGCATCGATATTATTTTAATTTTTATTCGACGAGTTAAAATAGTCATTTTTCAAACGGTCTCGGATTTCGACGAAACCAGTTTCATCGGATCCGTAATGTGATATTATTGTAAGATTTCAAATTTCGTAATTTTTGGATTTACCATTTGTCCGGTACAAATTAAAACGCCTCGAAATCGATTTAAATCGGTTTAATTTAAATTGATCGTTTATTGCCATATCTCACACAGACGATCGAATTAGCTTTCGAAACCTGTTCCATTGTGTTCGGAATGCGGGATAAACCCTAGAAACGATAGTGACCGTGCGTAAATCGGAGTTCGGGAAAGCCGGATGAATAGTGTTCGTCAAAATTTTATATATAGCATTTCATTTATTTCATTTTTGAAGAAAAAATAACAAAACCCTAGTTATCTTCTTCGTAGCCGCCGTTCACAACATCAATGGCCGAAATGTTCTTGCCTTTCCCTCAATTTTTCTCTTCATCCACATGTTAATTCCAGAAATCTCCAACTACAAACTTGTAAAGATCGTTGAGAACTACGATCTCAACGGTTATGATTGAGTTTAGAAGCACAGATCGACGGTAATCTCCATTTAAAGCATGCACGTTCGAAGGCCAATTCCACAGCCTAGGCGCGACCGAGCTGGCCATCGTTCATGTCGAAGGTGGCTCTCGTCAAGGGCTTCGAAGTGGTGCATCTTGATCAAGGTGGAGGGGCTCGTGGGGGTAGCGTGCGTTAGGGTTTAGGGCGGCGTGGTGGGTTGCGTTCGAACCTGGGAAGTATCGTGAGTGGGAGATGATGAAACAACGGTCGTGATTTCCTCAGTTTGAACGTGCGGCAGATGTGAGCTAGGTTTAAAAAGATGAAATAAAGTTGTTAATTATTATATTTTAAATTGTACCAAACTTTAAAACATCATAACTTGTTCATACGAGGTTGAAAACGGATGAAACTTTTTGCGTTGCAACCATATTGACGAGCACTACACGATGGAGCTGGATTGGACTTTATTTGAGCTAGCGAAAAATTCGGGTAAAATTAAACGCACGTTTAATTTTATTCGAAATAAAACGCTACGAATTGCTATCGAAAATTCAAGGTGAGATCTTCTCACTCAATTGAATGTGGAATTATTTACAGTTATTGATTGATGATTGACTGTTTGAATGTGCTATTAGATATGATAGGATATATATCTATATATAGCAATATATACATATTGGCATATGTATATATTGGATTGATTGATTTCCCGCCTCGTATAGCGGATGAGACCCTATTGCGCCGTTAGTAAGCGGATTTTTATAAAACCTATATACCGCGATAATTCCGTACTGGAGCGGAATTGGTATTGTGCTAACATCTGTGGATGCAGGGAAACAGGTTGGAGGGATCCAACTGGATTCCTCACCGTATTGATTATTTACAGATAGTGTGATATATTCTGTTATCATATGATGATATATGATATTTGACTGTTGTGATGGACTGATTGGTGTTGTTGCATCATCGGATTCAGTTTTGAAATGCAAAAATAACGACTTTTAATTTAGAAGGATTTTTAAAGTGATTTGTAGAAATATACGTTTTATTGAAATTTTTGAATTGGTTTATTTTAAATAAATAAATGTTAAAATTTAATGTTAGTAAAAATTGTGATTTTTGTGAAATACGACAAAAATGTTATTTTTTGAAATAAACAATTGATAAAGATTATGAAATAGTTTAAATTGGAATTGTTGAAGTATTTTAAACAATTCATATAAAAAGATTTATAAAAACTAATATTTTTATAAATTAAAAATATTGGAATTTTGAAATGAGTTTTATTAAGTGTTAAAGTCAAATAAAATGGATTCCATAAGTGAATTGAAATTTATAGATTCATAAATTGTGAAGTTATCAAATGGATAGATTTTTGTAAAACAAAAAGATTCATAAGCAATTATCTTATAAATCGGATTTTGACATTTAGATGAGAAATAAATAGATGTTGTAAATAAATGGATTATAAGTTCTTGACTTATAATATAGAGTTCCGGTATATAATTGAGTTATATAAGTTGAATTGGATAATTTAGAAATCGAAGTTTTATAAATAGAAATGGGATTTATAAACATTGTTTTATAAATTCAAAAATCAATAGAATTTGATAAATTTAACATTGAAGTTATTAAAGGAGATATATTCGTGATTTTGGACAGCGAATTATCCTTTAAGTTAAATGTGCAGAAATTGTTAAAATTGGGATAGTGATTATATTCACGATTTTGGACAGTGAATATATATTATTGAATAAAATCAATATATTTTGGGAAAGCGATATTATAAAATGAAGTAATTGTTTTAAAAAGATGTTTTAAAACGTGTGAATTATCGAAATCATAGATTTCAACATTTATTGTTGAAATAGACGTTTTCGAGAAAATAAGGAAATGGTGGACTATAACACTGTTGTTATAGTAAATGATTTCCGAAAGGAAATGTTTTGATGTAGTATTGGGATTTATATATCTATTTTAAATTTCGAATCCCTATACTAGTGATTTTGAGTCATCGTAACGATGTTTTACGTAACATTCGTTTTGACTCAAATAAAATGTGTTTAAAGAATGATTTCCTTAAAGAATGAATATATACTTAATTTGATTTAAGTATATCGAATATTTTCCAAGTGTTGAAAATAAATGATTTGTGAAATACTTATTATTAAATAAGTATGGAATGTTTTCCAATATGAAATGAACGTTTTTGAGATTTATCTTCTTAAAGATAAATCGAAATCGAATATTGAAAACGATTTGGAAATCGTATATCAGTAGATATTTTGAGACATAAATTCAATACGGAATTTATAAAGGAAATGAGAAGTTGTTTAAAAATAAATATTGATTTATTTTTGAAGTGTGGAAATTTTATATCTAGTAAAGATATTTTTGAAGATAAAATAATTTGGGAAAATTATTTGGAATCTGATGATGTTGCGCATCTTTATTGATAGTTAAATAACCGACTATCAATAATTACCTTTAGGTAGGTATTTGTTGTGATTGGATGAATTTGAATGCTACACTTATTTTTAAATAAACGCTCACTATTCGGGTTAGCCGGGAAAGGACCATGGGGTCGTATAACCCATTCCGAATATGTGATACGTCGTTATGAATCGCATTTGAAGACCGGTGTTGAAGACCGGATATTTTTGAAAACGGAAGGATTACCGTCGAGTTACTCTACATCGACTGATCTTCGATTTAGAGGTTTTATCACCCTTAGTGACGGGAAGTCCTGACGTGATTGAAAATTATCCGGATATGCAAGGGCTTCGTGAGAAGTGCCTTCGGTTCTGTTCGATCCCGGAACAGACTTGTATGGATTGTGTGTCTGACGTTACAATTTGAGATATAAAGCTGATTTCTTTCAAATACATTTCTGTTGGTGGCGGAGAATTTATTCTCTTAGTTTAACACCCTTCTCTGAGACGTACGAGCTCAGAGGTTATGTAGTTGAAATTTATCAGCGATATATCCCAATTTGGTAACGTGGCATACTGAGTGTTGCTGTGAAATGATCAGTGTTTGATCATTTGTGATATGATCATTTGTTTGATCTTATATCTTTGTGATCATAGGTTGATCATTTTGTTGGACCCGAAGCAGGGCTTTGTAGAAAGCGTAGCTTTGTGGACGAGACTTCGTAGAGCCTCACACCCCGGAAATGGTCGAAACAGGAAGAATGCAGCAAGGTTCTAGGGAGTAGCGCCCCTTAGTGTATGTCATTCCTTCTGGATAAAGGTGGTATCATGGTATGGAGCCCAGATACTTAACCTCTGTGGTTACTGCATTATTATTATCTATGTGGTTTGTTGGAAATCGGGGATCCTCGGGAAGATCGGTGACGATCGGGGGATGGCATACGCGTGTCAGTAGTTACCTATTTTTGCAGAGGTAACCCGGCCTTGTGTTGGCAGAGATCCGGTTAGGTTCTCGGGTCGTCTATTCCAGGGACGTACCCATCGTGGATAGGAAGTTCCTTAGCCTGACCATTTGTTGGAAATCCAAACTCCAATACGTGATTTGTACAGTATTAGTTGTAGAACCTGCCATTTACGTACGGTGGTCACCACTGTTTAGATGGTAGCTATAGTAGGCATACGATACTGGTCGTATGTTGGCTAAGATTAATATTATACTTTCGAAATGTTTTCTACACTATGCACTAATAATAATATCAAAAAGAATTTGATTTTGCGTAGTAAGCATCTTTGACTATCATAAGAAGAAATCTCCTCCAATTCTGCGTTTGCATTGTGTGTGTGGTGGGAGGTCTTATGGTAGTTTCATTTTCCAAAAGCATTGCGAATTGACATTAAAGTTTTCCTGTTGTTTATTTTAAAGATAAATAACTGTTTTACGATCTCACACCAGTCACCATGACTGACTCGGAGTTTATTGTTTCCCTTCTAAACTCTGGGTGCCCACCAATTTCCACACGGGCAGCCTAGAGTTATATTATCAGGATATTCTGGAGCTTTGGAGATAAGCTGGATGGCGAGACGTAGTATTTGTATCTGATATATTTATTCCGCTGTGTATTCTGTATGAGGACAAGTTTATATAACTGTCCATTGTTGTATATTGACTCTGATTGATGTATGTATAAACTGATATAGTTCTTTGTTTTAAAGACTAATGATTATCTATTATATATTGTTCCGCTGCGATGTGTAAGATTCTGATATTGTTTTCTGTTTCTGCTCTTGTTCTGTTGTTGTTTTTTTTTCTTTCTTTTTCTTCTATCTTCTTCTTCTACCTTTTTCTTCTTTCTTAAAAACCATAACTTTTCGGGTTTCCGGCATTCGATGGCTCAGCAGTCGATAAAGGAGTATCGATGTTGAATTTTCGAAAGTCGAAAATTTTCGGGATGTTACATAGCTACTTAAAATCCAACTCATCCTCCATGTTCAAATAATTGAATTTAACTATTTTCCTTATTTTCTAAAAGTGTGGTTAGTGCTTTAGTAGAATATGTCTGATACATTCAAAATTGTCCTTGCTATGTAATGCAAAGGCTATTCAAACTTTTACGTGATGAATTTCGTTACTCTTATAGTAGTGGAGCTGATAATTTACAGTTTTTCATGAACTTGGTAATAATCGACTATGGATATTTATGAACAAATGAGCACATGTATAGCCATGAATAAAAATATATAAAGTTTTTGGTTTACTGTAAAATGTAGATAACTCCTTGCTTTAATTAGTGCATACACACGTACATAAGATTCTTATGGCCAAACAATCTTTTATGCCCATGCTCACTAATTTTGCAGTTTTATACTTAAATTTTCAGTTATAAGATTTTACTTTCTTCGAATGTTATATTTGAAATATTTTATCTTAAACAGCTTAAAATATACTTTGGCATGTGAATACTACAGGTTTTTACTTAGTTCAATATTTAACCTTTGCACATACTAGCTAGAGGGAGTAACTGGGTATATTCACCTTAGTAATGCAGTGATACAAACTTTGATTTATGAAAAATTGAACTAGGTTATGAAATTACAACATGCTTTACAGATCATAATCGTAGGACACAAATGAAGTTTTTTTATCATTAAAAAAATTAGGAATTTCAAATACAAACCATCTTTTATATTTCAAATGGTCATGATATGTTAGGAATCAAAATAATTTTAATAGACGGTATGCAAAGCATGGGTAGCATTTTAATGAGATTATTTTTAAATTCGTTAATTACTGACATAGATGAATATGCTTTATTAGTGTAGCAACAATCATGGATCTGTATTTTTCATAATGAATTTTTAATAATCCATTATTATATTTAATTCTTCAAAATAGCTTTTTCGACATGTTTTCCTATGTATAGAGTAGTGAGTTTTCTTTAGGCTTTTTCTATACATGTTCCAATTTTCAAACTTCTTGCTGTTTATGTTTTCTAGTATTAAGTTTAAATGCAGTATAGTATATTAAATTACTTTATATAAGTTTTCGTTTTTTGCACATAAAGTGATTTTCATTACATTATGGTATTAACTTATTATGGTAGTAACTGATTATGCATTAATAGGGTGATAGCATTCAAGACAATAAATATTGAAAGAAACAACAATAAAGGTTTTCATTTTAATTGTATAAGTGTATTTCATTTACTAATTAGTAAATTTCTTACTACCAAATCGATTATCGATGCATGTTTACTAATACCGTTACTGATCAACCTGAATATGTTGTCTTCGTTGTCACATGTTTCGTTGTCACATGTGTTAGTACCAGCATTACTATTTTCCTTAATTGAGACATTATTTACTATGAAACCAAACTATCTGTAGGTGTATATGTCTTCCACTATAGTGAAGGTATACATCCACTCATTAACATATTCAATATGAAGTGAATAACAATAAGACATTATCAGCAAGATATGCTAGCATGAAGGCATATATTGGAATTGAATAAAGCAAAAGTAATTATTTTTAACGTTTGAATTTGTTTTGATGTACTTATTAAGGGTAGCCTTCCACTGTAAGGTCTGAAAGCATGAAACCTAAGGAAAAAATACGACAAATTATTGGAAGAAAATTCTCGATAACTATTGAGGTGATTTGATTCGACAATCATAACTTGAAACTGTCATATTCAATGGTGTAGTACTCATTAGATGCTTTAATTTTCAAGCAATATAATATGGCCATCCCTTAGAAATTTCATCACACTTTCATTGTATTTGTTCATTATGACTTGACAATGAGCTAGACTATGCTAATTATCTTGAAAACATTTATCTTCTTATTCAGGAAGGTTGATGAAATGTCTTATGAACTATTTCATTGTGTTTTGAGATTTTCATATCATGAACTTTGATATTATAGTAACTACAGTACTAATATACGATACATGCTCTCAAATAGACATTAACTATTTATATTCAATTTCGGCATCTAATTTAATGAACACATGGTTGCTTTGTATTTAAGTTAGGTAACTACTACATTTATTTGGCTGAGTTAGATGCTAGCATAATGAGAAATAAGTGTCATAAATTTCTCTCAAGGCATATGTGGTATAATACTGTGTTAGTCCATGAGATGATGGTTTTGATGACAACAACCTTAGAATAGATTATAAAATATAAATACTAACATTACAAGTTTAGATATATATGTATATGAAGGATCTAACCATGCAGGTATCAAGAATGAAGACTGTACAGTATAGAGATTCAAGATATAGAGATAGAAGACTCATGAGTATCAAGATTATCAAGAGTTCAAGATTTCAAGGTTAAGTTTGTTTTATTAGGAATATTTGTTAAAACTCGTAGAAAAGCACTGGCATCTTAATATCCAATTTTATTCGTGGAATGGAATCCACTTCGAGCTCGTTAAAGGGATGGAACCCTAAGTAGGATGGAACCTACGAAAATCTAGTGGGACATTGTTTTGTATCCATTAAGCTTAATTCAAATGATTTTTCAAAATTATTTTGTTTTCGAAATGATTTCAAAACTTTACTTTTAAAAAGATTCAAAACCCTCGATTCCGTTTTTTAAATAATTTTAGCCTCAAAACATCTTTATTTTCAGAGTCAAAATTTCTCTTGATTTTAAACTATCTTTTCAAATAATATATTTAACTTTTAAATTATTTATACTTTGATTTAAATTATAGTTAAATAATATATATATATATATATATTGTTCTTTATATTTACTTATGAATTTCAACTATATTCAAGTATATTTATAAAGTTTTAATATAAGATAAATACTATTTTTATAGAAATACAAAACATCAAATTTGGCTGAGGGATGTCGACATGCCCATAGGCACCATGTCGACATGGTGACAGTTTAATTCAAATTTCAAAAGAAGTGTCTATTTGCCATAACTCTTCACGAATGGACATGACTGTTGTTCTTCTATAAATAGGGGTCAGTTTCAACGAATTTTATATCACTTTTTCTCTGATTTAACTTCTCTTCTTCTTCTCCACTTTCTTATTTACAAATTACACCATTACTCTGCCGAAATCAATATCGAATCTAACTAGAAAATTTCTGGTTTTGATTCTCTCCATTATCTCTACAAGATCCAAGTGCTAATCTGAGTTATAGACTTTTTGTAATCAATTGAGCAAGAGAAGGTGTGATTGTAGCCCTGGAAATCAATTGGGTGAACTTGTTGCCCCGGAAATCAAGTATCTCTACCCAGAGGATTGTGATTCTGGAGGGTGTACCTCGTAGCCTTGAAATCGAAGGTTGTAATTGTTGAATTGATTTTGAAAGAAAATCCGTACTTAGTTGTGCGGGACTGGATGTAGGGTAACTCCGAACCAGTATAAAATCCGGTGTGTTCTTTCCTTTACTGCTTTTACTTTATATTTGCATCTTTTTTTGATTCTGTGTTCATATCTGTGGCTGATTAGTGTATACATTGTTAACAAAATAAGATAAACTCAAAAAGATTAACAAATTTCTTAAAACACTATTCACCCCCCCTCTAGTGTTAACTCTAGCCTTAAGATCCTTAATCCGCATTTCTCACATTTGGTATCAGAGCCTTGTTTTCAAAAGTTTCATAATCTGAATTTTGAAAAGTTTTTAAAATGGCTATTTTTGAAAAATCTGTTAAAACTAGTTTAGAATTGTTTAAATCATCATTGTTCCATGAGTCTGCATATGAATGTTATTCAAATTCTAGTTGTCTACCCAAATTTTATAATGTGCAGGAAAGATGCTTTATGGGTATTAAGGAATCAATCCACAATGGACAATCTGTGCAGATCAAAAGGAATAAGTGGATACTTGATAGTGGATGCTCTAGACACATGACTGGTAATCCGGATATGCTGAAAAATATTATATACAAAGACGGAGGACTGGTTAACTTTGGAGACAACTCGAAAGGATACGTGATTGGCATCGGCAATGTCGGTAACTCTGAAACTCCTATTATTACTAATGTTATGCTAGTTAAGAATCTGAAACACAATCTGCTAAGTATAAGTCAACTATGTGATAAAGGATATAAAATTAAATTTGAAAAGGATAAATGTCATATTGAAGATAATAACTCAACCATAATATTTGAGGGAACTAGGAAAAAGAATATTTATATTCTTAGTATGAAAGTTTCAAATGATAACCTATGTCTTTTGGCAAATACAAGTGACCCTTGGATTTGGCATAAGAGATTTGGACATTTGAATTTCAAACTCTTATCTAGATTGTCAAAACATGATCTAGTAAGAGGTCTCCCTAAAATGAATTTTAAAGTAGATAGTTTATGTGATGCATGTCAATTAGGAAAGCTTAGAAAAAGTTCCTTTAAATTAAAAGATATGATTTCAACTTCAAAACCCCTTGAGTTACTTCATCTTGATTTATTTGGTCCATCTCAAATTCAGTCAATAAATCATAGTAAATATGTTTTTGTAATTGTAGATGATTATTCTAGATTTACATGGACAATATTTTTGAAACATAAAAGTGATACTTTTGAATGTTTTAAAAACTTTACAAAAAGGATTCAAAATCAATTATCTTTAAAAATTATAACTATTCGTAGTGATCACGGTGGTGAATTTGAAAATGAAAAGTTTGAGGAATTCTGCAATAAGAAGGGAATAACTCACAATTTCTCATTTCCAAGAACTCCACAACAAAACGGAGTAGTTGAACGTAAAAATAGAACGATACAAGAGTGTGCGAGAACTATGCTTTCAGATAGTAATTTACCAAAAATACTTTTGGGCAGAAGCTGTTGCTACCGCCTGTTATATTTTGAATAGAATTTTAATTAGACCTTTAACTGATAAGACACCTTATGAACTTCTTCATGGAAAGAAACCTAAGGTATCATACTTCAGAATTTTTGGAAGTAAATGCTTTATTTTAAATACAAAAGATAATTTGGATAAATTTGATCCTAAATCCGATAAAGGAATCTTTATCGGATATTCTAATAGAAGTAAAGCTTATAGAGTTTTTAATTTAAGATCTAACACCATCGAAGAAACAATGCATGTTTCGTTTGATGAAAATTTAAAAGATTTTGAAATTACAAATGATGAAGAAGATTTAATTACTCAAAATCAGGAATCAACCGAAATTAATAATGAAATTAATCATCCTAATAAAAGGATTAAACTTTTAAAAGACCATCCTATTGAAAATATCACTACACCAATCAGGCCATTTTGTAACACTTTTCCGCTTTCAATTTGTAACGGTTATTTTTGTGATAAATTACCAACAATTTTTTTCGTTAGTTCCTACATCCAACATTAATAACCGTGACAAAAGCTGGTAATTTAGTAAATATGTCAAAGTAGTGTGGAGACATCTGTAACCTTGCTTTCTAATTTACAATACTCGTTTCTCATGAATCTATCACGCTTCTATTCTCCTTCATAGCTCTCATGGTTTAGGGCATTATTCTTCGCTGCAAGGAATCTCAAGCTCTCAGGTAACGCTTATTTTTCAAATTCAAATCATTTTGTGATATTTGAATTCAATAGTTTGTTTTAAGGATCAAATTATTTCATTGTGATATTTTTAATCGCTAATTTTCTTCCTCTTTCGTATGTTTGGGTTTTTTTTTGATTTCAAATTACATTTGAGTTTTAGTTCGAATTTAGGTTGCAAATATATGTGTTCGATTTCGATTTGAATTTTATTTCAGTTTGGAATTTGATTATATATTCAGTGTAGGGTTGCAAGTATTTGGCATCGACTTCTTCTCGGCTCGAGCTTACTTTTTTACGCACTCTAGGTTACTTTTATTTTTCGAGTTAATTAATATTTATAGATTCTAAAATGGGGTAGATACTGATGAATTGATGAAAATTATTGATTAAAAATTAGTTTTTTTAGGAAGAACATTCAGTTAGTTGTGCAATGTTATTAAATTAGAACAAAACAACGATCAACTTATTAGTTTAATTGATGGAAATGAATTGATATTCTCCAAATTTGTTGTTCCTCATCCATTATTCACTCAAACAATATCATGCTAATTGTAAACTTCTGAGGAGATTAAGTTATGTCTCTTTGTTCCAATTCATGGCACATACAGCCCCTGGGAACTTATACAAGATTATTACTTTGCTAATTCATTTAATGCCTAAAAACAAAACATGTTACAAAATTCAGCACTTTAAGCAATGGAAATAGGGATGTCTGGAAAAAAGATCTCACACGAGCATGATACTGGACAAATTGATATATAAAATCCTTATGATTTATTTCCAAGAATAGTGTAATAAAATATGAGAAAACATATATATCATTAAGGCATTTTCCTCTTAAATGATTAAGCGAACTTATTCTTATTCCATGGCAGCACTCATATGTAGCCTTAGAGGGGACAGAAGCCCCTCGTGCAATTTTAAGGAAAAACTGAAGTGCAACTGTAATTTAGTTGGTTATATTGAAATTTGAAAAGAAGAAAGAAACTTGGTGGATAAATTTTTACACCAGAGTAACATTAGTCGTCAATTCGTAGTGTGTGGCTTTGAAAAATGATATTGTGATAAAAAATCAATTAACCATAAATCTTCCTGATAAGAAGAAACATAATTCTGAATGAGCAATGCTAGCCGCACTCTTTCTTACCGAAAACATGGTCATACTTTCCACGACTTCAACTTGTTGGTGGAGAGTTTGCACTCTTTCTGAGGTAGAATGAAGGTAGTGTTGCTCTTGAATGTTTAACAGACTAAGAGAAAATTGTTTGTCTGCTAATTGAATTATTTATGCTCCAGTTGACTTAAAATAAGGTTTCAGAATTTGTGTTTTCCATATATATTTCAAACGGTGTGAAAGAAAAAGATGTGGAGAAATTCAATCTGTTACAATAACTGAAGAAGAGGGGGTTAGGGAATATAGTTTTTGATACTTTTCCAAGGGGGAAAACAAGGAAAAGTCATTTTCAAAAAACCATTTTCAAATTTAATCGACCTACTCCATACTTTTTGACACACATGCTCAGAACACAAAACACAGAACTCAAATTTCAAACCAAATAAGTACTTAGTGATTCAGTCACATCTTGAAATATTTATTCATTCAGAATAAAATGTCTTACAGGTATAGTAAGGAACATTTTGCATTAATCTACATCCTATCGTACTGTGCATTATCCTTTTGTACTGTTAGTGGTTGAATTGTTATCAGCAATTAGAGATGCAACTAACTCTAATGATACGTGTACATTTTGTTAGAATTTTGGAAACCAGCAGTTCAAATTATGTAACAAAAATAAATGCCTTGTTGTATTCATTTTTTTAGAATTTAGGAGTATCACTGAGATTATTTTGATTGATTAAGAAATGCTGAATGCCTTGTTGTATTCTGTATGCATGTAACTTCATTCACAAAATTTAATGACCCATCTTCAAATAAACTCAGTTGACTTATCTGCTGCTGTTGATTGGTTTCATGACATTACCCAACTTCCTTTGATTTCTAGTATTTCATTTGAGTACAATAGATTATCTAGCATCCCTATGACTATGCCACCATCGAATAATTATTCTTTTCTTCAAAGTTTTACTTTGTGCAGCAATGAATTGAATTCAACCATTCCTAGTTGGTTGTTTTATAACATTAGCAGTCTAATGATGTGGCACTAATGCATTTACGCATGGATGAGGAGATCAATTTGGCAATACAATGGAACATTAAACTCTAAGTTATGGTAGTTCTCGAAGATATAAGCTGATCCAGATGGAGGTATATGCATCTAAGTGTATGCCAACAGAGAAGCCATGTATATAATCGCAGAACAATGCTGAATCAGTCAGCATTTTAGTGGAAAATGCTGACAGATTAATGCATAATAGAGCATATTAATGCATGAATAGGATGACTGAAACATATGTACTGAAACTAGCGCATCGAATCAACTCTGAGAGGAAGAAGTCTATCTCAGATAAGTTGGTGTAGCTAGCAGATATGGTTGCAACAGCTGTCAGGAATGACGGACCTGTTCGACAATGAAATATCAGTTTTGAGAGAACACAGCTAAATATGGGCTTGACTTGCTGTAAGTCCGAACAGTTGTTAAGACTGTTGCTAAGATAAAGCAGACGAACAGTGATGTTGAATATCGGCATAGTTGAAGTGGACGAACAACAGCGCTGAATTAATGTGATGCTGCAGGGAATATTAGAGGTGGAACACGTTGAACGTGGCTGGCAAATGCAAGAAAAAGGTGCCTGCAGAGAATGAAGTGATGATTGATAGTGTGTGGAAAATCAAGTGCAAGGTGGTTGCTTGAATGCTATCAGAGAATGTATTTGAGAAATAGCAAGCCTGATAATAGTTTTTGGTCAATATTATAGATATATTATTATAAAGGGATGCAACCAATACACTGCATAAGCTCAACTGAGGCGTAGCTACCATCCAACTATTGACGATGTAGCAACAATTCTTCCTCCTGATCTTTCGAGATGTGGGCAGACAAATCCCCAAATGTTTACATCCTTCAAAGTTTATTGTCAAGTATATACATTAGCAATTTAAATGTATTACACAAATAAAGGAAGTAAATGCAAAATCACTACAAATTAAACAAATCATAACTTTCAGTAAGAATTCAACATTTAAATGCATGCAATCACTAAATTAATGTCATTATAAGACGCACCCTGATATAGACTATTTGGTAGGATATAGCTGCATATTTGTTAGGATTCGAGATTGCTGACATACCTTTATGAAGAATTGGTATGTAGTCATTATTGTATGTAATCTTAATGGTAATAAATAATTTACAAATGAATTCATATATATATATATATATATATATATATATATATATATATATATATATTCATGCAGGAAGCGGAGAATCCGGAATGCAAGCCTACACGAGCAAAGGCGTGGAAAGTAGCGCATACAAGTAGGAAAACTGGAGAGGTGCTTCCGTGCGCAGCAGAAAAATATGTAAGTAGAAAAATATTTATGCATTAAATTCATAACCAAAAGTAGTCATTTAAGTATCAAACATGACTATTATTTATAAATATCTACGCTTATTATTTAGGCCTGCAATTTTCCTGTCAATAGATATAGCAAGCCTTAACTCGGTACAGTTGCATGTATACTACCGAAAACTACGTCACAAGCACAAGTGGCAGCAGCACCTGTCAGGTGCTGCTGTTTACCGCAGCACAGTGCTGCTGTTAACCGCAGCACAGTCGCAGCAAGTAGTTAAGTGAGCAACAAAAAGAAGCTCCCCTCTTGACAGTATCTTGGAAACTTGGCCTACAGTGAAGAATAATTTCTAGCCCGTTAATTTCATCCTGTTCCACTTATGGGGATGCAAAAAAATGTTTTTTAACTTATAACCTTTTACAATGGGAATATGTCAAAACTGTGGCAAAACATTTGGTTGTGTTTTCTTTCATTTTAATGTTATATGTTTTGTACCAAATTTAAACTTTGGCATGAACAATCAATAAACAATCAGCTATAAGCACTGAACGAACGCAGCTTTTGTATATCACTGGATATTATGAAATCAAAATCATTCTTATAACTCAAGCAGTTTCCTTTTCTAATTCTATCTTAGCATCTCTGTACAACACAGAAACTCGTATATCTATTTCTAATTCTATCTCACCATTATATGCAACTCAGAAACTCATCTAACTGTTTCTAATACTATTATATTTTTTTCGAATTATTTTGTTAATTTGTGTAAGTTGATATATCTAGAAAGGGATACATCTAACAAAGCAAAAAAAGTAAATTGTACACAATGATACAGTGGCCATACTTTATCCACACCTCTCAAACAAAGAAATAAAATAAAATTAGCACGATATCTTAGTTTCCAAATTGAAGAACAACGTACTAGTATATGCAGTTATTATTCTGTAAGTTTAAGCAAACTGAACAATACTTGGATTTCTGGCACAGAACAAATTAAGTTATCGACCATCATGCATCGTCTAATAGCCAATGAGACAAAACACATTAAAATTCATTCAAAAATTCATTTAAGTTTTGGAAAGAACATGTGGTAAGCGAGCGGTCCGAAATTTTGGAAAGAAGGAGAGCAAAGTTAAGAAAGTTGTTAAAAGGTGAAGAGTGATTGAAGTTTGGGGTTATAAATTTATGGACATGTATCTTGATGTTTTGTATTTTGATTTGATGGGGTAGTCAGATGGTATGTATTTTGATTGGTTGAACATGTGGTAATTTTTTGTATTTTGATGGACGCAACCTGTGCAATGGGAGCTCATTTGATTTATAATGTTCTGTATATTATTTTGTATTTTTAAAGTTTCTTTTTTAATATTTATAATATTTATTTTTCAAGTTGATAGTTCACTCACCAAACAACTGTCATTCAAATATGAAATAGGACAGCGGCCTATTACCACATGAAACTATACCTTACAATCCCAACGGTTATAACCGTTACGAAATATGTAAAAAAATTGTAACGTACCTGCTACCAACGGTTATAACAGTTGGGAATTTGATTACCAACGGTTATAACCGTTACAAAATGATAGTTCTGGTGTTGTGTATAATAGGAGATATGCAATCTATTGTTACAACTAGAAATCAACTAAGTAAAATGAGTAATGTAGTATTTATATCATCTATTGAACCCAAAAATCCTAAAGAAGCATCAACTGATGATTCATGGATTTTGGCTATGCAAGAAGAATTAAATCAATTTACTAGAAATGAAGTTTGGGAACTTGTTCCTAGACCTGAAGATAAAACTATAATTGGAACTAAATGGGTCTATAAAAATAAAATGAATGAACAAGGTGAGGTCGTTAGAAATAAAGCACGATTAGTCGCCCAAGGTTATTGTCAAGAAGAATGTATAGATTGTGACGAAACCTTTGCTCCTGTAGCAAGATTAGAAGCCATTAGAATTCTACTTGCTTTCGCAAATCATAATAATTTCAAATTATTTCAAATGGATGTTAAAAGTGCATTTTTAAATTGATTTGTAAAAGAAGAAGTATATGTTGAACAACCACCACTTTTTGAAGATGAAAATTTACCAAACCATGTGTACAAACTTAAGAAAGCTTTATATGGTCTAAAACAAGCTCCTAGAGCCTGGTATGATAGACTAAGATCTTATTTATTACAATCAAATTTTGAAATTGGTAAAATAGATAACTCTTTTTATTAAAAGAAATAAAAATGATATTCAACTAGTTCAAGTATACGTAGATGATATCATTTTTGGTTCAACTAACTTCGAAATGAATAAAGAATTTTCTGAAATAATGACAAAAGAGTTTGAGATGAGTCATATGGGTGAATTAAACTTCTTTCTAGGATTGCAAATAAAAAAGTTAGATAATGGTATTTTTATTAGTCAAGAAAAATATGCTAAAGAACTAGTCAATAAATTTGGTTTGACTACTGCGAGTGGAAAACCTACTCCCATGGCAACCAATGAATATCTAAGTAAAGAAGATCTCTCGAAAGATGTAGATTAAAAGTTGTATAGAGGAATGATCGGATCATTGCTCTATATCACTGCTAGTAGACCTGATATCATGCATAGTGTATGTCTCTGTGCAAGATATCAATCTCATCCTAAAGAAACTCACTTAAAAGCTGTAAAACGTATCATAAGATATATTAAACACACCTCTGATTATGGCTTATTTTATCCTAAAAATGATTTATTTGATTTAATATCATACTGTGATGCTGATTATGCTGGATGTAAATCAGACCGAAAAAGTACAAGTGGAACTTGTCACTTTTTGGACATTCTCTGGTTTCCTGGTTTAGTAAAAAGCAAAATACAGTTTCTCTATCAACAATTGAAGCAGAGTATATTTCTGCTGCTTTGGCTTGTTCTCAAGTAATATATATGCAACAAACCTTAAAAGATTTTGGATTAAATATCTCAAAATCGCCAATTTATTGTGATAATACTAGTGCAATAAATTTATCTAAAAATCCTACTCATCATGCTCGAACTAAACATATTGATATTCGACATCATTTTCTTAGAGATAATATAACTAAAGAAGTAATTACTCTCGAATATATAAACTCTGAGAATCAAACTGCTGATATCTTAACAAAACCATTAAATGAATCTATATTTACTAAATTAAGAAGAGAATTAGGTATTTGTTCTATAACTGAAATATAAAATATAAATAACAAGTATAATTAATAATTAATATTAAAATAAATCATAGAGTTAAAATATAAGGACCATGTCGACATCCCCTAGGAAGACATGTCGACATGTAACGTTTTTATTATTTTAAATTTTCCCACCAAAATTCAAAAATTTAGTTATATATTCTTCTCTATTTCGAATTCTTATTCATTCTCTCTGTTTTCTCTTCATTTTCTATTCTGAAATATATAAAATAATGGCATCTTCCTCTAAATCAAACATAAAATCAACTTTCTCATTCCCCTCTCCTACTTCTGGTCCATTCCAATGCACTACTCTCGCACGTGTAACTAAATTGGAGGAGTCTATAAAGGATACTCTTCAGATGTTGACTGAAATTCAAGTGACTCAACTTCGTATGGCGAAAGAGCAAGAAAGGCAAGGCAAGATTCTTAGGAATTTACAAAAATTCCTAATGGATAACCAGGCCAACCCTATCTTGATCGATGAAGGCTCTTCACTCAATCAAGAACATGAGGTCAGCGACGAAGAAGAAGAAGAACCAATGGAAGAAGCACATGAGGAGGATGATGACCAAGTAGTATGCGTTGGAGAAGTGTGTTTCGACAAAAATGGGAATCTTGTCGAACAACGTGGAAATTTCTATTTCCACTATCCAAACTGTTCAATTCATAAATCTCCTATGTTCAGAAACACACATTAGTTTCTTCTCTTTCTTTCCGTTGTTATTTATGTTTTTATGTTTTTCAAACGCAAATGTAAATACAACCATACTCGTAATAAATAAACTCGTGTTCTTATATGTGTTAGTATTATTGTGAATTCTTAGTTAGGATAGTTAATAGTTTAGGATTATATTTTTGTATTAGATTTAAGTGTTAATTATTTATGATAACACTATCATTATAATCACACTTCATAGAGTGATAAGTTTTAGGGGGGGTTATATAGTTTGGAGTTAGTTTTTTGTTGATGACAAAGGGGGAGAAGTATAAAATAGGATAGTTAGGCATAGATTAAGGGGGAGTTATTAGAAGTATTAGAATAGAAGAAATATTTTATAAACAAAGGTTGTCATCATCAAAAAGGGGGAGATTGTTAGTCCATGAGATGATGGTTTTGATGACAACAACCTTAGAATAGATTATAAAATATAAATACTAACATTATAACTTTAGATATATATGTATATGCATGATCTAACCATGTAGGTATTAAGAATGAAGACTGTACAGTATAGAGATTCAAGATATAGAGATAGAAGACTCATGAGTATCAAGATTATCAAGAGTTCAAGATTTCAAGGTTAAGTTTATTTTATTAGGAATATTTGTTAAAACTCGTAGAAAAGCACTGACATCTTAATATCCAATTTTATTCGTGGAATGGAATCCACTTCGAGCTCGTTAAAGGGATGGAACCCTAAGTAGGATGGAACCTACGAAAATCTAGTAGGACATTGTTTTGTATCCACTAAGCTTAATTCAAATGATTTTTCAAAATTATTTTGTTTTCGAAATGATTTCAAAACTTTCCTATTAAAAAGATTCAAAACCCTCGATTCCATTTTTAAAATAATTTTAGCCTCAAAACATCTTTATTTTCAGAGTCAAAATTTCTCCTGATTTTAAACTATCTTTTCAAATAATATATTTAACTTTTAAATTATTTATACTTTGATTTAAATTATAGTTAAATAATATATATATATATATTGTTCTTTATATTTACTTATGAATTTCAACTATATTCAAGTATATTTATAAAATTTTAATATAAGATAAATGCTATTTTTATAGAAATACAAAACATCAAATTTGGCTGAGGGATGTCGACATGCCCATAGGCACCATGTCGACATGCCCATAGGCACCATGTCGACATGGTGACAGTTTAATTCAAAATTCAAATTTCAAAAGAAGTGTCTATTCGCCATAACTCTTCACGAATGGACATGACTGTTGTTCTTCTATAAATAGGGGTCAGTTTCAACGAATTTTATATCACTTTTTCTCTGATTTAACTTCTCTTCTTCTTCTCCACTTTCTTATTTACAAATTACACCATTACTCTGCCGAAATCAATATCGAATCTAACTAGATAATTTCTGGTTTTGATTTTCTCCATTATCTCTACAAGATCCAAGTGCTAATCTGAGTTATAGACTTTTTGTAATCAATTGAGCGAGAGAAGGTGTGATTGTAGCCCTGGAAATCAATTGGGTGAACTTGTTGCCCCGGAAATCAAGTATCTCTACCCAGAGGATTGTGATTTTGGAGGGTGTACCTCGTAGCCTTGAAACCGAGGGTTGTAATTGTTGAATTGATTTTGAAAGAAAATCTGTACTTAGTTGTGCGGGACTGGATGTAGGGTAACTCCGAACCAGTATAAAATCCGGTGTGTTCTTTCCTTTACTGCTTTTACTTTATATTTGCATATGCGTTTGATTCTGTGTTCATATCTGTGTCTGATTAGTGTATACATTGTTAACAAATTAAGATAAACTCAAAAGATTAACAAATTTCTTAAAACACTATTCACCCCCCCCTCTAGTGTTAACTCTAGCCTTAAGATCCTTAATCCGCATTTCTCACATACTGTTCTTTATTACGCAATATTTATGTTGTTTAATGTTATAGCTATAGTTGCCACCATCTCATTTAGCTATTGTTACAAATATTTTTGCCCATGCCATATCAACTTACTGATCCATCGTTTATTTTGTTGAATGTGTTGATGAGTTAAATGTTAATTGATACTTAAATACTTATTTCTTTACTTATTAAGCTTGGTCAAAAGAATCTTACATTATCCCCTCACTATTGTCATGAAAGCAATATTAAGTAACACTTGGTTCTTTATTTATAGTTTTATTACCACCAGTTGTCATTTTTCTATTACTGTATGAAAATAATAGTTTATTATACAAAGTACTAAATACAAATGGACAATTGTATCATCATTGTTATAGAAAGTGACAAATATGAATCATCAATGTAATTATGCTCTATTTACTATTTGTTTTATTTTCAACTCATTGGGTTTACTTTCTTTTATCCTAATTCCCTAATTACTATACGCAAAGTTTACAACAAAAATAATGGGAATGATATCACGTAACTATGAAAATAAAATCTTACCATGAGTGAAGACTGTTCATTATCTTAGGTAATAAATTTAACCCCCTGAGTTAAAAATAAACATGACACTTTACCTGTAAATGCAAAAGTTTCTACTTAGTCTCACAGTGCACATAAGTTAACATACCTATACCCTTTTTCTTAAAATATAAGATATAAGGTAAAAGATAAGTTTGGTTTCTTTAGTTACAAAGAAATCTGTGTTTGAGCTAACTGTGTGGCCCTTGCAGCTGCACCTCAAATATGATGGCAGATAGGCCTTCGATATCATTGGACTAGCACTTTGATCAGCCCTCGATTTCATTGGACTAGCACTTACACCAATTATCTGTATGATGGCTCAACTACATAACATGGTGAAATATTTCATTGTGTTGTCCTTGGAAGAGGTAGCGTAACATATTTTTTATATTGTTTAAAAAGCAAGTGTAGTTATGATCCAACTATGCTTAATAACACCTGTAGCATGTTTAATTGTTCTGACCTGATGCAATAGAAGATAGATGCACTGATCTGCTGCAACAGAAGGTAGATACTCATAGGTGTTAATATGGTAATATTGGGTGTTGTTTTGAAAACATATCGATCTAAGTAGGGACTAGATTTAGTTGTATATCTTCTGATTGTAAATCTAAAAAAGCTTTTGGCAACTCTTTGGTTTCTAGAAAAAGAACAAATGGATAGTGTTTTGTTGATGGTAATTAACTATTTGTTGTATTTGTAATATATTTCTAATTTCAGTTTTGAATAAACAATTTCTACTACAGTAAGTGTAACGACCCAGAATTTTTGATAATTAAAATTCGAATATTTAATTGATTTTTAATATTAACAAATGGAATTTAGAAGTCGAAGGATTTATTTCTCGAATATTGGATTTAATTGGATAATTAAATCGATAAATTAAATAGTGACATTCCAGAGATAATTGAAAATCGAGTTTAATATGATTGAAAATGATTTGTAAAATTTTATTTAATCATACTGGAGTTATAGAAAGGTCATAGAACTTTTAAAATTGAATTTGGAGTTAATCTGTGAAAATCGAATATTTTAATATTTAATTATCGACTGTAAAATAGCCAATTTTCGGACAGTCTCAGAATTGAACGAGACCAGTTCCATTGGGTCCGTAATAGTTAGTTATTATCGGATTTCAATTTTCGTATCCATCGGAGTTGTCGTTTGACCGTGGCAGCTCGAAACGCATCGATATCGTTTTAATTTTAAATCGTCGAGTTAAAATAGTCATTTTTCAAACGGTCTCGGATTTCGACGAAACCAGTTTCATCGGATCCGTAATGTGATATTATTGTAAGATTTCAAATTTCGTAATTTTTGGATTTACCATTTGTCCGGTACAAATTAAAACGCCTCGAAATCAGTTTAAATCGGTTTAATTTAAATTGATCGTTTATTGCCATATCTCACACAGACGATCGAATTAGCTTTCGGAACCTGTTCCATTGCGTTCGGAACGCGGGGTAAACCTTACGAACGTCAGCCGGCACGCTCGAATCGGAGTTCGGAAAAAATTCGATGAATAGTAAAATTGGCCATTTTCTATAAAAGGACCTTCTTTCTTTCATTTTGCAAATAAGAAAACGAGCCTAGGGTTTTAGTTCAGAGCCGCCACTCCCATGATGAACGGCCAGAAAGCAATTTTCTTCCTCCCTCAAAATCTTCAAATCCGTTCATCGATTCGCGAAACTTCCTAAATGAAAGTTGTAGAGCACTTTGAGTTCTATATATTCAACGGCTGTGATCGAGAATAGCGTGATAGATCAAAGGCAATTTGTATTTGAACGTTCGTCGTTCGTAGGTGCTTTTCGACGTGATGGTTGAGCCGAGTTCATCGTTGTCGAGGCTGGAGGCGTGTCACGTGCAGGCGGAGAAAATGGCGCTAGTGGATCGACGTCTCGTCGTCGATTGTGGTGGCGGTCTCTAGGGTTTTATGGCGGCAGTTGGGTTCAAACGCGACCTGGAGGAATTATCGCGTGGGAGGGAAGAAGGATGTGGCCAGGATTTGCCCATCTCGTGATCAACGGCTGATGATGAATGTAGGTTAAAATTTTGAAAGAAAATGTAAATTAGATTATATTAAAATTTGTAATGTTTAAAATACAATATCTCTTTCGTACGAGGTCAGAAAATTACGAAACCAGAAGCGTTGGAATCGCAGCGACGCGCTCTACGCTGCAGCGCAGATCTGGGCGTGTTTGGAATCAGTGAAATTTTTGAGTAAAATTAAACGGCCGTTTAATTTTATTCGAAATAAACACTGGAATCAGAATTAAAATCACGGTGAGATCTTCTCACTCAAATTTGAATGTGGAATTATTTACAGTTATTGATTGATGATTGACTGTTTGAATGTGATATTAGATATTATAGGATCTATCTATATATAGCAGTATATACATATTGGCATATGTATATATTGGATTGATTGATTTCCCGCCTCGTATAGCGGATGAGACCCTATTGCGCCGTTAGTAAGCGGATTTATAAAAACCTATATACCGCGATAATTCCGTACTGGAGCGGAATTGGTATTGTGCTGACGTCTTTGGATGCAGGGAAACAGGTTGGAGGGATCCAACTGGATTCCTCAACTGTATTTACTTATTTACAGATATTTTGATATATTCTGTTATCATATGATCATATATGATATTGACTGTTGTGATGGACTGATTGGTGCTGTTGCATCATCGGATTCAGTTTTGAAATTTAAAAATAACAACTTTTACTTTAAAGTGATTTTTTGAAAGTGAACGTTTTATGGAATTTTTGAATTGATTTATAAACGTTAAAATTTTAAAGTTATAAAAGTTATAATGTTTAGTGAAATAAAACCAAAGGGTCGTTTTGAAATAAATAGTTGATTTATTTATAAAAGGGTTTAAGTCGGGATTTTTAAATAACTATAAACGATTTGTATAAAAAGATTTATCAAACTAATATTTTATAAATCAAAATATTGGACTTATAAAACGAATTTTTATAAGTGTTAAAAAGAAGTATAAATGGATTTCATAAGTGAATGAAATTAATAGATTTATAACGTGAAGTTATAAAGTGAATAGATGTTGTAGAATAAACGATTTATAAGTAATTTACTTATAAATTAGATTTTTGCACTTAATTGGGATATAAATAGAAATTGCAAAATGAAATGATTTCATAAGTTGAAATTGTTATGAAGTATAAATGTGATTTATAAACGTTGTTTATAAATCTGGAATCACTTATTTTGATAAGTAATTTTAGAAGTTAATAAAAGGAGAATTTTATAAATCGAAGTTGTTAGAAAATATAAAGGTGAATTTATAAACGTTGTTTTATGAATTCGAAATCAATCAAATTTGATGAATGTAATATAGAAGTTATTAAGGGAATTTTACCCACGATTTTGGATAGTGGATAATTCTCGGAATAAAACGTGTAGAAAAGATTAAAATGTAATTATTGAAGTATATTCACGATTTTGGATAGTGAATATATCGTTAAGTAAAATGGATAGTTTTGGAAAAGGGATATTAAAAAATGAAGTTAAACATTTTAGAGATGTTTTTAAAATGTATTATAAATCGAAAGCAGAGATTTCCGCAGTTCTTGTTGAAATAGACGTTTTCGAGAAATAAGGAAATGGTGGACTATAACACTGTTGTTATAGTAAATGATTTCCGAAAGGAAATGTTTTATATAGTATTGGGATTTATATATCTATCTAAATCTCGAATCCCTATACTAGTGATTTTGAGTTGTCGTAACGATGTTTTACGTAACATTCGTTTTACTCAAATAAATGTGTTTTTAAGAATGATTTCCTTAAAAGAATGAAATATATACTTAATTTGATTTAAGTATATCGAATATTCTCAAATGTTGAAAATAAATGATTTGTGAAATACTTATTATTAAATAAGTATGGAATTGCTTTTCCAATATGAAATGAACTGTTTTTGAGATTTTATCTTCAAAGATAAAATGAAATGTGGAAATTGAATATTTGAAATTTGTTTTCAAATGGTTAAGTGTGGAAACTATATATCTAGTAAAGATATTTTGGAAGATGAAATAATTTGGAAAATTATTTGGAATCTGATGATGTCGCGCATCTTTATTGATAGTTAAATAACCGACTATCAATAATTACCTTTAGATAGGTATTTGTTGTGAATTGGATGAATTTGAATGCCACACTTATTTTTGAATAATCGCTCACTATTCGGGTTAGCCGGGAAAGGACCATGGGGTCGTATAACCCATTCCGAATATGTGATACGTCGTTATGAATCGCATTTGAAGACCGGATATTTTTGAAAACGGAAGGATTACCGTCGAGTTACTCTACATCGACTGATCTTCGATTTAGAGGTTTTATCACCCTTAGTGACGGGAAGTCCTGACGTGATTGAAAAATTATCCGGAAATGCAAGGGCTTCGTGAGAAGTGCCTTCGGTTCTGTTCGATCCCGGAACAGACTTGTATGGATTGTGTGTCTGACGTTACAATTTGAGATATAAAGCTGATTTCTTTCAAATACATTTCTGTTGGTGGCGGAGAATTTATTCTCTTAGCTTAACACCCTTCTCTAAGACGTACGAGTTCAGAGGTTATGTAGTTGAAATTTATCAGCGATATATCCCAATTTGGTAACGTGGCATACTGAGTGTTGCTGTGAAATGATCAGTGTTTGATCATTTGTGATATGATCATTTGTTTGATCTTATATCTTTGTGATCATAGGTTGATCATTTTGTTTGACCCGAAGCAGGGCTTTTTGAGAAAGCGTAGCTTTGTGGACGAGACTTCGTCGAGCCTCACACCCCGGAAATGGTCGAAACAGGAAGAATGCAGCAAGGTTCTAGGGAGTAGCGCCCCTTAGTGTATGTCATTCCTTCTGGATAAAGGTGGTATCATGGTATGGAGCCCAGATACTTAACCTCTGTGGTTACTGCATTATTATTATCTATGTGGTTTGTTGCGAATCGGGGATCCTCGGGAAGATCGGTGACGATCGGGGGATGGCATACGCGTGTCAGTAGTTACCTATTTTTGCAGAGGTAACCCGGCCTTGTGTTGGCAGAGATCCGGTTAGGTTCTCGGGTCGTCTATTCCAGGGACGTACCCATCGTGGAAAAGGAAGTTCCTTAGCCTGACCATTTGTTGGAAATCCAAAGAAACAATACGTGACTTGTACGGTTTTAGTTGTAGAACCTGCCATCTAATATGGCAGCTATAGTAAGCATACTATAATGGTACCTATGCTGGCTAAGATTAATATTCTACTTTCGAAATGTTTTCTACACTATGCACTAATAATAATATCAAAAAGAATTTGATTTTGCGTAGTAAGCATCTTTGACTATCATAAGAAGAAATCTCCTCCAATTCTGCGTTTGCATTGTGTGTGTGGCGGGAGGTCTTATGGTAGTTTCATTTTCCAAAAGCATTGCGAATTGACTTTAAAAATGTTTCTGTTGTTTAATTTAAAGAAAAACTGTTTTACGATCTCACACCAGTCACCATGACTGACTCGGAGTTTATTGTTTCCCTTCTAAACTCTGGGTGCCCACAAATTTCCACACGGGCAGCCTAGAGTTATGTTATCAGGATATTCTGGATATTCTGGAGTTTTGGAGATGAGCTGGATGGCGAGACGTAGTATTTGTATCTGATAGTATTTATTCCGCTGTGTATTCTGTATGAGGACAAGTTATATAACTGTCCATTGTTGTATATTGACTCTGATGATTGATGTATGTATAAAATGATATAGTTCTTTGTTTTAAAGATTACTGATTTATCTATTGTATATTATTCCGCTGCGATATGTGAGATTCTGATATTGTTCTCTGTTTCTGCTCTTGTTCTGCTTTTCTTCTTCTTCCCTTTTTCTTCTACTTCTTCTTTCTTAAAACCATAACTTTTCGGGTTTCCGGCATTCGATGGCTCAGCAGTCGATAAAGTGAGTATCGATGTTGAATTTTCGAAAGTCGAAAATTTTCGGGATGTTACATTTGGTATCAGAGCATACGGTTAAGCGACAACCCTGCTCTGTTGGGTGTTACTCATTAGAGATAGAGTCAGTAGTACTCTAGGATGAGTTTGAGTGTAATAATAGATATGAGCGCGTATTTGTTATTTGAATATAAAATTTGTTTTATATTGTGATGATTGGTTTGTTGAGTGGTATATGGATTCTGGTCGGTATTGTCCGTACAACTCTATCGATAGGGATCTCTAAACACTTGTATAGAACAATTCGGCACAGTATTGTTTTAAATAGGGTAAATGAGATAATTTTGCCCAAAACTATTTTTGTATAGAAAATAAATGTTTTTCTATAAAGTACTATAGTATAGGGTTGCATGGATGTTAGGAAGTAATAATAGTGAATTGTCATCATTGAAATTGAATAAGAAATTGAAATCGTAACTCCAAAGTTAAGAAATAAATTCACATACAAATGAAATTTAAAGAATGTAAATTATAAATGTGAATTGTAATTTAAAACGGAATTCCAGAGAAGTTTTTGGAAATGTTTTGAAAAGAATTTGAAAATTTTGGAGATTTGGAAAGTTTAAATCATTTTTGATTTGAAAATGGATTTCAAGGGTTTTGAAAAATGTTTTGAAGAGATGAAAAGCTCTAAACTCTTTTCGGTCGCTGGAAAATAATTCCGATGATGATCGCGACATCACCGGTGTTCATTTTCGGGTTTCCAAAAGAGAAATTGCTGCCAAATTGTTTTAAATAAAAGTTGTTTGAAAATTTGGGTTTTGTTTTGGAAATTCAAAAGATAATTTGAATTGTTTTCAAAAAATGGTTTTTGAAATGTTGGTAAACTCTGGAATACTATGTAGAAATATTTATGAAATATTATGAAGTTGATAACTTGTAAAGTTTAAAGTTTAAATAAAAATCCATTTAACGAATGAAATTTATAAATGTGAATTGAAATATAAAGAGATGAATTCATATATGAATAAAATTGTGAACATGAATTGTAAATGTGATTTATAAATGAAAATGGAATTCCAGATAGATATTGGAAAATTTAAAATTCATTAATGAAATGAATTTGTAATATGAATATATAAGTGATTATATAAATCGAAATGAAAATAAGTTGATAACTTATAGAATATTTGAAATCTGATTGGAATGAAATTCAAATTGAAGACGAATGAATTAGTAATTGGAACTAATTTAAAATAGTGCAGTTATGAATGAAAGATAATTGATAAATTCAATATTTCAGAATTGAAGATGAATAGAATTCAAATTGAATTGAAATTGTGAATTGAATTCAAATGGAATCTTGAAATATAAAGATTGAACGAAATTGAATATATAACTTCAATAGTGAATTAAAGATGATATGGAAGTAAGTATTGAAAATGTTGTAATTGAATGTACGAAATGGTTTGAATATATGCAACTAGATATTATGGCTAGTAGGATATAAAGGAATTGGAATTTAATTTCGAAGATAAATTTGAATGGCTCGACAAAAGGTAAGTATTTGAATTCGAATATGAGATTTGATGACTTATTTCTCTAGCCGCTTGGCTTTTTTTTCTTTTTCTTTTTGAAATCTGAGAGTCCGTAGGGACGTTTTGTAGTCGTACCGTATTAGCCGCGCAAAGGAGACGCTGGCGAAATTTTTCGGAAATTTAGGGCGTTAGAAAATTTTTGAGAAATTTTGAAAGTTTAAAATTTGAATTTAAACTCGAATTTGAATTGAGAAGTTAAACAATGTTGTTTAGAACTTATAATTGAAGTTGGAAAACGAGTTGAATGATAATGAATCTTTAGTAGAAAGATTTGTTTTGAAAAGTGATAAAACTATTGAATTTGAGAAAATAGTAAACGAGTTAAGGACCTTTCTTCCTGACTTGTAATTTCGAGGACGAAATTCTTTTAAGGGGGGAAGTTTGTAACGACCCAGAATTTTTGATAATTAAAATTCGAATATTTAATTGATTTTTAATATTAACAAATGGAATTTAGAAGTCGAAGGATTTATTTCTCGAATATTGGATTTAATTGGATAATTAAATCGATAAATTAAATAGTGACATTCCAGAGATAATTGAAAATCGAGTTTCATATGATTGAAAATGATTTGTAAAATTTTATTTAATCATACTGGAGTTATAGAAAGGTCATAGAACTTTTAAAATTGAATTTGGAGTTAATTGTGAAAATCGAATATTTTAATATTTAATTATCGACTGTAAAATAGCCAATTTTCGGACAGTCTCAGAATTGAACGAGACCAGTTCCATTGGGTCCGTAATAGTTAGTTATTATCGGATTTCAATTTTCGTATCCATCGGAGTTGTCGTTTGACCGTGGCAGCTCGAAACGCATCGATATCGTTTTAATTTTAAATCGTCGAGTTAAAATTAGTCGTCGAGTTAAAATAGTCATTTTTCAAACGGTCTTGGATTTCGACGAAACCAGTTTCATCGGATCCGTAATGTGATATTATTGTAAGATTTCAAATTTCGTAATTTTTGGATTTACCATTTGTCCGGTACAAATTAAAACGCCTCGAAATCAGTTTAAATCGGTTTAATTTAAATTGATCGTTTATTGCCATATCTCACACAGACGATCGAATTAGCTTTCGGAACCTGTTCCATTGCGTTCGGAACGCGGGGTAAACCTTACGAACGTCAGCCGGCACGCTCGAATCGGAGTTCGGAAAAAATTCGATGAATAGTAAAATTGGCCATTTTCTATAAAAGGACCTTCTTTCTTTCATTTTGCAAATAAGAAAACGAGCCTAGGGTTTTAGTTCAGAGCCGCCACTCCCATGATGAACGGCCAGAAAGCAATTTTCTTCCTCCCTCAAAATCTTCAAATCCGTTCATCGATTCGCGAAACTTCCTAAATGAAAGTTGTAGAGCACTTTGAGTTCTATATATTCAACGGCTGTGATCGAGAATAGCGTGATAGATCAAAGGCAATTTGTATTTGAACGTTCGTCGTTCGTAGGTGCTTTTCGACGTGATGGTTGAGCCGAGTTCATCGTTGTCGAGGCTGGAGGCGTGTCACGTGCAGGCGGAGAAAATGGCGCTAGTGGATCGACGTCTCGTCGTCGATTGTGGTGGCGGTCTCTAGGGTTTTATGGCGGCAGTTGGGTTCAAACGCGACCTGGAGGAATTATCGCGTGGGAGGGAAGAAGGATGTGGCCAGGATTTGCCCATCTCGTGATCAACGGCTGATGATGAATGTAGGTTAAAATTTTGAAAGAAAATGTAAATTAGATTATATTAAAATTTGTAATGTTTAAAATACAATATCTCTTTCGTACGAGGTCAGAAAATTACGAAACCAGAAGCGTTGGAATCGCAGCGACGCGCTCTACGCTGCAGCGCAGATCTGGGCGTGTTTGGAATCAGTGAAATTTTTGAGTAAAATTAAACGGCCGTTTAATTTTATTCGAAATAAACACTGGAATCAGAATTAAAATCACGGTGAGATCTTCTCACTCAAATTTGAATGTGGAATTATTTACAGTTATTGATTGATGATTGACTGTTTGGATGTGATATTAGATATTATAGGATCTATCTATATATAGCAGTATATACATATTGGCATATGTATATATTGGATTGATTGATTTCCCGCCTCGTATAGCGGATGAGACCATATTGCGCCGTTAGTAAGCGGATTTATAAAAACCTATATACCGCGATAATTCCGTACTGGAGCGGAATTGGTATTGTGCTGACGTCTTTGGATGCAGGGAAACAGGTTGGAGGGATCCAACTGGATTCCTCAACTGTATTTACTTATTTACAGATATTTTGATATATTCTGTTATCATATGATCATATATGATATTGACTGTTGTGATGGACTGATTGGTGCTGTTGCATCATCGGATTCAGTTTTGAAATTTAAAAATAACAACTTTTACTTTAAAGTGATTTTTTGAAAGTGAACGTTTTATGGAATTTTTGAATTGATTTATAAACGTTAAAATTTTAAAGTTATAAAAGTTATAATGTTTAGTGAAATAAAACCAAAGGGTCGTTTTGAAATAAATAGTTGATTTATTTATAAAAGGGTTTAAGTCGGGATTTTTAAATAACTATAAACGATTTGTATAAAAAGATTTATCAAACTAATATTTTATAAATCAAAATATTGGACTTATAAAACGAATTTTTATAAGTGTTAAAAAGAAGTATAAATGGATTTCATAAGTGAATGAAATTAATAGATTTATAACGTGAAGTTATAAAGTGAATAGATGTTGTAGAATAAACGATTTATAAGTAATTTACTTATAAATTAGATTTTTGCACTTAATTGGGATATAAATAGAAATTGCAAAATGAAATGATTTCATAAGTTGAAATTGTTATGAAGTATAAATGTGATTTATAAACGTTGTTTATAAATCTGGAATCACTTATTTTGATAAGTAATTTTAGAAGTTAATAAAAGGAGAATTTTATAAATCGAAGTTGTTAGAAAATATAAAGGTGAATTTATAAACGTTGTTTTATGAATTCGAAATCAATCAAATTTGATGAATGTAATATAGAAGTTATTAAGGGAATTTTACCCACGATTTTGGATAGTGGATAATTCTCGGAATAAAACGTGTAGAAAAGATTAAAATGTAATTATTGAAGTATATTCACGATTTTGGATAGTGAATATATCGTTAAGTAAAATGGATAGTTTTGGAAAAGGGATATTAAAAAATGAAGTTAAACATTTTAGAGATGTTTTTAAAATGTATTATAAATCGAAAGCAGAGATTTCCGCAGTTCTTGTTGAAATAGACGTTTTCGAGAAATAAGGAAATGGTGGACTATAACACTGTTGTTATAGTAAATGATTTCCGAAAGGAAATGTTTTATATAGTATTGGGATTTATATATCTATCTAAATCTCGAATCCCTATACTAGTGATTTTGAGTTGTCGTAACGATGTTTTACGTAACATTCGTTTTACTCAAATAAATGTGTTTTTAAGAATGATTTCCTTAAAAGAATGAAATATATACTTAATTTGATTTAAGTATATCGAATATTCTCAAATGTTGAAAATAAATGATTTGTGAAATACTTATTATTAAATAAGTATGGAATTGCTTTTCCAATATGAAATGAACTGTTTTTGAGATTTTATCTTCAAAGATAAAATGAAATGTGGAAATTGAATATTTGAAATTTGTTTTCAAATGGTTAAGTGTGGAAACTATATATCTAGTAAAGATATTTTGGAAGATGAAATAATTTGGAAAATTATTTGGAATCTGATGATGTCGCGCATCTTTATTGATAGTTAAATAACCGACTATCAATAATTACCTTTAGATAGGTATTTGTTGTGAATTGGATGAATTTGAATGCCACACTTATTTTTGAATAATCGCTCACTATTCGGGTTAGCCGGGAAAGGACCATGGGGTCGTATAACCCATTCCGAATATGTGATACGTCGTTATGAATCGCATTTGAAGACCGGATATTTTTGAAAACGGAAGGATTACCGTCGAGTTACTCTACATCGACTGATCTTCGATTTAGAGGTTTTATCACCCTTAGTGACGGGAAGTCCTGACGTGATTGAAAAATTATCCGGAAATGCAAGGGCTTCGTGAGAAGTGCCTTCGGTTCTGTTCGATCCCGGAACAGACTTGTATGGATTGTGTGTCTGACGTTACAATTTGAGATATAAAGCTGATTTCTTTCAAATACATTTCTGTTGGTGGCGGAGAATTTATTCTCTTAGCTTAACACCCTTCTCTAAGACGTACGAGTTCAGAGGTTATGTAGTTGAAATTTATCAGCGATATATCCCAATTTGGTAACGTGGCATACTGAGTGTTGCTGTGAAATGATCAGTGTTTGATCATTTGTGATATGATCATTTGTTTGATCTTATATCTTTGTGATCATAGGTTGATCATTTTGTTTGACCCGAAGCAGGGCTTTTTGAGAAAGCGTAGCTTTGTGGACGAGACTTCGTCGAGCCTCACACCCCGGAAATGGTCGAAACAGGAAGAATGCAGCAAGGTTCTAGGGAGTAGCGCCCCTTAGTGTATGTCATTCCTTCTGGATAAAGGTGGTATCATGGTATGGAGCCCAGATACTTAACCTCTGTGGTTACTGCATTATTATTATCTATGTGGTTTGTTGCGAATCGGGGATCCTCGGGAAGATCGGTGACGATCGGGGGATGGCATACGCGTGTCAGTAGTTACCTATTTTTGCAGAGGTAACCCGGCCTTGTGTTGGCAGAGATCCGGTTAGGTTCTCGGGTCGTCTATTCCAGGGACGTACCCATCGTGGAAAAGGAAGTTCCTTAGCCTGACCATTTGTTGGAAATCCAAAGAAACAATACGTGACTTGTACGGTTTTAGTTGTAGAACCTGCCATCTAATATGGCAGCTATAGTAAGCATACTATAATGGTACCTATGCTGGCTAAGATTAATATTCTACTTTCGAAATGTTTTCTACACTATGCACTAATAATAATATCAAAAAGAATTTGATTTTGCGTAGTAAGCATCTTTGACTATCATAAGAAGAAATCTCCTCCAATTCTGCGTTTGCATTGTGTGTGTGGCGGGAGGTCTTATGGTAGTTTCATTTTCCAAAAGCATTGCGAATTGACTTTAAAAATGTTTCTGTTGTTTAATTTAAAGAAAAACTGTTTTACGATCTCACACCAGTCACCATGACTGACTCGGAGTTTATTGTTTCCCTTCTAAACTCTGGGTGCCCACAAATTTCCACACGGGCAGCCTAGAGTTATGTTATCAGGATATTCTGGATATTCTGGAGTTTTGGAGATGAGCTGGATGGCGAGACGTAGTATTTGTATCTGATAGTATTTATTCCGCTGTGTATTCTGTATGAGGACAAGTTATATAACTGTCCATTGTTGTATATTGACTCTGATGATTGATGTATGTATAAAATGATATAGTTCTTTGTTTTAAAGATTACTGATTTATCTATTGTATATTATTCCGCTGCGATATGTGAGATTCTGATATTGTTCTCTGTTTCTGCTCTTGTTCTGCTTTTCTTCTTCTTCCCTTTTTCTTCTACTTCTTTCTTAAAACCATAACTTTTCGAGTTTCCGGCATTCGATGGCTCAGCAGTCGATAAAGTGAGTATCGATGTTGAATTTTCGAAAGTCGAAAATTTTCGGGATGTTACAGTAAGCATATGCGGTTTTGATGTGGATGTTGTTTTCTCTAGAAATTTTATCTGAATTGAAACCAACCTCTGTTTTTATATCATATTAAACAAGGATTTCTTACCTATAATCTTGAGTTGTTGGGAAGTTTTCTACAGAAAAAGCTTCCTCATTCATATATCTACTATGAATATCAATGTTCATATTGCTATGTTTCTAGAATCAAGAGGTGATAGAGAAATAATGTTTGTGCCAACTATACAATTTTAAAAATAAAAAATTAGTTCATGTAAAATCCAAAGTTACAAGTAACTTGAAATATCAATGCTGAAAATTTGGATACATATAATGTTTTCTTCCAATATAGGGTTTACCTTATCGTCTTAAACTAATGTATTAAATGCAACTGTGTGCATAGCACGGGTTCACACTACTTATTATATAATTACCCAGTTCGATTTTCAGAGCGTAGAAGCTGAAAATTATTTTTTGTGGTTGTTTTCTAGGGATAAACGATTAAGAAAATTATTTAAAGGTGGATAAAAATGGATCGATAAATAAAAAAGTTGCTTGCTTACATGTGTGTGAAAACTAAATTAAATTTCGTGATATAGTTTCAAGTGTTGCATTTTATAGCTTAAACTTTTCTATTTGTATGATTCATATGTATATTTCATTTTATAAATAATAGGCTTCTGTTTCAAATCTGCTTCAGTTTAAATGCGATACACATTGTAAGTGTCGATGAGCACCAGTTTGGTTCCAACAATTTATGTTAAACATTGTAAATTTTGAATTGTCATTTTTGGAAATTAATGGTTGTTTTACCAGTTTTAACCATCTATCATATTCTTTTTAATAATGCATTTTTAGTACATAGAAAAATGTTAACCATCCACAAAACATGTTATATGCATCCCTAAAGTTTTATAACTATAAAATAATTTCAACAATCAAATGCATTTCCTCTATTGCATTTGTTTTGAATTTCATGTTTTTTCGACTTAACAAGGACTAAATACCCATTTTCATGTACATATAATCTACAGTTTGTCACATTTTGTGTAACTGCTAGGTCGTTTATACAGGTATGCAAGCTTATAGCGTTGTAGATACATTTTTGTATCTATAGGTGTAAATTTTTATAGCTTTGAAATTAATTTTTTGGATCTATTTTAGGTTTTTTATTATTTTTTGTACTTTCTAAACTTTTTTATTTATAATTATGTTGGTATTGTATTTAATGACAACTTTTTTTTAAAGCTTTTTAAAGTTATACTTTTGGGTTTTTTGTAAAAGAATATTTTTGCAGTTTTTATTTTTTATTTTTGGGGTTTTCACCACCTATTGATGTTGTTATACTGGATATTCCCCATATTCCAGTAATCCTTCTATTATATGGTTGATGCATGTTTGGTGTGGCATTAAAAATTTAAAGATAAAAGTATGTCTTAGTCATTCCTAATCAGTTGGCATGTGGATGTTGATGTTCTACTTTTGGACAATTGTCAGGCACTTATGATCGATCGATCTATGCATAAATCAAGTGAATTACCGGCAAACATACTTTTCTTTATTTATTTATTTTAGTTAGGAAGACAAATGCAATGCCTGGGTTTATTGGTATTTATATATAAATTTGTATTTTTGAATACTCAGATTTTCACATGGTTAGATTACTACTGTATAAGTGTTTGGATGTGTACATACAATTATTCCGCTTATTTTAAGATCGTTTAAAATAGTCAGTTGATATCACCTGTCATTGATACATGCATGCATACGTACGTACATACGGGGTATGTGTTTGTTTTCATAAATGAGCTAAACATTACATATACTCCAGTAATATGATGTGATTTCATCTTCAATTGTGCAAGGAATGCTGCTTTCATTTTCCTATTTCATATGTGAATTTTTTTGTCCTGTTTTTCAAAAGTAAAATTTTCTTCTTTAAAAATGAAGTACCAGTCTTCTTCTAAAAAATGACCGTGACTTTTTTTTATTCATAGAAATAACTCAACCTTTTTGTAGTTTGAATCTATGTTTGTACATACCTGGTTTGTCACTATGTTTCTTTGAATTTTAGTTATTGGACATAGCAGTTTTAAATTAGTGCAGTTTTTATTCAATTTCAATACAGGGATTTCCAACTATTCCCTAAATCCCTCCCTATTGAAATTCTACATTTTTGAAGACCACTTATGATTTGCGCTTTCTTCATGAATTTAAAAACATTACTATAATTCAGTGGAACAGTCAACTCCATAATAGTAGGTTCCAAAAAAAATTGCAATTTTCGTTTTTACCCAAATTCTTTTACTTTCTATTTTGTTAAACATAAATTCATTTTAGCAAAAACCAACCAAAACTTGCTTCTTTTCCGTATATAATAGATCTCCTTATTTTATGTTTTATTTAGACTGTTTTAGCAAGTTTATTTTAATTTATATAGCAAAATTTGAATAAATATATAATTTTGATTTTCTCCTTATTATTTTTATCAAATACGAAAAAATTATAGTTTAGCTTGTAGGATTAAATTTTATCATTTGCCACATCAACCCATGTTGTAAAACATGCATGCTAATGTTGAATACAACAATATTTTCTTCTAACTACCGTTTTATTTCCTGTAAAAATGCATTCAGTCACTATTCCTAAGGTGTTCATTTTTGTCCAGGGCACATAAAACGGGGTCTGAATGCCAACTTATTTCACAGCAGTCCTCATCTGAAGCATTTTGTTTTGGAGATCTAATTTATGTAAACTGAAGTATGCTCAAATCTTATTTCCAACCTTTTAATTGTTTTAATATCATTGTCTTTTTTCCTAATTTATTTCAGTTAAGATTTTTATTTAATATAATGAGTATGAAAAATTTACTTTAACACATACATACTGTCAACAAATTTGGGAACATATAAGTGATTCTTCTTCAAAATTTTCATTTCAGTTTGTTTTGATATTTTTGTTCCAATTTTCTATATGTTTTATGTTTACGTGGCGAGTTAACTTAAATTTATCGTTTTTTACATGTACGGATAAATCAGAAGCTTAGTATTAACAAGCAAAGATTTAATTGTGGTCTTATTTTAAGGCCGTGTATGAATCAATCAAAAATCTAACCACACTTTTATGTGCTTCATTTTGAAGGCAAAAGCTACCCTAACTTGATCTTTTATATTGCTGCTTTTTCTATCCATGCTTTTATATACTATTACAGTAGAAGTAGACATTTTTTATGAAAATAGAATAAAACTTACAAACTTGCCTAGGACGTATGCTGGGGATTTCTCTCTCTTCATGTTGGTTTGTATATCAGTCCTTTTAGATGCAATGTTCAGGATTCTTATTTTCTTATCTAATTTAAGTATTTGATAATGAGTGTTTTTAAAGCATTGATCACTTTTGCTTTATTCCACTCTGGGCATGGAAACTTATGAACTTTTTCAAAACATATTTAGAAATTGATACGCTTACCATAAATTTAAGGCTTTGATGTTCGTTCCGTATGACTAAATAAAAATTGCAATATATAAAGTTATTTTTTCTTAAATTCTAAGCTAATAAAAGATTCTAACTCTTAGAAATTGATCTGTTTTATGTTTAAAATCCTTCCAATTTTTGATTTAGCCTTCATAGTTTAAAAATGTTCTAATTTTATACAATCCTGGATTGTGACTAGGTTTGTATGAATTTTTGGTTTTGGAGAAATCTGTTTCAAATTGCTACTATCGTTATCCGATTTCAGTATGCATAAATTAATCATTCGTTTTATTCTCATTTTTATAACACTTCCAATTTAATTTTCCTCTCATGGTTTAGGCTTTCTTCATACATTTGAACAAGTAATCTGTGTGACATAGCAGAACATTTAGGGTCCGTTTGTTTTCATTTTGTATTTTGAGTTTTGTGTTTTCAACTTGTACTAAGAAATACCAAGAAATAAGAGAAGAAAGTTTATAATTCTTAGCCGTTGCGACGACCAACGGACGACGAAAGAGTTAGATTGTTCTCCGTGTTTTTATAATCTTTCAAAACACGAAAAACATAATAAACTTGTTTTCTATTTTACATGTTAATTTCATTTTTCAAAATTATTTGTTTTTCAACAATACATATGACGGATGCATTTTTGTATAGATGAAAACACAAAACTAAAAACGGTAAGCCAAACGGGGCCTTAGTTCTTTAACAGTGACTTCCAAAAATACGTGAAGTTTTTTTTCTCCTATTTTTCAAAAACAAAATTTTCTTCTTTGATGACGAATTACCACTCTTCTTCTAAATAACTCTGTTTATTCATAGAAATAACTTAACTTTTTCGTAGTTTGACTCTACATTTATACGTACCTGGTTTGTCGCTATATTTCATTGAATTTTCAATTATGGGACATAATAAAGGTTAAAACAACCAAATATATATATCATGTTTTTTGAGTTACATTAACATAAGATTCTATGTATTGGACAATATACTCTGTAGTGGAAATATTATTTTATGATACACATTTCGTCCTATTTTATAGGACCTATGTTTTTTTACTGCTTTCGTATTTCATCATAGTTCCTCTTCTGCTTTTTTTACTACCCCTAAGTCCACTTTGCCATTTTAACTCTTTCGTCTCTGTATATGTCCGATTGCATTCAGTCCTATTACTACATTGACCCAATAAAGATTTTGTACAAATTTTAATACTAATCTATGATGTTATAGAAATGTTTCTATTTCCTTTATATAAATGGTATATTCTGATTATTTATAAAAATACGATAATTTTCTAATTGCAAATATATTTTTACTATACCCGTGTGCGAAGCACGGGTTCGCACTAGTAAGAATAAATTATCGGGATCCGAAAATAAATATCAGGAGAAGCTGAAGAAGAGAGAGAATTCCTACCATTAATAGAAGACACGAAATTTTCGATTCTCCCGTTATTCAATATATATAGATTAATAGTTTTCATATATTTAACTTAATTAAGTGATCTTATATTTAAACAATATGAATAAATTCAACTAACTAATATTCATTTATTCGTATAATAAATTCAAAAAATTATACCAATTGAATCCTTCTTCCGCATTCATGTTAATAAAAATGAAAAATTAATTCTTCATTCACGTAACATAACGTTAATTATTTATATAAGCAATATTAGTAATTCATTTATCTCACTAAATTTATCATGCACTAGGTAACAATAGCAAAATTCTAGTTATAACAATATTTAAAGTCTAAATAACATGACTGCTATTAAAAATCACTTTTGCTTTACGGTAGATCGGAATCTCACCCTCTATTGTAATATTTCACTTTCGATCAGATCTAGTCCATTCAATTTGCCATAAAAAATATAAGTGCACAACCTTTTTTAATTTTAAAGGACAAACTTAAATCCAACAGTCATCATCTTCAGCACATCTATCTCAACATCCAACGGCCACTATTTTTCTTCAATCTCTCTCCCTCGTCGTTCAATTATCAAAAGAAAGGACCCACAACTTATTCATCTTATTAAAAAGAAAAACAAACCAAGGCAAGCGAGAGGAGAGCATAACAACCTCTCTCTCTCTCTCTCTCCCTCTATCCACTCATTTTCTGTATCTAGAAACTGGAAGGATTTGCTATGGGGAGCACCTCTTTATCCAGCGATGTTGTTGCAGCGGCGGATGATAGCACGAATGTTGTTGTGAAGGAAGAGAAGCCCACGGTTTCCGGCGTCGACCCTTTTCTCGTTGAGGCTCTTGAAAACCCTCGACATAGATTAACTGGTATGCCCCGATTGAAAATCGCAGTTGTTTTTTGGATTTTCGTGAAACTGGGTGGGCATGCTGGTTTGATTGGGTTGTATTCAAATGATATTTTTCATGTGTTGTTGGGTTATTATGTTTTTGAAGATAAATTATTATTTTTTCTGTTCGAAACTACAGGCTTTATGCTTAGGATCATGCCGTTTGATTCAAATCTTGAATTAGATTCATATAGTGTATTTTGAGTGGTTAGGCCTGTAAAACATCACCAGGGTAAATGTTATTTTGAGATGTTCTGCGTTCTCACTTCGCATTACGATCCATGCTAAAAAATTGTCTTAGTAGATTTGAAGTTTGGGATTGAATATCAATTGTATGTATCAATATTTGATTAGATTTGAGTTATGAAGATATGCATTATTTGAGGAAAAAATGGTTAGGGGATGCATTGTTTAAGCTCGTATATTAAATTTTGACTACTTATTCAATGTTGAAATAATACTTCTAGCAACTTTATGGATTTTATTATATGAAAACAAACAAAAGCCCTTATTCACACAACACTAAGTAGCAATATAAACATTTGATGTTGATGTCAATTTTTGCGATATGCATATCCATCTTGTTTGTTTTGGATAACTACTAATTAATGTTAGAGAGTTGATAAATATATCATCAATTAAGTAGTCTACGTTAAATTTTCATCTTACGTATCACAAAGAATAATAAAAACACTTAATACAAAGATTAACTTTTGCATTAAATCAAAAAAGGCAACCCACATTTGTACATTTGACACCCATGACCACATGTGTAGTCAATATAAAGTGAAACTTTGGTCTACATTCTTATAATTCAGAAAACAATTTCCAGCACTCGTCAATTTTCTCCTATTGTTCAGATCGTTGGTTTTTTACTGCAAATGTTTACAGCGCAAACCTTTACACTATTTGCAGTACACTCTTTGTTAATATTTGAGTGTAAATATTTGCACCACAAATTTTCTTCACTGTAAATACTTGCAAGGCGTTAACATTTATTTTGTCAGAAATATAAGTTACAGTTTGAGTACATTAACTTCAACATTTGACATTCATAACAAGTTAGATTCGATAATGATTGGAAATATAATTACAACATTGAGTTTGACATCATTTTCATGGCTTTCAAAACGTAATTTTATTGTAAATAGTAAAGTTCAAACTTTGAATTGAAACACGATTTAAATCTTAAATCGTAGATTTTGAAATATTTATATATTAAGGATTGAACACAATTCAATATTGATATTAATGTTTGAACTTCTACATCTAAACTTAAAACCCAATTTTCAATGTTTGAACTTCTACGTCTAAACTTAAAACCCAATTTTCACTCTTGTTTCATGTTTATTCTGTTTAGCAAAAATTAGAACTGGAATTGTGAATTCAGATATGTATATTGAATATATCAGTTGAATGATATTTCCTCAACTGAATTTGAATTGGAATGTAAATCGAGTCATAAAGGAAGATATTTGATTTGAAATGGGATTTAAATCATAAGATTTTAAGATTTTTGATAAAGTGTTCATTGTCAATAATATTTATAAATTTAAAAACAAAGATGTGGTTTATATTGTTTTATCGGGAGAGATGTGTGTATTATTTTTTTAACTTAGTAGTGACATGAGCAGAAATATCCATAAAATTAGACCATGTATATTATTTATCAAGGTGGAGATAAAGGACCAAGTTGGAATATCAACTATCATAGGATTGCAAATTTGCACTATGTGCTTTTCTTGAATTTATTGTCTATTATTTAAACAAGGACGATTAACTAAAATTTTAAGGAACATGTTGAATTTGAATTGTAGCAATAAAAATTTAGATTCTAACTCAAAACCCACGAAATTATATATCTAAATTTTGATCTTAGTCAAAAACATATAACGACAAATATGTAAAATTACTTGAAGAGACTACCTGATTCTTATAATTTACCATCACTGAGATTTGTTGGTTTGAGTACTATAGCATACTAGTTATGAGGTAGAAGCATTACAATTTGATATATTGAGGCTTATTGTATTAGAAAACTTAATATTTACCACTTTTTGATGTTATCTTTCCAAATCTTAAAAAAAAAAATGTGCTGAGTCGTTATTTTACATAAATAGATCATAGATTGAGCATTCATAACTCATAGTAGTTTACTACAAAATTATTCTCATCGTTTTTCAGTCGAGAACTCAAATTGCAATAGACCCCAACATCATACTGTACTAAAGTCTAACAAATATCGAGTAACTTTATAGTCAAATGGTGCGTATAACAATAATTTTGCAAATGGTATCGTCATATAGGCATATATTGTATTTCTTTGTTTGAAGGGAATTTTATCCAATGAAAGTTAGGGTGAACGCACACATGTGAAACACTCATCTTAACCAATAGATTTCTACTTCTTTTTCCCTTTATAGATGTCTTGTTATGATTTTGTAATGTTTCTTAGGATTAAAAAGTTAATATTCAACTAGGAGTACGGTACTATAGTTGTTGAATTATGCAAGCCATGATTTTACCTTGAAGCATCTAAACAGTAATTGTCAATGGGGGCTTTAGAAAAATGTTTGTTGTTTGTTTGAAGGACAACTTATTTTACTCTATAATCGATAATAGTAGAAATTTGTATATGTAGATTGATTGAATTAATAAAACATAAGCTGGTATCAAATGATACTCGATGCTTGTAATATGACTTCAACGCATACTACAGTCATTGGCATCACTAGGAAGCTCAGCTATGATTGTTTGTAGAGAAGTCTTGACTTTGTTACATATATTATTTTTGGCACTGTTCGAATGCTCTTAGGCGTTGATAGGTGTTTCTAGAATCTAGATGTTTATGGACATTTTTGGACGTGAATTTTTGTTTTTGTTTTTTTGTTTTTGTTTCAAACATGTACAATTTTTAATATATTTTTGTTTTACCAACATTTTGTTGAATCTATTTAATAATTGTTTTGAATATGTCAACTATTTGATTATCTTTAGCTATTATATAACTAAGCATACTTAAATAATTAGTATATTGTTAACAATTAAATCCTAGATGATATGTGATTATTCTATAGTTGTCTGTTATAAAATATTGGGATAACTAGTGTAGCACCACCAAGCTTCTCCTTGTCCTCCGGCTGGGTACCAAGGCCATCCTTGACGCCTGATGCTCTTCTCCGAACAGCGTAGTTGAAAATACATTCCGAAAATTATTGGCTATGTTACCAAAGATTCCCCCTAGGAGCTTAGAAGCTGCAGATAGTGCTTAACGATGTCACAGTGTCTTGTTTCGTCTTCAGTAGAATAATTGATGGGTGTGACAACATAGATAGTAGTAAGACAATGGAAGACTGTCTCAGAAAGACCTAAGTCTTCCCCCCGAGTTCAAACTAGCAAGCTCTTTAAAATTAAGTTATAGATTAATTCTGGTTTATATTCTCTAGTTGTGTATGTGACCAGGTTGTAACTTTTAACCAACCTTATTGGAACTTATCTGTGGTGATTATTTTCTTTCATTTGTATGCGCTGTATCAGTTTAAACTAGTTTCCATACCGAAGTTCATTACTTTCTTCTTTTTAGTACCCTTTTATTTTATTACACTGGAGTTCTAGTAATTTAGAGACCGCTTTCCGCTTAACCTCCTGCTATTTTTTGCCTCATGGAAGGCTCCTATGATTCTTGTGTACGATAGAAAATTTGTATACTTTCTTCGTAACCTTCTACTATTTTCTGATTAACCTTCACTATATTCTGCGGGTGAATCTGTATTGTTAATTAGGTAGTGGTTGTTCATCCTAAAAATCGAAAATTCGTTGAAGAGGGTGTTTCTGTCTACATTTTAATCACTAGATGCTGGATTTTTATAGTTTGATTTCTGAAATGGTCATCTTACATTAGTTTTTTGACCAACCACACACACACTCACATATTCTACTTCCAGTATGCATAATTGTATGAATTTTGTACAAATTACTTAGCAATTCTTTATATGTGCACCAGAACTGTATGTGCACCAGAACTGTTTGATTTACTCATCACATCCTTGGTAAACTAACATTAATCTACTGAACTGTAGTTTTACGGATGGAGCTAGACATTCAGAAATTTATGCAAAGGTCCGACCAGCTCCAGTTTGAATTTCAACATTTACCAACTTCTTACCTCAGGTGTGCAGCGCATAGAGTGGCACAACACTATGGTCTACAAACCATGGCACTAGATAACTCAATTGATGGTTTTACAAGCAAAATTATTGCAAGGAAAGTAGCTGAAACTAGAAATCCTGCCATTTGTTTATCAGATATTCCTATAAAACAAAAGGAAACGGAAACTGCAAAATCCAACCAAGTTAAGTTTGTTATTCGTTCGAGAACCAACCAAATGTCCATGGGCGATTCTTCAGAAAATGGAGCTAGGAGAAATCTGATGAGAAGCGTTGAAGAAAGATTAGAGGATTATGATAAAGCCCGGGCACGGATCTTTAGCTGCCCTTCTAGTCCAGAAGTAGAACAGATATCTTCTGTTAATTCTGCTGATAATTTGAACAAAAATGGTCTAGAATGTGATAGGAGCATTACTGTTGTTGCTGAAGAAAAAGAAACTGTAGCAATGAAAGATGGTGCTTCCACTGTTGCCATTTTTAGAGACATGGAAAAGGATCGTAGTGATCCTGACTACAATCGCAGCTATGACAGGTATCATCATTATCATCTAATAACACTGCATCATGGATGATGTTTATCAGTAGTCATCTTTCGTTGTAAAATGTGCTACTGCTATTATATACATACACACACACATTATCTATGTATGTATGCGCGTTTATGTGTATGTATGTATATGATGGGTAATTTTCAGTAATACTCTCTGTCCAACTTCTTTTTCTATTTTAAAAAGGGCTTAAAAAATATCTATGTTTGATACATGTCACACAAGATTGCATGTAAGTTTTAGAAGTGTTAATTTACTTGGGAAACATATTTACCATTTCCTTTGCATGTTAAGTGGTCTTATGATGTAGTTTATGGAGATCAAGTTGGACATCATCATACTTAAATCTCTTTAAGCTCGTTCCTACTAGTCAAGCCATTCACTGAATCACAAGCACACGTGACCCTATCAAACTTGATTAAAATACGTAACCATGTTGGACTAACATTATTGTTCTAGTTGATAAGAAGACAAATTCAATTCACACTGACTTGTTGGCAGCACTTGTTTGTACTATTACACATACACACGCATACTTAATACATATTTTATACGCGCGCGCACACACACAAAACCTCCAGGAGTAGTGCATAGAGTACGTGGTTGGTTTGGTGCATACTTCCGTTTAGTTTACAAGTGAAGCTATGGTTTTCCGATTTCTCAACTATGTGAGTGTGTGTTGGGGGGAGCGTTTGTAATCCGCTACATCCCGTATGCTATTCAATGTTTAAGAAGAACAAAAGCAATAAGGTAGATGTGTGCGTTACTAAATCATTTGAACAGTATATAATTTAAATTTGGCAAATTTGTTCATTTGCGGAGGTGAGGTGGGATTGGTTAGGAGGCATTGTGAAATACGAACTGGTTTAGTACTCGAGTCGAATAAATTTTGAATCTTAACTGTTGACTACTAGAACACTTCAATTTAATCGCCTATGGAATGATAGAATTACCATTTCTTCTCGATTTCAACTGTCAATGGTTTTTGTTTTTAGTTAATTCTTTTTTAATTTATTGTATAAGTCCTATATTTAACTTTAGCTGAAATTTATTTTGTATTTAACTTCATACTCATTGTTTCAAACTAAACTTATAAAGATTAAATAATACCTAATATAGATACCATATATATGATATATCCATGTTTTGCAGTAAATAAAGTGGTGTACTTCAATCGTTCTCTTTTCTTTTTCAAAACATCTTTACTTTACGTATATGGATTCAATATCAGCTGCGAGCATTGTTGGTATCTGTAGTTTTTTTATTTCAAAAGAACATACATGAAATACTATGTGTTCTCATCATGCATATTGGTGTGCTTGTGATTAAAAGGAACTACTACTATTGACTTTGTGTAGGTACTCGAAGGGATTTATTCCTTACCCTGACCTCCACTTAGGAGCATGCGATGTTCTTCAGCCTTCATTCATGCAATATGATCCTGGTTTTCATCAGTTGAATAATTTTTCAAGGGCTCAGACCTCTCACTTAAACTACATGCCATCAAATATAATGACCTCATACTCCCCTGTTGGGTGCAATCAGAATTCTCCAGATGCTGTTTACATGCAATGGCCTACTCCATCCATGGTTTATGCGCAATCGTATGATCCTATTAGGCATGCTGTTTACACTGTAAGCAAACCTCTTTCTCTGAAAGTATTGATTTATCATTTGATAACCTATTGCTTGACTTTGTTTGGAGCTTCAGTTATACTCACAGTGGCATGCGATTTAACTCTTTTATTTCCCCTTAATATTTATTATTCACTATAAAATTATTTTTAAATCCACGTCGATATCATTTTGTTAACCCAGAGGTTTGTCAATGCTCTGTTTGTGGTATCGTATCAATAATATGAAATTCCGGGATATGTTAGATTTTTCTAGAATAGGTTGGGCAAGGGGTGTATAGAATGTAAAAGTGGCTTATCATAAACTCAATCTTTATGTTTAAGACCATTAGCAGATTCAAACATGTAAGAGTACGTATAACTATAGACTATAGTTGATCAAATGCCTTATTTTCGCACTTATAATTCAAAATTTGAACTCTGTTACTCTCCTGTTTGTTTCTGTAAGCCCCCTTTCCTCTAAGGTCACTCTAATTATGCTTTCTGCCCAATAATTTTAAGTGCAACTTGACGTCATATACAACTGTTATCTTGCCTTTTGACCCGGCAGTATACGGACAGGCCCGACAAGTCAGACTTCGAAGTTATCGAGGTAAGAAGCCCGAAGAGATGACTACAAAGCTCAAAACTCAACTGCAATCAAGATCACAAAGTGGAGGCAAACCATTCCAAAAAATTCCAAAGTCAAAAAATCACTAAGTATGGGATAAGTACCGATCCCTCATCTAGGGGTTACCGATTCCACATGTTGAATTTGACTAAATGTGGGTTATGTACTGATCCCTTACCTAGGAAGTACAAATCCCACGTGCTAGAATTCACTAAGTGCTTCACTCTACATGGGGGATCGGTACCGATCCCTAAAGGTACATCCAGAGTGACATCCGCTTCTATGACACTCTTCTCTAGCTACACAGAGCTTGATTCAAGTGTTGTTCCAGAGTTCCTATGTATCGTATTGGCAGTCTCCATATACAGTCTAAAACAACAATTCAACATACTGTAGAACCATTGCTTGGGCGCATAAACACATAGACAACTATGCAAAACAATCTTGGAAACATGAAACTAACAACAAGACAAGCCAACACAAAACGTTGCAAGACCACTACCTATGTATTTAGGGATCGGTACCGATCCCCCCTATAGGGATCAGTACCGATCCCCAATCCTAGGGGATCCGAGGCCAAGATTTTTTGAAGGACTTGGTCTTAATGGCGAAATTCTACAGGAGAAGTTTCAACAAGATATTTGGTCGTTTACCCCTATAAATACAGAAGAGATGATTCATTCAAAGGATCTTCTTTCTTTTCTTCCCTACCTACGCTCTGCCATTTTTTCATATTCACGGATTTATACAAATCCAAGTAAATTGTATTTGTAATCTACAGTATAAATAAACAAAATCTTTAGAGTGGACGTAGACCAGAGTTTGCCGAATCACTATAAATCTCTATGTGTTCATTTTTTTACTTATTTTAATTTGTTTTCTTCATTTTTTATTATCTATTTACTTTGCTTGGGTATGTGTCATTATTGGTTCAAACATTTTGGTGCTTTCACTGAGAAATGCTTGCACAGCTGATTTAAGAACTTGGAGATTCAGAATTTCTAGACAATTAACTAGGAAAGCCATTGCTAGAGGAAATCAACAAGGGGGCAGCCGTGAAGTGTCATCAGGAGCTAACCCCCATATATCTACATAACTAGAGATGAGATGGAAACCATGATGAATGGACTGCAGGAAAGGATGATTGCTTGTTAGGAGGAGATGATGTAAAACTTTTTCAGAAGAATAGACCAAGTAGGAACAGCTGGAGTAGCTGCAAATCAGAATAAGGACAAGAAGCAGGAGCACAGGTAGTTGTAACTCAGGAACAGAGGCAAGGAACACGAGTAAATGCGCCAAGGAACAAAGTGAAGCAACCGGGGCCAAACCCCGAGCCAACCCGAGGGGCCGGTACCGACCCCCAACGGTTCGGTACTAATCCCCAAAGCCTCAGGGGCATAGCCTAGGTCAACCTTGGAAGGAATGCTTTTGCGTCCGGTGAACAACATTGAATACCAGAATCTGAATCGAAAAAAAGATTGTGCTGACAGAAAAGTACGTGCCAAACTTTTTCCATAGGAACGGGAGGCATGATAAAGTTATGAATCGAAGACTTCGATTGGATGATAACCCCAAATTTGGGATGGCTTGGGGTTAGGTTCGAATCTATCCCGTCTTGTCTTCTCAATAAGTGCTTCAACATCACCTCAATCCGCTTACACGTGTACGAGATCTCGAACAGTCCCTAGACACGCTCTAAGTTGAAAGTCTGAGACGGCCATTTTATAAACAACTTGAACGTGATGACTGCATATTAATCGCTTTTAAGTTCCGTCCGGAAGGGCGGGGCCGATGTGCAAGGTGCAAGTCCCCTTGCCGGAGAGCGAGCGGATGGACTTGTATGATATCGTGTTAAGTCCCGCGGGACCGGAGTGTAAGGAGTAAGTCACCTCGCCGGAGAGCGAGTGGATGAGCTTACTTATCGTTGAGTCACCTCCCCGGAGAGCGAGCGGATTGGCCTTAGCAAGGATCGCATTATGTTCCATCCGAAGAGACGGGACCGAAGTGCAAGAAGTAAGTCACCTCACCGGAGTGTGAGCGGATAAGCTTAGTTGTCGTTGAGTCCTCTCGTCGGAGAGCGAGCGGATTGGGCTTAGGACTGAAGAGACCATGGAATTTGATCGCGTTAAGTCCCGACCGGAGAGTCGGGACTCGAGTGCAGGAAGCAGGTCACTTTGCTGTAGAGCGACTCGATGGGCTTGCTCGTTGTTAAGTCCCCTCGCATGAGAGCGAGCAGATTGGGCTTAGCATGGACCTGGAGAGGCAATAGATCGGTCCAGAGAGACCATGAACCTGGATTATCGATCCCGAACGGCCATGGATTTGATTATCGGCCCCCAACGACCATGAATTTGATTACCAGCCTCGAACGGCGATTACTTCGATTAACGGTCCGAAAAGACCATGAATATAACTATCGGTCCTGAACGACCATGAATTCTATTTATGATCCGAAGAGATCGCAAACTTAACTATCGGCCTCGAACGTCCATCGATTCAATTAAACGATCCCGAAAGGTAGTAGACTTAATTATCGGCTTCGAACGACAACAGATTTAACTAATGATCCAGAGAGATCACCCCCTTAGCTTAAATGCTAAATGATCCAAAGAAATCGCACATTAAACCAAATATAAAACTATTCGGAGAGATCAAACATTTGAACGTATACAGATTTGATAAAAAAGATTTGAACGCCTTGTAATTAGAATAAAACTGACAAGTCCCGGTTGAACATGGGACGATTTTGATATTGATGTAATAACTCCGAATAAAATCAGAATGATGATGATGTATAGATTACACTTAGACATAGCTTAGAGTCTTAGGCGGTAATGGATATGAAACGACCCATGATTGACAAGAGAATTCAAAGAAACTGAATGATTCACCAGGACTGAAGTAGCCAGAGAGCTCAACCGTCGAAGATTGACATTACATATGTTTTTGAGCAAAGCACACCTTCCATTCGCAAGGCGTGCTTTGGATGGTAAATGTTGTCCTGTCTTTTGACCAGGCAGTTACAGACAAACCCGACAAGTTAGACTTCGAAGCTATAGAGGCAAGAAGCCCAGAGAGATGACTACAAAACTCAAAGCTCAAGTACAATTAAGACGTCAAAGTTGAGGCAAACCGTTTGAAAAAATTCCAAAGTCATGAAATCATCGAGTGGGCATCGAGTGTGGGATATTTACCGATTCCCCACCTAGGGGGTGCCGATCCCACATGCTGAATTTGACTATGAGTGTGGGGGATATGTACTGATCCCTCACCTAGGGGTACCGATTCCACATGCTGAATTTGACTAAATGTGAGATATGTACCGATCCCTCACCTAGAGAGTACCAATCGCACATGCTAGAATTCACTAAATGCTTCACCCTACATAGGAGATCGGTATTGATTCCTAAGGGTACATCTAGAGTGACCTCCACTTCTATGACACTCTTCTCTAGCTACACGGAGCTTGATTCAAGTGTTGTTCCAGAGTTACTATGCATCGTATTGGTAGTCTCCATATACAGTCTAAAGCAGCAATTCAACATTCTGTAGATCCATCGCTTGGGCCAAAAAACAACTAGGCGACTATGCAAAACAACTTTGAAAACATGAAACCAACAACAAGACAAGCCAACACAAAAAGCTGCAATACTCCTACCTATGTATTTAGGGATCGGTATCAATCCTCCGCTATAGGGATTGCTACCGATCTCCAACCCCATGGGATCCGGGACCGAGATTTTTTGGAGGATTTGGTATTGGCGGCGAGATTCTGCAGGAGAAGGTTCAACAAGATATTTAGTCATCTATCCCTATAAATACAAAAGACATGGTTCATTCAAGGGATCTTTCTTTTCTTCCCTGTCTACACTGCCATTTTTTCATAACTTCACAGATTTATACAAATCCAAGCAAATTGTACTTGTAATCCACAATATAAACAAACAAAATCTTTGAAGTGGACGTAAGCTGGAGTTTGCCGAATCATTATAAATCTCTGTGTGTTCATTTCTTACTTGTTTCAATTTGTTTTCTTCATTTCTTATTATCTACTTGCTTTTTTTGGGTGTTTATGTCATTTTTGATTCGAACAACAGTCTAATTGCAGAGTGCCGTACATACCTTTGGCATGCATTGTTTATCCAAATTAATTGAAACGGCCCATATGTCAAGTTAATCGCTATAAATTCAATAGGTGAACAAAAAGGGAAATGCTACTTGTTAGTTTTATTATAATTAAATTTGCCTTTGATACTTCATCATTAAAGTGTAATTAAAGTGTTTGGTATATTTCCTACTTAAGTAGAGCAAAACTTATTGTAAATTGCAGTACAAATAAAGATTGCTTTCATTTGTTTAATTTTGGACATGTTTAAATCTCGTTTGAGTGCTTTATATGAGACTCTTTGTTGATCAGCTTACTGATGAATTATATGCCCACTTTATTGCAGGCACCAGTTCGTCAGCAACCCTTGAGCTTTGAGCATTGGCAAAATCGTTAAAAAGAGGAGACGTACTGCTTCTCCTTTTGTATTTTTCTTATAGATCATTTTGCTGGAAATGGATTGTGTATTGGTGATTCGTAGTAATTTTTTTTGCATGGTTAGATTTGTGTTTCTACGGTGTTACTGTCGTTTGGTGCAATTTTACACTATTTGGACGTTACATTATGTGTTGGGGAGTGAGACATCTCGTGTATTTTTAAGTCTTTTTCTGAATCAACGGTTAATTGTTTTTATTGCCGACCACCCAACTCCCACCATCGTCGGGTACAGCAATAAAGCAACGAAAAGACATAGAGAGTGTTGCTATTAACATCTTACAATCCACTAGAAAAGAAAATACGCAACAACAAAATAAATGAAAAAAACAACTGTTTTCAATTATGCAGATTGAACTAATGAAGTATAATTGATGAACAAATTTTTTTGCTGTATTTGTATTGAATAGATTTTACTGATTATGCAGTAGTTTGTATATAAAAAAATTGTAATGGCACATTTAATGATTTTTTTTTTGAAAATACTGTTGTCGAACAGTTTACAACCGTCGAATTGGACTAAATAAATCATATTGTTTTGAACGGTTTAAAACCATCGATCACTATGTAACTGTTTGTCCATAGTATGCCATTTGATATTCCTTGTATTAATATGCATTTTTCATATTTTATATAGGATCCAATGCTTTATTCTTTCTGGATTTTTGATTTCACCATGATTGATTGAATAACCTACACCCTTTGTCACTCAACATGTCTTCCCCTGTCAATACACTGTCCTCTTTTGAAACTATTGAAAAAGGGTGGGGTGGTTTTGGATTACTACTAGTATAACCGCACAACGGTGGAGAAACCGACCGTTGTGTTATTTGATATCAAAGAAAAATATTTGTTAATTTTATTCAATGTTGATAAAAATAAACCTGCAGAAACATTAAATAATCTTAAAAAATGATGGCATAGCAAAAGTAAAAAAAAAATAGAACAATTTTTACCTTGAAAATCTTCAACTTTTGCGTATTTAATAGCTATTATAGAAGATTCATCAACCATTTCTAGAGCAAGTTCTCCCCATAACAGTTTTGGTTCTGTAAAGTAAATCTAAGCATAAATATTTTGATTAAACAAATTTATTGGTTGCTCCTATCAATATGTAATCCAGTTCCTCTAGCTTCTTTCCCAAATGCAGTCTTAAGTATACCAAGAATCTGCACCATAGAAAGTGGTGGCTCATATTAATTGGACTATATTGTTAAGACTTTTAGGATTTAAAGTATGTTCCCTAAATCTCAATATCCACCGTGAGGCCTTCAAAATTCAAATTTACCATTTTACACTAAAAAGGTACTTAGTTGAAGCAATCTAGAACGTAATATAGTTACGACTCAGAAGCAAATCTCGAGATTTCATTATCAATATATTGAATAAGTGAGATTTAGGGGACTTATCCAAATTTAATACATGTTGATAAATAACAGACCAACAATGCTACATATTTGGCCAAGCGCATGCTATTTCCGGACACAGCAATTTCATCAAGGTAAGAAACACTCTCCACGTCACAAAGTTGAAGCAACTGCAACAGTTAACATTCAATGCGTCAATAAGAGTTATATAAGTTAAACAGTATGTTTCTCATTAACTTACAATAGAAAGAGCTTTTGATTTCAGCCTAAAAATAGAATTCACAGTGGTTGTCGACTCTGCAATACCTTTTGCTCCTTTTAACTTAAGAGTGGTATGACACAATGAAAGAATACTTCCAGTTCAACACACCACCTGTACCATGCTTATTATTCGTTAGTAACACAGACATGAAAAAGTAAATTCCATAAAAACAAATAACCAGTCGATTGTAAACTTTGTGAAAATAAAGTTCAGACTGGCGATTTGTAGATCATAGTTATCTTAAGATAAATATAAAGCATCAAAAAATCATTACGCGTGTGCACGCACGCGCGCGCGTATACGTGTGTTTGTGTTATGTATATCGTATGTGTGTGCAACAAATCATGACAGATGCAAATGCGATGGCATAAAGAGTAAATCTGTCTAAACAATGACAAAGGCAATTCTTGTTTTCCCTATCAAGAAGTAGGGTGCTTCAATAAAGTATGCTAGAATATGTCTGTATAATTGTGTTTGTGTGCATGAATTATGGGGGTGAAATCCATTTTTTTCTTTTTTCCAGTTATTACAACAAAATCCATAGCACCCTTAAACTCAAGCCAGCTCTAAAAATTATGATGTATAACATAAGAGCAATGTGCATCTTGGGGATAGTTTCATTCCTGTTAGAGATATAAAATGAAACTTATGATACATCATTCTTCTTTATGTTAAGTGCATATCGTATACTTCAAAACCGACAAGGCAGTATATACCTCTATGAAATAGAAAGTAAAAGCTTTGGTCTGACTAGAACTCCATTCTCTTCATAATGAACTAAACAACACAAGAAAGAAATACGCATATAGAAAAATTAAAGTTAGTTTGTGTGCACCTTGTTTTTGAAAAGTCGATCATGAAACAGCTTTTGTTGACACAACATGAAAAGGAAATGCAAATAAAGTGAGCTGTTTTTTCAGCTTAAGATATACCTAAGTTTTTGCATGAGATGTCAATTTCTAATTCCAAAAGCTTTACATATAGAAGTTTAGTGGCTCCATGGACTGCATCAAAAGCTACATCCATAAATATATCAACCTGGATTAAATTAGATGTAAAATATTGCATTAAGATTTATTTTTAAAATAAAATAAAATAGTGACGCCTTTCTCTATGAATTGTAGTAGCTCATACTGTAGGTAAGGAACATAAACACAGAAGAAATAAAATTAAGAATCTAGGCACCATGTGGACCTTAAAGATATTACCAACAGAAGTTTATTGATTCAGTGAATAATAACCAAAAAGATAAAAGCAAAATATCACCTACTATGGTTTCAAATCTCGATAAAGCCATATTCTATAAGGACTGCACAAATTCTCAATAGCAGTAATATGTATTCTTGCACAAAGTTATATATTTAAAATCGAATACAACATTTAACCTCAATTAATCATTTCGCAAGTTGCTCTGATATCATTATTGGGTTTTATCAACGAATTTTGCAGCGGAAACATTTATCTAAATCCTTGAAACTAGAAACCAAGCGAAAAAAACAATAAATTGAGAAAGGCGTACCAATTTAATTTGTGCAGAAATACGTGATGGAGATGAAGATCTGGGATGCAGCGAATCGTCAACACAACCCCACTGGATAGCATCTCTATTGTATCCACACGAACGCCTCTTTGGTCGTCTTACGAATCTCAAAAGGGGGAGGCTCGAGATGAGGAGCGTTGGAGAAGATGGGCGTGTGGAACAATATCTGCCAATGGATTTGGGTTTTATTTGGTTTAGGGCTTTGGTTTAGGGCGAAAAGGAAGGGAAAGATTGACCGACGAAAATGGAAGCGAAACTTTCGACGGTGGAATACGCGGTCAAGAAGGGAAAATTTGACGGAGGAGAAGCATATGTAAACAAAGACGAAACATCGACAGTATTTTTTTGACTTCAGAGAAATTGATTTTGCGAAGTCAATACAATGGAGCTGAAAAACCAGTACACACAAACATGCAATTCAACACAGCTACATAAAACTATGATAACTTTAGGAAATACAATGCATAAACAAGGACAACAATTGCAATAATACAAGTTCAATTAATAGTCCAGTCCCCTTACATACATACATACATACATTCAAATGCATAACCATCCCACTGCAAACCAAGTTCAATCTAAAACAAACGACAAAAGTACACTCATCCTGATCAGAACAACGCCATAAACAATACTGCTCCCACCCTCCTAGCCGAACAACATAAAAACACACTACTACCAGGGTCCTACACCATTGAAATCAATCCCCATCTTGCCTCTAAGCACTCAAATGTAATTACCAATCCTCCACTACTCGATGCTGATGAACTGCTCCAAAATGATCAGACTATATTAGACAGCATGGAACAAGTGCTTCGCATTACCACTGACTCCCTGCAACAAGATAAAGACACATCTGACATGTGTATGGAAATTCCTGCACAACCAACATCAGTCCCATCAGATAGTGCAAATACCTCCAACAACTCATCCCAAGGCTCGCCTGCAACATCAGAAAGTAGAATAGAGATTAAAAAAGGCAAACTCACAAAATGACATGTGAAGAAAAGGGTTTGAAATTCAAAACATCTAGTACAGAAGACGTTATCAATAACTCACAATGGGACAAGTACACTTCTAAACTTAAAACTTGAGCCAAAAAACTTAAGAAAGGCAAGTACAACGATACTAGTCCAAGCAGTTCCATTGCTAGGAGTAATATAGTGGATTAATGTCATACCTTGTGTGGAACGTGAGAGAGCTCAACTCTCTCACGAGAAAGCAAGATGTATTTGCACCATCTTGCAAATCATAAAATTTCTTTTGCGAGCTTATCAGAATACAATCTCAATGATACCAATATTCTGTTATTTAAAAATTGGTTTGGTAATAGTTGGAGTATAGCACATAGTAATGAATTTTACACAGGGGTAGAATAATTCTTATTTGGGATTCTACGACATGGCAAACACAAATTATTTACAAATTAGACCAACACCTCACGTGTTTAATAGACAATCATAAGGGTATAAAGTTTTTTTCCACCATCATACATGCAAAAAACTTAGACCACGAAAGAGTAACTTTGTGGAGCTGCTTGAGAAATGAATCACAATATATCAACAGCCCTTGGCTAGTAACATGTGACTTTAACTGTGTGTTGCATAATAGCAAATGAATTTCTCAATCTAATCATCTAGCGGTTGATTTTACTTTCAATCATGTGTAACTGCTACTGGACTCAAAAACGTTCAATCATGTATAACTGCTCCTGGACTCAAAAATGCTTAATCATGTGGGAATTTTTTTACGTGGCGAGGTAGTTTTAGTTTTAATGTTCACAGCAAAATTGAGAGGACTCTTTGTAACCATGATTTTAGTACGAAATGTCCACATGCTGTGATAACTACTCTTAATCATTCAACCAGTGACCACTCCCCTATCCTTATCAACCTTTCCCCATGCCTCGCAATAACAAGGCGTAGATCTTTTAAGTACAACAATGCCTAGAAATTTCTACCTAAATACCAGCAAGCAGTCCAAAATAGTCTTCATACCAGAAATAACGACAATCCAAATTTTAGCTTCATAACCAAACTTAGAAAAAACCAAGGCTGACCCTAAAAGTTGAAGCCATAACACAATAAGCATTAGGAAATAATGTGAAATTATCAGGAATAACAAAAACAATCTATACCATTAAATCATGAATATGCCACACGATCAATCACTCATTCAGAAATATGAAAATAGCTTAGCCCTCTTGCAAACAACTTTAGATGATGAAGCAATAGAAAATATGCAAAAATCAAAAGTTGATTGGCGTACAAATGGAGGTCAATGCTCAAAAATTTTCAAGCAAAAACGATGGACAACAGAAACAAAGCACATGTCAACAACATCATTGACACTCGGGGATAAATAATCAATGAAGAGAGCTTACTTGCCGAGGAAGCAATAAATCACTTTACCAATATTTGCAATGCACAATTAGTAGACAAAATTTTTAACAAAATAATATGCAAGAAAATCATCTCTGAAAGTGCGAAAGAAAATTTAGTCAAACCGATAGGCTCGCAAGTGGTGAGGGATGCAACATTTCAGATAGATGATAAAAACAGTCCAGGTCTGGATGTTTCAATGCAAATTCCTTTAAACATAATCGGGAAGATCTAAAAGAGGACTTACTCCTGGTATAACCGCACAATGGTGGAAAAACCGACTGTTCAATCATATAATTTTCAAAAATGAATTGAAGAAAATAATCGTTTAGCAGTAATAAATTAACATCAAATACAGTATTTAGAGGCGTCATTTGCCAATGATATACAAAAGTATACAGCTACAGTATTTACAAAAAGAGAGTTGCCCAAGTAGTAATAAGCAGACAAGAAAAATATGCAAACTCAACTTTACCGGTAGTGAATATATTAGCAGTAAAATTGTGACATAAATGAAAGCGCATTTACAGTTCAAAGGCAAGCCTTTCAAGCAATTAAGTTGATTTTAAGACCATACAAACAAAATACACAACTCTTGAGGCCGGTATGCCAACTACCTTTTGGTTATGTGTTTAACAGTAGTAAATTAACATCAATAAAAATTACGGGAAAAAGAAAAGAAACAAAAGGAAAAAAAATGAAAGATGAGGGATAAGGTCAACCAAAAATAGCATATATTGTGTTAATTGTTTGGTTCACATTCCCATTTTGAGTCACCTTTGTGTTGTATGCCCCATAAGTTTTGGTGTATGTTGTGATACTATCATATTGATACACAATTACACAACCTCAAATGAAATTTTTTTGAACCAACAAGTTAGTTCTATCATTTTTCATGAAGTGTGCAACTTATCCATTGTATTTTCATCATAATAAAAAAAAATTACAAAGCCTTGCATAACTCAAATCTCTCTTAGTAATTTGCCAAGATATCTTAGAAAGCTCTCTAGTGTTGCAAAGTATTTTAAAACCATAAAATCTGGCATAAGTTCTTATTATAATTTCTCTTGATAAATTGCCAAGATGTTGCAAAATTTTGTATGTGAACATACACTAAAATTCAGTAAAGAATTTTACTATTTGAATCTTAATGTGGGATCCATTTACTGCTCCCACTGTTTTTTCAATAAATGTTCGTTAGAACCTACCAGATCCATTTACTGTTTGCATTTCCCTCTACATTCAGTGTGAATATAAATGTTAGTAGTGACGATTATATTTATCAGTTACAGGAGAGTCATAATTTTTTTCGTTGTTCCCACTATCACTTGACCATAACTTAACAAGGCAAACTCATCTTCACTGAGATAAGGAGTCAACCCTATTGTCACTAAAATTTATTTTTTAATCCAGCATAAAACAAGGCAAACTCCTCTTCACTGAGATAAGGACTTTGCAATTTTTGGATAATAAGATTCAAGGCTGGATTAAAGTGATAGTCGATTTAAGAATTAATAGCAACCAAAGTACAAATCAGTGCAGAAACTGAAACCTCAACATAATAAATAAAATATAAATAATAGATTGAAGGCGGTACCTTTTCTTTAGGAGACAGCAAAATGATTGTAAACAAAGAGCGAGCCGGAGAACTTCACGATTGAGGAAGATTGCAGTTTTGATGATGAATGCAGACGGCGGCGGTGGAGAAGCGCAGTCGAACTAGAAGGTGAGTCTCGAGAGGAGTAGCGTTCGAGAAGAGGAGTGGGTGATGTAGTTGCGGTCAAATAAAGAGGAGGAGCGATACGACAGGCAGAGTCGAACAACGACGAGAGGAGCAGCGTTCGAGAAGAGTAGCCTTCGTATCAAACAAACTCTGGCAATGGAATAGGCTTTTATTTGGTTTAGAGGGATTTAAAGAGGAGAGGGAAGGGGAAAATTGACCGGAGATAACGGAGGCGAAAGTTTCATAGGTAGAAGACGCGGTCTAGAGGGAAAATTTTGGGGGTCCTACCTACTGAAAGTTAAGCTGGAACCGAAAAAGACCTGGCTTCAGAGAAATTGATTTTGGCTAGTAGAAATAGGCAAACCTCCCTGTGGTCGGTTTGATAACTAGTAGAAATAGGCAAACCTCCCTGTGGTCGGTTTGATAATTAATAATCATATAAAGCAGACTTAGATTCTAACTTTTTATTTTTTTTCCATCACTACACAACATAAATGTTAAGGGAGCTGGCAAAAGGGGATGCATTTTTATGCAAACGTAAGAGGAACGATTGTTTTTTTGTATTTTATTTGTTTCAAAATTTTTAAAGTATTTTTGAATAAATGTTAGTAATTGATGTTAAATTATAAACTAATACGAAATTGATAAACCGATACATTAAAAAAGATGGTACAAATAAAATGTAACAAACATAGTAGAAAATGTCAGGATTCAAAATGTGTAATGACTTTTAAAGAAAATGTTTGTTATATGCAAATTTTCCATCACGGAGGGGATCCAAAGGAGGTGCAGGGGCAAAATGCCACTACAGACAGACATGGCCTATCCAGTCATGATGGTCTAGGGGACATCACCCGATCGAAAAAACGGTATATGTAGTCGGTGCAATTTTAAATTTTTACTTAAAATATTTATATTGTTTTTTTTACAAAATATGTTTAGTTTTTTTTATTATTTAATTTTAAATTTATATCACATTATGATTTTAAAATTTTATTATTTGATAAAATAATGGTTAGCGTCCAACGTGTCAGAATCATCCTCAAACGGTCCAGTTTTCTCACGATTCAACAACAAGCCAAATGAGAATTTGTCCCATTCAAAATTTACGACAAGTCTGACACTTCGGACATGTCAGACACTTCTTCATGATGTTAATGTTAAGAGTGGGTCTTGTTTTTTAAATGCAAAACGACCACTATACCCATGGTTGTTTAATATAATATAAATTTATTATTTATTCAATTATGCATCAATTTTTAATCTTCCTCCAATTCCTTCTTAACCTGCTTCTCATTGAAAAATGATAAATAGTGCTTGAACAAATTTCACTTTTAACATGATTTTACGTCAGAACAGCAACGAGCAAAATAGTTAAGCACAAAATAATGGAAATCCAAAATTATATTTATAGCAACATAAACAAATAAAGCTTTAAAATTCTAAGGGTGCATTGGCAGCCATTCTACGTCCTATTCCAATTTCATCGTGTCAGAAATTGAGAACAGGGCAGAGCATCCATTTTCCCACACGAGGGAATTTGATCGTTTGAGATTGACGTGTCTGATACCTTCTGATGCATCAACATTGAACGATTCAATACCCTCCCAACGACTATCTACCCATTCCTCCTAATAAAATCACTTCCCCTCCAACACTTCTTTTACAACCATTTCACTCTCTTCACCTACTCGAAAAATATCACAAAAACAACGTATAATTCAGAATATCTTATCTATTATTGCCACTTCACACTTAGGGATAACAATGGAGCGGGTTTAGGGTCTAAACCCGATAGGTCCAGTTGTATTTTGGCTAACTAAAACCTACCCTATTGGTCAGCGGGTAGACCCATGACCCACTCTTGATAACATCGGGTCTAGGGTCAGGGTGGGACTTGGCAAACCGCCTCAACCCGATCTATATTCTTGGAAGCTCATAATATCACTTGATTACAATAATGGTGATTGTTGATCTATTTGAACTAAAGTTTCTACCATACCCATCATAATGTTTTGCTTAACAAATTCAAGTATTTTTATAACATTTAGATGCATCGTTTCAAATTGTATAATCAAAATGTACATAAGTTTTCAAATTTTAATTAACACTTAATTTTTATTATTTTTCCTTATCGTTGTATACTCATTTTTATTCATATTTGATATATTACTTAATATTTATATTTATTTCACATAAAAATATAAGTATTTGTTGATTAGGAGACAAATTTTACGAGAATATACCAAGTGTATCGGGCCTTGGAGCGGTTGGGTCTTACCCTGACGCGTAGGGGTCCCGTGTTGGGGAAAAAAATCCACATCCACAAGGTCTATGGAGAGGGTTTAGGATAGGGTTTAACAAACCCGGGGAGGGTCTTGGGCACAATAAACCTACCCTAATCCGCCCCATTATCATTATATCATACTTTCTCCATACTGATCAATTACATCATGAAGATGTATCTTGGAGAATCAGAGGTGACCAACAAGCATGTTCGACACAAATACGATGCACTCAAAAAAACAGTGGATGGTGTGATAAAATTTATACAATAAAACTAGAGCGATGTGAGATCCTTGTAATACTCCACTCCAAAACAGGCTTAAATCCCGACTTAGAAAAGGCCTATTGAAACTTAGACTCATTTCAAAGCGGGCTGTTGGTTGGTAAAAAAAACAATACAGAGCTATTTATCTATTCATTCATCACTCACAATGGAATAAAATATAATAGAATAAATAGTATCCATTTTATTCAAATTCTAAATGTCATAAAACAAAACCATAACATAATGTCAACAGTAACCGTTACATCATTTTGTTCAAAAATACAATTTTACTTCAAATGGGTACATCAGAAAATAGTTTAAATAGATAAATAGACTACTACCACAAGTTTCTCTCATCGTCATCTCCATCTTGATCATCGTCTCCTTCCCTAACCTATGTTGTAACGAGGAGGGAGTCAGAACAACAATGTTTAGTGAATAGAAAATCTTGAGCTTTTCTATATCAGTACTTGGACAATATAATTTAAATGAGGATATGTCTTTCGCATGTTAAAATATATTCAAAACCATTTATACTTCATATAAGGGAAAGAGGCGGACCCCCAATAACCACTTAAAACCTTCAATTCCCAAAGCAGGTTTTCCTATAATCAATAACCTGTAACTGTTGGAACTGGACTAGCCCGCAGTGGAAGTTATGGATGAATTTCAAAAAATTTACCCTATTGGATCTTTTATTGGGCCTATGAAGTCTAACTGAATTAGAACATTTCTAAATTTCATTTAAATAAAATCATTTATTTTATTTAAATTCAAATATATTAAGATATGAAATTAATTTTATTTGATTTAGTTTATACATAAATGTATCATATACATATATGTGTGAGTGCATGTATAACATAATAATCCGTGAAAGGTATAATATGCCCATATGTAGATGTTAGGATTTACATCGCAACAGACATATTAGCTCATTTTGTATGTCATGTATGTTGTCCAAATATGTGCATGTATATGTGTTACAAAATACACACACACACACATGTATGTATAAATATATTATATATAAAATATGAACATAAAACATATATATATATATATATATATAGAAAGAGAGAGAACAATTATTAAAAATTATTTATAACTCAAAATTAACTTTTTTTAGAAAAAAGGTACTTTATAAACAATATTGAAGCATATACTTCCACGATATGCCTCGTTAAAACCCAGCAATCCCCCTAACCTAAATGGGTGCCTTGCCAGGAAAAAGAGTATATATCATGTCTATATATTAACAGTACAATAGATACTGCAGTCCGTTACTCAAGTTGTCAAATAAGTGGAGGAGTAAAACAGAGAAAACAATACACTCAAAACCACCCATACGAACAACTTGGAGCAAGAAAGAAAAGAAAAGGAAAACAAATAAAAAACTACACGTGTAACAACTATACTACACAAAACAGGCAACATGAAAGAAAATAAACATCTTCACAAAGTCGAAGATAGGAGAGAGAAAGCTTCAGTTGTCTTTACTAATTCCAGATCTATAATCAAAAGCTCAAGTCTTGAATGGCAACAAAGTCCGGCCTTGCGAAATAGGGGAGAAGAAATAGAAACAACTCAAATGATAAAAGATCTTCAAGCTCAGGGAGGTCGGAGATCTAATAGTGGGTCAGCCGTGATACCAAAATTTGACAGGATAAGTTTAAAATCTCTACTTATCATCTTTGATTCCAATTTTCTTTAAATTAGGCACTTGCAGTCTTGCACTATTAGCATAGCTCTAACTTGCGTTGGAAGTTCAACACCTTTGAAAATTCGTGTGTTCCGTTCACACCAAACATGCCAAATCAAACAAGTAAATGCTATGTTCATGAGAATATTAAATAAGTGGTTACTTATCTGATTTTGACATAAGATTTGCAATAGTTGGTTGATTTCCCTGGAATTTCCTATATTAATTTGCAATTTATGCATAATTATTTCTAGAACTTGTCTAGAATATACGCATTGAAAAAATAAGTGGTTCCGGACTTCATTTTGGTTTACAAAGAGCACACACGATTGATCAACACCACTGTTCCATATACTGATTCTGTCTTTTGTGTTCAGTCTGTTTAGATTTGCCAACAGGGATCAAATCAACATTCTAGGAGCACAGTTTTTGTCTCGTATAATGTTGGCCAAATTAAGAACTGTATGCTTGTTTCTAATTTCATTCGTTCACATGTCTTCCAATCAAAGATCTCCTCTTCCCCCAAATCCGCCGCCTCTGACCCATGTCCCACCTCCTGGATTCTCTCCTATCGGTAGCTCAGCTCCAACGCCTGAGAATGATGAAGGATTCATCACCGTCAGTTCAAGAAAACAGAAGCGACAATCCAAATTCATGCTGTAACCTAATAGATCTAACCCTGGCTCTAGTGATTTACAAAACAAAAGTCTGCGATCTTCTCCTCCACAAAATGAATGCCAGAACCATACTCATAACCTAAATAATGCCAATTCCCCCATGCAACCTGAGAAAAATTTTGCCTCAAACAACTGGAATTTCTCCACCTCCTCTTGTAGGGCGTGGAATGAAGTTGTCAAGGGCAATAATATTCCAGTCTCTACCCCGTTAAAATTTTATCAGCCACGTGAATTTAATTTGATGAAATGTGCCAAAATGCCTGTAGAAGTAGTTCAGGATGCTAGATAACAATGGGATAATGCTATCGTTATATATGTTGTTGGTCCTAAACCATATTACCCATACTTTAGGGACTATATCACTAGAGTATGGAAGCCGAAGAAGAATTCTCTATTTTCTCTAAGGAGAACGGGTTTATGTTATTAAATTTCATAATAAAAAAGACAATGATAGAATCTTAGAAGATGGTACCTACTATTACAGCAAGAAGTTGATGATGATGAAGAGATGGTCACTTGGAATGCAACTTAATAAAGAACTCTTGAACTCAATTCCGATTTGGGTTCGTTTTCCTAACCTTCCACTTGACTACTGATCGGAGGAGGAGATTAGTCGTATTGCCTCGGTCCTTGGAACCCCCATCAAATTGGACAAATTTACAGAAGGTATTATTAAAATCGCTTATGCTAGAGTTTTAATCGAAATTGATAATTCCTGTAAGTTCCCTAATAAGATTCCTATCTTATTGGAGAATGATGAAATTTTATGGCAAGAGGTAATGTACGAATGGAAGCCAAATACTTGTTCTAACTGTTATAGTTTTGGTCATGTTGAATCCCACTGTCAGTTCACTAAGGTTTGGAGACCTAAAGTACATACTTCGGATATTTCGAACAGTGCTAATGATATGCATGTTGATATCAATCAGAATATTACAAATATGACAGAACTTCCGAATGCAGCAGATACGCATCTCGATACAGACACTACAGAGTAGGGTAAAATAGTTTCCAATCCTCCTAATGACATCTCTAACAAAGGTCCAGAAATCAATACAATGAAAACACAAACAAAGTCAGTCGGTGAATATGTTCACGACTAATAATACAAACACATTTCAGAACTCTATTTCAAACAATTAAGAAATGGTCATACACTCTACTGGAAAAAATAGAAATGAAGATAATAATCCTTCTGAAGTTCTGCCTGATGCACCAAATGAACACCCTCCTCGGGATGAATCTGCTGGCCAAAGTTTGGCTATCCATCATGCCTCTAGAGCAAGAACCATCTGGAAAGTTAGATCAGAGGAGGCACCTTTTGAATTCAAAGCAACTTCTACATCTGATGTTATAGATAATCTTGCTTGGACCAATTTGGTTAATCAACTGAAAGGAAAAAACAAAAGATCGAACAAACATAAGTCATCGAGGATTGCTACGCCCCATGTTGATAGTAGCAGCACAGACAATAATATATAGATGGAGTTCCTTTTTTGGAACATCCAGGGCATGAATGCCCTACCTAAACAGATGGAAATTCTGCGTCTGTTAAACAGTAATAGGTTTTCATTTCTTAGTATTATTGAAAATAAATTATCGACGGATAGCATAGACAGATTTATGGCTAAAACTGATTATAAATGGAAACCCACTCATAATATTTCTAATAGTCAAAAAAGTAGAATCTTACTTACGTGGGATTCGTCTCATTGGTCGAATATCATCTTACATACTAACGATCAATTTATTTCATGTATTATGCACAATGCTAGTGGTATAAGTATTTTGTGCACTACAGTTTATGCTTTCAATGATGAGGTGATGCGATTGGAGTTATGGCATTACCTAACGGAATAATCTAAAAAATTTAATCTCCCCTAGATTGTGGCGGGAGATTTTAATTCTATCCTTTCGTCTAAAGATAGAATAACCAATGGTCAATATAATTCGATGGGTGATCAAGAATTTATTGAACGTATTACCTTAGCGAAACTTATGGAACTAGATTTCAATGGGAATTATTTTACATGGAGAGGAGGACAAGATTTTTCTATACATAGTATGATAGATCATGTTTTTGTTAATGATTTATGGATGGATGTGTTTAATCAGATTGGTATTTATTTTGGTAACCATTCATTAAGTGACCACTCTCCAATTAACATCATTTTCATTTCTCGTAATAAAAAGGATAAGAGAGTACCTTTCAGATATAGTAATTCGTGGCATCTCCAAGCGGGTTATCACTCCTCTCTTCATGAAGCTCTGACTCAAGAATTCTATAGCAATCCTCTTCATATTCTTTTATGCATAATTAAAGCAGCAAAAACAGCACTGAAGAACTGGAAGAAAAATTAATGTAATATCAATGCAGTGATTATTCAAATGAAAGAAGAGGCTAATGAATTATACAATAAAATAGTTCAAAGTCCATTGGACGGAAATCTGATTGAACAATATTCTTTGAAAAATGCTCAGATTTACTCTTTTATGAATACAATTGCTATAGATAATAAGTAGAGAATGAAGCAGAACTGGTTAGTCAAAGGAGACAGACCAACAAATTCCTTCTATAAAAAAGTTAACTGTATTAAGCCTAGTCGAAGAAGCAATTTCTTAATCAATTCTAATGGGCTATGGACTTCAGCATCAGAAGAATTAGCAAATGAAGCAATCAATTATTTTAATGATCTTTTTACATGTTCTTAGGCTACAACCCAATTTCCAGACATAGTTTGTAAGAAAATCCTCTCAGACAATGCAAAACATAACTTATGCAGGCCTTTCGAATTAAAGGAAATAAATATGCAGTTTTCTAGATCAACGATAATAGTACTCCTGGGCCAGATGGCTTAAATTCAAAATTTTATAAAGTTCACTGTGAGATTCTCAAAAATGATATTTGGAATATGAATTGCATTCTGCAGACTGGTAAAATAATAAGAGAAATCAACCATTCTTTCATCTGCCTTATTCCAAAAAAGGCAGATGACACTCTAATGTCAGATTTTAGGCCAATTTCTCTTTGTAATGTCTCCTATAAGATTTTAGCCAACCTTCTCTGCAATCGACTAAAACCATATATGGATGACCTTATTTCATTCAATCAAAATGCTTTCATTCCTGGGAGAATTATTACGGAAAATTCTCTACTTGCATATGAAATGGTTAGAGGATTTAATCGGAAAAATTCAAACAAATTTTGCCTGAAAATTGATTTGCATAAAGCTTATGATAAAATCAGCAGAGAGTTTATTCATCATATGCTGAATTCCATGGGGTTTCCTATGCTTTTTGCCAACCTTATTTATGAGTGTATTACTACTCCTTCCTTCTCGGTGCTTATAGATGGCTCCCCTTTTGGGTTTATCGAGAGTTCGAGGGGATTAAGACAAGGTGACCCTCTCTCGCCATATTTATTCGCTATAGCTATGGAATTTCTTTCAATCAATCTAGAAGTGGAGCTTTTGAAAGGTAATTTACTCCTATTTATAAAGTTGATCCTATGATCACTCATCTACTATATGCAGATGATATCCTAATCATGGCCAAAGCTTTAACTAAAAATGCTGAATGCATGCAGAACTTATTTTAGGAATTGAAAATTTTAACTGGTCATAGTTTAAATGAAAACAAGTCCACACTATTCTTCAGTAAAGGGGCCAGTGAAAAACATCAAAGAGATGATATTTTAAAAATCAGTACTGGAACACTCCCTGTGATGTATTTAGGAATCCGTCTATCAAATAATAAAATAATAAAATGATTTTAGATATTTAATTGACAAAATAAACAAACAAATTGGCCATTGGAATAGTAAAATGTTAAATATCAGTGGTTCGAATTAGTGAAAACTGTCGTTCAACCAATGATTCAATTTTGGTTACAATTTACTCATTTTCCTGTGACTGTAATTCAGAAAATCAACTCTATTTGTGCTAATTTTGTTTGGAAATCTAAAGTTCACAAAATGAGTTGGGATGATGTCTGCAAACCAAAACAAGAGGGTGGGCTTGGTCTTAGGAAAATTGAGGATATGGCAAAAGCAGTTGTAATCAAATTGGTATGGAAATTTCTTCAAGGGGAACCTCTATGGGCCAAATGGATGTGTAACAAATATTGCAAAAATAAACTTTTTTGGTCTGCTGCTATAAATAATAATGCATCTTATACATGGAATTTCTTACTCAGAGCTAGACAATGGTGTAAAGGCCTTATTGATAGGAAAATTGTCAATGGTAATAACACAGATGTATGGCTAGACCCATTGATCAATGGTATTTCATTATTGGAAAAATGTGGTTGGAATTATATGACTGTCTCTGGTGGCTTAAATAGGAAAGTTTCTACAATTCAAAATCAACTTAGTTTTGCAAACATAATAATTTTAGTATTTTAATTTGTATTGAATAAAATTATGTTTTCATCCATAAATAATTAACATAAAATAATATATTGATGAAAATTCAAATTTTACAATTTTCAAAAACCTAGGATCATAAAATAGAGTTTAGGAAAAATCTGGAGATTTTTCAAAGTTGAATTATTATTTTTAAAAGCAAATACATTGATTTTGGCAATAATTATTTAATATAAAATAATATATTATTAAAAATTTAAAATTTAAAATTTTAGAAATTCTATGATCATGAATGAAGGTTACAAAAAATTTTGAAGAACTTTTTAGTTAAATTATTATTTTTAATAAATCATAAACAGTTTTTCTAAAATAATATTAATTATTAAAAATAATAAACTTTATTCAAAAATTCCTAAATTTTTTCTATATGTTTCTGAAATGATATAATATTTTTTAAAAATATAAAATTGAATTATTAATGTAATAATTATTTTATATATAATAAACAATTCAATAAATGTTAATTTAAAAATATAAATATATGTATGATAACTAATTTTCGAATTTGTAAATTCATATTATATATAAATAAGTGTACTAAATTTTTTAAATCATATATATATATATATCTTATATATGCATATATGCTATTATGAGAGAGAAATATACACTAATATATATATATATATATATATATATATGAATTTATTAATAAATTTATATAATAAAATTATTAATGACAAAAATTGATTTTGTACAGTAAACAACATTTTTCTATACTTAAATCAAAAAGTATAATAAACAAATTATGCACATAACCAAACTGATTTATGACAACCACATCTACTTACAAAATCTCACCTAACTAAACATATAGTAGCAATATATTTAAACAGATATGAAATTGCTCATTATAGAATCATAGAATATAATTTAATACTTTTAATATGAATTAAAATTACCAATTTAATGATGCCTTTGAATCCACGTTGAAGCAATGACTTCCCTTCCTTTTACTGTTCTTGATTCGTTAGATTGCAAGTTCGGAATCACCAACCTCTAACTATCTAATAGTATTATTTTAATTTGAAATATATTTGAGAATTTTGGAGTAGTTGAGAGCTATGTTTTAACCAGCAATGTAGCAGGTAATGGCGGCCAAAAAGGTTAGTAATATATATATATATATATATATATATATATATGGTTGTATTAGAGAGAAATTGTAACGACCCGAAATTTAACCCATAATAATTAATTCATTAATTAATGAAATGATAAAATAACCTTTTGAAATTATCAAAATTGAGCCACGGGAATTGCACCATTGTGTTCGTGGTAATTTTCTGGATAATTTCCATATATAAAATGTCAGAATCCGAGCTAATATGAGAAAGTTATGAATTAAATAAGAAAAATGAAATATATATATATATATAGGGCTAGGTCGACCAAGAGGTCGACCTAACCACGCCCTGGGTCGATCGACCGGTCGACCCAGGAGGAGGGGCGGTCGACCGCCCAATCGACCCGCCTACGGGTATGCAACGAAGAAAATTTTCTTCGTTCCAGAGGTTTTCGAACACATATTTTTCATTCTTTAGCTTCATCTGGTCCTTCCGTTCTTACATCCGACGGCTACTATTCAGCCTATGACGTGGTTGCATCCTATTCAATCCCCAAATCTAACGGTCTGAGGCCTAACACTTTTTCTTATTCTAAGATTTTCTCCAATTGGGTTCACCTTTTCAGGAAGGACCCTAAGCGGAATAATTTTCCAAGGAGTAAATCGTTTTAAATTAAAATATTTAACAACCCCAAGTGGATTCGAGAAGGCTTAAAGGGAAGAGCTTAGGACCACAGGTGAGTGATTGTAATTATTTTAGATTTCTTTAAGTAATTTAAAATAATAGGGTTTCCAATAGTTGTAATTTTACTACGATTTTTGGAATAACCTTTTTAATAGTGTATTTACGGTTTTTAGAATTATTTTCAGCCTATTTATTTTAGTTATTCTTTTCAGTTAATTTTAGTTTATTTCTGTTAATTATAGCTTTTCCATTTATTTACAGTATTTTAATTTATTTACTGTTATTTATGCGTTATTTACATCTTTTTCCTACGCTTCGCATTTTCTTCTATTTTCAGTTTTCTTTAATTTCTCCTTCTTCGCATATGGATTAGAATAGATTAAACGCGAATATGGATTAAAATTATAAGGATACTGAAATAACGGAAGATAAGATGTAAATTGTAAAGACTGTAATAAAAGTGGAATTAAGCCTAATTATGATACTGATGTTAAATTGGACTAATTAAAGATAATTGTCCTAGTTATAACTTAGAATTATAACTAAAAAGAGTATAAGATGAAAGAAGCTTATTTTTACACTTAGACCTTGAGTTAAGTAATAAGCATGATTATAACATAGGTTATAATAAGAAATAGAACAGAGTGAGGCTTATTTTAAGACTTAGGATAAATTAATAAGCACAAATAGTAAGAACAAAAGTAAAGGGCTTATTTAAATAATTTACCTAAGTTAATAAGCAAAGAATTAAAGTAGGACATGTACCAAATAACCTTCCCCTATTTCTATGGACACGGTGTTTCATATAATCCTGAAGTGAGACGAGGGGCACGCTTATGTTAATAACGGTAGTAAATGGTCAATAAGTAGAAGTCCAAATCATGGGGATTTGGGCAAGGGGCGCAACTAGATATTGTTTGGATAACGAGCCAGTACCAACAACATTTATACCCTATTATTTCTATGGACACTGTGTTTCACATAACCCTGAAGTGAAACGAGGTGTCTCACATAACCCTAAAGTGAGACGAGGTGTCTCACATAATCTTGAAGTGAGATGAGGGGCACGCTTATGCTGGAGCTTGATGTAATAAGAAGACCCAATAGGTAGAACAATAGGTAACATGAGCATGGTGGCGGTTACGCGTGCGACTTCCATTCGGGTGCTCAGTAATCGTTATGAGTTCCAAGCGCTTAGTGTGTGCCTTTCGTAGCACCAATGTCTACTGTGCAGGGACCTTTAGCGTCCGGTCCATAGTAGATTCTATGGAGTAGCAGGCCAATCAAAGGGTAGTATTAGGAATTCAGCCTAAACTAAGCAGTTATCCAAAACAAGTGCAAACAATCAAAGTTAATCAATTATGTTGATCTAGTTAATTCGTATTTATTTCCAGCTTATTCCTTCTCTCTATTTCCTTTGTTTCCTTTTATATACTAGAAGTGTTGTAAAGTCTATAACTTTTACTTTGCTTAAAGATTATAATAATTACTATCATTCACCAGACTTTTAGTCTGACCCATTCCTCCATTTTCCACTTTTCCCCCATAGGCAATCAGGGGCAAGGACGGTAGACTGCAGTTGCTTGGAGATTTCTTCGAAGGAGATTCTATCATGTATTTCTTTTCTTCATTTTCAGTTTTTAGTTCTTTTTGTTGAGCTGGCATTTTGTGGGGGATGTATTGTACTCTGATATTATTGATACTATGGATTTTATTTCGCAAGACATGTAAGGTTATTTTGACATTTGATGTGTTTGGTATTTGGCGAATCATTTGATTTATAAAGTAATTCTGAGGTTTTGTTCTAAATAAATTATTATTATTATAATAGTTTCCGCTATTTATATATTTTTGTCTTATGAATCTCAGTCTCTGCTAGTTTTAGTTATACCTATAGGCAACATGCCTTTGTTCTCTTTTTGGTATACTAAGGGGTATGGGGTGTTACATTTGGTATCAGAGCCTAAGGTTACATGATTCCTAAAAATTTATTTTTAAGTAAAGTATTTTTCAAAAATAATAATAACTTGTTTTAAAAATAGTTTTTAGAAAAGAACTCTTAGAATTAGTTTATAAGTATAAAAAAGTTTTTATAAAAATCCCCTCAAAAGTCTAGTTCAATCTCCCTTCGACTCTTTCCTAAACTATCCTTTTCTTTTCGTAGAATGGCGGATGCCCCAAACCTTCTCGAGGGAATTCCAGTCCCAGCCTGGTTTCGTAGGTATCTACAAGCCACAACTCCAGAGGGGCACGGGCAAGCGCCCAACCCAGCACCAACGGGTAGGAATCCCATCAACCCACCTGCCGCCGTCAATTTATCTAAGCTTTGTAAAGATTTTGCAAGTTTGGGTGGAAAGACTTTTTCTGGTAAGGAGACTTTTGTGGAGGCGAGAGCTTGGCTTAGAGACATAGAGAGGATATTCAGACTATTGGGATTAGATGATCAGCAGCGAGTTCAGCTAGCATCTTGGCAGCTGAAAGAGGAGGCTTCGTATTGGTGGGAGGTCATTAAGTTAGAAGGAAGAGAGGTGACTTGGAATAGATTCCGGGAGTGATTTGATAGGAAGTTTTTGCCTCAAGCAGAGGAGAGTGTTCAGTTAGAGCGGTTTATCAATTTGAAGCAAGGAAGTTTGTCGGTGAAGGGGTACATCAATAAATTCAGTGAATTGTCGCGGTTCAGAATGGAGTTGGTGAATACACCGCACAAGAAAGCTATGAAGTTTGCGAAGGGATTGAATCAGCCCCTTTAGGGATTGTTGTTGACTTACGTGCCAATGGGAGCTACTTATGAGTCTTTGGTAGAGATGGCGCTTATGTCTAATGCAGTCAAGGAAGGAGAGTCAAAGGAAGTTGTTAAGTCGGAAGGTTCGAAGAAGAAATGGTGGAGGAACAATAAAGAGAAGAAGAAAGGCGATGGCCCTCGGAAGTAGATTAAGTAAGGATTAAAGTGTGGTAGCTGTGGAATTATGGGATATATCGCCAGGGATTGCAAGAGGGAGAAGATGAAGGGAAAGTGCTTTAATTGCGGGCAGCCCGGTCACTTGAGTAGGAACTGTCCCCAGAAGACGGGACAGGGAGCTAGTACACCGATCACGCAGATTCAGGCGTTAAACGCAGCAGCTTCAGGCAGCATTCCAAATAGAGGTAGGAAAGTCACGGTTGAAGGTTTGATTTCTATTTCTGATTTTCCCATTCGAACTCTATTCGATTCTGGAGCATCACACTCTTTTATCTCTAGTTCTCTTGTGGATTGTTTGCACTTAGACATTTCTTTAGTAGTAGACCCCATTGTTGTTTCAAACCCCATAGGAGGATCAGCACACTTATATATGATTTGTAGGAATTTGAAATTTTTTATCCTAGGCGTAGAATTCGACTGCAATGCCTATGTTTTGGGATTTTCGGGGTATGGGATGATTTTAGGGATGGATTGGCTATCCACATATGGAGCTATATTAGATTGCCAGAGGAGAGTCGTCAAACAAGAGACATGCAGTGGTAGGACTCTCGAGGTTTCTTGCGACCCACAAGGGTCAGTCATGTTGAGTTTCCTATATTCCCTCAATTCATCTTCAGCAGAACTAGATTCAGTTCCTGTCGTCAGAGATTTTCCAGACGTCTTTGAGGAGGTTAGGGGACTACCCCCTAAGAGAGAGATTGACTTCAGGATTTATTTAACTGAGAATGCTAAACCAGTAGCATTACCTGTGAGGCACATGGCACCTAGGAAGAGGAAGGAATTGAGCAAGCAGATCCGTGAGCTTTTGGAGAAGGGTTTCATAAGGACGAGCATATCAGAGTGGGGAGCACCAGTCGTCTTCGCTACTAAGGCGGATGGTTCTCTTCGACTTTGCGTTGATTATGGAGAATTAAATAAGCTCACAAAGAAGAACCGATATCCACTCCCTAGGATTGATGATCTTTTTGACCAGTTAGTTGGCTCTTCGGTATTCTCCCAGCTTGATTTAGCCACAGGATTTCATCAGCTTAGGGTCGCCGATGACAGCATAGATAAGACCGCATTTAGGACACCAGACGGATTCTTCGAGTGGTTGGTTATGCCTTTTGGGCAAACCAATGCTCCAGCCTACTTTGTTGATTTGATGAGCCGCGTCTTTAAAGAGGTCCTAAATAAGTTTGTGGTGGTATTCATGGATGACATCTTGGTGTTTTAGAAGAATAGAGAGGAGCATGTTGTTCATTTTGAGGTTCTTCGCACACTTCATAGTCATTATTTGAGAGCTAAGTTTTTGAAGTGTCACTTTTGGAGAGATGAGGTACGTTTCTTGGGGCACGTGGTCTCGAAGGAAGGTTTGGCTGTTGACCCCGCTAAGGTGATTGTAGTGCAAGATTAGAAGGCCCACAAGAACGTTACCGAAGTTAGGAGCTTCCTAGGATTGGCGGGCTACTATAGGAAGCTCATTAGAGACTTTGCTAAGATTTCGGCACCACTCACGCGCATTACTAAGAAGAATAAAGCATTCGTGTGGGACGTAGATTGTAAGGATTCCTTCACGAAGCTTAAGAGAGCCCTTACTAATGCACCAATGTTAGTTTTACCCGATGGAGCTAGGCCTTTTACTGTATACACTGATGCATGTAGGATGGGTTTAGGAGCGGTGTTGATGCAAGAAGGAAGTGTAGTATGTTATGGTAGTAGGCAGTTGAGGACGCATGAGAAGAACTACCCTACCCATGATTTGGAGTTAGCTGCTATAGTTTTTGCCCTCAAGTCTTGGAGGCACTATTTGCTTGGAGAGAGATTTGAGCTTTTCATCGACCACAAGTCATTGAAGTACCTATTCTTGTAGAAGGACTTGAACTTGAGGCAGCAGCGGTGGATGGAGTTTTTGGCGTCGTACGATTTTGAGATAGCTTATACCCCAGGCAAGGGTAATGTGGTTGCGGATGCATTGAGTAGGAAGAAAGCAACCCTTAGTCCTTTGTTCGTAGAGTGGAAGAGCTTGGAGTTTATTTCTACTTTTGATTTTAAGCCCTCTACGGACATTACCCCTGGATTGTTAGTTATGCTTGAAGTGAAGCCTACCCTTATGGATCAGATTGGCTCGAAGCAGCGAGAGGATTCGGAGCTCATGGACATTATGGATAGGATTAGCCGAGGAGAGGTCTCTAGACATCTCCAACGTTATTCCATAGATGGCAGAGGGTGGCTTAGGAGAGATGGAAGGGCTTTGTGTTCCCCGCACTAGTGACTTGTTGAGAGCAGTTTTAGAGAAAGCACACCATTCCCGTATGACTATTCGTCCGGGTGGTGACAAAATGTATAACGACATGAAGAGGATGTTTTACTGGAATGGCATGAAGAAGGATGTGGCAGAGTTCGTAGCTAAGTGTCTTGTATGCCAAAGGGTTAAGGCGGAGCAGCAGAAACCCGGTGGATTACTTCAGCCTTTAGATGTGCCAGAGTGGAAGGGGGACAACATTTCGATGGATTTCATAGATGGTTTACCCCATTCTAGAAAAGGGAATACCAGCATTTAGGTAATCATAGACCGTTTGACCAAAAGTGCCCACTTCATTCCTGTTAAGAGCAAGAGGACGACATCTTATTTGGCATCCCTATATGTTTGAGAGATAGTCCGACTACATGGAGTTTCCCTCTAGCATAGTGAGTGATAGAGACCCTATTTTTACTAGCGAGTTTTGGGGAAGCTTGCAAGAGGCTTTAGGGACGCGACTTAGGTTGAGTACGGCCTATCACCCCCAGACAGATGGCCAAACGGAGAGAGCCAATAAGGTGCTTGAGGATTTGCTGCGGATGTGCATTTTGGATTCTGGAGGAACTTTGGAGGAGCATCTTCCATTGGTGGAGTTTGCGTATAATAACAGTTACCAAGCAAGCATAGGAATGGCACCATTCGAGGCTTTATACGGGAGACCTTGTAAGTCACCTTTATGTTGGGTGGAATCTATGGAGAAGTTGCTGCTTAGGCCTGACATGGTGAGGGAGACATCGGAGAAAGTGGATTTGATTCGGCGAAGGATGAAGATAGCTCAAGACAGGCAGAAATCTTATGCGGACAAGCGGAGGAGAGACATTGAGTTTGAGGTTGGAGACTTAGTTTTTATCAAAGTATCCCCGCTTAGGAAGGTGGTAAGGTTCGGATCGATTGGAAAGTTAGCCCCCAGATTTGTTGGACCATTTCCTATCATGGAGAGAGTTGGGAAGATGGCTTACCGAGTGAAGCTACCAGAAAGGCTCGCAGGAGTGCACGACGTTTTTCATGTTTTGCACTTGTGAAAGTGCTTACATGACTCAGCGGAGGTCGTAGAGCCTAGTCAGTTGGAAGAGGTGGAGGTAGAAAGAGAAGCATTAGTTCGGCGTATCCCCACAAAGATTGTTGGAAGAGACACCAAGCGACTGAGAAGTATGGAGGTTCCGCTAGTGAAAGTGCAATGTGGAGATGATGTTGCAGACGCTACTTAGGAGGCCGAAGAGAAAATTCGTACTTCCTATCCTTATCTCTTCGATAGTAAGTTTCAGAATTTCCTATTTTCCATCTTTAGTTTGAATAGGTTCTTTCCTTTATTATCCTTTGGAAGGGTAGAACTTAGGATTCAGCCTATGGATGGTAGGGTTTGATGTAAGCATGTTATTAGAACATGTTATGTATGATGTATGCTGGTGGTTGCAAGCGTTTGCTAGTGGATACTATGGACGCATATACTTACACTAGGCAATATTATCTCTTAGGGATCTGCCTAACTAGAACACTAGAGCATATGCATATGGATGTGTGCGCATTTTTATCCTATTTTCCATGGTTGCTAAAAATGGATGATTTTCACATGATTGTTGCATTTGGATGATGTTTGTAGCACGCATATAGAACTATCAGTTATCATTAGGGAATTTGCATTCATTTGGATACATGGCATGGACATGATTGCAAAAAAAGAAGGTCAACTGAATCAGTGGACCGCCTAATCTTTTGCATTAGTTAGGGACATAGACACTACACTAATCACATAAGTACCATAAATTACATTAGAAAAACTCAAAGACAATGGATGAATGGATGATGGTTGGGTAGTTGGTTGTAGAACTTGGATGAAAACATTTATAACATTCTTTTATCTTTAGAGATTTCGGGGACGAAATCCCTTAAGGAGGGGAGAATGTAACAACCCGAAATTTAACCCATAATAATTAATTCGTTAATTAATGAAATGATAAAATAACTTTATGAAGTAATCAGAATTGAGCCACTGGAGTTGCACCATTGTGTCCGTGTTAATTTTCTGGTCAATTTTCATATATAGAACGTCAAAATCCGAGCTAATATGAGAAAGTTATGAATTAAATAAGAAAAACGAAACATATATATATATATATATATATATATATATATATTGGACTAGGTTGATCAAGAGGTCGACCTAATCACGCCCTGGGTCGACCGGTCGGTCGATCCAGGAGGAGGGGCGGTCGACCGCCCAGTCGACCCGCCTACGGGTATGGAACGAAGAAAACTTTCTAGAGGTTTTCGAACACGTATTTTTCATTCTTTAGCTTCATCTGGTCCTTTCGTTCTTGCATCCGACGGCTCCTATTCAGCTTATGATGTGGTTGCATCCTATTCAATCCCCAAATCTAATGGTCTGAGATTTACTTCTACCTCTATAAATAAGAACCTAGGCCTAACACCTTTTCTCATTCTAAGATTTTCTCCAATTGGGTTCACCTTTTCAGGAAAGACCCTAAGCGGAATAATTTTTCAAGGAGAAAATCGTTTTAAATTAAAATATTTAATAACCCCAAGTGGATCCGGGAAGTCTAAAGGGAAGAGCTTAGGACCACAGGTGAGTGATTGTAATTATTTTAGATTTCTTTAAGTAATTTAAAATAATAGGGTTTTCAATAGTGGTAGTTTTACTACGATTTTTGGAATAACCTTTTTAGTAGTTTATTTACAGTTTTTAGAATTATTTTCAGCCTATTTCTTTTAGCTATTCTTTTTGGTTTATTTTAGTTTATTTCTGTTAATTATAGTTTTTCCATTTATTTACAGTTTATTTACAGTATTTTAATTTATTTACTGTTATTTATGCGCTATTTACATCTTTTTCCTATGCTTTGGATTTTCTTCTATTTTCAGTTTTTTTTATTTCTCCTTCTACTTCGCATATGGATTAGAATAGATTAAACGCGAATATGGATTAAAATTATAAGAATACTGAAATAACGGAAGATAAGATGTAAACTGTAAAGATTGTAATAAAAGTGGAATTAAGACTGAAATTGAGCCTAATTATGATATTGATGTTAGAATTGGACTAATTAAAGATAATTAGCCTAGTTATAACTTAGAATTATAACTAAAAAGAGTACAAGATGAAAGAAGCTTATTTTTACACTTAGACCTTGAGTTAAGTAATAAGCATGATTATAACGTAGCTTATAAAAAGAAATAGAACAGAGTGAGGCTTATTTTAAGACTTAGGATAAATTAATAAGCACAGATCGTAAGAACAAAAGTAAAGGCTTATTTAAATAATTTACCTAAGTTAATAAGAAAAGAATTAAAGTAGGACCTGTACCAAATAACATTCCCCTATTTCTATGGACACGGTGTTTCACATAATCCTGAAGTGAGACGAGGGGCACGCTTATGTTAATAACGGTAGTAAATGGTCAATAAGTAGAAGTCCAAATCATAGGGATTTAGGCAAGGGGCGCAACTAGATATTGTTTGGATGACGGGCCAGTACCAACAGCATTTCCCCTATTATTTCTATGGACACGGTGTTTCACATAACCCTGAAGTGAGACGAGGTGTCTCACATAATCCTGAAGTGAGACGAGGTATCTCACATAATCCTGAAGTGAGATGAGGGGCACGCTTATTATGGAGCTTGAGGTAATAAGAAGACCCAATAGGTGGAACAACAGGTAACATGAGCATGGTGGCGGTTACGCGTGTGACTTCCATTCGGGTGCTCAGTAATCGTTATGAGTTCCAAGCGCTTGGTGTGTGCCTTTCGTAGGCACCAATGTCTACTGCGCAGGGAGCTTTAGCGTCCGGTCCACAGTAGATTCTATGAAGTAGCAGGCCGATCAAAGGGTAGAATTAGGAATTCAACCTAATCTAAGCAGCTATCAAAAACAAGTGCAAACAACCAAAGTTAATCAATTATGTTGATCTAGTTAATTCATATTTATTTCCAACTTATTCCTTCTCTCTATTTCCTTTGTTTCCTTTTATATACTAGAACTGTTGTAAAGTCTATTACTTTTACTTTGCTTAAAGATTCTAGTAATTACTATCATTCACAAGACTTTTAGTCCGACCCACTCCTCCATTTTCCTCTTTTCCCTCATAGGAAATCAGGGGCAAGGACGGTAGACTGCAGTTGCTTGGAGATTTCTTCGAAGGAGATTCTATCATGTATTTCTTTTCTTCAGTTTCAGTTTTTAGTTCTTTTTGTTGAGCTGGCATTTTCTAAGGGATGTATTGTACTCTGATATTATTGATACTATGGATTTTATTTCGCAAGACATGTAAGGTTATTTTGACATTTGATGTATTTGGTATTTGGCGACTTATTTGATTTATAAAGTAATTCTGAGGTTTTGTTCTAAATAAATTATTATTATTATAATTGTTTCCGCTGTTTATATATTTTTGTCTTTTGAATCTCAGCCTCTGCTAGTTTTATTTATACCTACAACGCAACATGCCTTTTAGTGTGCTCTTTTGGGTATACTAAGGGGTGTGGGGTGTTACAGAAATGAGGAAAACCATTTTACCCATTCTCACTTTATCTCAACCCATTATCTCCAACTCAATTCCCTATGTTTTAGCCACCCTTAGATCTTCCCAAAACTGAAATTTTGCAGCCCTAATGATGGTCCTTAAACCCATCTAAGCCCAAGCCAAAATACTATGCAATTAAACCTAATTTAATCGCTTGTCGATATTGTATATTGATCTATATACTAATAACTGTTATAAATATATATAACATTATTTATTTCTCAAATAATTTTCAAATTTTATAATTAATATTTCATAAATATTATTTAATTTAATTAATTTATAACAATTATTAGCTAATTAAATCGTTTGGTCTTAAGGGAATTCATCATTTCGACTGTGTAACTCTTGGGTGTAAATTTGGTCAGCGAATAACATCGAACTATTCTAATGTTAACGTTCACATGTCACTTAGCAGGTGGTGTGACATTATGGCCAAATTTATCGCTTACTCATTTTCGGTAAAATTTAATTTTAGTTTAATAAGCGTTACCCGGTTGTGACATTTGTTTACACCAATTCTCTTCATCAAAACTATGTCATTTTGGACTTATGGAATTTGGTAATGGTCAAAATTCCAACCTCATCCACATTCAACTTTATAGTCTAAATACAAAGTCCTTGGTTCAATAATAATAATAATTATTAACCGAAATGCTCTGGCCAGAGACTTTGATTTTGAGTTGACTGTGATACTAACCGCATATAACCGAGGAGACGAATCCTCTCTTGAATAGTGCTTCACTTTCAATACTTCCACTCTACCCAGCTATAGTCACTCGATGGACGCCATGCCATGATTTGGCTATAATCAAAGCGGAGCTTTCATATTGAAGATCCACAGTATTCTCAAGTCGAGAGAACTGTGTAAATCAGTCACATCGATATTTTCAATTTGACCTTAGTTATATTAACCAATAGAAAACTATCGAGTGAGTCATTCCATAGTTATCCAATAACTATTAGTACGTAACCCCTAGGTGCCCCCAACAGTCATGAGTAATACACTGCCCAACATTTGGAGAGCGTTACGTACTCCAATTTCAATGGATACATCGATATCCAGTCTTAATGCATCTTGACTAGGAACATTTAAAATGGTATATTTGTTTCGTTGTGATAAATTACTCACAGTTACAACTCTTTGTAACTACTATCACAAAATATACCATTTATGGATTTTTCTATTAAATATACTTTTAATTAAGTTAATTAATTAATACAATCATATTATATCAAGTATATAATAAGAAGAAAATACCTTTTATTTCGAACAAAATTGGTCAACGAGTTAGATATATGTAACAAATTACATAATTGCCCCTAGGTCATACCCCTAACTTTATCAATCTCCCACTTGCACTTGGGGTCAATTATGGAATATAATTCCAACTTCTCTAATCAGTTTTCTCAAAACCAATTAGGTCAGTCCCTTAGTTAATGGGTATGCTATTATGTTTTAATTATCTACTTTGTCGATTAACTCTCTCTAGCATAGATAAACTGCCTTTATCATGTGGAACGATTCGAAGTATGTCTTTCGACTTCTAGTGAGCTTTAAGTTCTATCATGACCAATTTCATGATATTGTTATCTTATAACAATATTATAGGATTCTCAACATTTGGAATTACCTTTGGCTCAATTATAAATTTGTGCATTTATATCTATATACATTGGTTTATTGTAGCGCTATTCAAGTTAATGTTCTCAACATTTCGTTGAATCGACCATAATCACTTTTATTTTGAAACATTTTCAAATTATAGATTTTAATTGAATTTTATCATTGACATGTTATACTCAATATCACTTATAAAAGTTTATGTCTAAACGTTCTTTCATATCGAGTTTGTTGTTTCTATAAACAATTCTTTAGTATTTCATAAATACGCGGGAATACCTCAAACAACCATTTAGTGATATCAATTTGGATTTTATATTTTCTCCATGTATCAAATACATAAGCCAAACACAATATCATACACAACATAACCTGTATGATAATTCCTATTGCTAATGCATAAGGAATCCGACTTACATGTTCTTCTTTTAATAGGGTGCTCTTGTACATCGTTTTGGGACAATCCCTATATCTTTTATACCCACTATAAAAGACATCATTTACAATCCTAAATTGAGTATTAAAACAACTAAAGTTGATTTTAATACAAGCATATTGTTAAAATCAACAGCGTGTTGTTTACTTATAGTTTAGAAATATCAATGTACCTTTTAACGTTCTTTCTTATGAACACACGCTTCCTCCGCACTTTGATTGAAAGTCAAACTATTTGATATTTTTATCAAAATACTTATTCAATCTAGATACTGATAAAATGATACAATCGTATCATTTCTTGGATCATATCCAAAGACTCACAAACCCAATATCGCTCCCACTAACTTCGAGGCATTTTTGGTTAATATGTGTAAACGGCTTACTCTAAATCATTATTTAGAATTTTATGTTTCAATACATAAGTACCAAACACTAAGTCTTATCGAGTGATAATTTTGTGAGTAAATCTGAATTAACTTGCGTATGTTGAATACCGAATTTGTTATGCTAATTTCAACAATTGAAATTTGCGATATTATTCTTATCAACATTGCTTATTTAATTCCAACCACATTAGTCTTTCCAATAAAAACACAATCACGGCCGATGGATCACATCTCTTTGGTTACGACCACCAAAATCATATTTTGATAGCGTACTTGGAATTCTTTCAGATCTGCGCATCATACCATATAGAGTCAACAATCTTAATGGTTTAATTGAATAACTGAGGGTAATGTATATTTTCGACATTAATAAAAAACTCTAGTTTCTCTTCGATGTACAAGAATACTTATTAGACATTCTAATGCTATGTGTTCATTTAGGTTAGTTAATTTCACTTAATTTCATATAATCAATTCTATCTATGGATCAGATCCAATTCCATTTAACTACCAAAAATTTCTCAAAGAAATTCCTTCACAATGAAGTTGATTATATTGAAACAACAATTGTTTCTTAGTGCAAATAGAATAGGGATTCATAAATGCTTTATGAACCTTTTTATTTATAAAATCGATTTTAGTTTACAAAAATTATGTTCAAAACATAAATATGTCATTTGATGACAGACCTTTCCAGAAAACCTTTTGGAGATTCATACAAGATCCCTCATGAACAATTATTACATGCAATCTTTCGACTCGTACAACATGCCAACTCCTTGCTTACGATATGTTAGGATTTCTTACAAACTCTTATTTTGTCTGATTTTGTAAACTATTGTTTAGATGAAATAATATCAACCTTGTGTACTAATCTTAAGTATATGACCTTGTAGAAAGAAACAAACTCAACTTCACTCATAATTAATCGTAAATTGTCCAACAATGTTTGATTACTCCTTATCGATGCATCATTATGTATCACATAGAGGAGTGATTTTGACATTGAATCTATATTCATTTTTAGGTACATTTGGAACTCTTTCCAATATACTCACTTATTCGACCAAATCAAATCATTTTATTCTATTGCATGTTATTTTATTTACTTTTCTTTTATATTCTATGATTTTATCATAAACTTACTACATGTGTATCTAATACACATGTTCATGTTGGTAATAAATCATGATGAATATAACAAAGTATGTGGAACCCTTTTGGTATTAATAGACTTGTGATTGCATACATCAATATGTATTAATTCAAAGAGTTCATCAACTCTTATGATGCTCCCGCTAAATGGGTGCATAACCATTAATTGTTTGAGATATAATTAACCTGTATCATATGATTCATAATCATATAGTAAAATTATTTCTCATAACTACGGCTTAGTCTATAATTCCAAAACAACTGTAAATAATATTAGATACATATGTATTTTTGTTGCATCACTTTTACTATGAAAACAAATTCCATAATATAGTTCTATTTCATAATGAATATTCATAATACTCATATTGAAATATAGTTAAATCTATTTTCAGTCAATACCAAAAGATAAACATTATTTCGCAAATAATGTTCGGTACATTTTACAAAAACAATTTTCGTAATTTGATGCAATCATTAGGTGTTATATGGCATGCTTCCACTATTTCCGCCATTACTATTATAGCGTACTAAATTTAGCGGTCCACCATTCACTTAATATTGTTAATATTGTTTACTTATTTCATATGCTGCAACTAGTTTACGGAGGAGAGTTCTTTGATCAAATATCTTGAACTCAAAGAAATAAATGTTATAGCAAATAATTTTCTATATGAAAATACATTTTGGAATAAAAATCATATTTCATATTCCAATATTAAGTATCAGTTATTATTACAATTCTTGTTTCCAATGTTTCTCTATGAAGCAGAAGTGACTATTCATTCTCTTCATTCCAACTTTACCTTAAATTACATCTATTCTTATACATTCGTTTTTCTTTCAAATGGTCAAACTATTCAAAAGAAAACCTTACTACAATATCATAACAAACCTTTTATAAAAGCACATTCGATTATTCTTAACATTTAAGACATCAAATATGTTGCACTTTATGTAAACCGATCAAGATGACATTTCAATGATTGAGTTCTTAGATGTATCTCGTAGTTTATGGTCTTGTGTTACATTAACACAAAATGATCCTTTTGAAATCATTCAAGTTGAATACATGATCTTAAAATACTATTTATTGGCTTACTTCGAATGAACTAACTTCATCGAAATATTGTACCCCACAAACTATGCCCGTTCACCATATAACATTTATATGTGAAAGTACATTGATCAAATATCCATAGTCTTAAATCGCATTTAGAGTTCAAAAACTCATAAAATGCAATACATGGTCTAAACCAAATAAACATATAAGTGACCAACTTACGAATGTATTAAGTAGTTGAAATTGGGCACTTGCATGGGTATAGAAACATTATATAACATGCAATTAGAATTATTAGTAAGTATATATTATATTTCTATTTGTCAACTTTTAATTCAGTTTGTTTATATATGTTAATTGACAAACGTTTTGTCCATCATATTAAATGCACAAATTTATCATTGTAGATAATTATAACATTATATAGCATATGTTCTTACAATATTAGAAAGGTTAAATGTTACTATTTCATTTTTCTAATAAGGCTCCCACGAGTCATTTATATTTCTCCAAACTCTAAGATGAAACATAAAAGTCTTACAACTTCACTAGTGGGTGTTAGGACTCGTTTGTTTTGGTATTCTGACCTTGAGTTTGCTCAACAAATCATAGCCCCACAAACGATGGATAACTCCTTATCGGTTGTATCATATACAACTCCTAACCCATTTTTCATTGTTCTAATCTCATTTCGACCTTAAGTTTGCTTAACACATCGAAAGTGATTATTCACTCATACCTACCATATTGTGATGGTCTAAGTATAGTATATGTACCTTGAGTTTGCTCAACAAATACATATAGTTATCTTACCTCATCTGTTCAATATATTAATAATACTACGCATAACATCCCTAGCTTGAGTTTGCTCAACAACTAAGGAGTATGTAAGTAATTTATTAATATATATGGTAGAAGACAACATTATATTGAAGATTCATAATCTTCAATATATATATTGAGTGATATCGACTTATAAAATAATATATTTCTTATGAAATACCCCAGCGATTCAAGTGTCAGACACATCAGAAATCATGGTATACGTACATTTACATATATATTTATTTCTCAAGCCTGTTTGGATTTCTTCAATGTTCCACATTTTGTTTATACACATATCATATAAGTTTTATTGTTATATAACTTTTATTTTCATATTACTTATATGATAGTCTTACGTATAATATATCATTAATTAAATATTATCTAATTAATTTTAATCAATTAACTCTTTAATTAATTTTAAATTAGTATTCCAATATAACTTTTATATTGGACATATCTACTATAACATTTATAGTGTATACTATAACCTTTATAGTGTAACACACATATATCATATATATGTGTATTTTATTTAATTAATTAACCTTTAATTAATTTATCCAATTAAACAATTTTTTATTAAAATTTATTAATTTTAAAATTTATCTTGTATATATACACGTATACTTATGTTATCTTAAACATTTTAAAATAACATAACATATATCAACATATGTAATACATGCATATATGCATTAATTAATTAACATATTTAATTAATTTATTTTATTAATCTTATTAATAAATTTAAAATTCGAAATTATTATATAAATATTTTCAAACATTTTGATAATATCATTATCCTTTCAAACATTTTGAAAACTTATGTATTATTATAATTTTTATAATAAACATGTTATTTTAAATTTAACTATTAAATTTAAAATCTTTAACATTAATTTTCAAAACGATTTTGAAAATTAGCCCAAGGCCCAAATGAAGTTGGGTCTTTTCTATTAGGAGCAACCTTTGGGCTCACTTCACCTGTCGGGCCAGGCCGGTAATCAGGTAGGACAGGGTAGTTGATTACCAATTCCAATCCTAGACATTACTTTTCTAGACACCGTACTAAGTGGGCAAGCTTAATTAGTTAGCCCTAATATGATTAATTTAGACCGCATATGCTATTGGCTCTTATACCATTGTTGGAACTAGACTAGCCCGCAATGGAAGTTATTGGTGAATTTTAAATTTTTTACCCTATTGAATCTTTTATTGGGCCTATGAAGTCTAACTGAATCAGGACATTTCTAAATTTCATTTAAATAAAATCATTTATTTTATTTATATTCAAATATATTAAGATATGAAATTAATTTTATTTGATTTAGTTTATACATAAATGTATCATATACATATATGTGTGAGTGCATGTGTAACATAATAATCTATGAAAGATATAATATGCCCATATGTAGATGTTGGGATTTACATCGCAACAGACATATTAGCTCATTTTGTATGTCATGCATGTTGTCCAAATATGTACATGTATATGTGTTACAAAATACACACACACACATATGTATGTATAAATATATTATATATAATATACGAACATAAAACATTTATATATAGATAAATATATATACAGAAAGAGAGAGAAAAATTATTAAAAATTATTTATAATTCAAAATTAACTTAGTTTTGCAAACATAATAATTTTAGTATTTTAATTTGTATATATTATGAATAAAATAATGTTTTCATCCATAAATAATTAACATAAAATAACCATTGATGAAAATTCAAATTTTAAAATTTTAGAAAATCTAAGATCATAAAATAGAGCTTAGAAAAAATCTGAAGATTTTTCAAAGTTGAATTATTATTTTTAAAAACAAATACATTGATTTCGACAATAATTATTTAATATAAAATAATATATTATTATAAATTCAAATTTTAAAATTATAAAAATTCTAGGATCATGAATGAAAGGTTATGAAAATTTTTGAAGAAATTTTCAATTAAATTATTGTTTTTAATAAATCATAAACAGTTTTTCCAAAAAAATATTAATTATTAAAAATAATAAACTTTATTGAAAAATTCCTAATTTTTTTTCTATGTGTTTCTAAAATGATGTAATATTTTCTAAAAATATAAAATTTAATTTTTAATGTAATAATTATTTTATATATAATAAACAATTCATAATTCAATAAATGTTAATTTAAAAATATGAATATATGTATGACAATTAATTTTCGAATTTTTAAATTCATATTATATATAAATAAGTGTACTAAATTTTTTAAATCACATATATATCTTATATATGCATATATGCTATTATGAGAGAGAAATATACACTAATATATATATATATATATATATATGAATTTACTAATAAATATATATAAAACAATTATTTTTGGCAAAAATTGATTTTTTACGGTAAACAACATTTGTCTATACATAAATCAAATAGTATAACAAACAAATTATACAAATAACCAAACTGATTTGTGACAACCACATCTACTTACAAAATCTCACCTAACTAAAATATAGTAGCAATATATTTAAACAGATACAAAATTGCTCATTATAGGATCATAGAATATAATTTAATTACTGTAATATGAATTAAAATTACCAATTTAATGATGCATTTGAATCCACATTGAAGCAATGACTTCCCTTCCTTTTACTGTTCTTGATTCGTCAGATTGCAAGTCCGCAATCACCGACCTCTAACTATCAAATAGTATTATTTTAATTTGAAATATATTTGAGAATTTTGGAGTGGATTGAGAGCTATGTTTTAACTAGCAATGTAGAAGGTAATGGAGGCCAAAAAGGTTAGTCATTGTTTTTAGAGATACATACATACACACACAGTTATATATATATATATATATATATATATATATATATATAGGGTTGTATTAGAGAGAAACGAGGAAAATCTTTTTACCCATTCTCACTTTATCTTAACCCATTATCTCCAAGCCAATTTCCTATGTTTTAGCCACCCCTAGACCTTCCCAAAACCGTAATTTTGCAGCCCTATTGATGGGCCTTAAACTCATCTAAGCCCAAGCCAAAATACTATGCAATTAAATCTAATTTAATCGCTTGTCGATATTGTATATCGATCGATATATTTATAACTGTTATAAATATATATAACATTATTTATTTCTCAAATCATATCCAAATTTTATAACTAATATTTCATAAATATTAATTAGTTTAATTAAGTTATAACAATTATAAAATAATTAAATCGTTCGGTCTTAAGGGAATTCATCATTTCAGCTGTGTAACTCTTGGGTGTAAATTTGGTTAGCGATTAACATCGAACTATTCTAATGTTAACGTTCATACGTCACTTAGCAGGTGGTGTGACATTATGACCAAATTTATTGCTTACTCATTTTCGGTAAAATCCAATTTTAGTTTAATAAGCGTTACCTAGTTGTGACATTTGTTTACACCAATTCTCTTCGTCAAAACTATATCACTTTGGACTTATGGAATTTGGTAATGGTCAAAATTCCAACCTCATCCACATTCAACTTTATAGCCTAAATACAAAGTCCTTGGTTCAATAATAATAATTATTAACCGAAATGCTCTGGCCAGAGACTTTGACTTTGAATTGACTTGAGTTGACTGTGATACTAACCGTATATAACCGAGGAGACGAATCCTCTCTTGAATAGTGTTTCACTTCCAATACTTCCACTCGACCCAACTATAGTCACTCGATGGACGCCATGCCATGATTTGGCTATAATCAAAGCGGAGCTTTCATATTGAAGATCCACATATTCTCAAGTCGAGAGAACTGTGTAAATCAGTCACATCGATATTTTCTGTTTGACCTTAGTTATATTAACCAATAATCGAGTGAGTCGTTCCATGGTTATTCAATAACTATTAGTACGTAACCCCTAGGTGCCCCCAGCAGTCATGAGTGATACACTACCCAACATTTGAAGAGCGTTACGTACTCCAGTCTCAACGGATACATCGATATCCAGTCTCGGTGCATATTGACTAGGAACATTTAAAATTGTATATTTGTTTCGTTGTGATAAATTACTCACGGTTACAACACTTTGTAACTACTATCAGAAAATATACCATTTATGGATTTTTCTATTAAATATACTTTTAATTAAGTTAATTAATATAATCACATTATATCAAGTATATAATAGGAAGAAAATACTTTTTATTTCGAACAAGATTGGTCAACAAGTTAGATATATGTAACAAATTACATAATTGCCTCTACGGCATACCCCTAACTCTATCACGTTGTTCATATGTATTTTTGTACTTGGTTTCATAATGTTTTGTTATTGGTCATATAACTTTCATAGTTGTTCAATGTTGCTATTTGTATATGTCGACAGCTCATGTTTTGATGTTGTTTTTGAAGTTTATTTTGTCGTCCACTACTTTTCATACCTGTTGTCCGCTGCATTTTATACCTGTTTCATATTGTACATTTTAGATGTTAATTTTACAACAGTTCAAATTCGATTCTACATCTTTTAAGGGGTTACCATGCTCCAGCACTGTTTTTCATTATGAAATAATAGTTTCACCATTTTTTTAGACGAAGTAAACAAGTAAGCACATTGCTCATGTGCGAAGCAATTCTCATAACTTAAGTGAGCAGATGCAGGTCTGTATGGACGTGCATATATTAAGTGAGCAGATTATGATTTTGATGCCTTTTTACTTATTCTATTGCTTACGGTTTACTTATGGTTAGCAAGCTCGGAGTACGATTTCCAGAAGTATGTTAAATTCCTTAAATAGTACAATCAAGTATAAACCGCAAAAAGCTTGTTGTGATTTTCGAACTGAGAATCGTTTAGCAAGGGAGTCAATCTTTTTTCGTAATCATTTTAATCTAGACTTATTCATTAAAGCTTCTATGCAACTAATTAACATTTTAGGAACCATGCAAATGTCGAACTCTCAATATCCAAAAGTAGTGTTTTCTATTTGGCTCATGCGTTCTTCCTTTTGAAGCTGCCTAGCATTTTGAAAGGAAATATTTTGAGGTGCAATGAATCAAAAATAATTTATATTAAGATACTTATATTTTTTAGTAGCTCTGTGCATAAAGTATTAGGTGTCCTTCATCTTATATATATTTTATACAAAAAAGCTTGTCAGACCGGTCCATTCTTTTTTTTAAGCACGGCTTAAATATATTTTTCATGGTTAGAAGTCACATATGAATTTTTTTTCAGATACAATTTGGTATTGCTTTGTTGTCATATAATCATATGTTGTAAACTTAGTTTTATCTGCATATGTTTTACTAGCAACAAATTAATCTCGCTATTAGCACATTTGAGTTGAAGCTTTGATTACATGGAATACCTCTAAACAAAAATTTCTGCAAACCAAAAGGTAACTACATTTTACCATCTGCAATTCAACTTTAAACAATCAGAAAATAATGCCTCTAAAAAAATTACTGCTTGGATAAACAATTTCATACTACTATAGGAAACAACCTATAGGTGAGATTGTAATAATCCATCACACATAGCCGTCTATAAGAGATTTCCTCATCTGATCTACAATGGAATAGGGTTGAGCACTCTCAACTAGAATATGCTTCCAATAACAGAGAGCTCAATGGTTGCAATGTCGGATCCACATAATGCAGTCCAGTCATTGACAGCTATACCAGCTTCACTTCTCATGTTTTCTATTCCTACAACAAAATGAATTTGGAGAAATTTATTTCCTTCCACTATTATTTTTATCTAACCTTAGAAACGCCGATTTGTGGCGATTCAGGGCAATTCTCGCATCATCTCCATTTAATTTTGACTGTAGTTTCAGGCATTAAGATAAGTGGAGTTTCATATGAGGATATTATAGGAACATCAGCTGCATTGATAGCCATAAATTTCGACTGTAGTTCAACTCATCCATGTACGGATATATAAAATTAAGGAAAAATTTCCAAGTTTAATGCATTATTTTAGTTTATATAATATAATGAACACACGGTTTAATTTGATTTGTGTCTGATTTCGGATGAAAGTAGAAGTGGGAATTGCTTGCAGCCCTCTTTGTTTTGCGACTCTACCAACCATGATTGATGTGCATCCAAAGACTACATATTTTTACTTAACCGAACGCATGATATTGAGTTCAGAAACAACTTGAAATCCATGTAATGGTAAAAATGATCTATGTAATTACTATCTACATGTTATATGTAATTACCATCTACATGATATTTGTATGACATTGATTGCATAGTATATAATTACCTTTTATGTGATAAAAACCATCTATATTTACTCTACACCTCATATAAAAGTGTGCTTTTGAATTAATGCATGCACACCGTGATTAGATTTAGGCCCATCTAGACGTACATATACACTCGTATTTAATAATATCCAATTGCAGTGTAGTATTGAGTTCAATTTTATTAAAAGCATCTCCAATAACTCCGGAATATTCAGGCGTTTAATATTCAAGGACGAAAGTGGGAAAAAATACAATAGCCAAGCATTCATTTAATGGACCTCTGTCCAGCGGTGAGCATTCTTGGTTAAAATAAAATAAACCACCAAATCGATTTATTTTGTAAGGTTTAGTTTTAAAACTAGATTGAATTATAATAGTAATTTCTTTCAAAATGAGTTTTCAAATTTAATTGTTTGAAAATTTTGCTTGTGTAAAGTGATGAAAATATTTATAATTAATGATATGTTGTACTTATTGTTGTTGTATTTTGTTCTGATAGATCCATTAGCCACTGTAGTTTTGTATTAAGCATTTATTGAATATGTCGATCCATTTGAGAAATAAAAAAAATTAGAGCACTAAATCGACGTATTTAATAGATGTTTAAGACAAAGCTAGGGATGGTCGCTCCTAACCAGTCCTATTTTCCGCATTAGTAGACAATATTACATAGTAATACTCTTTGTTAATGTGGGTCTCGAGGTGGGGTGTTTGCAAAAATTAGTTCAATTAGCGGATTAACCAAATTAACAAAATTTATTATATTATCAAAATTACCAATGATTTAATGGTTTATTTTAGATTAGCGTAGTGATCTAAGTAAATTTTATTTATCATACATCTGTCAAAATTACTATAAAAATGCATAGAAATACTAAATATTAATACTTTAATCATTTTTTTATGTTTTATTTTAAAGTATCATGAATATGTCGAAAATAAAATGTGAAATATTTTTTACTTCAGTTAAATTAGATAACCAACCGAACATAATTCGGTTGGTTTGGTTTGACTTCCACTTTTATTGGTTTAGTTCGGTTAAACAGTTTTCATCGTTGAACGAAAATCGAAACAACTAAATGCTCACTCCTAAGCCCAGCATTAGAGGCAAGGCTAGTCTGAGCTAATTTATTGTCCCAGCCAATTTCTAACAAAAATACTCATAAAGTAATAGGTAATGTGATAAGAGTTGAACTTAGTTACCTTGAAACCTGAACAAAACACTTGAGACATAGAACAAAACACTTGAGACATGACACGATTATTATCTAAGTTGCACTTTGATATTATATATTTTTAATTATTTTAAAGAATTCAAAATGTATTCATCTTCATTGTTGCCACCTCCACTTCATTGCTCTATACGGCCGTCTTGATAATCTACACCTGATGTGCACGTAAATGTGCATATTTTTACCACCATATTGAATCTATTTAAATTAAATAAATGATCATATCGGGTATTTTAACTTGTTTTAACCAAAATCCATATTAACTCCAAATTGTCGCATATCCATCTTCATATAGGGGCAAAACAGTCATTTGTGTGTATATATTTCTTTGAGAAAAATTAATTGAAAATTTATATATATTTGTGTAGGAATTTGATCTCAAATAGGAGTGGTTTCATGAAGACACATGCATGCACAAAATGAATACAAAGGAATGAAGATGGAAATAATTCAAAGTGAAGAACATGGAAGACCCCACCTACCCACCTACCTTAATGTACAAATTAGAGGCTAATGCACATGCTTATGGAATTAATGGCTTCATGTACACATAAATGATGATTAGTAGAAGCTAATGATTACTTGGCCTCCACACTTTCTCAAGGGTAGTTTGGTCATTCTCCAAATTATGGATTAGGGTTTCATGCTTGTATAAATAACCCATTATGTTCATGTAACCTCTTCTACCCTCTTTAAGCCCTCTCATGGAGGCCATCTCTTCTCTTAATTTAGCTTAGTTCTCTTTTATTTCTTTTCATGGCTACTTGGACATTCATTGTTATTTTCATGTAATTTTCTTTTTATTGCAATTTAATACATGCTCTTTCCTTTTCGTGCTTATTTACTTTAATGTTTGTAGTGTAGATTTACTTTCATGCAAGTTGAATAGTTCTAATTCTTGTTAATTAGCTCTCTTTTTCATTAAGCTTTCATTTTCTTTTCATGTTGTTATCTACATTTGTTAATCAAATGACAAATATGAGAGGCTAAACCTCTTCAATTTAGGGGTAATGAAGCTCTCTAATTATGTAGCTTCAACTATTTGTTAATTCATGCTCTCTTTTTGTGCTTAATGATGATGATAGAAATGGTTTACTAGTTGTTTTTGCTTTGAATTTGATAGCCTATATCATTGACACCAAATAGGCTATGCTTAAACAATCACTAACACTAATTGCCTCTTTATCAAAATATGATTATGGCAAAAGAAAGTGATTTGAAATTAAAATTTGATGGTATATATTTTTAATCAATAGTTAATAGGCCATACTTAAAATAGATTTCATTTTCATTTTCATTGTCAAGTTTCATGAAAGTTAGTAAGTGGTTTGAGGGGTGTGTTAAAGTTTGATGGCTTATGTTGGGCTAATTAATAGCACAAATATGTCATACTTATGATAAGCACATCAATTAAAGCACTAATGACCATAAAAGAGAGATGATGATTTCATGTGTTGAACTACATGATCTAGAGAGTGGATTTATTCTCTAAATTGTCATTTAACTCTTATATTTGCATCTCTTTTCTTTTAGTTAGTTAGCTAATTTTCTAATTCTCTAGCTTAACTTTCATTCCAAATTGGTATAATTTGATTGAATAGCAATTTTTAAAACCATCAATTCCCTACGGATCGACCCGTATTCGCCACGTACTACAAGTGTACGCCGTGCGCTTGCGGTTATTTTTATTATAAAATTCGTTCGGCTATTTTCTAGTTCATAGAACTTTAGTCGACGCGAACAAGTTTTTGGCGCCGTTGCCGGGGAATTTGCTTTAATTTTATTTTCTATTCTTCGAATTAGTTTTGTGTGTTTGTTTGTATCAAAAAAAAATTAAAAAAAAATTGTGTATATGTTTGTTGTGTGATTTGATTTGTGTGATTGTTTATTGTTTGTTGTTTTCTATCCGCATTGCATTCTCTTTCAAAAAAAAAATTTCCATTGCATTTGCATTTGTTCTACTTGATTTGTGCACTTTTACTTTAAACTGTGCATTCCACATTTGATCATTTTCACTGTGTTTTGTGCATTTTCTGCTTTTGTTATACTTCCTGAAACTTGGTTACAAACTTTTCAACGGAGCATTTAATCACAAAACGTGTTTACAACTTCAGTTCTATTATATTTCTTGGTTACACTACTTTCATTACAATACAACTGCTGGCTCCTGGAGTTACATACCACATTTCTGTTCCACCACTGCTACACATACTGTTCCATTCCCTAACTGCTCCTCTACAATAACTTCAAACATCACTTCTAGCATACCACTTCTCCAGTGCCTCACCACACTCAATACACCGATCCTTTGTTTACAAACCAAGCTCACAAACAATCCACCTTCACTGATCATCACATCACGACAACGACAACACATTAGTATTTCCAATAGAACTTGCCTACCGACCACTGTTCCCCTTCCATCCCCCTTCTACACAGACCACCAAAACATAACATTCAAACCATTTCTAATCACATCCCTGTCACTGGGCTTCAAAACTCCTACATTCTTCTTCCACATTCACCACATCAAAAACCATACAAATAACTGCCAACAATTTGCCCACCACTTCCTCCTCTTGATTCCATCACACTACTACCATTGACCTGAACAACAACCAACCTCAAAACTAATACAATGCAAGCTAAACCAATACAACATAGACTATCATTCAAATACGCCTCCAAAACCACCTGACACTTGTAACAACCCGTAAATTTTAAATAATTTTATTTGTTTTAATTATATATTTAATTGAAATTTTGTGAAATTTTAAACGGTAAATTTTTGAAATTTAAATTTGATATTTGGAATGCGTCCATTTTAACATAGCAACTGGTAAATTTTCATCAGATAATATGGAAGTTTATTTTCTTATGTAATTTTATTCCAAATTATATATGTTAATATTTGATGATAATTAAATGTTTTCCAAACTTGAATATTTTTCCATAGAAAATTGTAAATCATCTTCTGAGCAAGACGCCATATTTCGTTTCTCAAAATTTTGACTATTATTGCTCCGTCGATCTTATTTTCGACGAAATAACTGTTGAATTTAAAAGTTTTCCGAAACCTAAATATGTCAACATGAGAAAATTTACTTAGAACACTCTGAATAAGACTGCGTAATTCATTTCACAAATTTCGGACGTTTCTAGCTCCGTTTGGATTTTTCCGTACGAAATAACAACGTATATCAGTGTCCGTATCGACTTTTGATTGGATGATCGTACCACTGATATCTGTATACCGTTTTTATCGTCTCGTCGTGCTGATCTCCACAGTATATTCATTTGTGTGTTTGAGGTCCAGTATGCGTCGGAAACAATCAAACTGTGCGTCGTACCAGTATCCAAATTCATGACTTTTAATTTCTTGCTTCTCAACTTTGAACCGTGGCCACATAATAAATTGTTTTTAAATGTTACAGCTGTATCAGTGCGTGACCATCATTACCTCAAACCCCGATATAATTCAAAAGCCTATTCCTATTCTAGCTACCATTTATAATAAAAGCATTGTTGATATTATTGGCTGTCTAGTTTCTTCTTCCCATTTCATTCCTTGTCTTCTTTTCTTTTCTTCTCTGGCCGAAACCTCCTCCCATGCCGACTCATACCCGCCTCTTTATCCCGCCACATTTTCCCATCAACGACAACCTCCTCCCAACTCAGCCGAGATCTTCCCTAGAGCCGCTTCATCCCCTCGGCCCCAGTGCTCCAGTCCCCTGCCCTCCGAGCCAAGTCCGATCCACCCACCTCGGCTCGAACTCCAACCCAAGCATTGCCCAGCCCAACGAGACCGAGCAACCGCTTCCTCCATTGATTCGCCTTCCACCTAGCCTCCTCTATTTATATGATAGGTAATATAATGGTTGTTATATATTGATTTCATTTTATTTCGCTATGTTATCTTATACGTATATATATTATGTTTGTATGCGATCTGGATTTTTGAAAAAGGAAATAAAATGTAGATTGTATATATATATACCTGTCAGTATATATTTTTAAATATACATTATTATCTGGAAGTAGTTTTGAAATAGCCTTTAAATATAATATCGAAAAGCACATATATATAATGGTTTGCAATTCCTATAACTGTGTAAACATATATACATTTTTTGTTGAAAGCTGCAGCTCTTTTCGTGGACAAGTTTATTTTAAATAGATATATATTATATAATATGTTGGTATACATATATTAGTTCTCGTAGGCTATATGGGTGTTAGTTTATATGTATATTGTTTTTTTGTCTTTGATTACTTGGGAAAATATCTATCTTCATATAACAGTATATATATTTATACGTATAATATATTATAAAAGAAGCTATTTATATATGTGATTATATCTACGTACGTTATGCAAATGTTATTTTGGATATAATGTATATGCAGGTTAGTTATACGCATATCTTTATTTACCTATTTTGTGTTTAGGCTGTTATTAGTATGTATATAAAATAGGTATGAATATATGCGGTTAGTATATGAATTATAAAATCTGTTTTACAGTTCATATATATATCGTTTACACAAGTTTTAAAGGATCTGTGACCTGTAGTTATGTTACAATAAAGTGAGTATGTGTGGTTTATGATAGATAATAATTTAAATTATAATATGTATCTGTTGTATATTTGTTTACAGAGACTATATAGATTATAGATATAGATCGGTTATAGTACACTTGCCAGGCTTTGATATCTCTTTTACTTTACATAATAAATATATATATATATATATTAATCTTGGCGTGATGTTTGAATATGATTGAGTTTATATGTCCATATTTTATATGCATACTATCTAGTCAATATTGAGTATTATGTAGGGTACATGTGTACGAATCAGTTTTGATTTCGATTTCGATTTTTGATATATATAGATGTCATTTTTTGATAAATATATGCATGTTCTAAATTTAATATTGATTTTAAATTCCTATACATTAATAATGAAGTAAGTCTATATTGAGAAATTTTATCAAGCGTATATATAAATATTGTGTAAAAATATAGAGAGATTTTAAGTTATATGTGTTTAATTTAATATGGATATTAATATAATATGTTAAAAGTATTATATATATCAGATCTATACCTATATTTGTTGGTGCATAAGTTTATAACAGTTATATATATATGTTTCCATAGTACTATATTTTATATATTAGACTACATAGTTTTGGCCGATTAATTTTTTTAAAATATGTTATGTATATATATGTTTAAACTTGATTTTGAAATATGATAAGGACACGTGTATATATTATGTACATATATATAAATTTGATTTTTGTATAGGTGTTCTAATGTAAAATGATGATTTTAATATATATGTTATTTTAGTATTTGTCTTAAATTAAAAATTGATTTCAAGGATTATGATAATGATATTTATTTAATTGTTGTTCCTACCAAATTGATACTAAATTGTTCTCATCAAATTCTATCAATCAGCTTGTCCGTCAAATCGTGCCAATCTAGCTTCGTTTTGGAACTCGTGCTTGGGTTGTAACTCATTTCATTGTCGAATCTATCTAGCCTCGAAAGGTGAGCAATCACTCACGATTAATGTTCTTATATTTATTAAATTTGATTTCAATTGAAACAACAATTGAAATATGCTGCTGTTAGTTATTTATATTGCTATATATATGCCATCATCTGTATCTGTTCACCTGTGACATCTGACACCATTATCTGTTATTTATATTGCTATATATATGCCATCATCTGTATTTGTTCACCTGTGACATCTGACACCATTATCTGTTATTTATATTGCTATATATATGCCATTATCTGTATCTGTTCACCTGAGACACCTGACACCATTATCTGTTATTTATATTGATGATATATGTTTGTTATATTATTATCATATTTGTTATCACTCTGCAAGTTCCCTGTTAGTATAGAATTCACTATGGGTTGAAATGATACATACCCGAATGATTTGTAGAATAGGAGAAAATCGTTATGGATTGAAATGATAAAACCCAAGCGATTTTCATTGAATTGAATTTGGGATTGCGGGTTGAAAAGATATATACCCGTATATATATAAATTACAGATTGAAATGATAAATATCCGTATCACTTGACCATAGGGTTGAAAATTTTATACAGACACTGTTGGTCTATATATATAAATATTTTGAAAAATGATTTCTATGGTTTTGAAAGAAATATACGGTTTTAATAAATATTGATTTTTTAAGATTTATTAAAGTTGATTTAATAAAGTTGATTTGAATCAATATAAAATATGTTTAAGTATTTATGTAAAATTTATATTTTCAAATATAGAGTTTATAATGTTTCAGGTTGAAAGATAAATTTGAAATTGATTTGGAATTCTTAATTATTTAAGAATTATACTTAAATAAGTTTGATTTGAAATCTATTAAATTTGAAATTTTAAGATATGTTTTATAACTTGAATTTAATTAAAAAGTGGCTTAAATGAATATTTCAAACTTATATAAATTTAAATGAGATATTTTGTTTATATAAATTTGTAAATTTAAGTTGTATTTAGATGTATTGAAATGATTAAAGAAATATCTCAGAAACTAAATGTAATGAAATTAAATTGAGATATAAATGGAACTACCAAATTTAGTTTTTGAAATATGGAATATTTAAAGCTTTGAAATATATTGAAATTTAATGGTTTATTTTGTGTTTCAAATCTGTATTTGAAATCGTTATAATTCGAAATGATTTATTGAGAAATTGAATTGAGTTGAAATTTATGAATTGAGATTGAATTAAGTTGAATTTGGAAGTCGAGTTAATTTGAATCGATTTGTGAATTTGAGGAAGCTATTTTATTTTATAAGGTATTTTTAAACTATATCTATAACTATTTATATTTTACTATATAAATTATTTTAATATAAACTATTTTATATAAATCATTTTCAAAATATATTATTTTATTATAAACTATTTTAACTTATAACTATTTTATTTAAACTATTTTTATTTTATAAACTATTTTATTATATACACTAATGTTAATATCTAAACTGTTTAAGAGGAAAGTGTTACGAATTCCAAAATGTTATGATTTCAAACTATAGTTTCAAAGTGTTATGAATTTCAAGGTTTTGATTTTCAAAGTGTTTTGATTTTAAAAGACTTACGATTTCGAAAGCGATATAACTTTGGAAAGTGATATGATTTTGGAATGGATTTATTTGAAGTGAAAATGATATCGTATGGATATGGTTTTGAAATGGCAATGATATTTCGGTTTTGAAATATAAACTATTTTGAAAGTTTATTAAATGACCAATCGGTGTAATAATTACGTAGTTATTGAAGAGTCCGGGATCGGTTAGGGACATACTCTCTGTCCAAACCGAAAACCACTTTAATAACTATTATACGCGGAGTGTGATCCAGAATGAAGTGGTTGGAATGATGACGTTACTGGATTTGAAGAAAGAGAACGATAATGGATAGCCTTAACACTTGTGTCAAATTTGACATGACTTAAACAGGAGCCGTGCCGTGCCAGTGATGTTAGCTACCTCTAGCGGACACACTTCTTCGTAAACTACTCATTACTTGTTTTTGATTGGTGCGCACCCTTGAATTGGGAGTGTTGTTTCGCGGTGTTGCGATCGTTGCGGCGATGCGTTCTCACCAGACTGGATCAGGCAAACGGTAGTTTCACTACCTTGGGTATTGCCTCATGTGCCTTGTCATACTCGTATCCCTATGCACGACTACTACGATTTGTTTCGTGTTATACCTATAGAGTACTCCCTGATAGCCCACTAGTTTACGGTGGAGTTTACAGTGCTGTATAGACTATGACGCTTATATAAAATGTGTTAAGGGGGATAATGGTAACGCCTTAACGCTATTTTGATACTCTATATTACTGATATGCATTATCTACTTAGCATACACTACTATATATAAATAGTTAACGGATCCTTAGAGGATGGTGATCCCAAACATCCTTTGAGTTACTTGTATTTTCAGTTGTTATTTCACTTGAGTTGGATTTATTGATATAAGAATGTTAATCCTGACTCGAGTGTTTTGTGTTTTGCTTTACGCTCGGGTCAGACTGAGTGTACCAGTATTTGAGGCTCACCTTTGGAGTTGGAGCTTCGCTTGGAGATGCAGCTATCTATCCAGCTTTCAGATATTCAGTTGATTCTAGTGATGTATTCTGATCTTGTATTTGACTATTGTATTCGAGACTTCTGTTGTATCTTGTTTAACTCTATTATATATATATATATATAGTAGCTTCATGAACTACTATTCTTTTGTTTCCACTGCATTATTTTTGTATTACTCTGTGTCTGTGATTCTGTGATTATTTATTTACTGTATATGCTGAGTTTTGCCAAATTTAAATTAACAATATGATATTTTGAGCAATTCAAGTCCGACATGTGCGGATGCGATTGGTTGAAAATATCGGGTCGTTACAACACTGCTGCTCAAAACCCACACTGCCAATTCATATTCACTGCTGCTCATCGACCTGGATACTTCCTCACTTTACTTCACAAAACACTCACTCCAACACCAGATACAAGCTACAAACCAGAAACTGTCATCTCCGCCCAACAGTTAACCGCTGCAGCTCGACGTACACCCCAAACTGTCACTGCACTGTCCATCGACGACCTTTCTTCACATACATCAACAACTTCCCACTGTTCTACAACTTCCCACTGTTCTACAGCTGTATCACCAACTTTCACTGACCCTCCTTTCAATCAGCTCCTTCTGTATCTCCAACTTCTCCTACAATCAGTTCAACATCATCTACAGAACTTCGCTGCACCAATTCATCCTCCCTTACATATCACCTTCTTTACAATCTGACATTCACACCTCTGTCCCCTTCAACATACAACCATCACAACATCCATTATACTGTCAATACAAAACATCGACCAGTGCTACAACCCGAACACCGCATCCGTCAACATTGCTGCTCCATTCACAACTACATCAAAACTTCAACTGCTAACGCCACTATCTCTCCATTTCTCTGCCCATTGCCTACATCCACCCCTAGCCATCAATGGCCTTCCCCTTATCACTTCAACTTCACCTCTAGCCACCATTGCATACATCATCTTAACATCATCTGTACATCCTCCTCATCTTCTCTGCATCGCTTCCTTCTGCTATAATATCAAGCTTTAACACCCACTGCAACCTCCACCTCCTCAATAGGCACAGCTCGTGCCTGTTGCTTCTGCAAGCACTGCCACGCTTCCAATCTCCAACAACTACACTATGAATTTCCCACTACATCATCATATTACTGCTGCGACAACATTCAAAATTCAGTCTACCTTACATCCACATCATCTCTGATCAAATACTCCCATACCCAAAATCACACTTCAATATCAATTCCACTTGCCTTCATCAAAAAGAAAAAAAAACAGTAGTACCGTCCGCACCACCATCTTCCAAATCACCCATTTCCATTGAACTCTGTCATCCCCTCAATAGGCCAAGCCACAAACAATCATCTGAGAACCCGTAATCAACCAAAAAACCTACAACACTGCAATCTAATTCCTCCACTTAAACTTGCCTGCAACCTCCGTGAACTCCAATTCCATCCCCAACCGCAATCCACAACAATCGCGTGAAATCGCGACATCACCTTTGCAATCTACTCCAACAACTATCACAGCAACATCAACCGCCTCTCTACGAAATCCACTACCTCAAACACTCCTCTGCATCCACCTAAAATCCTCCGCGACCACCTTCAATCAAACCCCATATACGAACCCATCGCCTGTAATAATCGCAACATCCACTAACCCATCGCCTGAATCGAACTCGACACTGCTCCGCCTAACATCTGGCCAAAATCGAACACCTAAGTTAAATTTGCTGTGAAATTTGGATTGGAGATTTTAATTTCTATTTTTGTTCGAGATTTTGATTTTTTTTTCGGCTAATATAAGTTTGTGTTAGTTTTATTTGGGGAGTGCATTGTGATAAATTTAGTTTGGGCTAGGCTGGGCTTTGTGGAATTAAACAAACTCTTTTATTTTCTTTTTTATTAACTAAAAAAAATTCAAAAAAGGTTTGTTTGAAATAAAGAGAGTGTTTATAAAGTTTGTTTCTTGGTTTTTATTCCTTTGTTTTATGTTTTTCTTTTTTTTGTGTTATATACATACATACATACATACATACATACATACATATATATATATATATTAAAAAAAAGCCAACAAGTGTTTATAATTTTTATTTTATTTGTTTTAGTATCAGTTGTTTTGTTTTCACTTATTTAATTTCTTCTTTAATAAACTTATTAAGAAAAGAACTTATATATATCTTGTTTTGATTTCAAGTTGCCCAAGCAGATTAGCAAAAGATCTTGCCAAAAAAATAACAACCGCTTGCTTGCTTATAAATAATTCTACTGCTTTTAACCTCTATCTATTGTTTTTATTTGTCTTGCATTGTAGTTTCCATGCATTTTTAAAAAAAAGTTTAAAAAACAAAAAAACAAAAACAAAAATCCATTCGTAGTTGCATTGTTAGTACACATTTAATTTCTGCTTTGCATTGCATTCTAGAATTTTGATTAATAATAACGGTTAGACATCGATAACACTTAATTGTATATTGATAAATTGTCTTCTTTGAACAATTTAATTTCTTGGTGTCTAGGCTACGGCAGAGCAATAATCAGTTATAAATATTACGGTGATTCGTAAATATTATACTGAATTGTTTCTCTGAAGGTACTTAAACCTTCGACTGCATTGCTACGGTGATTCATGGTGCACCGATAACCCCTGCCCGTTACCTGGCTGAGAACTATCTTGTTGAATTAAGACAATGTGTGATTATACAATTTTGGGTTAACTTAGGATAAATCATTTGTCATTAACCACTGCATTCATTTAGTTGCATTAGTTCATGCATATTTAAAAACAAAAAAAATTTAAATTCCAAAACTAAATTTTTTTTAAAAAAATATTTCTTAACTTAATTTTCTTTCCCTTTTCCTTTGAAAATTTTCAAATCAAAATTTCAAAAATTCAAAAAAAAATTTACTTAGTTTTTTTTAGAAAATCAAAAATCCAAAAAAAATATAAAATCTTTCCAAAAAATAAAAAAATTGAAAATAAAAAACAAAACAAAAATCAATTTTCCATTTTGAAAAATAAGTTCTATCTGTAAATATTTTTCCTTTATAAAAAAAACAAAAACATGCTTGAAAATGTCCGAGTTTCCCCACTCACTTGAATTTTACAATAGTTGTGAAAATCAATATAATCCATATGATTTCACTCCAAATTCGTATGGATATTTAAACGACAACTATTCTTTAAACAATTCGAATTTTGAACAACAAAGTTTTCAAAACGATGACCAACCCTCGAATCTCGAAAATAGCATTTCATCTTTACTTGAAATCTCTACACAACAAAATCAAATGATAAATGATTTGTGTAATTCTTATTTGTGTGATAACTCAAGTCAAAATTTTCAAAGTAATCAAGATTTGAATTCACTTCAAAATGCAAACGATTTCGAGTATAACCCATGCCAATTCGATTTTGAACTCCAAAATAAATTTCAAAATCAAAACGGAAATATGATCCACTTTTCAAATAATTTTGGCAATGGTAATAATCTCGACTACGATAGGAGTGAAAATTTTTGTTCTCAACAAATTCAAATTGAAAATTCTCAAATTAATATTCATGAATTTGATTTAGTTGAGCAAACGGAAAAAGGTTACGAGGATTTGTTGCGTGAAACATACAAAAAAATTTGTGACAAACAAAATCGAATCCTAATGTGTGACGAGTCAAGTGATAATCCACCTTTTACCCAAATCAACGATTTTCAAATAACAACTTTTGAAATTGATGATGAAAATCTTAACGAAGTTGTTAAAAATACGGTAATTGAGTTGGATTTCAATTCTTTTGAGGGTGTAGAACCAAATTTAAAATTCGATCTTCCTTTTCTCGATTTCAAATATTTGAATACAACAACTTTGGATTTTGAACTTGAGATGCACAATGAAGTTGTTGATAATCCAACAAAGGAAAACGAATTTAACGAATATGATTTCTTTGGACTTTTTGAAAACGAGTTGTCGAATTCTAAAGGGAAAGATTTAAATCACCATTTTGATTTTGAAATCAATGATTCAGAAGAAGTTTTCAATAATAGGCTTGAATTTCAAATTGGTAAAAATAAACTTGAACTTCAATCAATTGTTTTATCAAACCCAAAAATCATCAAAAATAAAACAACTCGTACGATTTTTAATAAAACGACATTCGTTTTTCCAAATCAACATTCAATTTTGAAATCTTTTACAGTTTGGTTTTTCGAGCTTAAGCTGTGTCTCGAATACTTGACCAGACAAATGAATCGGTCTTTGGAAGACCGTTTCATTTACTTTTTGACGATATACTTTCTGATCTCGTGTAAATACCGTTCGTTTTCATGTAAATAATAATAAACCTTCCTTTCACTTGGGTTGACTGTGGGGACACATTCAAAATCAAGTGTGGGGGGGGGAGACTCATCATCATTTTCGTTCCGATTTTTCATGGTTTATTTTTAGTTTTTCTTTCCAAAATTTTTAAAAAATATATAAAAATTTCAGAAAAAAAATTGTGTTTTTAAGAATTTTTTATTTATTTTTGAAGAAACGCAATAGGATAAATATATGTTTTTGGTTTATTAAATTAAAATTTTTGAAAATTTATTTGTCTTAACAAAAATAAAAATGAAGTTTGATTACAAATAACAATGGTTTAACTAGTATATAGGAAATTTCATGGTGATAATTATGAAGTAAATCCTAATTGAAAATCTTTGTTTTAAAAAGTGGTGAAATTAAAGTAAAGGATATAACATTTTTTTTGTCTTCTAAGTTAAATGGTGCTAAGATGATTTTGCAAAACTCTCTCTTCTAAAAAAAAAATTGTATATATGTATATATTTTCTTAATAAACACCTAGAGTCATGTGTTCACACTCGTGTGTTCATTCGCCATGCTCTGTACCCTTCTCACGTAAGCCCGAAAGGCAGTGCACGATCGGTATATCTGGCCTCAGTTTATCTGAGTTAGGTGTGTGTATATAAAAATTATTTTACTAATAACGCCTACAGTCGATAAGTGTTCACACTTGTGTGTTCACTCGCCACGCTCTGTATTCCCCTCACATCAGTCCACAAGGCAGTGCATGGGTAATATATCTGGCCTCAGTTTATCTGAGTTAGGCATATGTAAATATTGTAAATATTAATAAAATTTTCAAAAAATAGAGAGAGTAAGCAAATGAAATCCAAGCACTATTTTAACTTGTTTGATTTGACTTGTTATTGAAATGAAATGAAAATACCACTTTGATAAGCTCTGATAATCAACTAAGGATCCATTTCATAGTTACACTGTGTTATCAACCAAAACAACGAGTTAAACTATAGCTTATTTGGTACGATGACTTCGTTTTTATTGGAAATTTTGACGAGTAAATGACTTAAATTTCAAGATAATAACCAAAACCTATATTTAACATATTTGTGTTAATTTAAAAGTAAATCCTTCATTCGTAAATATTTTCAAAAACTTGCATTCACATCTTTGTAAATAAATCTTGCATTTTGTAAATATTTTCATCCTGCATTTGGATTTTGTGGGTAGTATCCGCTGAAAACCCTCACGAGACAACACTCGTCCTACCGGGGACACCCAGAGGTTTAATGGCTTGTTGCATACGCTCAATGCAATCGTGTTTCCTATGAAAACGGATTTATCTTAGTTTTTTTCTTTATTCGAGGACGAATAAAAAGATAAGTGTGGGGGTATTTGATGTGCACGTAAATGTGCATATTTTTACCACCATATTGAATCTACTCAAATTAAATAAATGATCATATCGGGTATTTTAACTTGTTTTAACCAAAATCCATATTAACTCCAAATTGTCGCATATCCATCTTCATATAGGTGCAAAACGGTCATTTGTGTGCATATGTTTCTTTGAGAAAAATTAATTAGAAATTTATATATATTTTTGTAGGAATTTGATCTCAAATAGGAGTGGTTTCATGAAGACACATGCATGCACAAAATGAATACAAATGAATGAAGATGGAAATAATTCAAAGTGAAGAACATGGAGGACCCCACCTACCCACCTACCTTAATGTACAAATTAGAGGCTAATGCACATGCTTATGGAATTAATGGCTTCATGTACACTTAAATGATGATTAATAGAAGCTAATGATTACTTGGCCTCCACACTTTCTCAAGGGTAGTTTGGTCATTCCCCAAATTATGGATTAAGGTTTCATGCTTGTATAAATAACCCATTATGTTCATGTAACCTCTTCTACCCACTTTAAGCCCTCTCATGGAGGCCATATCTTCTCTTAATTTAGCTTAGTTCTCTTTATTTCTTTTCATGGCTACTTGGTCATTCATTGTTATTTTCATGTAATTTTCTTTTTGTTGCAATTTAATAAATGCTCTTTCCTTTTCATGCTTATTTACTTTAATGTTTGTAGTGTAGATTTACTTTCATGCAGGTTGAATAGTTCTAATTCTTGTTAATTAGCTCTCTTTTTCATTAAGTTTTCATTTTGCTTTCATGTTGTTAGCTGCATTTGTTAATCAAATGACAACCATGAGAGGCTAAACCCCTTCAATTTAGGGGTAATGAAGCTATCTAATTATGTAGTTTCAACTATTTGTTAATTCATGCTCTCTTTTTGTGCTTAATGATGATGATAGAAATGGTTTACTAGTTGTTTTTGCTTTGAATTTGATAGCCTATATTGTTGACACCAAATAAGCTATGCTTAAACAATCACTAACACTAATTGGCTCTTCATCAAAATATGATTATGGCAAAAGAAAGTGATTTGAAATTAAAATTTGATGGTCTATATTTCTAATCAATAGTTAATAGGCCATACTTAAAATAGATTTCATTTTCATTTTCATTGTCAAGTTTCATGAAAGTTAGTAAGTGGTTTGAGGGGTGTGTTAAAGTTTGATGGCTTATGTTGGGCTAATTAATAGCAAAAATATGTCATACTTACGATAAACACATCAATTAAAGCACTAATTGTCATTTAACTCTTATATTTGCATCTCTTTTCTTTTAGTTAGTTAGCTAATTTTTTAATTTTCTAGCTTAACTTGCATTTCAAATTGGTATAATTTGATTGAATAGTAATTTTCAATTCCCTGCGGATCGACCCGTATTCGCCACGAACTACAAGTGTACGCCGTGCGCTTGCGGTTATTTTTATTATAAAATTCGTTTGGCTATTTTCTAGTTCAAAGAACTTTAGTCGACGCGAACAACCCCTAGGGTCCTGTCTGGTTGAGCATCCATCAAAATGAGCGTCTCAGTTTCATTTTTAATTAATTAACATTGCGTTTTGATGGCGGGAAAATAAAAAATAAGAGAATTCATTTATCTTTAATATCTTTCATTTAGCAAGTAAGGTTTTACGGAATTATGTAATCTTAACCTAGCCGGTTTGTTATGTATCCAATTTGCAAACCCAAAAGTCGTCGCTCAATGCAAACAAGTGAAATAAGCCAACGGTGGATGTTTTGTGGGTAATTTGGTCATTTCAAATTCCATCTTACAAGCGCTTTTTGCACCTTTCTTCTTTCCTTCTTCACTGGTGAAGTGCAGAAGTGGTGAAGTAACAAATATTTCTTATTTTCTATTTGCTTTCATATATTTCTTAGAAAGATCTGCACTTTGTTCTCCATGTGGGCCATTCGTAGAACCGCAAACTTCTCAAGGTAATTCCTTTTGCACTATCGTTCTCCATCACTCCGTGTAATTATTGTTCATGTTTTGGTTATTATTATATTTGGAGCATTGATAATATTGTTTTGGCAGTAAAACTGTTGATTGATGTATTCAACGTATAAATGGCTGTTGACCGAAATAATTTATGGTGGAAGAAAGTAGTTTAGGTATCATGATTGTAATTGAGTTTAGTGACACTATTTAGGTTTTGTTTCAGGGGCTTATTTCGTATCCCCTAGAAGTATATGGATGTTACAGAGGCAAGCTTGTTGAGTGTTACTCAAAGTCTATTTACAACAGAAATTGGAAGGATAAAATCTATGACTCGTTGTAATATTGTTCACAACTTGTCACAGCAAACAAACTGAAGCAGTAGAAGCAAGTGGAATGTATCTTAACTAAAAATGAGTAATATAATTTCTATAACATGTGCTAAAATCTAGGAGTTGCTTTTGAACATTAAGAGGTGATTGATATATGTAGAACTTGAACAAAACGCAAAGAATTGTTTATATAAAAGTCGAGATTTGGAAAATTGATTACTAAACTGTTTCTTTAGAGCATCCAAATAGTTGTTTTGAATATGACTAAGATCGTACTCCAATAGTGGCAACATGTATGGAATATACAGCAGTAGCAGAAGTCCAATGGTTCCTAGTCTGAAGCCTGGACGGGAGCCATTCAGTAAGATTTGGGCGTCTGTTTAACATGATCTTGAACATGCGTCTAGATCGCTTTTTCTACAACTATTAGACACACACGCATACATACATGTGTGTGTGTGGAGGGGGGAGGGGGGGGGGGAGGGTGTTGTCTGTTTCTGTGTCTATATTACCAATGCTAGCTTTAAAATGTATCCCAGCTTTGGAGGAGAAGACGTCTAGGCTATCTGTCTGATAATCCAACTATGAAATTGAGTCTCCCTTGGCTGTTGGAGATGCTACATATTGCATCTACCTTTTTTGTGTCTGAAATTATGTTGATTTTGTTCTATACTACTTCATGGTATGACGGACACAAACACAATTCGTCCATTGATTTGCTAGAGTTTACAGTTGTCTTTAAATTACCTTATTTGTGCAACAATTAGTTGGAAGATAAGAAAATATCAATTTCTAATCACATGAATTATGCACTATAATTTGTATAATGGGATCATGATTAACAATTATTCAACAAAAGCATGTTTTGATAAGTTACATTATCTGTAATCGAGTGAACTAATCTGGATAAGTAGCTACATACTTGACATTTATCCAGTTCTGCATAATCGTTCAATTCCTATGTACGTAGACTTTTTGACATATTTTCTCCACGGTATAATGTAATGTAGGAATGAAAAGTAAATTTCTTATGCTCTGTATTTTGCGCAACCTATCATTTTTTGTAGTTGTACTATCTTTTCTGATACTATATTCTACACTTAGATGCCTTATCCATTGTGGTGATGTTCGAAATATTTTTCTTGAGAGAGATATCTTAACTAAGAACATTGACTGCAAAAATCAACTCCTGAAAGAGGCAAGTGTACCAATAGGCAACATCTTATGCTCCTATGAGCTTTTTAACTCTACTAGATCTATGGTTTGGAGCCGTAATCTTTCTTCTACTTCCGGAGCTCGGTCAAACAGTGACTTAGAGGATGGATTTTCCGACTTAGATGATCCCATAGTTTATGAATCTAAAGATGATGATGTGATAGATGAAGTTGATGGAACTGATGATAGTATAATTATACCGTCTGGTGTTGGAATTCCTAAAAACAAACAAAGTGAATGATAAAAATACATAAGTCCCACATCGCCTAAAATAGTGAGAAAACCAAGTATATTAATAGCTTTCTCAAGTGAATCTAAATGTATGCTTCCTCACAACGAAGCATACATTTGGGAGCCCCAGGCCCCCAACCTCCACTTGAGAAAGCTATTAATATACTTGGCTTTCTCACTATTTTAGGCGATGTGGGACTTATGTATTTTTATCATTCACTTTGTTTGTTTTTAGGAATTCCAACAATCCCCCACATGAATGATAATATACACCACAACAAAATGGTGTAGCCGAGAGGAAGAACAGAACATTAAAAGACATGATTACCGCCATGCTTTTAACCTCTGGTCTACCGACGAACTTGTGGGGGGAAGCCTTAAATATGTCTAATTACATGTTAAACAAAGTCCCTCATAATAAAACAGGAACAATTCCATATGAGATATGGAAAGGACACAAACCAAGTTTTAAATACCTCAAAGTGTGGGGGTGCTTGGCAAAAGTTCCAGTTCCGCCTCCCAAGAAAGTCAAACTTGGACCAAAAACAGTAGATTGTTACTATTTAGGGCCAGCCCAAAATAGTAGTGCCTATAGATTTTTGGTATTCAAGTCTGATATAGCTGATATTCATATAAATACAATCATGGAATCTAGAGATGCCTCATTCTTTGAAGACGTGTTTCCGCACAAAAGGAATGAAGGGAATAATGTCCCTAAAAGGACAAGAGAAGAATCAAGCAATTCACATGAAGATGAACCTCATCATGAGATTGAGGAAGTTGAACCAAGAAGAAGCGTAAGGGCTAGAACTTCCAAGACATTTGGTTCGGATTTTTTCACATATGTGTTAGAACATGAACCTCAAACGTACAAGGAAGCAATGTCATCTTCTGAATCTTCATGTTGGAAAGAAGCAATCCAAAGTGAGATTGATTCAATTCTAAGTAATAAAACTTGGGAAATTGTTGATATTCCACCAGGAATAAAACCTATTGGCTGCAAATGGATTTTCAAGAAGAAAATGAAAGCAGATGGCTCTATCGACAAGTATAAAGCCAGATTAGTAGCCAAAGGATATCGTCAAAAAGAAGGAGTAGACTTCTTTGATACATATTCGCCAGTAACACGAATAACCTCTATAAGAATGCTAATAGCAATTGCATCAATTTATGGTCTAGAAATTCATCAAATGGATGTAAAGACAGCATTCTTAAATGGAGATCTCGATGAGGAGATCTACATGGAGCAACCTGAAGGTTTTATTTTCAAAGGAAATGAAAACAAAGTCTGTAGATTAGTAAAATCATTATACGGATTAAAACAAGCTCCAAAACAATGGCACGCAAAATTTGATAGTGTCATGATGAGAAATGGTTTTCGTATAAATGAATGCGATAAATGTGTTTATTATAAACAAATTGGACAATCATATGTGATGATTTGTTTATATGTAGACGATATGTTAATATTTGGTTCAAATACTCAGGTAATAGAGACCATAAAGAAGATGTTAACTAACAATTTCGATATGAAAGATTTAGGAGTTGCAGACGTTATTTTGGGAATCAAAATAATAAGAACTCCTAATGGAATTGAATTGTCTCAGTCACACTATGTAGACAAAGTGATTGAAAAATTCCAAGACTATGGAATTAAAGGAGTGAGAACACCTTTTAATCTATCAGAAGTACTGCATAAAAACACTAATGAGAGTGTAATGCAACTGGAATATTCTCGTGTAATAGGATGTCTCATGTATCTCATGAATTGCACAAGACCAGATATAGCTTATGCAGTAAGTCGACTGAGCAGGTATACAAGCAATCCAGGAAAGGAACACTGGAAAGCACTAATGAGAGTGCTTGGATATTTAAAAAATACCGCTAACTATTCCTTACACTATGAAAAATATCCTGCCGTCTTAGAAGGATATAGTGATGCAAACTGGATTGCAGATTCAGAGGAATCAAAATCGACAAGTGGTTATGTATTTATCCTAGCAGGGGCAGCAGTGTCATGGAAATCTACCAAACAAACATGCATAGCTCGATCCACTATGGAATCAGAGTTCATCGCTTTAGATAAAGCAGGCGAAGAAGCAGAATGGCTTCGTCACTTTTTGGAAGATATTCCATTCTGGCCTAAACCTGTACCAGCCATATGCATACACTGCGATAACCAAGCAGCGCTAAGCAGAGCGCACAACTTTGTGTATAATGGAAAGTCACGACATATTCGACGAGGCCATAACACAGTTAGGCAGTTACTCTCTAATGGAACTATTTCCATTGATTATGTGAGGACAAATGATAACCTAGCGGATCCGTTTACTAAAGGTTTATCCAGAGAGAAAATTGACTGCTCATCGAGGGGAATGGGTTTAAAAGCCTAAACCACTAAGAGTTATCTTATACGGAAACCTATCCTAGCGACTGGAGATCCCACGGACTAGGATCAATAGGCAAACCAGTTCTGAATAACTCAAGACGTAATGCATTTGCGTGGACATAGTCCAACTCCATTCCTATGGTGCACAATATAAATGCATGCCTACAGAAGTATTTAAAGGTTAAAACTATGTTTTTTAATGATGACCATATCTTGGAAATAACAAGTGGGGTATATGTAGGATACTCTTAATGGTTGCGATCACCTATGTAAGTGTGAGCTGGGTCGGCTCTATGAGAATATTAAAAGGCTTTTATTCTCTAAAACACTCGCAGAACCAACATATGTTCAGGACCAAAATGAACAAAACCAAGAGATTGGATGAGAAGGGAATCAATGCTTCGTAAAGCTTATTGTCTGGATATACAATAAAGGCCGACGGTTCAAGATGAAATAATTCACCGATTAGCCAAGTAGATCCGATAAGTTTTAACTAGGGAAAGTTCAAAGTGAAATATCTACTTATCCACGATAAAGCATTATTCCATATGTACTCTGTGATATTTCGCTTTGTGTGGGGGATATGTATATTATCATTCATGTGGGGGATTGTTGGAATTCCTAAAAACAAACAAAGTGAATGATAAAAATACATAAGTCCCACATCGCCTAAAATAGTGAGAAAGCCAAGTATATTAATAGCTTTCTCAAGTGGAGGTTGGGGGCCTGAGGCTTCCAAATGTATGCTTCGTTGTGAGGAGGGAGATCATGCATCTCCACCACACACGCGCGCGCGCCGCCGCCGCCGTCCAGCCGGGCCGGGCTCGGGTTTAGGTTTGGGTCTAATATGATCCTAATTTTACTGCAAAACTGGGCCGGGTTTTTTAACAGTTGCAGGCTAACGAACAGACGCGACTGTTCGGAAGCGGACGCGGACTGAATAGGTGTGAACAGTAGCGGGTGCGACCCGTTAGAGGCGAACAGATGCGCGCAAGCGGGTGCGACCCGATTGAAGAGGCGCGGGCGAAACAATGCCGTTGGATGCAGGCGGGTGCGACCAAAAGGCAACAGGTGCGACCTGTCAAGCGGACGCGACTGTTTGAAGGGATGCGGACGAAATTATAAATATGAGAGAATACTGATCACATTCTTATCCGATTCCAATCTAATTTCTTCTGCTTCTTTGCTCTACTGCTCAGCATTCCATATATATCACAGAGTAGACATACTCATTACAATCTCGTGCAGATTACGTCTGTTGTATCTTGGGAGAATTTTGAAATAAAATTCTTAAGGAAATCGTTACGACGAGCCTCAGACATATTCCGGTTAGAATTCTATATTCTATCCTTTATTTTGGTTGTACTATTTATTCAAAATAGTATAACGATGTTGTTGTAATTTATTTACAACAATCATATTGTTATAATAATTAACACAGAATTCCAGTGTAGTGGAAATCTGAGTTATAAACTTGTGCGACGAGTTTATAATTGATTATTCTCTGTTTTGGTATACTAGACGTATAACATCTGGTCCTCAGGTGGAGTCTGATTCTCAGGTGGGACAAATGGAAGTTTTACATTCTAGCCCTCTTTTCAAGATGTTTATGGAAAGCACGTCAATCTATTCCTGCATCCCTTAATCAATGGGTCAAAGAAGGAAAACCTTTAGGAAAACCAGAAGTTCACAGGGTAGTGAATACTCTTAGTTGGAGGAAAATGTATGGCAAGGCATTGATGGTACTTTCTGTTTTAGACCGATTTTTTTATAATATTTGTTCACAAGTGGTTTTGATAAGAGTGTAAACAATTGTTCAACACCAGTGTCCCAGTGGTTAGACGCACCAGCTTTCGTCCGTACGGTCACATGTTCAAATCCTGCATAGCGTGATTAGAACCACTAGATATATGTTCAGTATGTTATATACTACCTTAAGTTATAGTATCTTCTGGAAATCCAAAACTGGAATGAAAAAGGAAATGGAAATGCAGAAAACAGATCATTTTATAAAGCCCATTAAAATGAGGCAACGACATGTTTTACAATTTTCTTTTTGTTAATATTGTCATGAAATTTCATATATGTTTTTTTTTTCCTTCTGTTGATATTGTCATGAAATTTGATAAATGTTTAGATGGAATTTATAGTGTTAGTCAAACATATTACCCAAACAATTTATCACACTAAATCTTTTTAAATATTTAAAACAGTTTCAAAATATATTTCTATTTAAAAATTGCAATATATTTAGTTTTATCACATGATCTCTTTGATGAAGATGTATAAATTTTTTAGCTTTTCCCATTAAATTTGGTCTCCTTCGAAATTTTAGTCATGTCGTTGGAAGTGTTCTTCCGGTTACAAAAATATAAAATAATAAAAATATAAATATATGCTCCTATCAATTCTGAATTATGTTCTCGTCAACTTTAAGCTGTGTATCCATTTTGTTTTCAATCAAGAACCATTGAACCCTAACTTTAACTAAAAGTCATCAGCTTCCTAGACGTCTCCAGTTTCTAAGGTAACCCCATTTAAGTAATATAATTATTCATATGATTTATTTATTTATAAAGTATTTTGTTTACATAATATAGTTATGCAAAGGATTTATTTATTTATTTGAATCGTGCAGTTTATTGAATGGCTGGAGGAAAGTAAGCACATCGACTTCACTGAACATGAGTACGCTATTCGTGTTGATCTGACTGCGAAAATGTATGGTATTCAAAAAGCTGAAAAATATATAGATCAAGTACCCGATCCCCTCAGAACACAAAATGTGTATAATGCTCTTCTAGTAAATTGCGTCAACGCTCGCAATATCAAGAAATCAGAAGAAATATTCAAGGAGATTAGAAGACTTGGACCTCCCCCAAGTTTTTCATGCTGTAAACTCCTGTTACTTTACAAAAGAGACCCAAAAAAAGTCGAGCAAATTCTAGAATTAATGCAAAAGGAGGATGTGAAGCATACTCATTTCACATATAGAATTTTAATAGGCATAAAAGGTAGCGTGAAGGACATTCAAGGTATGGAGGAAATAGTAAAGAGAATGAATGCTGAAGGCATTGTTCTCACTACAAGCACAAAAGCAATGATTGCAAAATATTGTATACTGGCAAAACAAAACGACAAGGCAGAGGGCTTACTGCAAGAAATCGAGAGAGATAATATGTGCACTTCTCCATCTCTATGCCTTGTCAGGAAAAGCAGATGAGGTGTCAAGGATTTGGAAGGTCTGCGAGACAAATACTACTATAGAGGAATGCTGTGGTGCAATCGAAGCATGGGGTATGTTGGGAAATATTGAGAATGCTGAAAAATTGTTCAACCACATGTCTAGGACATGGAAATTATCACCTCGTTACTACTATAATTTGTTAAAGGTTTATGCTGACCATAAGCTTATATCCAAAGTCCATGATTTGCTTAAGCTTATGATTAAAAATAGGCGTGCTACATGTCCCGTGACTTGGGATTTGCTTGTGAAACTTTTTGTTGACGAGGGCGAAGTTGAAAATGCGGACTATCTACTTAGCAAGGTACTGCAAAATGTTCCTAGTGGTTCAAGGATGAGATATAAACCAATGTATAGTACATATTTGGTTTTATTGGATCAGTATGCAGAGAAAGGTGATGTCCGTAATGCTGAAAAAATATTCAACAAGATGAGGCAAGATGAGTATGTGGCACAACTCAAAATGTACACTAAGTTGCTTAAAGCTTATATAAAAGCTAGAGTGCCGGCTTTTGGGTTTAGAGAGAGAATGAAAGCTGACCGCCTTGTCCCAAATCTACAGTTGAAGAGACAGCTGGTGGAAGCTGATAATTTTGCCAAGGATTAAGACTTTGATTGATTGATGAATTGAAAAAAATCTTTTGAGTGGGGAACTTAAGCAGTGGTGAAGGTGCTCACTGTTTCAAAATAATCTGCTTTTTGCAACAAAATGCGTTCCAAGGAGAAACAGTCATGATAACTGCTATTGTCTACTGCTTATTTACTGTAGATGAGTTTTCTAACAGAACAATACTCCTGTGCAGTTTGTTTCCATATTTCAGAATCTTGGCAATCGACGGTGATTTATCACTAGACATAGAAAGTCAGGTATAGGTTAAAAAATAAAGAACAGCTAAAGATTAATCCACTATTATTATAGTATGATAGAAAGTCAAAACACTAGCCAAAATAACAGGTAATATTATCTGATATTCTCCTTCAAACTCATCATGCGGCAGCTCGTCAATCAGAAAATGTAAAATGAAATGCTATTTGGTAAATAAATTTGCAATTTGGAGAAAAAGGAAGGTACTAACTAAAGTACTAACTGCAAAGTGATTGTGCCTTTTTTCAACATGCTTACGTGTATGGTAACAATCAATTTCAACATGTTTGGTCCGTTTACGAAAGACCGATGTTTATTAGATTTCTAGCTAATGATTAAAGATGGATTTTTACAAAGGTAATTCACTAAAATCGTTGTTTATAATGTAAAATAAGAAATGATTAAGAAAGTAATACGTAATACAAGTAAAATAAACAACACAAGATGCAAACTGATTCGATCTAGGAGAGATTTACGTCCTCTATGGTTGGTTTTCTTATTACTTTGAGTTTTTAGTTACAAGAGGAATTTGGATGACTATTACCGAAGCTTAAAACTAACAAATATATCTTTTTGGGTTGAAAAATCAATCCACGTACAAGTGCATGAGAAGCTCTATTTATAAATTTAGAGATCGTAATTTGAAAGGTTGAGATCAATGCTTTGGATGCTAAGTTTTGTGATAGCCATTGATTGCGGTCGGTGGTTTGGATGCGGCCAGCTTGGAATTCCACGTGGTCGGAATGGTCTAGATATATGCCAACTGACGTGCCGTATTGCGGCATGCTTATGTTAGAGGAGTAGCATGCACAAGAAATGGTTGGTATACATTGGTGCTTTAGCTAGGTAGGTAATGAAGTACGGAGATTGATCGTGGAACATTGATGCTTTTGCCAATCGAATAATGTCGATATGTTGGCGACCGTTGGAGACAACCAACGAGGGTGTTCATATTACGGAGTTCCCCATAGACCCCTACGCGGTCGTAATATTTTGTTGTGTTCCACCGTTGCCAGAAATCTAAGGTTCCACATGAGCTTCTGTAGCGTGACGGCATGACCGTTAGGCTGCTGGGGTGTAGGTAGAGTAAAATTTGCAGAGGTCATGCAAATACATAGGCTCCTTCCCTTCTGACGATTAGAAGGCGCTTTCCATTCTACAATCCCTTAGAATAGATAGTACTGGGTACAAACATAGCTTATGGCTGGTTAGGCTGTCTCATGAGTCGACGTTGCCTTGTTGTGGCTTGGTCGCTAAGGGGTGGGGCGAGGAGATGTATTGAGGATGGTCGAGAGATGTTGCACATAAGGCTTGAGGCTCTTCATTGTTCTTGGGAAAATAGCGGGCAAGGTGCCAGATAAGGATGATGGAGAAAGCAGACTTTGTGGGTTGGGATGTAACAGGGGAGAAGGTAAGTGGCTCGGAAGGGGTCCTAACCGACACTTGCTACACATGATTTTGCTATTGGGCTTTGGACTTAATGGGCCCATATATATTTTACGAGAAAAACAAACAACATTTTGTCTTCCAAGTTCGCTTTTATGAGAAGGTGCGGATTTTTATTATTCATAAGTAATGCAAATGACACATGTCACATTCCCATTGGTTGTGGCGATTCGTTTCTCGAGATGGTTTTAGACATGTTACATATTGTTATCCCACCTTTTGAGCACGAAACCCAAAACTCAAGCACAACCAAAATCACAACGCAAACACAAGTCCGCAACAAAAATCGAAGGACCCAAAATCCCAAAGTGCTGGGTCGGTACCGACCCCTAAATACTCCACCATTGGAGTTCATCTTCTGCCTACTAGCTCTATCTGATGTTAGAAGCCTATTTTCAATGTTGTTTTGTCGATTCAATGCAATTCCCTATCGATCTTCATGAACTCTTGAATCAACAACTTCATTCATCTACAACTCCGTCATTTGGACTCCAAAACAAGCTATTATTGATGAAAACAACTATGGAATCACAAAGCTAACTACAAGATGAGCCGAAGAGTTAAAAGGCAACCAATTATGCAATATTATTGGTCGGTACCGACCCCTACCCTTGGATTGTACCGATCCATCCAAGCTGATGAGGTGGCAACCGATTTTCATGGAGAACTGGTCTATAGCAAGGAGAATGGCCTGGAGCTCTTTTGTGCGAGATTTTAGGCTCCCTACCTCTATAAATAGAAGGCAGAGGCTCATTTTTTAGGATTTTTTGGCTTTGGCTTTCTTTTCTTTAATTTCTTGTAATCTCTGTCGGAGTTATACTGACCTCTAATGTAGTCGTATCGATCCGTAAGAAATCCTGCCTGTAAACAATAATATAATAAAGGAAAACTTGAAGTGGACGTAGGCTAGAGTACGCCGAACCACTATAAATCTCTATGTGCACTTTCTTACTCGTTTTTCATTTATTTTCTTCATTTTTTATTCTATGTTTACTTTCCTTGGATGTTTGTGTCATTTTTGGTTCAAACATTTTGGTGCTTTCACTGAGAACACTTGAACTCGTTGATTTAAAACTTGGAAAGATTTAAAATGGCTATACAATCAAGTAGAAGGACTGCTATTGGAGGACATCAAACAGGGGGCAGACTAGGGGCGTCTTTAGGAGCTAAACACCCCCATCAATCTACTTCACCAGAGATGAGAACCATGATGAATAGATTGTAGGAAAGGATGATTTCTCGTCAGGAAGAAATGATGGAGAATTTATTCAGGAGAATGAGACAGGGGCGAACAGTCGGAGTCGCCGCAAATCAGAATCAAAGACCAGAAGTCAGAGCGTAGGTAATTGGAAGCGGAGTAGGACGACCCTAGACAAACCCTTAGCCAAACGTACAGGTCGGTACCGACCCCCAAGGGCTTGGGGGCATAGGTCGTCCTGGCCTAGGAGGGAACGATGTGCATATTAGAGATGATGCGGAGCATATGAATGCGAATCAGAATGCAGAAGCATAACCGGAGGAGTATGTACCAGAATTCCCTCGTAGAGTCGGGGGGCAGGTTGAGTATGTAAACTTGGAAGTTCATTTAAATGACGATGACAGACTAGATGAGATGGTCAGACGAGCTATGAGAGGTGGATTGCCTAACCAGAGCTTGGAAGATGTGAGCAGGAGTCCATTCACTCCAAACATCCGATACGCTAGGAATCCGCTTGATTTCAAGTTACCTATGCTGGAAATGTACGATGGGAAGATGGACCCAATGGTTCATTTAATGAGGTACATCCACCACATGGCAGTGTTGGGTGCGTTTGAAGATGTTATGGGATAGTGTTTCCCTTTATATTTGGCAAGTTTGGGGGCGTTATGGTTTAGACAGCTGGAGGACGGTTCCATCAGCACATGGGCCGAGTTGGTGAACAGATTCATGAAACAGTTCTGGGTTCATATCTCATGACCCAAGAATGTAATGATGTTAGCGAGTATGAAGCAGAGGGTCGGAGTGACCCTCAGGAGTTCTATAAGAATATTCAATGCAGCGGCTGCTGTAGTTGATAAGCCAGATCCTTCGATGGTTTTGTTGGCGGTAGTTTCATGGACAGCCACAAAGACGGATTTTAAGGTGGCTTTGGAATAGGATCCTTCCAGGGATCTCGTAGAATTTTATCATGAGGCCGAGAGATATTTGCGTCAGGAGGATCTTGAGGCTAATCATGAAGACATCAATACTATGGATGGCGGAGGACCGCTCGGAGAAGGATCCAGCAAAGGAAAAGAAAAGCGAAAGACGGATGAAAGCTTTGATGGATCAAAGCGATAGAGGAGGGAATCTAAATTCTCTTCTTAAATGGACTTAAATGAAACTCCAAAGCGGGTTTATCTGGATACTGGGGGAAAATCCCCTATTGAAAGCTGACGAGAAAGAACCCACGGAGCGTGAAAGGGGCATATGGAAAATATTGCCTATTCCATAAGCTCGATAGGCATAGCACAAATGATTGTAGGCACTTGTTGGATCTTATCGAGGAACAGGTCAGAGATAACCAATTATAGCAATATGTGAGAAGCCGAGCTGCGGTGGTAGAACAAGACCAGGCATAAACCGTAGCGAATGGAAATGGCTCTGTATCAAGGTCAAGGATAGTCAGCTCTTGATCGGGATGGCAGGGAATCAGGTTTGGTTCTCGCACTCTATTTCCCTTTTCCAATAAACCATGCAATAGTATAGTCTAGCTGCTTAATCGTGTACGAGATCCTGAACTGTCCGTAGGCACAATCTGAGCTGGATGCTAGGTTGTAATGCTCGGAGAGGCAGGTATCATAATGTTTGATTTTATGTTTCTTAGTATTTGAATTTGATTCCATTAGATAAGTCTTTGATTATTGAAATCCACTCGAACATGATGACTGATATGAATCGCTTTAAGTCCCATCCGAAAAGACGAGACCGGAGTGCAAGAAGCAAGTCCCTTCACTGGTGCGTGAGCGGATGGGCTTGTTTGTCGTTGAGTCCCCTCGTCAGAGAGCCAACGAATTGGGCTCAGCAAGGGTCCGAAGTGACCATGGACTTGAATCGCTTTAAGTTTTGTCTGGTAAGACGGGACCAATGTGCAAGAAATAAGTCACATATCGGAGCATGAGCGAATGGGCTTGCTTGTTGTTGAGTCCCCTCGTTGGAGAGCGAGCGGATTGGGCTCAGCAAGAGTCTGGAGAGACCATGGATTTAATTATCGGTCCTGAACAACCACAGATTCGACTATCTGCCCCGAACGGCCACAGATTTGATTATCGGCCCCAAACGACTATGGATTTGATTTGGCCTTGAATGGCCATAGATTTGATTATCGGCCCCGAAGGGCCACAGATTTGATTACTATCCTCGAACGGCTATAACTCAATTAACGATCCGGAGAGATTGTGGATTTAACTATCGGCCTTGAACGATCATGAATTTGATTACCAATCTAGAGAGATCGCGCATTAAACTGAATATGAAACGATCTGGAGAGATCAAACCTCAAAACATACAATGATTTTGATAAAAGGATTTGAATGCCTTATAATTGGAATAGAATTGAAAAATCTCGGGTGAACATGGGACGATTTTAATTTGATGACTCTGGATGAAATCAAAATGATAACGATGTAAATCCCGGATGAACATAGGACGATTTAGATATGTGATGTGATAATTCCAAACGAAATCAGAATGATGATGATGTATAGATAACATTTAGAAAAAGTCTAGAGTTTTAGGCTACAAAATGTTTGGAATGATTTTGGTTCACAAGAAAATCCGAAGGAACTGGACGATTCACCGAGATTGAAGTAGTCGGAGAGCTCACCTACTAAAGATTAATATTTGGGATTTGTTCTTGAGAAAAGTACATCTTCCATTCGCAAGACGTAATTTGGGAGGCAAGTGTTATCCTGCCTTTTGACCACGAAACCCAAAAATCAAGCACAACCAAAATCACAACACAAACACGAATCCACCATAAAAAATCCAGGGACCCAAAATCCAAAAGTGTTGGGTCTGTACCGCCCCACCCTATGGGTCGGTGCCGACCCCTAAATACTCCACCATTGGAGTTCATCTTCTGCCTACTAGCCCTATTTGATGTTAGAAGCCTATTACCAGTGTTTTTTTGTTGATTCAATGCAATTCCCTATCGATCTCCCCAAACTCTTTACTTAGCAACTCCATTCATCTACAACTCCATCATTTGGACTGCCAAACAAGCTATTATTGATGTAAACAACTATGGAATCACGAAGCTAACCACAAGACGAGCCGAAACAAAGAATTAAAGGCAGCCAATTTGGCAATGTTATTGGTCGATTCCAACCCCTACCCTTGGTGTTGTACCAACCCATACAAGCTGATGAGGTGGCAATCTATTTTTATGGAGAACTGGTCTATAGCAAGGAGAACAACCTGGAGATCTTTTCTGTGAGATTTTAGGCTCCCCACTTCTATAAATAGAGGGCTAGGGCTCATTTTTCAAGATCTTTTGGCTCTTGCTCTCTTCTCATTGTTTGCACAAAAAATGGGCAAACACCTTCATGATGTTGTAGTAGGACTGTGAATACTGTTTGTAGCATACAACTATCGTTTAATGGATTTTAGTTGTGAGTGTATGAGGTAGAAAATCAATAGTTTGCAATAAAGAATAAATAAAGGATTGAAATATAAAATGATACAGAATTTATAGCGGTTCGGCCTGAATGTGCCTACATCCATTGTTCCTCTTTTATCTCTTTCATTTCTGATGACAAGTACAAGCTTTGTATATGAGTAAACTTATTGTAGGAACTAAGGGTTTTCCCTCTCAAAGTTGTCTGTCATTGTTGGTGGATGCTTAACTCTTTTCCATCCATCCTTTTTTATGATGCCACAAGCCTAGTATTTATAGAGTGAGGTTGTGGGGAGAGGTAGCTGGGTACATGACTTCTAGGCTTTAGTTCAACCTTTCTTCCCTTAGAATATGGTTCTGCTGTTGTTTCACTGCTCTGGGATGCTAGTCGAATACTATTTTGGTAGCTCGCTTCAGTCGTCCATCCTGACCCTTTAATCTTGAATACTACGAGTACAAAAAAGGGAGGATCTAGCCTCAGAAGGGCTGGACCAGGTATATCTGGTGGATCCAGCCCCAGAAGGGCTGGACCAAGTTAGTGCGGCCCCAGACCAGGTGGGTCCAGGTCAGACGGGTCCGGCCTGGTGTGCCGGACCAGAGGGCCCCGCCTGGGGCCGGACCTGTGCGGGTCCGGCCCTTGCAGGCCGAAACAGGATGTCCGGCCCTTCTAGGTCGGACCTGTGCTAGTCAGACCCTCGTAGGCCGGCCGGACCTGTGCGGGTCCGGCCCTACCGGGCCGGACTTAGCTGGGCCGGACTCTGCTGGGCTGTGCGGGTCCGGCCCTACTGGGCTAGATATGGCGGGCCCGTCCCTGCTGGGCCGGGTTTAATTAGGCCTGTGCGGACTTGATTTTGTAGGGCAGTTTCTTTGCTGGTATAGGCGGTGCCGGGCTTTGGCAGAAAGCAGTCTTTGAGACTTTATTGTCGGGCCGTGTTAGGCAAATCTTTAAATAATCATATCTTTCAAACCGTTGTTCGGATTGAGACGCGGTTCGGTCCGGTGCTTACATCTTGACCTCGCGAACATTTCTAAGCAGTTCTGAGTCTATTACAGGACTCTTCCAATTTTTCCCCTGACTTCTCATATTCACTATGCGGTGGGCGAGAATGCCCATAACATTTGCCCCCCAAAGTATACTTTCGTGAATGCAAAGTATGCTTTGTTTGATCTAGGGTTGCCTTGCCAGTATTGTAGGTGTCATTCCGTCCAAATGTCGAAATTGAAGACTAAAATCTATGAAAGGAGGGGATATCTTCTTCTTTTCCTTTAATGATCCTTTGTAGACAAAGTTGTCATTCACGATTCTCGAGCTCTCAAACCTAGAGTTTTCTAACGCTATGTTCGACTATGATTCATCAACCATGAGCATTCTTTCTCCACTTTTATTTCTCTAGTTCATTGCTGCTTTCATTTAATTTTGCCATGTGTTGAAATATTATATGCTTTTTACGCTCAGTTTTATATATTTACCCTTTTCGTTTTCGTTTGTTTCTTATATGGTAGGGTTTAGACTATAGTCAACTCAGAATTCAACATTGATAGATTGACGTTGATATAACAGTTTTGGACTGTTTTCATCCTAAAAACTCAAGAGAAACATTAAATTATTGACCTACCTCCTTTACTTAGGAAAGACGGTGGTTGAGTTTTGGGCCGCGGGCGTTAAATGATCAATATGTCACTTTTAAGTAGATGGGTCGTATGGCCGGGCAATATTTTAAGTTTTTTAATAATGTTCTAAGTATGTTGGTTGATCTTGTGCTTACGGGACACCTCTATGGGAAGCATCGAAGTTATAATCGCCCACCTTTGAGCCGGGTGTGTGTTTGGTGCCGAGTATAGTGTCCACTTTAAATTTCCACAGGGTGGTTCAGTAATTAGGTTGCACTTGCTTTTTTAAAGATGATAAAAGGAAAGAAGTCCACCATAGAGGACACTTCTAGCTCTGGTTGCCCATTTGAAGACGTCTCCTCCAAAGTAAGGAAGGACAAAGGCGACTTGGTGGATGCTTTTACCAGGAACAGAGTTACTGGCCCATCCCACTGTATCCAATACGGGGATAGGGCGAATAAGTCTCATCCTAGGATCTTTGCTTGGGTACTATATATATGAAGTGTGGTCCCTCAATCCTTTTTCATCCCTACTTCATCTGGTTTCTAAACGCGCACCAGATGGCACCTGCCAAACCTGTTCCAAATAACCATGGCTTGCTGACCACCCTCTACATCATATGTCATGACTTAGGCCTTCTAGAACCCTCCCCTGTGATGTACAAGCTTCCGAAGCTCGTCGGATCTTTCAAGGGATGGTACTACTACTTATAGAGTTATGTCACTTCGATCGCGATCTTTAGCTTGTCTATTAAGGTGACCAGCTACCGAGATTATTTCTTCTTCTCATATGCTTCCTTCAATCCTAACCTCCATGCTCTAGAGTTTGAAATCCCATTTAAAATTTTCTTTTTATGAATTTAGTTCCTAACGTTAATTTACTTTCTTTTCTATTCTAGCATGCTCGATTTTTATTGTAGTTCTCTGAGGGGACTATCCTTTTGTTGGCTGGATTGATGCAGTTTTCGAGCTGGACGACAATTAGAGTAACATGGTGCTCATCTTGACGAATGTCAATTTATGTTGGGTTGGGTTGCTTGGGTTAAAGTATGCTGCGAGAAGGTGTTAGGGCATCTAAGCCCAAAAAGGGAAAGAAGTGGTGGTCACAGTTGTCCAAGTAGAGGGGAGGGGCAGCCTAGGGTTTTTGGAGAGAAGCACGGGAGTAGCTGATGTCTGCTAGGGACAAGATGTTGGGACAAGCTTGACCAAAGGTAAGAAGGGAGATGAGGGTGAGTGCTAGTGAATGACATCCGTTTATATGACAAATTGGAGAATGAGATACTAGGGGCTAACATTGGGTATGAGGGGCTATAAACCAATAATCGAGTTATTTAAGTGTAATGCCTTTGGTCTTCTAATTACCTTAGCACACCAAATACGCAGAGATGGAGAGGATCGGGGAGGGCTAGGTCCCCTAACACCTCGGAAGCACGAACTCCTCCAAGGAAGCTCCTCTCTATATAGGGTCAATCATTCAACCTAAGGGCATGCCCCTACAACATATCCTTATAAAGGGGCATCAAACAATGATAGTGATAATGAGTCTTACTTCCTGCCCTTATTTAGGAAGGGGCATTAAGCTTGACCTATTAAGAGTAGATAGAATTTTACTTATTTTTCTGCTTGTTCGTTGTTGTTTTGCTTGTATGTTAACCGCTTTATATGTTGCATATTTTTCGTTATGCACATTTTTGTTTTAACACTTACTTTCTGTAACACCCCAGATTTTTGGTAACATTATTTAGGAGATTTAGTTAGTTAAACTAAATAAAATAATTTGTTGATTAGGGGATTGAGATTTGATTCTAATTAAGGTAGCCATGTTTTTTAATTGAACTAAAAGAAGAGTTTAAAAATGAATTAGAGGAGGGGTATTATGGGAAAGAGGCCATTCCTATATTCACTTCCTTAGGCCATGTATTATGTACACATTCATTTCATTTCAAAAAAATTTAAAATCAAGGCCGGCCACCATTGACAAGGAAAGGAGAAGAGGAAACTAAGGAAAAGCGAAAGGAAAAGCAAATTCAAATCAAACCTATTCAAATCTCAAGCTCCTTAATCTTTAAAACAAAGGTTAATAATGTTTGCCTCTCTATAATTTTATTGGTTTCGGTTTTAAGGTTAAATCCGAATATTTTGTAAAGATTTGCCATGTTTTTGAATGATAAAATGATTATATATACATGTTGATGATTTATGAATGTTCATATAGATTTTATGACATATTTTGAGATGAAACCCTATTAAATGACATCCAATTGCCTTGCAAATTTATGATGATCTAAAATGATATTTTAGAGATGGGTTTCAATTTTTAGATTTTTTTGAAATTTTCGTGTATTTATTATGAATTTTCTAAGGACGAAAATGGTATTTTGGATTATAAATTATTTACGGGAAAATAATATATTATTTGGGTCCGAAAACTTTATATGTTGAAAAACATATAGTAATGGATTTTCTGGAATTTTTCCAGATTTTTCCAAGGTGATTTAATAGTTATATAAAATTATGTAAGGAATGAGACTTAAATGTTATATATAATTATAGAGGAGAAAGAGGTTTTTTCTAAATTGTTTAAATTTCCAAATAAGAAAAGTAGGCAGCACTTTTGAATATAAAAATCTGGCAACCAATCAGATTTAGACAAATAAGGCGGGTTAGGTAAAAAATGACAACTTTATAGTACAAATAAATAGGCTTTTTCTTATTTCAACTCCTTCGAAGAAGTTCCACCTCTATTCCAAACCTTCCGACAAGGTCGAAGATATCAAATCTTTCGACTAGGTCAACAACCAATGCACATGGTATCACGCAAAGGGTACGTAGTGAATTGGAAAAGATCGAAAGGTTTAGGGTCGAATGGTAAGAGCTTCTAAAAGAGATGAAACTTTGTTTTGGTTTTAAAGAAAACACGCCCGCTAGCTTTCTACAAAGAGCTTTCGACAAAGTCAAATGGTTTAAAAGAAAAGATTTAGATTGGGTTGCTTTCTTGATTTAATTGAAACCTTTCGATAAAGTCGAAAGGTAAACCTTTCGACGAAGTCGACAAGAGCATAGCTGCCGCTTCCTACATTTCGATTCAGTTGCTTTCGAAGGGAATCTTTTGTTTTCTAAAACTTTCCACCTCTCCATTGCTTTCGAAGGGTTGGTTCCAACACCATCACTTCATTGTTTATGAAAAGGTTTTAAAAAAGTTGCTTTTAAAGGTTTCGAAGCAATTGCTTTCGACTCCAATGTTTTTCTGATCCTTTTGCTCAACTTGAAGGCATAATTCAAATGTTTTAAGCCGAAACGTTTAAAAGGTTTCGAGGTAGTCAACTTCGAATGGTTTCGAAAGGTTTCCACTTGTCTTAAATTAAACCCAATGATTTTGAAAGGTTCTAAGTTCCAATGTTTTCGAGAGGTAAGAGCTTTCGACAAGATCGAAAGCAGACCTTTCGGCAAGGTTGGAAAGAAACCTTCCCGACAAGGTGGAAAGGTGAGACCTTTCGACAAGGTCGAAATGTATGAATTTGCAATGTTTTTAGAAGGCAAAGGTTTAAAGGATTTTAAAGGCGGATGCCATATGTTTTAAAGCTTATAAAAGAAAGGCTTTCTAATGGTTTTGAAGGACTTACCTTCAATGATTTTGAAGGGTTTTATTAATGGTTTTGAAAGGGTTACCTTCAATGTTTTCGAAAGGTTGTTAACAAAGGTTTCAAATATAATGAATAGGCTGATAGCCTAAATGTTTAAGTTATAAAGGAATTTAACTTATTTTAAAAAAAGGATAAATAATCCTTATTGAACATCATCGACATTATTTTAAGTAAAGTATATATAACATGGCAAAATAGCTTAGAACAAAGCTAAAGATATTTTTCCTTTATATATATGACTTGATGGACTAAATCATTTTGAAAAAGTTTTCAAGGAAAATTTAAAGGGTAGTTAACCCAGAGAAAATCCAGCCAATTAGCTCATTTAAATTCGGACAGTCAATCCATTTTGAGGGCAGTTAGCCCAAAGGATAGTTAGTTCAGATAAGGGCAGTTAGCCCAGATATGAACAGTTAGTTCATTTATTAGCTTAACGGACCTTGCTACTTCTTAAGGACAGTTAGTCCACCCTTTTTACCCGTTCTGTGGACATATAGTCCATTATTTAGCATAAAGGATATTGCTTTTTTGGTATAATCAGATTTAGGACAGTTTTTCCAAAAAAAGCAGTTAGCTCAGATTTAGGACAGATAGTCCATTTATTTCTTGTTTTAGCATAATGGATCTTGCTTTATTATTATAATCAGTTGATTAACCAGTTTGGTTGTAGGAAATGATTTGCAAAATATATGTTTTGAAAAGAGATATTGGTGAGGGAAAACCCGTTTCACTAAGCGGCATGGTTTCACTATATATCAGTAAACAAAGATGTAACAAAAATTATTCGTACCAGGCTTTATGTCTAACTCGAAGTTTTTGTTTCCCATTAAACTCTCGAGTGCTCAAAATTTGATTTGAGTAGGCTGAGGGTTTAGGTTTTCAGGTTTTAGCATATTTTGGCGAAAAAGCTCCCGAAAATGAGCAGGTGGCTGACGAATAGCTAAATTTAGGAACTCTGTTTTTATTGGTTTCTGCCGTGTATTAAGACAATTAAGTCTATATTGCTTTGATCATCCAAGGGGCATCTTCATATGCCGCTCTTGGCATATTGTTGTAATTTATATGATCATTGTTTGGGAATACATTTGGGGATTTTTATAACTTGGATATGATTCTATTTGTAATGTAATCACTGAAATTATTGTTTTTTGATGTCTGTGATTTTGTTCATATTCAAGTGCTTTTGATATTATGGATACCATTAACATTACCGTATTTCATTACCAGAAGTTAATACTATTGATGACTGCAGCATCCATAGCGCTTAGTTTTTGACCTCCAGATACGGGATTTTACAACTTGGTATCAGAGCATATGTTTATGAATTTTAATTAAAAATGGTTTTGAAAAAAAAAATCCAAAGGAATTAGAATAAGATTGGGGTTGGGAGGATTTTAAGAGGAGATTCTATGAGAGGTTTATGTCTGTGATGGCACAGTCAGCTTTGATTAGACAATCTGTTGAGCTGGTGCAGGGTGAGATGTCTATTGCTGAGTATGCTAGGAAGTTTGAAGAGTTGGCCCGGTATGGGTATGCTTCTGTAAATACAGCGTTGAAGCAGAACAATAAGTTCATCTGACGATTGAAGCCAGAATTGGCTAGTGCTACTTTGTCACATCTTAGAGATCCTTCTGATATTGTTATGGAGATGACTTTGAGGCAGGAAGCAGTACTTGAGTCTCTGGAGAAGAGCAAGGAAAAATGGGTCCAGGTTGGGCAGGGCCAGAAGAGGAAGTTCTTTCCCAAGAAAGGTGCTCAGAAGGGTGGAGCAGCCAAGAAAGCAAAGTCTGAGGTTGTTGCTACAAATGCGACAAGAAATGGCACTTTGCTAATGAGTGTCGCTCAGGGAAAGCTAAGGATGTGGCTAAGGGGAAGAATGTTAGGTGCTTCAACTGTGACCAGATAGGCCATTATAAGAACCAGTGCAAGGAGCCCATTAGAGATGGTAAGGGCAAGGTGTATGCTTTGGAGCCTGCTGCTTCTAAGCCAACAGCTCAGGAGAAGGGAAAGGCAGTTCTTGGAGGAATGCTTCAGGTTCATGGTATGTCTGTTAGCGTTTTATTTGATACCAGTGCATCACATTCTTTTATATCTAGATGTTTGAATGTTTGATAGATAAGCTTAACCTTGAACCCACATATTTAGTTACTTCCTTACGGGTTGTGAACCCAATAGGATGGTATGCAACTCTTGGGTTGAGGTGTGACCAGTTTAAGTTCGATCTATTAGGTCATACTTTTGAGTGTAGTTTGCATGTGTTTGATTTTGTGGGATTTAGGATTATCCTTGGTATGGATTGGGTAAGTGAGTACGATGCTAAGATATTTTTCCAGGGTAGGAAGATATCTCTTAGACACCCGGATGTGAGTGATCAGATTGTTTTCACCATAGAAGGTTCTAGCGGTGAGTTTTTTGCTTTATTGGGTGCTTTGGATTCTGATGTTGAGTTGAGCCGAGTTGTAGTGGTTAGAGAATTCACATATGTGTTTGAGCCGGTAGTTGGATTGCCGCCGAAACGAGCCATTGAGTTTCAGATAGATTTGGTTTCGAGAGCTGAACCAGTGAGTAAGCCGCCAAGCAGGATGACCCATTCAGAGATGAGGGAGTTGAAGGTGTAGTTAGTGGATCTGGAGGGCAAGAGTTTTATCAGGCCAATCAGTTCGCCTTAGGGTGCAACAGCAGTGTTTGCTAAGAAGCCGGACGGATGATTGAGGCTATGTATCGATTATCGTAAGTTGAATGAGAGGACGATAAAGAATCAATATCCATTTCCTAGGATTGGCGATTTGTTCGACCAACTAAGTGGAGCAAAGGTATTTTCCCAGTTGGATTTGGCAACATGTTTCCATCAGCTTAGGGTAGCAGTGGATAGTATACCTTTGACAGCGTTTTGGACTAGATATGGGTCGTATAAATGGTTGGTTATGCCGTTCGGACTGACGAATGCTCCAGCTTTCTTTGTGGATTTGATGAACCAGATTTTTCGAGAGCACTTGGATAGGTTCGTGCTGGTTTTCATATATGATATCTTGATTTACTATAAAGATGAAAGAGAGCATGAATTTCATCTTAGAGTGGTGCTTGAGACGTCGAGGCGGCATCAGCTGAAAGCGAAGTTTTTGAAGTGTCACTTCTGGAAGAAGGAGGTGAAATTTCTTGGTCATGTAGTCTCAGAGTAAGGGTTATCAGTGGATCCGACTAGGATTGAGGCAGTGAATAGTTGGAAGAGACCCGAAACAGTAACCAAGATTAAGAGTTTCCTTGGTTTGGCTAGTTATTATCGGAGGTTCGTTCAGGATTTCTCGCGGATAGCAACACCGATAACCAGACTGACAAGTAAAGATGTGAAGTTTGTGTGGACCGATAAGTGTGAGGAAGCATTCCAGAGTTTGAAACACTTATTGACCCATACACCTGTATTGGTTGTTCCAGAAGAGAATCAGGATTTAGTAGTCTATACCGATGCGTGTGGAACATGATTAGGAGCCGTACTAATGCAGAGAGGTAAAGTGATTGCCTATGCTTCTAGAGAGCTTAGACCGCATAAGGTCAGATATCCAACGCATGATTTAGAATTGGCTGCTGTGATTTTTGCTTTGAAGGTGTGGAGACATTACCTTTTGTGAGAAAGGTTTGAGCTGTATACAGATCATAAGTCGCTGAAATATATGTTCTCTTAGAAGGAGCTGAACATGAGACAGCAAAGGTGGTTAGAGTTCATAGCCGCTTATGATTTTGAGATTGAGTACACACCAGGGAAAGGCGACAAGGTTGCAGATGCACTTAGCAAGAAGCATCAGAATGCAGTGTTAGTAATGATGGCTGAATGGAAAGACTTGGAAGCATTAGCAGATTGCAGAGTGCAGGGGATATCCGAGGCTGGGTCTAGTGGAAATACAGTTGTATTGACTTGTTTGGAAGTTCGACCAATGTTGATCGAACGGATTGTTTCTAAGCATATGGAGGATCCAGTGTTAGCTGAATGGATCAGGAAGCTTAAGGAAGGAACTAAGAGTGATGACTTGAAAGATTTCAGTCTTGACCAGAATGGATGGTTGAGAAAGAAATATTATGTGTTCCGAGTGTAGGAAACATAAGGAAGGAGGTCTTATAGGAATGCCATCGTTCGAAGTTCACTATACATCACAGAGGTACCAAGATGTATCAAGATATGAAGAGGAGTTTCTTAAGGGAAGGAATGAAGCGGAATATTGGTTTGTGTGTAAGGCAGTGCTTGAATTGCCAGCAAGCAAAGGCCGAATGCCAAAAGCCAAGTGGTTTGCTACAGCCGTTGGATATTCTAGTATGGAAGTGGGATTCTATTTCTATGGACTTCATAGACGAGTTGCCAAGGTCAAACAGAGGTGATGAAAGTAAATGGGTCATAATGGACAGATTGACCAAAAGTGCCCATTTCATTCCAGTTAAGTCAATCAAAACGGCACCTTTTTTAGCGAGGTTGTTCATGAAGAATGTAGTTAGACTGCATGGAGTTCCTACCAGTATAGTTAGTGATAGAGATCCTTTGTTCACTAGCGAGTTTTGGAAGAGTCTGCAGGAAGTTTTGGGAACCAAGCTTAAGATGAGTACCGCTTACCATCTGCAGACAGATGGGCTAACAGAAAGAGTTAACAAGATCTTGGAAGATTTATTAAGAGCTTGTGTTCTGGATTTCGAGGGATCATGGGAAGACCATCTGCAACTAGTCGAGTTTTCGTATAACAACATTTATCAGACAAGTATTGGGATGACACCATTTGAAGCTTTGAATGGAAGGCCATGCAAATCTCCCATTTGTTGGTTGGAGACCAGGGATAGGTTGATTCTTGGTCCAGATCTGGTCAGAGAAGCTGCAGAAAAGATTGAGGTCATTCGGGCTAGAATAAAGGAGGCTCAATCTAGGCAGAAGTGTTATGCAAATTAGAGATGGAAAGATTTGGAGTTCTCGGTTGGGGACTAGGTTTTCCTCAAAGTATCACCGATAAAGTGTGTGCTTAGATTTGGGAAGTCGGGGAAATTATCTCCTAGGTTCATTGGACCTTTTCCTATTCTTGAGAGGATTGGGAAATTCACTATAGTGCTAGATAATTTAGTGGTAGAACCGGACTTAACTATAGTGAGGAAGCCAGTTCGCATTGTTGCGAGAGATGAGAATAGGCTTAGAACTAAGACGGTCAGATTAGTCAAAGTCCAGTGGAGTGACGATGACAGAGACTGTACTTGGGAGGTTGAGAGTAGGATTAGAGATACTTATCCTGACTTATTTGATGGTATGTTTTACCTTCTTTTTTGTTTTGTGTACCTTATTGTAATTTCGAGGATGAAATTCTTAAAGGAGGGGAGTCTGTAACACCCCAATTTTTGGTACATTATTTAGGAGATTTAGTTAGTTAAACTAAATAAATAATGTGCTGATTAGGGGATTGAGACTTGATTCTAATTAAGGTAGCCATGCTTTTTTAAATGAACTAAAAGAAGAGTTTAAAAATGAATTAGAGGAGGGGTATTATGGGAAAGAGGCCATTTCTATATTCACTTCCTTAGGCCGTGTAATATGTACACATTTATTTCATTTAATTTTTTTTAAAATCAAGGCCGGTCACCATTGACAAGGAAAGGAAAAGAGGAAACTAAGGAAAAGCTAAAGGAAAAGCAAATTCAAATCAAACCTATTCAAATCTCAAGCTCCTTAATCTTTAAAACAAAGGTGAATAATGTTCGCATCTCTATAATTTTATTGGTTTTGGTTTTAAGGTTAAATCCGAATATTTTGCAAAGATTTTCCATGTTTTTGAATGATAAAATGATTATATATACATGTTGATGATTTATGAATGTTCATATAGATTTTATGACATATTTTGAGATGAAAACCCTATCAAATGACATCCAATTTCCATGCGAATTTTTATGATGATCTAAAATGATATTTTAGAGATGGGTTTCAATTTTCAGATTTTTCTGAAATTTTCATGGATTTATTATGAACTTTCTAAGGAAGAAAATGGTATTTTGGATTATAAAATTATTTACGAGAAAATAATTTATTATTTGGGTCTGAAAATTTTATATGTTGAAAAACATATAGTAATGGATTTTCTGGATTTTTTCCAGATTTTTCCAAGGTGATTTAATAGTTATATAAAATTATTTAAGGAATTGGACTTAAATGTTATATATAATTATAAAGGAGAAAGGGACTTTTTCTAAATTATTTAAATTTCCAAATAAGAAAAGTCGGCAGCACTTTTGAATATAAAAATCTGGCAAAACCAATCAGATTTAGACAAATAAGGCAGGTTAGGTACAAAAGGACAACCTTATAGTACAAATAAATAGGCTTTTTACTATTTCAACTCCTTCGGCAAGAAGTTCCACCTCTATTTCAAACCTTCCGACAAGGTCGAAAGGTATCAAACATTTTGACTAGATCAACAACCAATGCACATGGTATCAGGCAACGGGTACGTAGTGAATTGGAAGAGGTCGAAAGGTAAGAGCTTCCGAAAGAGATGAAACTTTGTTTTGGTTTTAAAGAAAACACGCCTGATAGCTTTCGACAAAGTCAAATGGTTTAAAAGAAAATATTTAGATTGGGTTGCTTTCTTATTTTAATTGAAACCTTTCGACAAAGACGAAAGGTAAACCTTTTGAGGAGGTCGACAAGAGCATAGCTATCGCTTCCTACCTTTCGATTCAGTTGCTTTCGAAGGGAATCTTTTTTTTTTCTAAAACTTGGCGCCTCTCCATTGCTTTCGAAGGGTTGGTTCCAACACCATCACTTCATTGTTTATGAAAAGGTTTTAAAAGAGATACTTTTAAAATTTCGAAGCAGTTGCTTTCGACTCCAATGGTTTTCTGATCCTTTTGCTTAACTTGAAGGCATAATCCAAATGTTTTATGCCGAAATGTTTAAAAGGTTTCGAGGTAGTCAAGTTCAAATGGTTTCGAAAGGTTTCCACTTGCTTAAATTAAACCGAATGATTTCAAAAGGTTCTAAGTTCCAATGTTTTCGAGAGGTAAGAGCTTTCTATAAGGTCGAAAGCAGACCATTCGACAAGGTTGGAAAGAAACCTTCCGACAAGGTCGAAAGGTGAGACCTTTCGGCAAGGTCGAAAGGTATGGTTTTGCAATGTTTTCAAAAGGCAATGGTTTCAAGGTTTTTAAAGGTGGATGTCATACGTTTTAAAGCTTATAAAAGAAAGGCTTTTTAATGGTTTTGAAAGAGTTACCTTCAATGATTTCGAAGGGTTTTTTAATGGTTTTGAAGGGGTTACCATCAATGTTTTCGAAAGGTTTTTTAATGGTTTTAAACAAAGGTTTCAAATATAATGACTAGGAAGATAGCCTAAATGTTTATGTTATAAAGGAATTTAAATTATTTTAAAAAAAGGATAGATAATCCTTATTGAACACCATCAACATTATTTTCAGTAAAGTATGTATAACATGGCAAAATAGCTTAAAGCAAAGATAAAGATATATTTTCCTTGTGTGTGTGTGTATATATATATATATGACTTGATGGACTAAATCATTTTGAAAATGTTTTCAAAGAAAATTTAAAGGGTAGTTAACCCAGAGAAAATTCTGGCAGTTAGCTCATTTAAATTCGGATAGTCAGCCCAGAGGATAGTTAGTCCAGATAAGTGAGTTAGCCCAGATATGAACAATTAGTTCATTTATTAGCATAACGGACCTTGGTAGCTTTTAAGGACAGTTAGTCCACCCTTTTTACCCATTCTATGGATATTTAGCCCATTATTTAGCATAAAGGATACTGCTATTTTAGTATAATCAGATTTAGGACAGTTAGTCCAGAAAAGAGCAGTTAGCTCAGATTTAGGATAGATATTCCATTTATTTCCCGTTTTAGCATAATGGATCTTGCTTTATTATTATTATAATCAGTTGATTAACCAGTTTGGTTGCAAGAAAGGGTTTGCAAAATATATGTTTGAAAAGATATATTAGTGAGGGGAAACCCGTTCCGTTAAGCGGCGTGGTCTCGCTATATATCAGTAAACAAAGATGTAACAAAAATTATTCATACTAGGCTTTATGTTTGACTCGAAGTTTTTGTTTCCCCTTAAACTCTCGGGTGCTCAAAATTTGATTTGAGTAGGCTGAGGGTTTAGGTTTTCAGGTTTTAGCAGATTTTGGCAAAAAAGCTTCCGAAGACGAGCAGGTGGTTGACGGATAGCTAAATTTAGGAACTCTGTTTTTATTGGTTTCCGCTGTGTATTAAGACAATTAAGTCTATATTGCTTTGATCATCCAATGGGGCATCTTCATATGCCGCTCTGGCGTATTGTTGTAATTTATATTTGATCATTGCCTGGGAATACGTTTGGGGATTTTTGTAACTTGGATATGATTTTATTTGAAATGTACACATTGAAATTATTGTTTTTTGATGTCTGTGATTTTGTTTCATATTCAAGTGCTTCTGATATTATGGATACCATTAACATTACCGTATTTCGTCACCAGAAATTAATACTATGGATGACTACAGCATCCATTGCGCTTAGTTTTTGGCCTCCAGATACGGGATGTTACACTTTCTTTTCCTTGCTTTGTTTATAAGTGGTTCAAAAAGTGTAGCAAGAAATTGATGCACTGGCTACCAAATGGGATGGTGCCGCCCCGATCACTCCTCGGGCATCCATCGTCATTCCTCCCCTTTCTTCCTTCAAAGGAGTGCATCAAGGTTTTGACCCTCCTTTTGCCTGCTCTTAGCGCAGGGTTCTCCATCATTCACGTCCTCAAATGGTAGAGAACAGATATTGAGCAAGCAGAGTTGAGTGTGGGTAGGCCTCATCCCTACGTGTTTATAAAGGAGGTTGAGCTACTAGATGGTCAGAAGACTCCCACAAGCATTATCTTCATCCAAGATATGAATAAGGACGTAGTAAATGTGTTGTTCTACTAGTGGTCGTGACCATGGTGGAAATGGTGGACCAGTCACACCGACCAAAAATGAAGTGGATTGGGAATGATATAGTAACCAACCTCGATGCAAACCTCTTCGGAGATTTCTTGGTAAAATTTATGAGAATTGTTTATATGGAATTTTCTTTAAAGTAGTATTTTCATGGTTTGCTAGCCGCCTTTTTTGCAACTTGGTGACCATGCTCTCCGCATCAAGCAAGAAGTGGCTTCGCATAAGAAGCAGATCATAGAGGAGGTCAAGGCATGGGTCATAGAGGAAAGGAGGCGGATGACCACAAAAATAGCTAGGGAGGAGGCAGCAACTAAAGCAATCGGAAGGTGGCTAGGGAAGCGATGGAGAAGGAACTGGTGGAAGAAGTCTCCCACTATCTAGAGCAAGTACGGGAAGTACAACAGCTTGAATAGTGGTTGGGGAAAAAGCAATCAAAGATTGATATTAAACCAAAAAATGACACAAAACCTCAAAATGAACTGAAATGAAAAGATCTTACAAAATAAAGTAGAAAATTTTGAGAATTTTTATAGTAGTTCGGTAGGTCTAAGGCCTATGTCCATCGTAATATTATTGCTTATGGATTTTGGTCGCAAGTACTAACGATTTTGAATTCAAATAGCCTAGAATAAAAAAAGTAACTTTCTTTGTAATTAGGGTCGTAAAGAGAGAGAGAGAGCGAAGAAGATGAAGTGCCAAAAGGCCTTTCTCAAATGCTCTAATTTTTTTATTTATATAGGAATCGCCCTTACAAAATTGCAGATCTATGAAATACTAGTTCTAACATCAAATCCAAGAATATAGGAGGGGAGATTGAGTCCACCAGCTAATAAAATCATTTCCGTACTGATCAGAAGTGATTAGTACCAACCTGATTTCTTGATGGAAAGGTGAGTCGTCTTTCTTCCTTCGGTCTTCTATCTTCGATCCATCGATCTTCGAGCTCTTTTCCTTATAAATCATGTTATTTCTGAGAGGTTATGATATCTCTATTACTAGTCTACTTTCCCTAAGAGCTTGTTTGGAGTTGTTCACCTACCCCTTTAGAAATGGACCCCAGAACGACCACTCTCACTAATTGTCCATAAGCCATAGCTTCAGAAGCCGACAAGGTGCATAAATTATGCTCGGTACCTACCTGAAAGAAGTCGATACCGACCTTATTTCCTGGCTCCAAATGATCTCCAAATTTTGGGACCACTTCCATTGCTCTTCCAAGCATGTTCCCAAGTCCTTGAACAATTTTGTATTCATCTTGACGTCCAGATTTGCTCGAAAGTTATTTGGTCAAGAAGCCAGATAACACTTTCCCCCCCAGAGTATGCTTTTGTTGGAAACAAAGTGGGCTATGGAATAAGATAAGCGTATATTATTATTCATCTAAGTCGGTTAATTACCCAAGAGTTGCTTCAAAGCGTTGCCTTTATTCCATGAATATCCGTTCGATTGCTTTATATAGTAGTAGTTTCATTCTTCTTGTCGAGGAATCTACACTCTGGAGATCATTTCATGCCTCAACCAAGTGAGAAGTCCTTCTCTTTTCTTTTCCTAATTTTTATGTTTTTTTTGTTTTCTGTTGATACTGATCTATTCAATTTGGTACGGATATTATCCTGTCCGAGAGCTTGGTACTTAAGTACCAAACACTTAGAATATTTTTGAACCACCTCTCATCTTTTTGCCTTTAAGTTTTCATGCCTGAGTACTTTCCTATTGATCTCTTGCAAACTTCGCCTCCTTAAGCCAAATCCACCGGAGTCATCTCCAAGACACCGTCTTTATTCCCTTCATGTCGCCGTAGCTACCAAATCTCCATCTTGAATGCCACCTCATCCTCAAAAGAGCTCTATCTCCAACCTTCCTTTAACTTTAGATCTAGATCTATCCTTTTAAGGTGGGTTGCCTGATGTTATTTTCACAGCGGCGGTTGTCTGATCTCCTCCAGCCTCATCATGGTTCATCTTTGGCGGATAAATGATCTTGACTTGGAATCCGTGACTTGACCACACCTTTCCCTTAGTCATTGCAAACATGAAAGCCTCCCTCGGGTATTCATTGGCTTGATCTTGAAGCCAACATTGCATCTTCATGAATCACGTTTATTCTTTGCATTCCTAGCGTCAACTCTGAGTTTTCTTCTTTGTAATGGCCTTGAGTCCCTTGCACATATACCTTAATAGGATGTGGTCGATCATGAATTACCATTTTGGAGTCTAATGAGATGGTTTTCTTCCAAAGGACGGTCATATTTAACATGTTCCATCATTCGAAGAAATCCATTACCTAACACTTCCATTCACTACACTTCCTGCGTTCTTGTAAAAGAACGTTCCGCATCGCTATGGGTAGCGGTTCCGTTATCAATTATCTGATGATAACGGATAAAATATGATGCACGACTTCATCATGTGACGTAGTTCAGTTTCCAGTGTGAATGGGCATCTACAAAGAATGGTCAGTTTGTCGTGTATGAGGCCTAGGACTCCCACTGTATAAATTGACACTTCCAATTGCCCTGGCCCATGTTAAGAATTCGATTGGTCAACACACATCGACATCCGTTGGATCCTAGGCGTTGATCATATGGGTTGAAAATTAAAATAGAATTCTAAAATAGAGCATACCTGACCATGTTCAATATCGAGTTTTCCTATCCAGAATGACATGCCACTCTTCTAGATTCCATGTCAGTGTTGTGCCATCAACTCCTCCCGAAACCGGTTCTACCAAAACTCAGGCTTCGATTTCTACACTTGTCAGACCCAGGCACTCGATCATTACTTAGTTACATAGAATGATATTATCAACTGAGCAAATTCAACATCAGCCTCCTCCATTAAATGAGCTATTCAGCTTAAGAGTTTAGGATGATTCTTTCAAACAGATGCCAATAGTCTTAAATACTAAATCACTTCAGACCATCTATCGACGGCATGGGATTCCTGAAGGTGATGTTTTGCTTCTAACTCAAGGCCAACATGTGCATCATTCTCTAATGGGTATACGGTTTGCAACAAATATATTGCTTAAGCGGTGCGGTATCGCTCGTTAATCCATTCCTTCATACGTTCCTTTAGGAGTTTGGGCTTGCTCCAATTCAGGTCCTTCCCAATGGTTATGCCCTACTGAGGTCTTTGTACATCTTGTTTATGAATTAATTATAGAAACCTCCAACTTTTAGAGAGCTAACACACGTCCTAAGCTTTAAGCAATGGCGTGAATCGTCTTTTTATATGATCATTGAAGCCTATGCCAGTGTAAGGTCATCGAAGCGATCCACAACAAAATGTTTTATTTCAAGAAGGAATATTTCTTCATTGATGGAGCATGGTTTCAACAGGCTTTAGCTTTCTGGAAGTAAAACTTATTCCTTTCCATTCTTCCCTATGCATGGATTTTCACCATCCAAGTGTTTAACTTGTTATCTCCTTTCTTTACAGATATTCCTTCTCGGGACACAAGCGTCGAACATTCTGAGACTCTTCAAACCCTTAAGGATATCCTCGTCTGATATCGATATACTACTTATCTCCCGATAAATGAGAATCGACGTCAGTGCAAACCTCTATATCTTGACTGTTTTTCCCTTCCTATCGAGACTCCACTAAGTAGTTTCAGAGTGCCAACCAGCTCTTATGCTCCCATTCGCAGTTTCGACAATGACATCTAAGGGGGTATTGAAGGTCCATCCAGCACAACAAACATCATTGAATTTATAGATCGACTTGTAGAAGCACACATCGCCGGTGAATTGCAAGCAGAAGGATAAGGAAATGTTGAAATGGAAACAAACCATGAAGAGGGAGGAAGAAGAAGAGAAGAAGGAAAAGCAAGAGAAGGAGAAGGAGGAGATGAAGAAAATGATGATGATGAGGATCTTGATCAATTAGGTGACGAATCGTGTGGAAAGACGTCTTCAGTGGGCATTGATCTTCCTGCCTCACCATGCTCGAAATGAATAATCATTAAAACTACCAACAACCTGGCAAACTGAGCATGATGCTAATGGTTAAGGCGACTCCTTTAGTTGGTTCTTCAGAAGACATTTTCATCTTTGTGAGTGATTTTGACATTTTGATTGCTGATCTCCTTAAGAGTGCTATCTTGGCTCTAACTTTGCCTTTGAGGGCATTCTAGCCGAAGGAGGCTAGACTCCACCCTAATTCCTTTCAAACACAATTCGTAGAGCACTTAGGAGGGAACCATCACTGCATACACTTCTAGGATCAGAAACACACATTCCTTGCATTCGCTCATGCTATAATGTTCTAAACTGATACGATCCTTTCTTTCATTTCAGGTATAATGGATGGAGACCGATTTGGCTATCTCCACCATGGGGTTTCTGAGTGCAGAAGTATAACTCATGAACCATATCCTTCTCACTCCAGCTCTCAGAGGGAGCAAGAAACGAATGAGAAGAGGTCTTGAAGAAAAGAAAGAGAGCAAGAGGCAGAAAAAGATCACCAGACTAAGAGGCATAGAAAGAAAAGACTAGTAGAGGAAAGATTATCCTATGATCAAGGGAAAGACATAAGGATTCACATGGCCACTGCTGTTCCTCCTTTGGTATTCCTCCACCTTGATCTCAACCACAGCTCCCTCCATAATAATAAATTCTAGCATCATCCTCTCTAAGTACCACCATTCCTACTCCCCCTCAATCCAAAGATGTTTCTGTTTGTCTGGCTCCTCTTCCAGCCCCGTCGAGCTGCATGCAAGCTACCTTCCATGAACTTTCACTACACCAAAACAGGCAAATCCTAACATTTATAAGTGTTATAAATAATTTCAGTAACACTTTTTAAGTGTTACTAATGGACTGTGAGGAATGAAGCGGCCAAATTTGTAACACTTATAAGTGTTACGAACATACGTATTACTAACACTTATAAGTGTTGGTACCTAAATATACGGTAACACTTATAAGTGTTGGTACAGAAATATACGGTAACGCTTATAAGTGTTGGTACAGAAATATACGGTAACGCTTATAAGTGTTGGAAAATGATTATTTAGTAACACATATATGTGTTGTTACACATAAAATGCTTTTACAAATACTAACAACATTTATAAGTGTTGCAAATATAAACTTATGATTTTACGTAATTTCTTGCAATACTAATATTAAAATATTTAAAGCAAATGGAGTATAAGATATCATAAACAGTGGTCTCCATTTCAGACAATTCATCATACAAATTGCAAAATTTAAAATGCTCTGCAAATGGAGTAAATATGTCATAAAAAATTATTAAAGATATCTTAATATTACAATGTCATGTATTCTGATATTATAACAACATAAGCTACGAAAATTTTAATTTCAAAATACACTTAAAGTTTAACTTAAGGTTAACCTAACCATTCTGGATCATCCACTCCAAACTATGATGGTTTGCACATTCTTCAACGTCCATGCGACAATCCAAACCTTTACACATGCCTGCATTTAATATCTTATGAAATTGCATGTTACATGTGTATTACATGCTTTAATTTCAATTCAGTGATTAAACAAGTACGCGAGCAATTCTCACTATAATTGCTGAATACCTTCATGTTGGGATGGGCAGATAAAAGACAAGACAACTGGTATGCAGCATTAGATGCTACTTTCCTTTCTGGATCTCCTCACTGCATGCAATAAACAGAGAATTAAAATTATGATAAAAAATTAAACCTTCGCAACTGAAGAAGGGGAGTTAAATGACTTTAATGAACCTATAATGAAAATTTACATGACGTTAGTCAACTATGATATAATTTCACCAAACACTAGGAATATACAATCCAGAGACAAAAGTCAAGCAATATTCTTTATCAACGAGTGTGGAAGCACTTACTTTGTTAACAAGAGCAGATAGCAACCTGCGTTCTTGTTCTGATTTACTCTTTAGGAGGGTTTAGACTGCCTGCAAGGACAAAGAAATCCACCACGTGACTTCATCCTCTTTAAAGATAAAAGCAAAAACAGATAATATTTCGTACAGTTCAATGATACGATATTTGCATCCATTTGTTTTAAAATATGAAATGTATAAAATGAAAAATATACTAGTAAAAACTGAACAAAAAGATTGACAAGGGGAATACAAAATGAAAATTAAACAGGTACTTAAACATAGCGAGACAAATTATATGATACGATGACGCATGAGAACAATGTCACTAACCTTCATTGCCTTATCTTTTAGACTGGGTAGCATATCCTTCAAAGCCTCCTCCAGGGCAATCACAAACCGCTCATATCTGTATTAAACATTTGTATTAAGTATTCAGGGGCTAGATTACAATAGGACTCATTAAAGACAATTTCTACATACTTCAGCGAGAAAATAAGTATAAAATACACTAAATTTACCAAATGCAAAATCAATCAGTTAGTAGGATACAACAGTACAGACCTTTGCTTCAGGAACTATTCCCAATGTTAGAACAATAAAAGTGAGTAACCATCTTTTGTTTCAGGCAACTTATCTAAAGGGCGTTGGATAAGATATTTTAGTTTGCGGTCTGGTAATAATCTGAAAATCAAACAGATTGATTAGCATACCATTGGTAACATCATGATAGAGTGATTGGCCTAAAACAATTTTGTGAATGTAAAATAGCTTCGTAAGAGAACAATTGCATTAATCATTTATCTCCATGAACTTGATACAAAAGCGGAGTTTGAGATAATTATCTGAATATAATCAAAAAGGAAACATGGTGAGGATGAAACTGCAAGGCCCATAAACAATCCTTTGCTGACAGACACTTTGGAAACATTATAGTATGTACATAGTAGATTAGTTGTTAGTCAAATAAATTAACTCTAACCAGATTCTAATCTCTAGGTATATTCCTTTGGTTTTGAATATAGTAACTGAAAGATAAATCTTTTTTTACACTTGTTATCTAACTGTTAATGCAGCAATTCGAACCAATTTCTTAGTATGACTCATCTAAGGTTAACTTTAAAATACTTCAAATTTTAACCCTCTAAAAATTTAATCTACAGAAAAATTAGTTTTGCTTTTTCAGCAATAAAATTTGATACAATTATTATAGGCAACTATAAGTATTGAACCAACTTCAATTATTTCATTTTTATACCATACCTTATCAATTAACCCTGGATACACCCTAACATCCAAATCTGTCTTATTATTTTAGCTTTAATTTTTATACTATTTACAAAGGAAAAGAAAAAAAACCCCTACTAATTCTAAAGTCTAAAGTTAGAAGAAGAAAGCATCAGATTAAAACATAGCCTTCTTTTGTTTCTAACTAAACTGTAATGATGGCTTATGGGATGAGTTTTGATTGTTTTAGTTGGACAATATTGGGATGATATTCCTTTTCCAATATCAAAGTAACGAGATTATGTTTTTTAATAAGATTTAATGCTTCTTTGATGTCTCTTCCCATATTTCATTTTCATATGTTTTCATAATGTCTTGTTTTGTGCTATGTGTAAAAGATAACTTTGAAATCATACTAACAACTTAGGGTAATGTTAGAACAAACTTTTATTTGTCTCTCGCTCTAGATCGTATGAATTGTAAAAAAACACCAGCTAAAGGAAACCTGATAAAAGCAAAAGATGAAAATATTGGTGCAATATGCTGCAATTCAACCCATCCGCTAGTGTTTAAAAACATTTTGTGTAGCTAAGGAAACACACAAAAGCATAATTATTCTATATGGAAAAGAGGATAAATTTGAACTGCTATAACATGAACTAAAATTATCCTATTCATGTCAAACATTAAATAAAACATCGTATGTTGACTAAGATATTTTGAATCTTTGGTTATACATGACACGAAATAACAATACCAATATATCTATTGCACTTTACATTGCTACACATATACTCTATTGTAGCTATGAAAAGTTTCATCAATCAAATGCCTTTTGAAGTAGCCAATGTGTTCAAAAATGCTTCATGCCAATATCCTCTAAAATCTATCCATGCATCAAAAGACTATATCACCACAATGACAGTTTGAATCTCAACATATACCAATATATCTATTGCACTTTACATTGCTACACATATACTCTATTGTAGCTATTAAAAGTTTCATCAATCAAATGCCTTTTGAAGTAGCCAATGTGTTCAAAAATGCTTCATGCCAATATCCTCTAAAATCTATCCATGCATCAAAAGACTATATCACCACAATGACAGTTTGAATCTCAACATATAACCTTATTTCAATCATTTTATTCAATTTCAACTATCTATTCAAATTCCATATTTTAAATGCATAATTCAATCAATTCAAACTCCAATTTAATTAAAAACTATAGCATACAAATAACTATATAATTGATTTGCAGTGTCTACATTTTGGGCTACTTGCACAATGGATTTAGATAAATTATCGTTATCACTGGCATTAAATGCACATGGAATACAATACCCCAACTTGCTGTATTTTCAGGTGTCTACAATAGTAAAGTAAATAAATATTAATTAGTGGAAAGAAATCAAATCAGACAACAACATAAAACTTTAGCATGATGTCTATGGAAAAAAGACCAAACAACAATTGTGATTTAGGTGTAATTTACTGTAATTCAAATGATTTGTTATTAATTTACTGTAAAATGACAGCAATAAGTTGAAAAATACCAAAACATCAACTGCGACAGGTGTAATCTATTGTAATTCAAATGAGCCTTGTTAATTTGCTGTGAACCAAACAAGAATCAGTGGAAAAAGAAAAAAAAACTGCAATTTTTAGCATAAATTGAGTTGCTTCTAAATCTTGTTATTAATTTACTGTAATTCAAACCAAACAACAGCACAAAATAAAACCACACGGTAACATAAGCTTGGAAAGTGGAAGCAAAGAAATCCTAATTTTAGCATAAAATCAATAAAAGCATAAAAAGAACGGAAATTAAACCACTAAAGAGCATTTTTCGAACTTTGAATTGGGGAAATCTAGCTAGCTTAGAATAGAAGCGACAGAATCGGGTGAAGACTCGAAGGAGCGACAAATTAATACCGCTTGGCAAAGCACTGAAAAATCATAAGGAAATGGACTAAAGGCGCATTTAATCAAACACATTAGAACAAAATTATCAAACGCCCTCTACTTAAATTTAAAATTGTAGTACCTTAACGCGAGATGGATCAATAGCAGTAACATTGTGACTACTCTCCATAAGAAGGAGGTCAGACTCGTCATCAACGACTGCACAGAGAGCTCTAACCACTTCATTCGCAGTTTGAAGACACCTTAAAAAGGCGAAACTATGACGCGATGGATCGGAAAACTGTGAATAGTGGCACGAAGCTTCTTTCCGGTGGACCAAGAACGGATCTTGCCGCCTTCGGTCAGAGGTGGGTTTGCAATTGAGGGAGAAGGAGGATTCTAAAACATAGTGGAAAGAAAATAGGCTTAGGAGCGGCTGAAATAATTTCTGGGATTGAGGGAGATGAAGGACGTTGGTTTTTTTGTGAGGAAGAGCAAACCCTAAATTAAACTTTAGGCGGCCAAAATCTGTTTAGGAATGGGCAAGTGTGGAAAAAGGGGTCGTATTTACAAATCACAAAAGACTCCTTTTGTTATCAAATTATTTACATTTTTACCGATTGTTGTAACACTTATATGCGTTGGCAAAATTAATGCAGAAGACTATTTATTTTTACTAACACTTTTTAGGTATCCTAACATTTTTTTACTGTTAGCGGTCTGTGACATTTATAAGTGTTCGCAATTGACAGATATAAAATGTTGCAAAATCACTTATTTGGTGTAGTGTTTGCTTGACCGGGGTTATGTTCGATCATGACATCAAAGACACACCTAAGGAGGAGGTGAATCATTGGGTTAGAGGTATCTAAAGGGCTCATTGACTAGGGTTATGAGTGAAAGAAACTTTGCTTTGCCCTTTCTAACATCAATCGAATCAATCAAACGAACATCCAATTGTTTGAATCTAAAAAAATAACCCATGATAGCCTCATGGAAGGATACAAGAGGGACTTAGAGAAGGTGGAAAAAGAGAGAAATACAGCTTTAGAATCCAAAAAAAAAAGAAGCTAAAGACCTAGTCGCAAAATGAAGAAAGCTCATAACCAAGCCAATATCGTGATGAAGAATACCACGAAAACTGCCCACGAAGAAAACGTTGCTCTCAAAACGCAACTAACATCCAAAGACCTAGCCCTCCTAAAGAAAGATAAAACCATTAAGGACCAGACAATCAAAATCCAGGAGCTTAGTGTTGAAAAGGAGAGGCTTGAATTTGAATTCCTCTTAGTGAAAAAAGAAAGATTGGAGGCTCAAATCGAATACACTGCAGCTGTGCATGACCTAAACGAGCAAAGGAATAGAGGGTAAAAGAAAAGGAAGAATTAAGCTCCACTCTTCAATGGTTCTTTACCAATGTCATCCAATGCAAGAACTTGAACTGGTTGGGGAGTACATATGTCATTACTCTTGCTAATGCTTGGGAAGAGATACTTCACCATGTAGAGGCATTCAGCGAAGGCCTCACCGAAGATGAGATAAAAACTAATATCTTGACGTTGGGGACATTTTGAAACTTGAAGAAGGAAGGGCGATCCTGGCTGCAGAGGATGCCATTGCTAAAGCTGCTACTGAAGCTCCTATTGGTCCAAGTGCATCGGGCCACCTAGAATCTCCATCTTTAAAATCTCAAGAGCTTGCAGTAAAGATTAAATCATCTGAAGGGACCAGTTATGAGACCAGCCAAATCATCCCAGATTCTGCAACTACTTCTCTTGTTGAACCTTATATTCCCCACTTTATTGACCAACCGATGCAAATCAGCACTTGGAGAGGGGAAATTACTAAGGGTCCTGCTCAATAATTGAGTTAGGATGAAGGTAGATCTCTTGTCTCTCCAGTGTTCGAGGTCCTTCAGTTATCGCCTAAGACTATTTCTAACTTTACCACTCTGTTCGTGACCTTGTAGGTATTTTGACTATAATTTGTTTCCAAAGAATTTTAATGTATATTATTTAAAGTATTTTCAAATAGGAACCGTTTTCGAAGAATTTTAAATATTGAAATCAGTGCTCTTCCTTGTGTTGCTGGAAAATAATTTTGGTGATGGCGGCCGCATCATCGACATTCATTTTCGAGTTTCGAAGTGGAGATACTATTCTGTAGCATTGCTACGGTTTTGTTTTGAAAAATATTTTGATTAGAATTTCTTCAGTATAATTTGTATGGGTATCTTATTTTAAAATTTAATTTGATTTGATATAAATATATTATATATATCTCTAAATTGTTTAAAGTTAATCGGAAATCTAATTCTTAAATTTTGTTAAAGGATGATTTTAATTATAAATAAAACCAAAATTTGGAATAAATATTTAAACTTGAATAATTGAATTGGGAAAATTTTATTTGTATATTGTTCAACTGCATTCTAATACAACTTACCTAAATCATTCAGAAGTTGAATATGTAATTGGATAATATATAATATAAATTGAATTTATAAATAAAATTTGAGTGTTTATAATAAATGTTATACACTAAATTTTGATTATAAAGATGTTAATAGAGTTAGATAGGATAATAAGTAAAACTCAGTTAATAATGAAATAAATTTGTTTTGAAAGAATTAATAAATTTGTTTTGAAAGAATTAATAAATTGAAATTTGATCAACTTATGAAAATACCTTGAATTTAAAAGCGATTAGTAAATATAAATTAATTTAAATTGAAACTTTTATGGTTTAAATTAATTTATATGGGTTAAATATATGTCATTGGATATATTAAGTAGAATAAATTTAACAATAATTTAGAATAAAGAAGAATTTAAATTGCTAAAAAAATATGATTATAATAAAAGACTATTCAAATTTATGGTTTTAGAAATTGAAAATTTAAGATAATTGGATAATAAGATAATGAATTTAGAAATAGTTGAGATTGATTTTAGTGAAATCAAATGGATTAAATCAATTATTGAATATCAATTAATTTAAAATTTGAATTTATATGGTTTAAATTAATTGTTATTTTGTATTTCAAATCTGTTTTCTATCTGGTTCTTTCTATTCTCCTACCTCATTCCTTTTCGGGGACGAAATGTTTTGAGTGGGGGAGAGTGTAACGACCCGTAAATTTAACTGATTTTAATAACGTTATTAATTGAAATTTTTCAAAATTTTAAACAATAAAATTTTGAAATATAAATTTGATATTTGGAATGGGTCTAGTTAAACATAGCAACTGATAAATTTTCGTCCAAAAATATGAAAGTTTATTTCGCGCGTAAATTTACTTCAATTTAATCAGTTAAAAAGCGATGAAAATAAAATGTTTCAGAACCTAAATATTTTTACATAGAAAAATTCTAAACCATCTTCTAAGCAAACGTCATTTTTCGTTTTTCCAAATTCGAACTTCTTTGGCTCCGTCGATCTTATTTTTCTACGTTTTTCTTGCATTTTCCGCCAGTAGAAAATTTGACTTTTTATAATTCAATCATACCACTTATATTTATATACTGTTTTGATCGTCTCGTCGTTTTGATCCCTGCTGTATATTCGATTCTGTGTTTGGAGTCCGATATGCCGTGGAAACTGTGAATTGGTCGTACGTGTCGGTACCGCTTCGAACTTTCTGAATTCATTTGTTTATTCGTTGAGACACTGCGTAAATTCAAATGGTCACTTTTATTTAATTTTCTTGAATTCAACGTACAAGATGATTGCAATTTCCAAGTTCTAAATTTATTTTACCAGTTCATTTTTACCTGTTCATTTACCTTTTTGTTTTGCTTCAAAAAAAAGGGGATGCGTTCAAAAATCTGTTGTCTTTCCAGATCTCATCTCTTATTTTTCCACCAGACCTTCTTCTTTCCTCTACCTTCTCCTTTTCCATTCTCTCTAGATTTTTCCTACTCCCTCACTCTCCTTGCATGCTTCTCTCCCATGCCATGTCTGTTCCCACATCACCTTCCACTCGCCTCCATACAGCATGCTCGGTCATCCCACATCCCCTCTCCAACCAAAGACCTCACCGACCTGACCCTTCTCCGCCGACTTTCCCTTTCCATCAAGCTATTCCTTCCGACTTGTCACCGCTTGAACCCCCATAGCAGCCTCGACAGCAAGCCTTCCCTCGCCATCACATTTTATCACCTGCCGAGTTGCATGCGGCCACGTGAACTGATCCACTTGTCCCTTCCTCCTTCACCGCTGCTGAACCCGACCCGCACGACAGTGCCTCCGACCACCAACCGATTAGCGATCCACACGTAGACTCCTCCGTGTTCGACCCAACCTCCGCGTAGTCACCCACCCCAGCAACAGCCGAGACCAAGCATCACCTTCCAGTAGTCTTCGGTCGAGATTTCTGTAAGCATATCTTTTGACAGCCTATATATATATATATATGAATGTTTGTATATTTTGTTATGTAAGTTTGCATGCTAGTATATTATTTTATGTATAATAAGTATATATATGCGAATTTGCTTTCCAGATGATTTAAGTACAAAGCAAGTTTATATATTTTATATATATACAGTGTTATAGTATTGTATATTACATTTCATAGCCTATATAATATAATATAGGTGTTTATATATGTCCGTTTTCTTAATATAAAATGTCAGTTATATTTGCATGTGTCATATGTTATATATATGATGGGTTTAAAATTTTTATTCTGTATGTAGGTATAAGTTACGTGAGATTCATAAAATTCGTATGTTATGGTATATATAGTGACCTATTATATAAAATATAACATGTATCTGTTTATATATTTGTTTACAAAGACCTATATATATATATATTATAGGATATAAACCGGTTATAGGTACACTTTCCAGGCTTGATATCTCTTTTCTTTACCTATTAAAATATATATGATTTGTTGTATATATTTTATTATGTAATTGGTTTGTATAAGTTACTAGTCTGTTTGCAGAATTATGATATATATATATATATAAGTGTTTTTATATGTCACTTAGACCTATATGTTGTGTGAGTTATTTATATGTCAGATTTATACATATAAAGTGTTCGGCTGTTGTATATAGTATGTATATATAGTTTGATTTAACATATATTTGTCCTATATATATTGATTTCGCTGTTCGCATATACAAGTTGTAAATGAAATGTATGTTTCAGTATGTTATGTTATAAATGGTTACTTTAAGTTTTATAAAAGATTTGTTATAGAGTAGTTCGGATATACATTGGTAAGTTTTGCATTCAGTTTGAGTAGTCTGCATGATTTAGTTGCCGCACAAAAGTGTTGCACATATATAACACGCAATTTGTACATTTTATGTAAATTTATATGTATAAAAATTTAAGCAAGTTGTATAAATTTGTTTCAAATAAATGTTAAAGACATAACAAGTATGTAAGTGTTTTGTATGTTTAATAATAAATGTATGTATTTACTCCCGGATATAATTTATATTGGAAGTTATGGGTATGACTGCATATGTGTTTACATGTATAAGCATACTAGTTGGTTTTAAAATAGGAGTATATTGATTTTTCTTTTTAGGGTATAAATATTTAATTTAACATATGTTGAATTTACAACGTTGTTACATAAATAGGTATATATAGTTATTTTTAAATACGTGCTTGTTTTAAAACAATGATTTTGAAAAAGTAATAATATAATATGATATACTTTTCGTTAACATTATATCAAGCAGATTCTGATTTATTTGTTCGATTTCTTATCAACCAGCTTTTTGGTCAAATCTGCGTTCAGCTTACTTTGCTTTGAGATCCGTTATTGGATTGGTCTATAGTCCAGATCGTGATCGAAATCATAGCTTGTCGTGTTATCTATTTCTCTCTAGCCTCAAAAGATGAGCAATCACTCACGATTAACGTTCTTTTATTTATTAAATTCGATTTCAATTGAAACGACAATTGAAATATGCTGCTGTTAGTTAATTACACTGTTATATATGCTATTACCTGTATCAGTTCACCTGTGACATCTGACACCGTTATCTGTTACTTATGCGATGATAATACAGTTTGGCTGATAATTATTGATTGTTGATGTTTAATTAGACGTTAATTGTAAATGTTAAAGTGATAAATAGTATGCAATTGAATTTGATATAAGATAGTTAACAATTTAAAATGGATTTATATGTTGAATTTGATTTAGTTAAATATGACCCCTTTTAAATGTTGAATTAATTGACACGTAGAAATTTGGTAAAAACACTTTGAACCGTTGAATGTATGTTGAAAAATTGATGTAGTATGAAATTGGATAATAGATATCAAATGAAAAACCGTATTAATATTAGTGTAATAATCTTTAATCTACATGAAATGATAGTGTAGATTCTAGAATTAATTATATTAATTCGCACAAACAACAATGTGAATTAATACGATTATTTTGGGATTATTTGAATTGATTATTGGATTGTTGTTATTGCTTGTTTATTTACTTTGACACCATCCCAGTTATCACACTGCAAGTTCCCTTTGTTATGCTTTGATTTTTGAATTGGAATGGAATCGGGTTGAAATGATAAATACCCAAATTAAACTTTGACCTAGGATAGAGAATTAAATAAAAACCCGATTGGTCAATAATTTGATTTAAAAATAAAATGAAGATTTTATTTGAATAAATAATATAGTTTTGAAACGAAGTTGAAAATTGAATTTTGATGAAATTTAAATGTGAATATTTAAGAATCTGAAACAAAATATTAATAAGAAATTGATGAAAGAATGTTGTTTAATTTAAGAAATGATTGAATTAAGTTTTGAAATTATTTAATAATTTAATGAGATTGAATTATTTAGTAATTGAATAAAATTGAATCCTTTGATAATTAAAATTGAACCTTTTAATTAGTGAAATTTAGTTCTTTATTAATTGAGCTTTGAAATTGTAACTAAATAAATAAATATGTGAAATTGAATTTCTTTATCAAGAAATGCAAATGTGATTTTTGAAATTATTGTAAGACTTGTAATTGAAAGAATTGATTTGACGAATTTAATTTAATTCAAAATTGTAAGTTTTGGTTTAATGAAGTTTAACTTAAGTAATTGATTTAATGAATTGGAAATTAAATAGAAATTGTTTTGAATGACAAATTTACTTAATGAATACTGAATAAAATCGATCAAAGAAGTTAAATTGATTTGAATGTTAAATTAAATTAATTTAAATGATTTGGAATGAAACTTATTTACGAACTTGAATCAATATTTGAATTGTTTTAAAAATAAATTGGAATTGAATTATAAGATTTTGAAATTATGAATTTGGAAGTTTTGAAACGTAAATTTTGGAAATTGATTTAGAAAGACAAATGAAATGTTGGTTTACAAATTATATTTGAAAATGAATTTGATTTGGTTTGGAAATAAATAAACGATCAATCGGTGTAATAATTACGAAAGTTATTAAAGAGACCGGAATCGGTTAGGGACATACTCTCTGTCTAAACCGAAAACCACTTTAATAACTATACGCGGAGTGTGATCTAGAATGAAGTGGTTGGAATGATGTACGTGATGACTGAAGAAAGAGAACGATAATGGATAGCCTTGACACTTGTGTCAAATTGGAAATGACTAAAACAGGAGCCGTGCCGGGCCAAATGGAGGTCAGCTACCTCGAGCGAACACACTTCTTCGAAAACTACTCATTACTTGTTGTCGATTGGTGCACCCTTGATTTTGGGAGTGTTGTTTCGCGGTGTTGCGATCGCTGCGGCGATGCGTTCTCACCAGTCCGGATCAGGCAAACGGTAGTTTCACTACCTTGGGTATTGCCTCATGTGCCTTGTCATACTTGGATCCCTATATACGCGACCACTACGATTTGTTGTGTTATACCTATGGAGTACTCCTTGATAGCCCGCTAGTTTATGGTGGAGTTTACAGTGCTGTATAGACTGTAACGCTTTTATAAAATGTGTTAAGGGGGATAACGGTAACGCCTTAACACTATTTTGATACTTTATATTACTGATAGGCATTATCTACTTATCGTACACTACTACATAGTAGATAGTTTAACGGATCCTTAAAGGATGGTTATTCCAAACATCCTTTGAGTTACTTGTATTTCAATTGCTATTTCACTTGAGTTGGATTTATTGATATAAGAATATTAATCCTGCCTCGAGTGTTTTGTGTTTTGCTTTATGCTCGGGTCAGACTGAGTATACCAGTACTCGAGACTCACCTTTGGAGTTGGAGCTTTGCTTGAAGATTCAGCCATCTATTCTGCTTTCAGTATTCGATGATTCCAGTGATGTATTCTGATTTGTATCTGATGTATCGTGTTACTCTTCCGTTGTATCTGGTTTAACTCTGATGTAACTTATATATTTATATAGTAGCTTCATGAGCTACTATCTCTTTTATTTCCGCTGCAATTATTACCCTGTGTCTGTGATCTGTGATTATTTATTTATTGTATATTCTCAGCTTTGCCAAATTTAAATTAACAACGCGGTATTTTGAATTATTCAAGTCCGACATGTGCGGATGCGAATGGTCCAAAATAGCGGGTCGTTACACGCTCTTAGTCTTACCTATCTTTGGATATTAACCGAGAGTGTTTGTTGATCTTCCTCGCTTATCCTCGCCCTAGCCTATCGTACCAGGTCACAAGCATGGTCGCAAGCATATCCATCCACACACCAGTTTCTATCTCTAAAAACTGGCAATTTTAGCTACTGACTTCGAATATTCCTTACTGAACTTGCCTATTTTCGGGCAATAGTCAATACCAGAGATATAAGGTCAAATTAATCGGTCAACCCTTATGATTATACTCCTTTATCCTAATCCTAAACTAAAGGATTTGGTACCTATCTTCGAGTACTGGATTGTACTTCCAATTACGCAACATAGGGTTTTGCTTATAAGAACTCGTTTCCGTTGGTTCAAGAGGCTATTTTTATTTATAAATGAAAAACGTAGCAACTCCTTCCTTATTACATTATCCTCAAAATCCTTGGGTGGCTTATTTACGGAAAATAAACTAGGCAAAACTAAGTAAAATAACGTTGTAACTAGTCACTATTCCATGCCCATGGAATTGGGAATTCATCAAAAGTAGTTAGCTTGAAAGTTCCATCTCCAAGCTTATGTTTGATCATGTAAGGACCTTCCCAATACGGACCAAGTGGCCCAGTACCCGGGAGAATCCATATCTAATGAAATCTCTTACCCCAAAGCTACGACTCTGGACCTTGGTGTTGAAGTGCCGATTTACTCCTTTCTGGTGAGCAACTACCCTTAATTCTGCCTCTTCTTGTTTTTCATCAATCAAATCAAGGGATTAAAGAAAGAGTTCCTCATTGACCTTAAGGTTGTAATGCCCTTTCCGATGAGAAGGGACTTCCAGTTCAATTGGATCGTATCCTCTAATCCGTAGATCAAAGCGAATGGTGTATGTCCAAGCACAGACTTGTGGGTTGTCCTATAAACCCACAATGCCAGTGGAAGCTCATCAACCCAGCCGCCCTTAGTTTTAGTCAACTATTTCTTCAAACTAGACTTAATGATTTTATTTACAGCTTTTACATGTCCATTCGACCGAAGGTGTTCTATTGCCGAAAAGCTTTTCTCGAGCTTGTATCGGTTGCAGAAATCCTTGAACTTGGTACTTTCAAACTGAGTTCTATTATCCATTATTAATTTTTGAGGTATTCCAAATCTGAAAATAATATTTCTTGTCACAAAGTTGATTACATTTTTCACTGTGATTGTGGTGAGCGGTTTCTCTTTAGCCTATTTTATGAAGTAATCCACCGCAACAATTGTGTATTTAACTCCTTCTTTTGACATCAGTAGCACACTGATTATATCAATTTTCCAAATTGCAAATGTCCATGGGCTAACTATTTGTGTATGCTTTATAGAGGGGGCTCTTGGAATCTTTGCAAACCTCTGGCATCGATCACAAATTTAGTGTATTCAGCAGCATCGCAGTTTATTGTTGGTCAGAAGTACCCGTAGTGAAGTATCTTCTTCGCTAATGTCCGCCTCCTGGTATGATCACCACAGCAACCCTCATGTATATCCACAAGGATTTTCAAGCCTCATCTTTGGTTACACTCCAAAGCATGGGGATCAAGAATCCTCTTCGGTAAAGAACTCCTCCTTGCATTACGAATCATGGTACTTTACAAAGGACTTTCCGTCGTTCGTTATTTCCTCTTGGAAGAGTTCCCTTAAGTAAATAATTCTTTATTGGAGTCATCCATGAATCCTCCTCCTTGGCATTTAAAATCTAGTCGACATCCATCTGGTTGATAATTGGATTCGGTAAAACCACCATTGAAACTAATCCCAGCAGTTGCGCATCTCCAGAATTAGCTAACTTGGCCAGTGAATCAGCCTTAGCATTGTCCTCTCTACTGATGTATGTAATCATGTAGTGCTATGTATTGTCCAATAGCTCGAAATACTTCATAAGTAGAGGGCGAGTCTTGCACCCTTGGCTTGGAATTCCTATTTTATCTAGAAAACCACCAACTGGGAGTAACTGAATATATGCACGTTGCCATAAGTCCTGCTATTAAGGCTTCATACCCGACCTAATTATTCATCGTGGGGAACTCCAGCTTCAATGTATAACAAATCAATTATCTTTCTGGGGTCACGAGTACTACTCCTGCTGTAACGACCCGGAATTTTATGCCATTCGCATCCATTATAAGTGTATAGGTAGACACTCATGCCAGAGTTGAATTGCTCAAAATACCGCGTTGTTAATTTAAATTTGGCAAAACTGAACATATACAGTAAATAAATATAATCATAGATCACAGACACAGAGTAATAAGTGCAGCAGAAATAAAAGAGATAGTAGTTCATGAAGCTACTATATGAATATATAAAATACATCAGAGTTTACAACAGAAGAGTAATACGATACATCAGAGTTCAACCAGATACAACGGAAGAGTAATATGATACATCAGATACAAATCAGAATACATCACTGGAATCATCGAATACTGAAAGCAGAATAGATGGCTGGATCTTTAAGCAAATCTCCAACTTCAAAGGTGAGTCTCGAAAACTGGTACACTCAGTCTGACCCGAGCATAAAGCAAAACACAAAACACTCGAGTCAGGATTAACATTCTTATATTAATAAATCCAACTCAAGTGAAATAGCAATTGAAATACAAGTAACTCAAAGGATGTTTGGAATAACCATCCTTTAAGGATCCGTTAAACTATCTACTATGTGGTAGTGTACGATAAGTAGATAATGCCTATCAGTAATATAAAGTATCAAAATAGCGTTAAGTCATGGCCCATTCCACCCTTAACACATTTTTATTCCCAAAAGCATATACAAGACCGTAGTTTCCCCAAAATCGGAAGTCACCAGAGGGCAATCCATATACTAAAGGTACAAAACAATTTCGTAGTGGTCGCGAATAAAGGGATACAAGTATGACAAGGCACATGAGGCAATACCCAAGGTAGTGATACTACCGTTCGCCTGATCCGGACTGGTGAGAACGCAACGCCGCAGCGCCCGCAACACCGTGAAACAACACTCCCAAAATCAAGGGTGCACCAATCGACAACAAGTATAAGTAGTTCGAAGAAGTGTGTCCACTTGAGGTAGCTAATCCTCCATTGGCCCGGCACAGCTCCTGTTTTAGTCATTTCCAATTTGACACAAGTGTCAAGGCTATCCATTATCGTTCTCTTTCTTCAGTCATCACGTACATCATTCCAACCACTTCATTCTGGATCATCACTCCGCGTATAGTTATTAAAGTGGTTTTCGGTTTAGATAGAGAGTATATCCATAACCGATTCCAGTCTCTTTAATAACTTTCGAAATTATTACACCGATTGGTCGTTTATATATTTCAAAACCCAAATCAATTACAATTTCAAATAGAATTTGTAAACCAACATTTTATTTCTCTTTCGGAATTAATTTCCAAAATTTACGTTTCAAAACTTCCAAATTCATATTTCAAAATCTTATAATTCAATTTCAAATTTTATTTAGAACAATTCAAATATCAATTTAAATTCGTATATAAGATTCATTCCGAAATCATTTAAATGATTTAACTTAACCTTCAAATCAATTTAACTTCATTTATCGATTTCATTCAATATTCCTTAAGTAAATTTATCATTCAAAACAATTTCTATTTAATTTCCAATTCATTAAATCAATTACTTAAGTTCAATGCCATTATATCAAAACTTACAATTTTGAATTTAATTAAATTCGTAAAATCAATTCTTTCAATTACAAGTCTTATATTAATTCCAAAAATATCACATTTTCATTTCTTGTTAAAGAAAATTCAATTTCAATTATTTACTTACTTAAATAAATTTCCAAAACTTAATTAATAAAGAAACTCAATTTCAATTATTTACGAAATAAAATTTACTTATTCAAAGGTTCGATTTCTCTTATCAAAGAATTCAAATTTAATTTAATCATTAAATAATTCAATCTTATTTAATTATTAATAATTCAAAACTTAATTATTAAATAATTTCAAAGTTTAATAATTTCAAACTTAATTATAATTTCCAACTTAATTATTAAATCATTTCAAACTTAATTCAATCATTTCTCAAATTAAACATCGTTCTTTCATCAATTTCATTTTTAATATTGCGTTTCAGATTTTTAATATTAACATTTTCCTTTCATTGAAAATTCCAATTTCAACTTCATTTCAAAACCATATTATTCATTCAAATAAAATCTTCGTTTTATTTTTAAATCAAATTATTGACCAATCGGGTTTTATTTAATTCTCTATCCTAGGTCAAAGTTCAATTTGGGTATTTATCATTTCAACCCGATTCCAATTCAATTCAAAATCAAAACATACAAAGGGAACTTGCAGTGTGATAACTGGGATGGTGTCAAAGTAAATAAACAAGCAATAACAACAACCAATATCAATCCAATAATCAATTCAAATAATCTCGAAATAACCGTATTAATTCGCATTGTTATTTGTACGAATTAATATAATTATTTCTAGAATCTACACTATCATTTCATGTAGATTAAAGATTATTACACTAATTACTTATACGGTTTTTCACTTGTCATTCGATTTCAATTTTTAACACTACAACAATTAATCAAATATACGTTCAATGGCTCAAAGTGTAATCATCACTATTCTACATGTCAATTAATTTAACAATTAAAGGGGTCATATTATACAAATGTCATTTAATCAAATTTAACACATATATCAAATCTAACTATCCTACATCAATTTCAATTTCAAATTATTTATCACTTACATCATTAACAATTTAACGTCCAATATAAACATCAAACAATCAATCATTTAAAAACCAAACTGGATTATCATTGCATATATAACAGATAATGGTGTCAGATGTCACATGTGAACTGATACAGGTAATAACAGTGTAAATAACTAACTGCAGCATATTTCAATTGTCGTTTCAATTGAAATCAAATCTAATAAATAAAAGAACGTTAATCGTGAGTGATTGCTCACCTTCCGAGGCTAGAGAATTTGACAACAGAGCAAGCTACGAATTCCAAAGCAAAATGAGATGGACACGAATTTGATGAAGAAAACGGGCACGACGAACAAAAGCTGATAAATAGGGATCGATAAGAATTAAATATCACATATATTTAAAATAAGGTATACAAATTTCAAATCAGATAAAATTTTTAAAACGCATGCATAAAAACGAATATCTACATATGTAAATATATACACGCTCAACATTCGATTTAAACCCATATTAAAATAAGATAACCCTTTCCTTACTCTTAACAGTCAAATAGATACACGAAATCCTTCCATTATATTTGGAACAATCAACACAAAATTTAAACCCAGATTTCCATACACTAATTTAAATTTCGCAATTTTTTTTTACACCTATCTTCCACACTACGAACAGACATGTTCTTATATAACCGGAATGGCCTTTAATGTATATACTTATCAAAATAACCTTATCGACTCAACTGATAATGTAAAATACTTAAAATACATTTCGCCTACATCTATATACACACATCAGTATACACACGCTGCATGCAATTACAGTATAACATAAATATAATATAACTTATAAAATATTTATATATAGCGAATAGGAAGTAAATGAAAAATAAAGGAAACTGTAAGTTTTGAAATATTGCTTAATGGAAACAAACGTGTACTTGCAGATGTTATATACATACTTTATACCAATATATGTATAAACTTCATACTCCATATTCCTCTAGGATTACACAAATCAAAATAAAATAACATATATAAAATTTATAAAACATATTGTATATTTAAAACTAGTAAATATGTCAACACTTTAAAATCAGACCTCATATATTTATAAGCTTATCCATATACTTCCCAGCACATTGTTCTTTATGAAAATTTATATAAACTAACAGTATGTTATGTCTTAAACCAGAAATGAGAACTCATAATCAAAACATATATATGCAGACAAGATTTATAAATTTGAAAGCATATTATATAACAAAACATACGTAAGATAATGTAATATATATACTACTTATACAAGGCTGAAGAGGGGAGGAAGACACGCACCGGGAAAGCCAGAGGACGACCGCTGCAGTGGGTCCGGTTACAGACTTCGGTTGAAGGAAGTTGATGTAAAATCCGGTCGAGTAGAGGAAGGCGAGGAGAGGGAGAGGTGGAGGAGCATCGGTTAAGGGGAGGCCGGCGCAAATCTGCTCGGCTGGAGATTCGAGTTGCGACGGTCATCGGGTTGGTGGGCGAACGGGTGGTGATTGGGTTTGAGGGTGAACGAGGCCGAGCAAATGAGGGGTAGGACTGCAGAGGGAGACTGTGGATTCGCATGGAGGAAGTGGGGTGGTTGATGTTGCATTGGAGTTCCAAGTGAAGGGATGTGCTTGAGATCGGTCGGCAGGTTGCTCAGGTTTGGGGAATCTGGTCGGTGGAAGACAACGCGAGGGAGGACTTGGCTTTGATGATGATTGTTTCGGGAATGAGAGGGGAAAGACGCACCGACATGACTCCAGAAACAAAAGAAAGGAGATCAACTTTGATAAAATGTTATCTCCAAGAAGATAGAACGAATCAAAGAAAATATTAAATAATGGGGATAATAACCGAAAAGGGTTGTATTATTTATTAGATTTTTTAGCAAATGAACGGAGGAAAATTTTGAAATCAAGAAAATTAATCAATGCAAAGGTTATATTGGAAAGTGGAGACAATAAAAGAAAACGAACGTTTATCTTCAAATGGTGGAGAAATGGAAGGGTGAAAGGAATCCAAAAGACACGAAGAGGTTACCGATATGAAATCACCCTTCCGGTTTTCCGATGCGTATCAGACATCGAACAAAAAACATGAATATACTATGGCGATCAGCACGACGAGAAGATCAAAACGGTATACAGATATCAGTGGTACGATCAATATATCAAAATTCGATATTTTCTACTGATGGAAAATGCAAGAAAAACACTGAAAAATAAGATCGACGGAGCCAAAGATGTCCGAATTTGGAAAAACGACAAACTGACATCTTGCTCAGAAGATGATTTAGAATTTTTCTATGAAAAAATATTTAGGTTTCGGAAACATTTTATTTTCATCGCTTTTTAACTGATTAAATTGAAGTGAATTTACGCGCGAAATAAAATTCATATTTCCGGACGAAAATTTACCAGTTGCTATGTTTAACTAGATGTATTCCAAATATTAAGTTTTTATTTCAAAATTTTATCGTTTAAAATTTTACAAAATTTCAACTAATTACGTTATTAAAACAGTTGAAATTTACGGGTCGTTACACTCTCCCCCACTCAAAACTTTTCGTCCCCGAAAAGGAACGAGGTAGGAGAATAGAAACAACCAGAAAGAAAACAGATTTGAAATACAAAATAACAATCAATTTAAACCATATAAATTCAAATTTGAATTACTTTATATTCAGCAATTGATTTAATCTATTTGATTTTCTAAAGTTAAATCAAGCTTTTAATTATTTCTTGATTTATTACCTTATTATACAATCATCTTTAATTAACAGTTTCAAAATCATAAACTGGAATAGTCATTTATTAAAATTATACTTTATTCAACAAATCTTATTCTTCATTATTCCATGTTATTATTAAATTTTATTCTACTTAATATATATTAAGTATATTTACATTTATTTTAACTACTCAAATTTATTTTAAAATTTCTTTTGATATCATTTTCTACTGTATCATATTCAATTACATAGTTAAATTTAGAAAATTTAGGTAAGTTATATTGAACGCAATTGAGTATTATACAAGTAAATTTTACAATTCAGTTATTTCGAGTTAAGTATTTATAAAAGAATTTGGCTTCATTTATAATTGAAAATCATCCTTTAGGAAAATTTAGAATTTAATTTCCGATTAAATTTAAATAATTTAGAGATAAATATATACATACAATATATCCAAGTCAAATCTAAATTAAATACTAATATATATGTATATAAATATTTTTAAATCAAGTCATACTAAAAAAAAAATTCAAATCAAATCCATTTCGAAACAAAAGTGTAGCAAGCTACTGATGGTCTCTACTCTTCGAAACTCGAAAATGAATGTCGATGATGCGGCCGCCATCACCGAAATTATTTTCCAGCGACAAAGAGAAGAGCACTAATTTCAACATTTTAAAATTTCTTTGAAAACGGTTTCTATTCGAAAATACTTTCAATAATATATACTTAAAAATTTTTAAAAACAAAGTTCAAAATCACCGGAAACTAATAAATTCTCAAATTTCTGAATTAAATTCATTTCAAATTCCAATCAATTTATAACCAAGTTTATAAATTCATTTATTTATATTATGCAATAGTAAATGGTTTACAAAACAACAAATGAAAATCAAATATTATTATTTCAGACAACAAATTCATTAACAATTTAATTTCAGAAAACTTATATTTATATATAATATGATCATACAAAACTTTTATTTATTTATCAAATTTGAAAATGATATTGTGTCAGTTTGCTCTGCTCAAGTGTTTTGGAAATCCTATCGATAGCGTTGATCAGACGAATCGATCGAAAACCCAAATCAACATCAACAACTCAAACAACACAATATATTTTAAAACATTTTAAATATAATTTTATAAATACAATTCCTCGCTCGATGATACAAGAACAGATTTCAAAACATGTATAGAGATTCAATTACCACAATTGTGAGATGGATGAGTTTATTTAATTCACGGGCAACCTTAATCGGGTCGTCCGTAACTTCAAGAATAAGACCGATGCTGAATTCCGAGGTAAATCAACACTCGATCTCAAGAGATGGAATTCAGGTATAGTAGGGAATAGATAGCATCGTAAACCGAGGATACAGAAATCTCCGGTAAATCAATGCCTATTATAAAGGAGTTTTTGCTCCTTTACGAATCATTCGAAGATTGGCGAGACCGCCGATATTATAGATATAATTCAAAATGGAGTTATGGGGTGCTCCAGAATTGAAAGAAGACGAATAGTGAGGGACACGAATGAATTTCGGAACCGAGGAGAACGTTCCAAAAATTCAAAGGAATTGAGTCAAAGGAAGAGATTGAAACTCGAATGAGAGTGATTCTGTAAATACATTTACCCTATATGTTGAGTTTTGCCTAGAGCTACCAAAGCTCTGATACCAACTGTAACGACCCGGAATTTTATGCCATTCGCATCCATTATAAGTGTATAGGTAGACACTCATGCCAGAGTTGAATTGCTCAAAATACCGCGTTGTTAATTTAAATTTGGCAAAACTGAACATATACAGTAAATAAATATAATCACAGATCACAGACACAGAGTAATAAGTGCAGCGGAAATAAAAGAGATAGTAGTTCATGAAGCTACTATATGAATATATAAAATACATCAGAGTTTACAACAGAAGAGTAATACGATACATCAGAGTTCAACCAGATACAACAGAAGAGTAATATGATACATCAGATACAAATCAGAATACATCACTGGAATCATCGAATACTGAAAACAGAATAGATGGCTGGATCTTCAAGCAAAGCTCCAACTTCAAAGGTGAGTCTCGAAAACTGGTACACTCAGTCTGACCCGAGCGTAAAGCAAAACACAAAACACTCGAGTCAGGATTAACATTCTTATATTAATAAATCCAACTCAAGTGAAATAGCAATTGAAATACAAGTAACTCAAAGGATGTTTGTAATAAGCATCCTTTAAGGATCCGTTAAACTATCTACTATGTAGTAGTTTAACGGATAAGTAGATAATGTCTATCAGTAATATAAATTATAAAAATAGCGTTAAGTCATGGCCCATTCCACCCTTAACACATTTTTATTCCCAAAAGCATATACAAGACCGTAGTTTCCCCAAAACCGGAAGTCACCAGAGGGCAATCCATATACTAAAGGTACAAAACAATTTCGTAGTGGTCACGAATAAAAGGATACAAGTATGACAAGGCACATGAGGCAATACCCAAGGTAGTGATACTACCGTTCGCCTGATCCGGACTGGTGAGAACGCAACGCCGCAGCGCCCGCAACACCGTGAAACAACACTCCCAAAATCAAGGGTGCACCAATCGACAACAAGTATAAGTAGTTCGAAGAAGTGTGTCCACTTGAGGTAGCTAATCCTCCATTGGCCCGGCATAGCTCCTGTTTTAGTCATTTCCAATTTGACACAAGTGTCAAGGCTATCCATTATCGTTCTCTTTCTTCAGTCATCACGTACATCATTCCAACCACTTCATTCTGGATCATCACTCCGTGTATAGTTATTAAAGTGGTTTTCGGTTTAGATAGAGAGTATATCCATAACCGATTCCGGTCTCTTTAATAACTTTCGAAATTATTACACCGATTGGTCGTTTATATATTTCAAAAACCAAATCAATTACAATTTCAAATAGAATTTGTAAACCAACATTTCATTTCTCTTTCGGAATCAATTTCCAAAATTTACATTTCAAAACTTCCACATTCATATTTCAAAATCTTATAATTCAATTTCAAATTTTATTTAAAACAATTCAAATATCAATTTAAATTCGTATATAAGATTCATTCCGAAATCATTTAAATGATTTAACTTAACCTTCAAATCAATTTAACTTCATTTATCGATTTCATTCAATATTCCTTAAGTAAATTTATCATTCAAAACAATTTCTATTTAATTTCCAATTCATTAAATCAATTACTTAAGTTCAATGCCATTATATCAAAACTTACAATTTTGAATTTAATTAAATTCGTAAAATCAATTCTTTCAATTACAAGTCTTATATTAATTCCAAAAATATCACATTTTCATTTCTTGTTAAAGAAAATTCAATTTCAATTATTTACTTACTTAAATAAATTTCCAAAACTTAATTAATAAAGAAACTCAATTTCAATTATTTACGAAATAAAATTTACTTATTCAAAGGTTCGATTTCTCTTATCAAAGAATTCAAATTTAATTTAATCATTAAATAATTCAATCTTATTTAATTATTAATAATTCAAAACTTAATTATTAAATAATTTCAAAGTTTAATAATTTCAAACTTAATTATAATTTCCAACTTAATTATTAAATCATTTCAAACTTAATTCAATCATTTCTCAAATTAAACATCGTTCTTTCATCAATTTCATTTTTAATATTGCGTTTCAGATTTTTAATATTAACATTTTCCTTTCATTGAAAATTCCAATTTCAACTTCATTTCAAAACCATATTATTCATTCAAATAAAATCTTCGTTTTATTTTTAAATCAAATTATTGACCAATCGGGTTTTATTTAATTCTCTATCCTAGGTCAAAGTTCAATTTGGGTATTTATCATTTCAACCCGATTCCAATTCAATTCAAAATCAAAACATACAAAGGGAACTTGCAGTGTGATAACTGGGATGGTGTCAAAGTAAATAAACAAGCAAATACAACAACCAATATCAATCCAATAATCAATTCAAATAATCCCGAAATAACCGTATTAATTCGCATTGTTATTTGTACGAATTAATATAATTATTTCTAGAATCTACACTATCATTTCATGTAGATTAAAGATTATTACACTAATTACTTATACGGTTTTTCACTTGTCATTCGATTTCAATTTTTAACACTACAACAATTAATCAAATATACGTTCAATGGCTCAAAGTGTAATCATCACTATTCTACATGTCAATTAATTTAACAATTAAAGGGGTCATATTATACAAATGTCATTTAATCAAATTTAACACATATATCAAATCTAACTATCCTACGTCAATTTCAATTTCAAATTATTTATCACTTACATCATTAACAATTTAACGTCCAATATAAACATCAAACAATCAATCATTTAACAACCAAACTGGATTATCATTGCATATATAACAGATAATGGTGTCAGATGTCACATGTGAATTGATACAGGTAATAACAGTGTAAATAACTAACTGCAGCATATTTCAATTGTCGTTTCTATTGAAATCAAATCTAATAAATAAAAGAACGTTAATCGTGAGTGATTGCTCACCTTCCGAGGCTAGAGAATTTGACAACAGAGCAAGCTACGAATTCCAAAGCAAAATGAGATGGACACGAATTTGATGAAGAAAACGGGCACGACGAACAAAAGCTGATAAATAGGGATTGATAAGAATTAAATATCACATATATTTAAAATAAGGTATACAAATTTCAAATCAGATAAAAATTTTAAAACGCATGCATAAAAACGAATATCTACATATGTAAATATATACACGCTCAACATTCGATTTAAACCCATATTAAAATAAGATAACCCTTTCCTTACTCTTAACAGTCAAATAGATACACGAAATCCTTCCATTATATTTGGAACAATCAACACAAAATTTAAACCCAGATTTCCATACACTAATCTAAATTTCGCAATTTTTTTTACACCTATCTTCCACACTACGAACAGACATGTTCTTATATAACCGGAATGGCCTTTAATGTATATACTTATCAAAATAACCTTATCGACTCAACTGATAATGTAAAATACTTAAAATACATTTCGCCTACATCTATATACACACATCAGTATACACACGCTGCATGCAATTACAGTATAACATAAATATAATATAACTTATAAAATATATATATAGCGAATAGGAAGTAAATGAAAAATAAAGGAAACTGTAAGTTTTGAAATATTGCTTAATGGAAACAAACGTGTACTTGCAGATGTTATATACATAATTTATACCAATATATGTATAAACTTCATACTCCATATTCCTCTAGGATTACACAAATCAAAATAAAATAACATATATAAAATTTATAAAACATATTGTATATTTAAAACTAGTAAATATGTCAACACTTTAAAATCAGACCTCATATATTTATAAGCTTATCCATATACTTCCCAGCACATTGTTCTTTATGAAAATTTATATAAACTAACAGTATGTTATGTCTTAAACCAGAAATGAGAACTCATAATCAAAACATATATATGCAGACAAGATTTATAAATTTGAAAGCATATTATATAACAAAACATACGTAAGATAATGTAATATATATACTACTTATACAAGGCTGAAGAGGGGAGGAAGACACGCACCGGGAAAGCCAGAGGACGGCCGCTGCAGTGGGTCCGGTTGCAGACTTCGGTTGAAGGAAGTTGATGTGGAATCCGGTCAAGTAGAGGAAGGCGAGGAGAGGGAGAGGCGGAGGAGCATCGGTTAAGGGGAGGCCGGTGCGAATCTGCTCGGCTGGAGATTCGAGTTGCGACGGTCATCGGGTTGGTGGGCGAACGGGTGGTGATTGGGTTTGAGGGTGAGCGAGGCCGAGCAAATGAGGGGTAGGACTGCAGAGGGAGACTGTGGATTCGCATGGAGGAAGTGGGGTGGTTGACGTTGCATTGGAGTTCCAGGTGAAGGGATGGGCTTGAGATCGGTCGGCAGGTTGCTCAGGTTTGGGGAATCTGGTCGGTGGAAGACAACGCGAGGGAGGACTTGGCTTTGATGATGATTGTTTCGGGAATGAGAGGGGAAAGACGCACCGACATGACTCCAGAAACAAAAGAAAGGAGATCAACTTTGATAAAATGTTATCTCCAAGAAGATAGAACGAATCAAAGAAAATATTAAATAATGGGGATAGTAACCGAAAAGGGTTGTATTATTTATTAATTTTTTTAGCAAATAAACGGAGGAAAAGTTTGAAATCAAGAAAATTAATCAATGCAAAGGTTATATTGGAAAGTGGAGACAATAAAAGAAAACAAACGTTTATCTTCAAATGGTGGAGAAATGGAAGGGTGAAAGGAATCCAAAAGACACGAAGAGGTTACCGATATGAAATCATCCTTCCGGTTTTCCGATGCGTATCGGACATCGAACAAAAAACATGAATATACTATGGCGATCAGCACGACGAGAAGATCAAAATGGTATACAGATATCAGTGGTACGATCAATATATCAAAATTCGATATTTTCTACTGATGGAAAATGCAAGAAAAACACTGAAAAATAAGATCGACGGAACCAAAGATGTCCGAATTTGAAAAAACGACAAACTGACATCTTTCTCAGAAGATGGTTTAGAATTTTTCTATGTAAAAATATTTTGGTTTTGGAAACATTTTATTTTCATCGCTTTTTAACTGATTAAATTGAAGTGAATTTACGCGCGAAATAAAATTCATATTTTCGGACGAAAATTTACCAGTTGCTATGTTTAACTAGATGTATTCCAAATATTAAGTTTTTATTTCAAAATTTTATCGTTTAAAATTTCACAAAATTTCAACTAATTACGTTATTAAAATAGTTGAAATTTACGGGTCGTTACACCTGCCCCGGAACTACGCTCATTAGAAGCTCCATCTACAAACAGTTTCCATTGAGAAAGTGTGATCATAACCTCTTCCTCTTCACCATTTTATACAGTAAACTCGACAATGAAATCCACCAATGCATGTCCGTTTATCGTCCTCCTTGGATGGTAAGTGATGTCGTACTTACTCAGTTCAATATTCCCCTTCAGCAACTTTCCCAAAGTCTCAGGTCGGTATAGTACATGTTTTAAGGGTTGATCCGTAAGCACCTTAATCGAATGAGTCTAAAAATATGGTCGCAGCTTTCTCGATGCAATTAGCAAGCAATAAGCCAGTTTCTCCAACTTTGGATAGTTCCTTTCAGCTCTGCTCAACCACTTGCTGATATAGTAAATTGGCCTTTGAATCCTTACCTCCTCGCGTACTAATATTATGCCTAGTGCATGAGAAGACATTGCCAGACAGATAAACAAATCTTCTCCATCCAACGATTTAGATAGAACCGGTGGTGTTTCCATATGCCTCAGCAATTCCTCGAAGGCATCCTGACATTCCTTCATCCATTCAAAATTCTTCTTTCCATTTTTGAGGGCATTAAAGAATGGTATACGTTTATTCATTGCCTTTGAGATGAACCGACTTGACGCGGGAACCATCACATTCAAGCTTTGCAAGTCCTTCTTTATGGTTGGGGCATCAATGTTCCTCAAGGCGTTAATCTGCTCTGCATAAGCCTTAATGCCCCTTGAATTCACAATAAATCTTAGAAACTTCCCTGATGCAAGTTTAAAAGAACATTTTAAAGGACAAACTTCATTTTATACTTTCATAGTAATTCAAACATCTCTGCTAGGTTATCTATGTGGTTACTCCATAGCCATGACTTCATAAGTATATCATCCATATATACTTCCATCATTTGTCCAATCTAATTCATGAACATAGAATTTACCAATCTTTGGTAAGTAGCTCTTAGTTCTTTAGACCGGCTGGCATTACTCGATAACAGTACAATCCCAAATTCATTATAAGGCATGTGTTCTTCCAATCCGAAACATGCATCGGTATCTGGTTATAACCAGAATAAGCATCCATAAAAGAGAGTAACTCATGCCTTGTGGTCCCATCTACCAGCCAGTCAATCCTAGGCAAAGGGAAGCTATCCTTTGGGAATACTTTATTCAAGTTCAAAAAATAAATACATGTCTGCCACTTTTCGTTTCTTTCTTGACCAATACGGGATTCGATACCCATTCAGGGTACAAAGCATCATGAATAAAGCCATTCACTTTCAACTTATCTACTTCTTCCTTCAATGCAATGCATCGGTCTGGACCCAGACCTTTTCACTTCTGCTTTAATGGTGGATATTTCAAGTCCACATTCAGTGTGTAGCATGCTATCTCCACTGATATCCTATACTTATCTAAATGTGTCCAAGAAAACACATCCAAGTTTGCTCATGTAAAACTGACCAACTCCTTCCTCAATCCTACACCGAGTTGATATCCGATTATAAGAGCCCAAGTAGGATCGTCCATATCAATCGGAAGGTTTACCATTAGCTCAGCTTGTGCCATCTGCCCTTCCTCTTCTTATGGGATCCATAGACTTATCGAACCTACTATTGTTCCTGAGCGAGGGCTTGGGTTTCAATTTCTATGCTTTAGAGTTCTTAATGTAGAGAATTCTCTCTACATTCTTGCCTTTCTCCCATCGCTTTCCTCCTTTAGGTCAGAGACACAACACTCCTGACCAGTGCTCTGGTCTCCTCTAATTGATCAAACCCTATTCTCCATAGAGTACTTCTTCATCAAGCAGCAAGATGCTAGTGCTATCCTGAAATTAGCAAGGGGCTGACAACCAAAACGGCATTGTACGTCGAATATTCATCCACAATTATAGATTTCTGAACCCGCACTATTTTACGGTTTCCATCTCCTAGTTCAACTAACAAATCAATTGTCCCAACAGGATGTTTCGCCTCATCGCTAAAGCCTTGAATCGTAGATTTACAAGGCATAACATCCTTCCTACTAATCCTCATCTAGTCAAATATTCTTTTGGATAAATTGTTCCCTGAACTTCCATTATCCACCAAGGACTAGTGTATCGTAGTTGGGCGAAAAATAGCTGTAATCAACGTAGGATCGAAGGTTGGTGCTTCTACCCTATTAGAATACCCATGCTAAAACACAATGTCATATGTCATCATCCTTTGCTACTTTGTCGAAAGCTCCATACTTAAAGGCAAAGCAACTCTCCTACAAAACTTGCTTTAAAGAACTAGTGTGTCGTTCTATCTTATTCTAGCTTTTCTCCACTAGATAAGGTCCTCCAATTATGATAGTAATGACTATACTTCAATCAGTACGCCTGGTCCCTGCTCCATTGGGTCCAGGTTAGTTCCCTTGGGCATTCAGCCATTGAGGTCTAGCACTTTGTCGACCATCCTACGGCTCCCTCGCATATTGCTATGATTTCTACTTTCTTATTAACTCCTTGATGAAATCTCTGAGATGTCAGCATTTATTCATGTCATTCTCAGAGTTTCAAGGAACTAAATGTACTTACCATTTACTAAAATACCTTTCTTCCTCAGTTTCCTCCCTCCTATGCGGCTTTTATACCTCTTTGTGCCTTCAGTGGCAAGATATATATTTTCAGGTGTATCATTCAAAGGTGTATGTTCATCTAGCCTCATATTCCTTGGGCGCTTTTGGCTTCATTTCGCTTGCCTCCAACACCTTGGTTTCTCTTCCTCTGACTACCAAAATTACCGACATTCACAGCTGCATTACTAGAACTTTCCCCAATGTGTTTAATCGCCACATGACCCTGAATCACTTCCCTCGACTGTCCACTAGCAGTCTTTCCAACAACTAGACTTGCTTCTTCCAAATGCAACAATTTATTAGCTTTCTGATAGAATTCTCTATATTTGTCGCCTGCTTCATTCTCAACCATTTTCTAAAGTCCATGTCCGGTTGGATGCCTAAGACCAACACCATCAACACCATGCTTTCATTCAAATTATTAACTTTGGTAATTGCTATATTATACCTGCTCACAAATCCCTTCCATGACTCCTGAGGCCCCCAAGAAAGGCTTCACAAGGACATCACGTCCTTAGGTCGAGCGGTATGGTGTCTAAACTGCTCTAGGATCTTCTTCGCTAATTCATCGAAGGTCAATATAGACTTCGACGGGAGCCAAGTAAACCACATTGATGCAACTGCATCCAAATAATAGGGAAACATATGCATCAAACTACATCCATTGCTCTGACACCATATATATGTCATCCGTACTTGAATAAATGTTGCCTTGGATTGGTAGTCCCGTTATACCGTGACTTTTTCGGCATTGTATACTTCCTAGGATACTCCTCCCTTAGAATATTCTCCATGTATGGAGTTCTACTAGGCATAGAACCCCAATCTTCATTCTTTCTTCACTTATTTTCCTTCATCGATCACTTAATCATGTTAGATATATGCTCCTCGCTAGCTTCGAACTCCGAAGGACGACCATCAAGAGTTGCATCGAGTGTTTGACTCCGCAAAAAGTCTCGGTTTTCTCATTGGCGTTTAGGTTCTATAGTCTCTGAGATAACCACTTCTTCAGTTCGTTTTTGACATCTAGTTAACTCCATAGTAGTTTTTTAAACATCATCCAGTCCATTATCATCACCAGCATGCTGCAAATCATCCTCAGAGTCAGATAAATTGATGGCCTCAGCTTCCTGCCCCTCCAAGGGCCTCAAATTTAGGTCGTACCAACTTAATTCTGGTCGATACCAATCTTAATTCCCTTAATAGGGGCTCTTCTAGTTCCTCCGGCACTTCTTCTTTTTGCTTTAATTGCCCATTCCCTCAGTTTTTGATTTCCATCCTTTTTTTTGACCAGAAGTCGATGTGTTCTCCTCTTCGGATCCAGCAAGTGATGCCTCTCTCCTGCCTCTCATGATCCTCTGCAACTGCTGGGTCAGCAAGGCTATGCTAGCATCCATTTTATCCAGTAGAGCCTTTTGACTATTTACCATCTTCTGATTCAACTCTATCATCATCTTATCAAACTCCACTCTTATGATCATCGCTTAAGAGGCTGATAGTCCTATTAACGGTGTTGTCGGTTGGTTGCTAACTTCAGCATGATGAGATGCTTCTTCATCTGCACTCGCTACTACTCCAGATCTACCAGACTTCCTTGATGGTGCATTGATCCAATCAGAAATTTCTTTAAACTTTTGATAGAAAACTTTCTAAATCTAACCTTTGGACACTCTAATCCATAATAGATAGCTAGATCTACGTTTGAGAAATGGCTTTCTCAATAAAAGCACCAAAGAACCAAAAAATGACAGAACACCCCAAAACGAATTAGAATGAAGAGAGTTAACAAAATAAAGTAGAAAGCACTGATAATTTTTTTGGTAGTTCGGCAAATCTGAGGTCTATGTCCACTATAATGCTATTTCTTATGGATTTTAGTTACAAGTACAAAGGATTTCAAATTCTAACAGCCTAGAACAACAAAAGGTAATTTCCTTTAAGACTAGGGTCATGTAGAGAGAGAGAGAGAGAGTGAAGAAGATAAAGTGCCAAAAGTATTTTCCAAATGCTTCAAGTCTTGTACTTGTAGAGGAATCAGCCCTACAAAGTCGCAAATCTACAAAATACCAGTTCTAACATAAGATATGAGAATGTAGGAAGGGAGATGGAGTCCTCCAACCAATAAAATCCTCTTTGTACCGACCAAAAGTGATCAGTACCGACCTTATATCTTGATGGCAAGGTGTGAAATCTTCCTTCCTTCGGTCTTCTATCTTCGATCCATCGAATCCCGAGCGCTTCTTCTTAGAAACCATATTGTTTCCAAGAGGTTGCAATATCTCTAGCAATCGTTTTCTTTCCCTTAGAGCTTTCTTCGACTTGTTCACCTACCCCTTTAGAAATGGACTTTAGAATGATCATTCTCACCAATAGTCCATAAGCCATAGCCTTATAAGCCAGTAGGGTGCATAAATTGTGCTTAGTACCGACTTGAAAGAGGTTGATACAGACATTTTCCCTGGCTCCAAATACTCTCCAAATTCTGGAGACCACTTCCATTGCTCTTCCAAGCATGTTCCCAAGTCCTTGAACCTTTTTGTCTTCATCTCGACATCCAAATTCAATTTAGAGTTGTTTGTTCAAGAATCCAGATAACACTTGACAAGTCAAAGTTTTCCTCTACCAGGATTAAATATGCCTGACCATTGAAGCTAGTGAAGGTAGAAGTGGAGAAGGCTAATGAGTTGTGTAACACAAAAATGACTGCATGTTGAAGCGTTGGTTAGTGCCAACTTCTACCCGTTGCCCATTTGTGGCTTCATCCCTATGCCAAATTTTATTTAGGTTCACTAGGAGTGGTGGAGGAGATGATTAATGGTGGTGGAACTCACCCTACCATCATCGAGCTAGGGAAAACAACATCTCTCATGGAGGCCGCGGGCAATCAGGCCACGGACCTCGACATCCCTAAATATATGACACATGGCGATGACTTCGACATAGTGAGGTCCTCCTTATAGTTAGGTTTTGTAATTTTTTGTAATGGGCACAACCCTTTTTTTATAAAGAAAATTTATCAATCATTAATAAAAATCTCTTTTATTGCTTAACTGTATGCACATTGTAATGTTCGTTCATTTATATATCTGCCTTTGTCTATGTAAGAATTTTAAGTGTTGTCTTTGTGTGATTTGAACACATGTACAAAGAGTTAAGGTAAACGCTTGTATAAGATGTATGCAAACCTTGTAAAAAGTTAATAATGATATAGTTTTAAACTTAGCTTGGTAGTTCGTCTCTACCATTGGCAGGGTGGATATTGACTCTTCTGCTCACATGTAAGCCCCCTAGTCGTTAGGAAATTTGTTATTCAACCACTTGTTAATTTTTACATAAGTACTTAGGATTTTTTAGTTGATATGTTTACATACCTAGAGTATTTGTTGTTTAGTGTCAATCCCCTCTTGGTAGGCCTCTCCGTCAAAGGAAGCGAATAAGTTCTTTTATGCTAAGCCTTATCGTGGTAGGGCTGCTACATTGGTCGGAGCAGTCAGGTTCTTCATGGTCAAGCCCTATCAAGATGGGGTCGCTCTACTAAAGGAAGTAGATAGGTTCTTTTGTGTCGATCCCTTTTATGGTGGGACCGCTTCGTCAGAGGTAGTGGGCAAGTTCTTCTATGCCGAGCCCTACTTGGGGCAACTCCTTAGGTAGGAGCAGGCAAGTTCTACATGGCCTAGCCCCATCATTATGGGGCCACTCTGGTTTTATTGAGTGGGCAACAATATTAAAGCAAGAATGAGGACTACTACAAGGAAAATTGTGCCCATGTTTGCAATAGCTCCTTATTTCACTCTTATGGAAACAAATAACATTATGGATGCAGGAATCAAGCCAACAACGTAGGTGATCGCACAATAAGTTCATTGATGCCCATTCTGCTCTTCGAAGAATGAAAAAAATACTCTTCGACCAAGCGAATTGGGACTAAACTTGGTGGTCGCACCATCTATGCGCTAGTGCTACCAAGAAGAGATCGGTTATAGGCAACACTCACATTTCGATACATTCTTAACCAGGGGTGCTAACCATGCATGGTTTAGTCGGTGGTTTCATCGGTAGTATGTGACATATTCTTGGAGGGAAATCCTTTCATTAGTTGAGTAATGATTACTAGTATTGGTCTCCTTATAAGATCGGTTTACAAAAATATTTAAAATAACCTTTGTAGCTACGGCTTACAAAAGCATTTACACATAATAGGTCATGAGGTGCTCCAGATTCTAGGTTTGGAGATGATGGTGATGCCTGGGTGGATGAGGTAGTATGCTTCGTTGGTAAGGGCATCATTGGTCACATACAATCCCTCCCAATTAGGTCTAAAAACCTCATCAATTAGGTTCTTTGTGTTAGGGAATACTCATCACATGATGAGGTTACCACTATGAAGTCCCTTTGCTTAGCCTTGGGTTATAGTGTTTCATGGCCTTTCTTCTTTAGGACTTAGTCTGGAACTCTTCTTCTATTCTCTGCTCATTTAAGGCGTTGAGACTTAGTCTCAATAATTCTTCTTTTTTCCTGACAACAAGGGTGAGGTGCCTTGGTGAGGGGACATCCACCTCTATGCAAAACATTTATTTGTACCTATAGGCTAAGGAAAAGGGTGAATTTCTGTTGATACCAAGGTAGAGATTATGTGCGATCAAAGGATGAGCATGAGATCTTCTATTCAGTTTCCTTTAAAATTTGTTTAGCCTTTCTTCAAAGTTGATTTGATCATTTTCTTGACCACCTCCACTTGTTCGTTTGTTATAGATTGGCCGGTAGAGTAAAAGCACTTCTCATTCTTGTTTCTTTGACAAAATTCAAGGAACTGGCCACTTTCAAACAGGGTGTCGTTATTGATGCTGATCTTCTTTGGAAGACCTATTTGACAAACGATGTTTTTGATGATGAGGTTGAGGAACCTAGGCACGGTAACCCTGGTAAAGGGATCAACCTCTACCCATTTGGTTAAGTGGTTAATAGTGACTATGACATGACTGTATCCCTGCGTCGCATTTAGGAGCTTTCCAATCAGTTCGATTTGCCATGTGTTGAATAACCATGGGAAAGTCGTTGACTTTAATAAGTTAGAGGAACCTTTGGGGATTTTGAAGAACCATTGTCGCCATTTGCATTTTCTGACATAGTTCATGAGGTCTTTTTTCATGGTTGGCCGGTAATTCCCCTACCTGACATCCTTCTTGGTAAGGCTTTTCCCTCGAGAATGATCTCTACAGAAGCTTTTATGTAGGTCATCAAGGACTTGCTCAATATCTTCTGGATAATGCAATGTTGGAGTGAGGTGGAGTAGTCATTCTACTATAATTTCCCATCCATTATTATATAGTTTGGTGCTCGATAAAGAAGCTTTCTATCTTCTTTGTTGTTAATCAGATTTTTAAACAAGTAGAAGCCAATGGAAGTTAGAACATTGTGATGAAGACGAAACAAATTTCAAACATGGAAGCATAATTAGAAGGAATAGAGAAACACCTCAGAGAAATTTCAAATGGGTTGGAGCAAAGGACATAGGTCGGTGACGGGCTACATAGGTCAGTATCGACCTATAAATCTTTTCCAGATCACCTTCCAAACTACATACTTCTTATAAACTTCTGCAGTAGCTCATGACCAAGTGGTTTTCCTAGTGTATGGACGCCCAATTCCATGGTTGATGAGAAGAAAGCCAAGAAAGCAGAGTACCACAAGTGATAGAGGAAAGAATACCAAAAGTCGATGAAAAGAGCTTGGAACCTATCAACTAGGAGATTGAAGAGTAGAGCAAGAGTTGAAGTTGGATTTGTATAAACAATTATAGCTAGGTACCGAGCTACATAGATTGATATCAGCCTATCTTATTGGGTTATGGTGTTCTGCTTTCTCTTGTAAAACATCGGGCCTTCATGTAGGCTCCAGTGCAAGCAGGCTTCTGACCCATTACCTCTATATCCCTATAAATACCAACCTAACTATAAATAACGAAGGATATGGTTTCTGCTAGCTCCATACACGGAAGTCCTGCCACTTCTTTATCTCCTGCCTCCATATAATAGTCACCTAGGCAGCTACTCTTGGCAATTCTAGGATTTAAAACTTGTCAAACCAAACCCTTGTACTAGTGATTTATACTCTCTCTGATCCTTTGTAATCTCATACAAACTCTCTCAAATCAACAATCAATAAAACTATAAAGAGAACATAGGCTAGAGATTTCCAAACCACTATAAAAATCTTGTGTCTCTCCATTCTATTTTATTTTACTTTCAATATTATATACTAGATCTAGGTCATACAGGTTCCTTACAACTCAATCTTTGGTGCTGATCCATTTTTGGTATCAACATTTTGGTGCATTCATTGAGAATTGAACTTAGGCTTAGATCTAGCCCTCTACTTTGGATTGGATAGATTCAGAAGTTAGATCCGAAAAGCTTGCTTGAAGAACTTGAAGAGTTTTTTACAAAAAGGCATGGCAGCAAAAGATCCAATAGATCCTCAGGAGATGTGACTGGTGGCAATGAAGGGAATGCTTACCGAATTGAAGTAAACAATCAATAGGCAAATCCAGGATTCACTGCATAACATGAAGCAGTAACCAGAGGAGAGTTTGATAAGATGATCCATGAACTCAACAAATAGATGGCGGATAGCCAAAAATCTTTCATGGAAAAGATGGACGCTTTGCTCAATCTTCAACCCCGAAATACCAGGAGAGTTGGGAGAGAAACTTCTTCTGCAATAGAACAAGAGAAATCTTCGGTTTTTGTCCTAAATACTAGAGATGGAAAGAAAAAGCAGAAGGAAGTGACTGCTGTAGTTGCAAGAGCTGTTATAGGAGGAAGCAGGAGCACTCACCCCATAAGAAAACAACTCGGTACTAAGCCATATCAACTCGGTACCGACCCAAATATCCCACTTGACGTTGGTTAGGAGGGAGATACATTGCTGGTTCCGACTGTGATGATGACATGCAGCTGGATGATGGTGATGATGGATATAATAATGGTGTTAACAGGCAAAACACTGGAATTAGAGTCCAAACTACCACGACAAGACCAGCCAAACGCCAACAGAACTCTACACGAGTGGTTCTCCCAGAAAATGGAGAATCTAGTCTTCAGCCGGCAAGTCGAGATCATTTACGGAGCCAAACACTTGGTGCAGTCCCTGACAGTTGACTCATAAATTATCGTCCCAACTAGGAATACATCGCTCACATAGTAAAATGGTTGGTGGATGAAAGAAGTGGCAAGAAGAATGAAGCCGGGGTTCTGCACCAAGCCAAACTCCAATTAGTAAAAATGTTTTGGGAGAAGAATATCCCCGGAAGTTCACCATGCCAACAATGCCATCCTACAATGGAAAAACTAATCCCAGACAGCACTTACTCAAATACATGGATGGAGCTAAAACTACGGATGTTGTTCGTTGTAGGTGTTTCCCTATCTTCTTGAAAGGAGTCGCTTCGATGTGGTTTACCAGGCTCGCACCTAAATCCATATCGACGTTTAGTGAGTTAGTGAAGAAGTTTCTAGAGCAGTTCAGGCTCCACATGGCATGACCAAAGGACGTTATGTCATTGTCTAGCTTGCCACAAGGAACAAAGAGTCATTGAAAGCTTTCTTGAACCAATTTAATATCACTGTTACAAAAGTTAGCATCCAAAGAAGATCTTATTGTTAATACCTTAGTTATTGGTTTTGATGAGAACAACCATATACAATCATATAAAATATATATACTAATGTTTTTCCAAGTTATATAGTATACAGTGCAGAAAATTAATCAGGTGTTGAATCAAAGACTGTACAATATGAATACTCAAAAGATTGTCATGAAGACCCATGAGTACAAAGACTAAGATATGAAGATCTTAAGATTATGTATAGAGTCATAGCTTATATTGTTAAAGTTCTTGATAGCAACTTTTGATCTCTGTCTCTAATATTTCTGTCATTTATATTTTTGAACAAAATAAAATTTAAAAATATATTTCAAAATATTTTATAAAAGTTTTTCAAAGTTTATATACTATATTCAAACTATTTTACAAAGTATCAAATTATTTTACAAAGTATAGGATTTTCAAAACATTTTAAAAGAAATAAGTTTTAAAAAATATACATGCATAGGTCGACATAGATGCATAGAGTATGTCGACATCCATGCCACCAAGAGGTTTTTCAAATTTTTAAAGGAAGTGCATGTTCATTGCAACTCTTCACGAACGGACACATCTGTTGGTTTATTATATAAAAAGGAGTGCAACAAATTTTTTGATAACTAATTACTTATTTTATTCCCTCCTCTTACTCTCTTGAAAATTCCATTGAAAAATATATTCAAATCTCTTCAAAATCATATCGAATCAATTCATACTTCTTTGTATTGATTTAATACTACTTTCTTACTGTCTTGGAAATATCTCCCTCTTAATTCAAAGATCAAAGTGCTATTCAAGAGGCTATAGGATCCATTATATCCAACGTACAAGAAATTGTCTTTGGAAAAACTATCAACTCTATTTGTATTTTCCTGGGTATGCTTATAGCCCGTTCAATCAAATGGATGTGCTTAGTAGCTCGAAAATTTAGTGGGTGCGCTTATAGCCCATTCAAATCAAATCAGTCTACCTTGAGCTTAGAAATTCAGGAGGATATGTCTCATAGCATCAAAATTGAGATTGTACTTAGATTTGCCTTCAGCCTAGTTAAAAGTTGGCAATTGAAAAGAAATCTGTACAAGCAATCATATGGTATTAGATGTAGGATAAATCCTAACTAGTACGAAATCCCTAGTGTCATCTCTCTAACTCTTTACTTTGCTTTACTGCTTTATTTTTATCTATGATTGCATCTGTGACTATTTGATAGTATAATTATGTGTTGTTAATCTGTGATTTAATATTTAACTTAAAAGAAATTTAAGAAGATTTACATTAGTTAGAAAACATTATTCACCCCCTCTAGTGTTTAATTAACCTTAAGATCCATAATTTTGCAACTCACATTTGGTATCAGAGCAATAGGTTTTCAAAAACTCGTAATTTGATTTTGAAAAAGTATAATTGGCTAGTAATATTATTAGTACTCTTTTTAACACTTTTATGGAAAAACAATGTTGTGAAACTAATATATTGTTTTCAAGTAGATTAGAAACTAATCATTTTGAAAATCACTAGATTTTACGGAGAGGTATAATTTTGAATTGTAGGAACAAGATTGTTATATGATTAATGGTGAATAAACACTTGATATTCATTCATCATGAATCAAGAAGGACAAATGGATACTGAACAGTGGATGCTCAAGGCACATGACTAGAAATCCGAAAATCTTGAAAGATATTGTTTACAAAGATGGTGGATCGGTTAAGTTCGAAGACAACTCAAAAGGATATGTGATTGGCATCGTCAATGTCAGTAACTCTAAAACTCCTACTTTCTAATGTTTTGCTAGTTAGGAATATGAAACATAACTTGCTTAGTATTAATCAGTTATGTGATAAGGGTTTTAAATTAAGTTGGGAAAAGATAATGGCCAAATCAAAGATAACGAGTCAAGCATTATCTTTGAAGGTATTAGGAAACGTAACATTTATATTTTAAGTACGAAAGTGTCTAATGACAATCTGTGTCCTTCGACAGAATCTAATGACCCATGGATTTTGCACAAATGATTCATCATTTGAATTTTAAACACCTATCTTAAGTTGCTAGATATGAACTTGTTAGAGGTCTTCCTAAAATGAGTTTCCATGTCATCAACTTATGTGATGCCTATCGACTAGGAAATCTTCATAAGAGTTCTTTTAAATCAAAAAATATGATTTATACTTCTCAACCTCTTGAACTTCTTTACCTAGACCATTCTGGACCATCACAAATACAATCGATAAATCATAATAGATATGTTTTTGTAGTTGTAGATTATTTTTCTAAATTTACATGGACAATTTTCTTAAAACTTAAAAGTGAATCTTTTGAAATGTTTAAAATTTTTACTAAAAGAATTCAGTATCAAATGTCAATCAAAATTAAAAAGATTAGGAGTGATCATTGAGGAGAGTTCAAAAATGAGAATTTTGAAAATTTTGTAATAAGAAAGGAATTACAATAACTTTTCTTTTCCAAGAACACCCCAACAAAATGGAGTCGTAGAACGCAAAACTAAAACTATACAAGAATGTGCTAGAACGATGTTAATTGATAGTGAATTACCTAAAAAGCTTTTGGGCTGAAGCAGTTGCTACAACTTGTTATATTTTAAATAGAATTTTAATAAGACCTTTGACTAAGGAAACTCCTTATCAATTATTTATAATAAAAAGCCTAAAGTATCTTATTTTTGAATTTTTGGTTCTAAATGTTTTATATTAAATACAAAAGACAATTGAGATAAATTTGATGCTAAATCAGATAAAGGAATTTTTATTACTTATCTCTACTACTAATAAAGAAAATTCGTTGAACTAATTTACTCGGTGTCTTTTTGAAATTCCAAAAACCCCCTTGATTTCCGGCTACAGGTCTATGCTCATGCAATTACCACTGCATCCGTCCGAGAACCGTAATTTCCTTGCTTATGTGTGACTATGGTGGAGCTGAGCTTTGGGTGTATGTGAGTAAGAGTAGAAAAACAAAGGGAAGAACCTTGAATGTCAGGCGAGTAATTACATACTCATGTAACCTATGTTTTAATCATTTAAGCCATGATATTGCACTTTTGTGCTTCTTTTTGTGTGCGTATATGGATGAGTCTCTTCTTGCTGCTGCCTTATATTTCCTGCGTGCAATTTTTAAGCTTTGGGTTTCCCTCTCTTCTTCCTGCATGTATTGAAATGTATGCCTGCATGAGAATTTAGTTCAGGCAGGAGTGTTTATGGTGTCTAGGTTCATGTTTATTAGTGTATATATATGTATATATGAATGAATATTAGCTGAGTTCATTGACCGGTTTGTTTTTCTAAAACAAGATAGGGTAATAATGGGTACACATTTTTTTTGCTGCAGTGCATTTTGCATTGCTATATTTTTTACATTTTTTTCTTTGTGCTTTCACTTATATATATAGTCCTATGTGAGCTTAAATAGGAAGGTGTGAACATAAATGCACATGAATATCAGTACTTGGCATTTATACACTGGAAACTTGATAGCCGCATGAGTTTTAGTATGTAAGAGTGGATTAAAACATTTATATAAGTGCATATGGGATTATATATGTGAACGAATGTTTGTGGAATGTTATGTTTGTATATAAGAACTGTTATTTTACAAGTTTTATGTTCAGGCTTTGCTACATGTTGTGTAGCACGTGTCCACGTTTCCTAGAAATGTTTTTGCTTTGCCTCAGCATCTTCATTCTATTATTTTACTTTTGCCTGATATAAATATAGGAGTAGCCTTTGTATATGTATCAGATGCATCTGTTAGCAACTTTATATGGATATTGATACATGATAGTTGTAATTGATAAATAAATGTTCCTATTTATATTTTATAATAAACTAAATTAAGTATTACATAAAAATCATATTATTTATATATCTATATGTAAAAGTGTGTGTGTCTATATATATATGTGTATATATATATATATGTATATATATATATAAAGGTAAGTATGAGTTTACTGGGTACTTCTATGGATTTTAACACATCTCTACTACTAATAAAGAAAATTCGTTCAACTAATTTACTCGGTGTCCTTTTGAAATTCCAAAAATGCCCTTGCTTTACGTTTATAGGTTTGCGTCAAACAAAGTATAAACGTATACAATAATACAAACGGCCCGTGTGCGAAGCACGGGCCCATACTAGTTCTAATAAAAGTAAAGATTATAAAGTTTTTGTAACACCCCTAAAATTGGTTTAACATTAGTTAGGAAATTTAGTTGGGTAGATTAAACAGAATACTGTAGATGGATAAGGAGAATGAGATTTGTGTGACGACCCACCTTTCTGACCCTTTAGAATGACACTTAACACAACCTCGTTGTTCATGTGTCATTGCCTAAGCACCCAAAAGATGAGTTATCGTGGGTAAAAAAAAGAACAGATCAAAATAGAATAGAAAAGAACATAAAAGTCTCACATCGGAACGGTCACATATAATACAACAATAATAAAGTACATCAGGTTACTCCTAACATGGAGTTATCAGAGTTAAACAAAAGTACTACAACTATCAAATTACGTAGTTATACATTTGCCTTACACTTTATGATACAAAAGATACAAACATAATTATCATATAGTGGAAATATATAACTAGATAGATAAAGGAGCCCCTTGCTCATCCATCTCCTTTAAAAATAATAACGGAAACCAGCTACTCTGGGACTACTCAAATATAATTGAGTACCCTAGAGTTTAGGAAAAACAAACAACTCGGGTCAGACCATAAGTCTGGTATGAGCAAAAACTCTAAACAAAAGGGTAGAAATAAACACAATACGTGAGACCATATCGCCAATTGCAGATTGGGTTTCCGTTCACAATAACAACATATCACAATAATAAATACATATAATTAAACATTACGAAGTGCTCACAACACTTCCCAATGTAATTAAGAAAGAGATAAAATTAAAAAAAATGGAATCAAAGGAAAGGAGAAGGGAAATTTTCCAACAGATGACTAGGAGGGTGCACCCCCTTACCGAAATGTATACCTCTAGAATATACTTGAAAACTACGATGGCTCTCGGGAAACCTAGATGCCTATAACGACCCAAAGTTTTGGTCACTTAAACTAGGCAATTTTATATTTTATATAGTCAATAAATGAATTTTTATATATAAATAAACTCGTTTTAATCAATTAATAATAATGGTAAAGTCGTTTTCAAATTTTTTTTACCAAATTAAATATTTCGTAGAAAAATAGAAAATGTGACCGAAGAACGTTTTCTGGAATTTCGACTTTTCGACACCGGAAAGTTGTCGAAAACGCTGTTTGTGTTTGTGCACTATACACACACACATATATATAATAGTTAATTAACTAGATAATAACATACTAAAGAATATTATCATATTATTAATTTTAATTTAACAAGTGATGTGACAACACATAATTATATATATATATATATATTTATAAAGAGATCGATGTGAGTCTCTTTATAAATATATATATATATATAATTATAATTATAATTATATATATATATATATTTATAAAGAGACTGATGTGACAATACATAATAATTATATATATTTATAAAGAGACTGATGTGACAACACATAATAATTATATATAAATATATACTTATAAAAGGAGTGATGTGACTAGACACGATAATTATAAATTATTATGTGTATATATATAAATGCATTTCTCTAATCGTTCTTCCATTTTTCATTTCTTTTTCCTAAGTCTCTTCTTCCTAAAGCTTCAAAACTCTTTAATGGATTCCTTCAACATTTTAAAGTTTTATATTTTCAAGTTTTAAACTTTTTTAAACTTAGCTTCAAACTCCTTCTTTTCCATTCAAATTCCTCTATTTTTACACCAATTACATTCGACCATAACTTCTTATATACTCCACCAAATTAAGATTTTTTTTAAACCATGTATATTTCCAGCTACAACTTTGTAGTTTACCACCTTTTCTGATTGCGAGCATAGATGCTCCAAAAATTCATTTTTTGCAAGAGTATTTTTGAACCTAGATTTTGATGTCCGAAAATACCCCCCACTGTTTTGGCCATAACTTCCTCAAAATTTAACATTTTTGAGTAATTATTTTTCTTCAATGATAGAGGAAATAATAATCTAAAACTTTCTATTTGATCACTTTTTAAAATCCAAGAGTAAGAGGTCCAAAAATCCATGGGAAAGTGACCTATTTTCGAGCTCAGTTTCTAGGGTTCGAATGGAATTTCGTCGAGCTTTAAGGTGATTAAATTCCTAATTTATGTGGAAAGAACTTTATCTTATATGTTATGTTGATTTTAAAGCTATATGTATGTCACATATGATTGGATCTTGGTATGTTTGAAATATGTCGATTAGTGCTAATATATGGGGTTAGCGTTAGCACTCAAATGGATATGTTTAAATGATGATCGGTATAGGCTGGGATTTGGTTATGTTATTGAATCGGGTTGTCGTGTATGTGACTTTGGATATATGATTGTGTTAATATAGAAGGTAGTATGTTGAAAGTGAAGTGGACTTGTTTTAGTAAAGATTTGATTTATTTCTCTTAAATTTGTTTTCAAACTTTACTAAAGTTTTAAAATTTCTTCCTTTAGCAAATGAGAGTGAAAAGTTTGAGTTTTGGTATAATAGCTTAAAAATGAATCCTAGGTTATTGCACCCACAACAATAGTCGCTATGGATGCAGTTCGGATTTCTCAAAAGTTCTAAGTTTTTTTTATCATGTTTTGGAAATCCTTTTCAAAATAAGTTAGCGATACTTAAGTTATTATTAACTTAATTAAGAAGTTTATTAATTAAAATTAATTGGTTAATTTATAATATTTATTTATTAGTTAATTAAGTAATCAGGATAAGTAATTAGTATTAATTAATATTAATATTAATTAAGTAAGTTAATCATTTATTAATTAAGAAGTTTTAATTAATGACTTACTTACGATAAAAAGGGTAATTAATTTTATTTAATAAATTTTAATTATTTTATTTATTATTTAATTATAGTTTAAATTATTTAATTAAAGGTTGATTATTTACTAAATTATTACTTAATTAAGGATTAATTTTAAGTGAATGTTTATTTGGTTAAAGTTTAATTATTAACTAAGGTTTAATTAAAAATTATTTTACTATTATTATTTTATTAAATAATTATGATTAATTAATTTTTAATTATTAATGAAGGTTAATTAATTATTTAATAATTAGTAAATTATTAATTTGGGCTTAATTAATAGTTAATTTGGGGTTAATTAATTATTTAAAGGTTTAATTATTAGTTAAGTTAAATTAAGATTTAATTTAGTTTAATTATGATTTAATAAAGGGTTTGACTTGAATTTAATTATTTTAAAAGGGAGTTTTAAGTTTTAAATCCTGGTTTTCTAAGAATCAAATCGTTTAAATGGAACTTATGTTCCGGTGATAGTTTTGAATACAAAAATTCAAGTGTTGATACCATGAAGTAGACAAATAACTATGAATGAGCTATAGTATTGATTAATTGTATTGTTTAGACATCTAATAGCAGAACAAATCACCATTCTGCTATAGGGAGAGTGTTCGATTGTTGTGGATATAGAATAATAGAATAAATTCCCATTCTATTATAAATTGATTGTTGATTGTGTGGACATATGTTAGTAGAATAAATCACCATTCTACTATATGTAATGATTTTGTTTGGACATCTATATAGCAGGCAAAATCACCATCCTGCTATTATGATTTGGACATGTATATGTTTGTTAGTTCATATTAACATGATAATTTCTTGATTTGGATATGAGCTGTATTTACATATATCTTGACCTATGTAAATAACTGTGAAGTAAATTGGAATTGAAATTGAATGGTAACTTAAATTAGTACCATTGGGAGTTCTAAGCCTCGTTTTGAAATTATGAAGTATGATTTTGAATTTATTTTAATTTTTTAATCAATTTCAAGTTAAGGGTTTATTAATGGTTTTGCAAGTTATATAATTATTTTATCAAGATATTCATAAAGGATAACTTGTCTATAGAAAGGGGTTTACCTAAACATAAGGTTTATTTAAAGGTGATTACAAATGATGTTTTATAAAGGATATTTTATAAAGAATTTCTTTAAGAAGTTTATAAATAGGAAGAAAATTTATAAATTATTTCAGAGATTTGAAAAGAGGCTTTATAAATTAACTTAAAGGTTTGTAAAATAGGGCTATAACTTTATTTTGGAAGTTATAAGTTACCTAAAATATTAGATGAGCTTTTGAAAAAGAAACTTGTTTGGTTATTTAATATGGTATTTGAAAAGAAGAAAACTTTGTAAGTTTGTAAATATACTTATATCATTGAGATAAGTATATGAATATTTTCCAAGTATAAAGGAAATGCAAGGTGTTTCGGAATAGTGTTTTGAAAGGACCTTTTGATCAAGTTTTATAAAGTGGTTTATTAATTAAATATTAATAAATAAAGGCTTAGTAGATCCCATATTGAAATTAAACCATGGTTGGATGTTTGTTAGGTGATAGTTAAATAACCGACTATCAAATCTGGACCAAAAACATAACTTTGGAAACATCTAGGAGAAACACGGGAATTATATGTTATAGTTACCATCGGTGGTGCTATGCTGTACGTATAAACTTGTTTCTTCCTCCTAGGACAGATGATAAGGAAACCCGTTCATGCAAACGGTTAGGAGGTGAACTCCGCACTTATTTGTTTGTTTGTTTATTTCCTAAAGAACCGGGGTTGACGGAAACTATCAAAGTTGTTTCGAAGAGACCGAGATCGGATATGTTATCCGAAACCACTTCGATCCAACTCAAAGTTTTGCGATGAAGACATCTGAAGATCATGGAATCAAAGAAGGAGTTTGAAGTGCAAGGGCTATTCTCTATTAATCCTTGGGAGGAATTCCCCGTAATGGACGTAATAGGAGTAGTGCCTTCGGTTTCGTTCAGTCCCAGAACGAACTTATATGGATGAATGCTAGCATTGCATTGATGCGAGGAGGGTAGTGTTAGCATTCCAAGAGGGAAGTGCTATATGTGAAAGGTAAAACATAGCCTTAAGCCTCATCAACCGGAAATGACTAAAATAGGGGAGATGCAGCAGGGCTATGTGTGGGTAGCTCCCACAAAGGGTGTTATCACCTTTCTAGATGACCATTCAAATTTTCAGATTTAGTTGTGCATGAGGGAGCCCCATAAAGGTTGGGAACAACCGGGGAGATAACATATTCGGTACTATCCAGCAAGGGGTAGGCCGGTCCTGTGTTGGCAGGGTCATTAGGTATGATCTCGGTACATTGTTCTAGAGGTGTACTGTGATGGGAAGTACCCCAGTCATTAGCTGGAATCCGTTCTCCAATACGAGCTTTACGGTTTTAGTTGTATACCAAATATGTTGGAATGTGAGATGAAAGCATTCCAGCTATTTTAATATTTTACTTCGAGCCATTATACATTACTATAATATCACTGGATTTTTATATAAAAATGTTTTGGTTATCGTAAGGTAAAAACCCGTCTGTGTTTATGTGCGTTGTGGTCTTACAAGATACCTATGATTTCAAAAAGAGTTTATAACTTAATAATTTAGATGTTTGAGTTTACTCACACCAAACCCATATCTGACCCAGATTTTTATTTTCTTTCCCTAAAACTCTTGGGTGTTCAAATTTTTATGGGCAGCCAAGTAGTTCAGGTTCTTACGGGTGCATTGAGGAGGAGATTGTTGTAGAAGGCTTCATCGATAGCTAGTTATTATCCAGTTTCTGCTATATCATAGGTATGTTGTATCTGTTATCTAAGGATAGGTTGTTATAACTGTCCTAGGATAGAATATATTGGTATTACTCTGATGTATTATTTTAAATGACCTTGCAAAGAATTATTTGATTAATATATGTTATTCCATTACGTTGTGAGATTTTCTGTTTGTTTAGTTTTTTCTATCTTCTACCTTCTTCTTTTACCCTAACAGATCGATATTTCCGGCACTTGAATGTTCGGCATGTAATACACTGGACGTATTAGTGTTGATTTTCGAGGGTCGAAAAGCCCGGTTCGTTACAAAGCCGGACCCCGCCAACCTTTACTGAGTATCCGAGTATTTCACATCTTATTGCGCATATAACCAAAACCAATCTAGAGTAGATGTGATAATACCCTAATAGGAGGAACCCCACATAGCTTGGTCCCTACTCGTGCTTTGGTTTTAGTCATTTCCGACAAAGGATATCAATGCTCAAATGAGCAACAAATCGTCTTAGATTGACGATGCACAACGACGAAAGTTGAATCGATAGTTAATAAATCAACTATCGAGGATTATTAAAAATGATCGTATATGGAAATTAAATTCATAATTTTACCACTACTCGGTGATTTCAAACTTATGTTATCCCTCAGTTGAAAATGAAGTCGGGAAAGTTGAGGTAGTGTTACCTCTAGGCATCGCCTTGATGATATTTTTAATCTTCGAGATAGAAACGAGTCCATGCCTTGACGTTTAGTGTTAAAATTATGACTGAATCCTTTCCATATAAGCGATATTGTTTACGGAAACTTCTTTTCCATAACCGAATCAAACTTGTGCTAGGATTTAACATTTCAAATAATAACTTTAAACAACTTTATCAAAATGGTTGATTAACTTTAAGCACTAATTAATTTCTTCAGTATCATTATTTAAAATGATCAATTAACTTTAAATAAATGATTAATTATTTTAAACATCTTCATTTAAAATAATTAGTTAGCTTTAATCTTAATCAATTACTTTAAACAACTCTATTCAAAATGATTAATTAACTTTAATCATCCTTGTTTAGATGATTTATTAACTTTGAAACATCATTATTAGAACAATTAATTAATCCTTAAACATCATTATTTAAATAACTAATTGATTTTAAACATTGTTATTAAAATGATTAATTAAATTTCAAACATGATTAGTAAAGCGATTAATTAGTTTTAAAACATCATTAACAAAATGAATAATTAACTTTAATACATCAATAATTAAATAATTAATTTTCCTTAAACACCATTAGTTAAAATGATTAATTAATTTTAAACATCATTAATAAAATGATTAATTAATCTTAATCACATCGTTATTTAAATAATTAATTAACCTTAATCATTATTATTTAAAATGATTAATTAATTTTATATTAAAATAACTAATTAACTTTAATCACATCTTTATTTGAATAATTAATTATCTTTGCAAAACCTAAGGATAAGATTTTAACCAATTATTTTCGAAAGGAACAACATTTTCAAAGTGTCGATATAGCGATAATTACTATACAGACACTTTCATAAACACTTTTCATATGTCACTTATCCAACCAAACATCACATAGCATAATTGTGAGCACACATACAAGGGTAGAAACACTAAACAACATGTAGAGAGCATCCAAATATAACCTACTTAAACCTTTTTTCGAAAATTTCAAGTTACTTTACTACACCAAGATGTCAACTTTTAAAGTGGTTACTAAGCCAACAAATCTTACACTTTCAACACATAACAACATAAGGAAATAACATATATTTGCATCACAATAATAAAGGTCAAAACTTTAATTATAAAGGTGAGATTTTGCTCACCAAAATGCAACCAAACTAATTCGGACTACCACTATGCCTTGTACTAACACCCGATCTATTTTTTCCTCTCTAAACTTTGGATTTTGGACCCTGTAAGGGTCTAGCTGGTTCGTCCATGACCAAAGTGGGCTCGACTATGATGATTTTGAGTGACAATTGGGTTTGTTTTGGTTAGTGAGGATTTGTAGAGGAGAAAGAAATGATTTTTAGTGATTTCACTTAGGAAAGAAGTGGAAAAAAATGGAATTTGAAAAACTAAGAAACCATTAACAAGCTTTTAAAAACTTAAGGAAGGAGATGAGTTTTTGAAAAGTGAGAATGAAATGATAAAAAGAAAAAGAAAATAAGAGAACTGTTTTTATAAAAAGTGAATCAACCAGATTACCAGAAATGACCTTTAGTACACTACCCTCCATTCTCCTTAAGCCACATCATCACTACCCTCCTACATGCCTTAGCCAAAAGGCAACCATAAAGGCTCCCCCTATTGACCACCATTTTAAACATCTCTTTTTACTATGATGTGTAAGAGAAAGGTGACATTTCTTTTTTAATTTAGTTTTATTTAAACTTTTGAAAATATGTCACATCTTCTTACTTCTTCTTATTACTTAAGTAAATATTTATATTTACCTTATTATAGTTAACTTTAACCATATTTATATTATTTTCAAATGTGTGTACACGTTAACTATAATGTACACAATGTTTCCGACAACTTTTATTCATCAAAAAGATGGAAATTCATAATATGATTTCCGATCACATTTTCTATTTTTCTTTAAACTGATTATTTTTCTAAATAAATTTTGAAAATCATCTCCCTATCACTAGTCATTATTTAAAAGAGTTTTATTTGTGTTATAAATTCCAATAAATAAATTAATTAAAATATAGGAATATTTATATTTAAAGTAATTAAATTTCGAGTTGTTACAATTTGATAATTTAGTTAAGTCGTGCCTTAATAAATCAAGTGATAAGATTTTTTTAAACATATAAAAGAAAAGAATGAATGAGAAGGCAAACTAGGAAAAGAGCTTATTTCATCCCTAAACCCTTCCTTTCTCTCATCCATTCTCATTTTTGAAAGACACTAAGTAAAAACTACAATCAAGGCCAGCCTTACTAAGGAAGAAAGAAGGAAAAACCAAGGGATTCAAAAGAGAAAAAACTAAGGAAACCTAAACTCCATCAAATATCAACTCCATCATCTAATTTAAGATGAATATTAGTTATCCATCTCTATTACTTGTGTTTGATTTCGGTTATGAATAACTTTTGAATTGATTATAATGATATTATTATGTTATGATTGTTTATGACATTATTTGGATAGGATAATGATTTATGGAAATTTTTATAAAATTATTTAGATGGGTTTTAAGGGTAAAACCTATCCTTTTTATCTCCAATTGATTTGATTTTTTAGTATGTTGTATAAAACATTATTTTCGTGATCGGTTTTTAATTTCATAATTTTCCAAGTTAAAACGAATATTTTATGAATATCCTAAGGAATAAATAGTTTTTATTTTGGGTATTAAATAATTAATTTAGCCCCAAAATTTTTTATATATAAAAGAATAGGTCAATTCAAATTTATTTTGATTTTCGAGGATTTTTCTCAAGTGATTATGAATTACTACGAATTTATCATGCTAGATAAGCATTTAATTAAATAATTAATTCAGGAAATTGATTAATCAAGTTGGTATATGTTTTTGGGAAGGTAAACTTTGTTTCACTAAATTCTAAAAATAAAATGTAATGTTTTGGTTCCAACCAATCATATTTTGATTAGAAATAAGGTTAGGTAAAAAGAAATTGTTTTAAAAAGAAAAGAAAACAGTCTTTATAATAATTACAACAATACCATCGATATGCGGCATACCCGTAATGTTCGGCATCAGCAATATGCAGTATCACTTTACAGTTGTAAGCAATACCGGAATAAGCGGCATTGACATGAAGCAATGCATATGATATTTATACCGTAAGTATGTGATGCATTGGTTCAAGCAATTGACATTGTCGTTATGAGAATATTGCATCTCGTGGGTATTGATGTCGTGAGTTTTAATGCCGACATCATATGCTTTACGGCATAAATTAATGCTGTAGGTATTGTTTTAAACTCAAATTTTTGATGTGAGGTTTATCAATGTCGGCATACTATGTCTCATTGTTTTCGGCAACAATGCCATGTGACTTTGATACCGTATTTCTTTTATGTCGACACTAAGGCCATGTTGTCGAGATTGTCATGGTTCTATGTTAACTAAGCTATGTTTTAAGAGCTTGATAGCCTATATCTTTAGTATGTCGACAACTTTATATTCCGACATGAAATTTTTATATACTTAAAAAAATTAAGATTTGTTTTCTAACCTTGGATAGAGGTCCGACATCATTATTACAGCATTGATGCCGCAACTCTTTATTTCAATATCAGTGAGGCATTGTGTTATGCACTAAAAGTACATTTTGAAAAGGCGAGATAGCCTATGTTATAAGAAAGTCGATAACATTATGATTTCGGCAGTTAGCCTTATGATTTACAAAATCAGAATTTAGTTCCCGAATTTTGGACAGAGGTTTCATATTGTTTGAATGGCATGAATGCCACAAGTCTTCTGTTTTGCTATATTAATGGTGGTAAGCCATATGCTCATGATTTCGACATTATTCATTAGGGATACCAATGTTTTATATTTCTATAAGCCATAAGTTTATAATTTGACATTATCCATTTGGGACACTAATGTATATTATATTTGACTGGCCATTTATTTTATGATTCTGACATCACATACATTGGGGATACCAATGTGCATTATTACAACATGCAATAAGTTTATGGATTTGACAACCTAATTGGGGATACTAATGGATATAGGTTGAGTACTTGTGAGAATAATGTTATAACCAAATTATAAATTGGTATTTTGTGGGTTCATAGTCATCCTAGGAAAACTGTGGAATGTTTGATGGATGGTCCACATAATGCCTGAGATAGATAGTCTTTATATGGTTAACGAAGGGTTCATAGTCATCCTAAAAAATATATGATATGTTCCATGGATAGTCCATATAGTTTAAAATGAATGAAACATGTATGATGAATATTCCAAATAATTTAGATAGTTAAACCATGTGTGATGGGTAGTCCATATGTTAGGGGATAGATAACCATGTATTGTACACATGTGAGATGGTTAATCCACATAAATATAAGACGTATAGTCATTTGAAGTTAAGACAGATTGTCAAATGAAATTGAGATGGATAGTCAAATAAATTAGAATGGTCCATCGTATGTTGTATGACTGCAAATGTTATTTACTATGTTCTAACCATTATGGATGCAGAAGCACAATACATGGTTGATATGTTTTGGATAAGATACTAGTCAGGGGAAAACTCGTTCCACTCAATTGCTTGGTCTTACTAGATATCTATTTTTGTTTGAGATGGCAAGTTATTATTTACACCAGACTGTTTGTATGACCCAAAGTTTTTGTTTTTGCCCTTAAACTCTCGGGAGCTCATTTGACTAGGCTGGGAATAGGGTTAGGTTTTCCAATTAGACGAATAAGCTTCCGGAGACGTATAGGAGGCAAGCTAGCTATTACTAGGAGCTTTTATTTTCCACTGTGTCATTTTATCTGCTAGAATGGATGTAACAGAAAATTATATAATTGCCAAGTATTAGGCTCTGGTCAACCAAGAGGGCATCTTCATATGTTGCTCTTGGAGTATTTTGTAATAATTATATTTTCTATAAACATCGGATCGAATGGGGTTATGTAATGAATATGAAATCTTTTTTATGAAATGAAATGTGAAAGTTTATCATTAAATTATGCTTGAAAAGTTTTATATTCATATGCTTTTGATATTATTGATATAATTAACCTACCCATATTTTGTCGCAAGAAATTAAGGCTATGGATGACTGCAGCATCAGTAGCGCTTAGTTTCGGGTCTTAAAATGGAGGATGTTATAGTTTTTAATACCAAAACTAACATCATTGAAGAGACATTGCATGTTTCATTTGATGAGAATTTTAAAATCAATAATTCTAGTTTTTGTGAAGAATAAAATATTAATAAAACTAATGAAATTACAAATGATGAAATCACTTATGATGAAAGTAATAATAACTCTGAAAATTCACATCCAAATTAAGGAACAAAATAGTTGAAAGATCATCTATAGAAAATATTCTAGGAAATATAGAGTTTGTTGTAAAAACAAGAAATCTATTAAATAAAATGAGTAATAGTTCTTTTATCTCAACTATTGAACCTAAAAATCCAAAAGAAGCATCATTGGATGATTCATGGATTTTTGCTATGCAAGAGGAACCAAATCGTTTACCAGAAATAAAGTTTGGGAACTAGTCATAAGACCTAAAAATAAATCTGTAATAGAAATTAAATGGGTCTATAGAAATAAAATAAATGAGTAAGGAGAAGCCATTAGAAATAAAGCTTGTTTAGTCGCTCAGGTTATAGTCATAAGGAATGTATAAATTTTAATGAAACCTTTGCTCTTGTAGCTAGATTAGAAGCTATTAGAACTCTAGTCACTTTTGCAAATCATAATAATTTTAAATTATTTCAAATGGAAGTCAAAAGTGCATTTTTAAATGGTTTTATTACAGAAGATGTTTATATAGAACAACATCCACCTTTTGAAGATGAAAAAATTTATAATTATGTTTAGAAATTAAAGAAAGATTTACATGGTATAAAGCAAGCTCCTAGAGCATTGTATGATAGACTTAAATCCTATTTATTACAATCTAACTTTGAAATAGGAAAAGTGGATAGTACTCTATTTAATAAAAAATAATGATATTCAACTTATAAAAATATACGTAGAGGATATTATTTTTAGATCAACAAATGAATAGTTAAATAAAGTATTTTTAGATATAATGGCTAAGGAATTTGAAATGAGTCATATGGAAGAACTAACTTTCCTATTAGGGTTACAAATAAAATAATTAAGTAATGATATTTTTATAAGTCAAGAGAAATATACTAAGGATTTAGTTTATAAATTTGGTATGTCAAATACTAGTGGTAAGCCAACTTCCATGGCAACAAATGAGAAATTAAATAAGAAAAAAACTCAAAAGATGTAGATAAAAAATTATATAAAGGTATGGTAGGATCCTTACTCTATATAACTGCTAGTATACCAGATATAATGCATAGTGTGTATGTCACTGTGTAAGATATTAATCTCAACCTAAGGAAACTCACCTAAAATCCATAAAACGGATACTAAGATATGTAACAACACACTAGACTATGGACTCTTTTATCCAGAAGAAGATTCTTTCGATTTAATATCATATAGTGATGCTGACTGTGCTGGATGCAAATCAGCGAAAAAGTACAGGTGGAACTTGGCACTTTTTAGGACAAAAACATATTTCCTTATTTAGAAAAAAGCAAAATTCTGCATCCCTATCTACAATAGAGGCATAATATATTTTTCTATATGCAACAAACTTTAAATGATTTTGGTTTAAATTTCTCTAAATCACCAATATACTGTGATAACACTAGTGCAATAAATCTATCTAAAAACCCAACAAATCATGCTAGGACCAAACACACACACACATATATACCAAAGCAATATATACCAAAGCCAAAATGAAAAGGTGCCAGAAATATTACAAGGCCCACAAAAAGTTTCAGAGGAGAACATTAACAATACATCTACAGCTTTACAAAATACACATAGCAATGTCAGTACTTTCACTGATTCAATACATCAAAATATTGTTGATAATCAAACACTCCCTGACTGCCCAAGTCCTGTAAAGGAAATCCCTGAGAAAGACCAAACAAACCAGCAGTCGGAGTATTTGAACAATTCGACACAGCAGAAGGTACAGGAACAGGTGCATGATGATTCATACCAGAATGAAGAGGATCCTGAAACAGTTGAAGACATTAATAAAATGAATATAAATTTGAGTTCTAGTGATGAGGAGATAATGATGATACAAAAACAAGAACTTGCACTAAACCAAACCAGGAATACATAGAACAGTTCAATAAGAAAGCAAGTAAGCATGGTCCAAAGAACATTGCTCCTAGGAACTTGAGGAGTAATAAAGCACCACCTTCCCAATGACAATTATTTGCTGGAACGTTAGAGGTCTTAATAGCGACGAAAGACAATTAGACCTCTTTAATTTAAGAAATAAATATAAACCATCTTTACTTGGTTTACTTGAGAATAAAATGAATAATGATAACATAGATAATTTTCATTCTATTTTGGGGGCAAACTGGAGTATATATCATAATAACTCAACTACTTGCAAAGGTAGGGTTCTAGTTGCCTGGTGTAATGATTTCTGGTCATGTAATCTGACAAGCAAGGACGATCAGCAAATTACAGTAAAAGCTACAAATACTGGAGGTTTGAAAATTAATATTACTTTCATTTATGCCAATAACCTTGCAATAAAACGTTCAGGTCTCTGGAATCAAATTACAAATATATCTAAACAAATGGATGGTCCATGGTTTACAATGGGAGATTATAATGCAATGCTAAAAGCGGAAGATAAAGTTGGTGGTCTCACATTAAAAGTGTCCCAGCTGGAGGAATTCAATGATTGTGTCATTGCTGCAGGGTTGACTGAGGTTGCCCACGCTGGACTGAAATATACAGGGAGAAGTGGTGAAGTTAGAAAGATAGCTTGCAAACTGGACAGAGTATTAGCAAATACCGAAGCTATTAACATGTTTCCTTCAATGAAAGTTACGATTTTTCCTTGCTCTACAAGTGATCACTCCCCCTTCCTTGTTGAATTAATTCAACTCAATATTGAGAAAGGTAAGCCATTCAGATATGCTAATTACTGGCCTTTGTGTAAAGAGTATTATAATGCAGCTGACTTCTCCAAGTTAGATATTTTTGAGGGCAGTAATTCATTTATCCTAATTATGATCCTCAAAACATCAAATTGAGACTCAAAGAATAGAACAAATATAGAACAAAGCAAGTTAACAAAGTTGCTTAACTTCAGGAAATTCTAGGAAAAATTCAATCTGAACTGGACATAGACCCTTATAATGATGATTTAAACAGAGAATTCTTTGAAGCGCAACATGAACTCAATAATGCTTTACAAATTCAAGTTATGGAGCTAAAACAAAAAGCTAAGGAAAGATGGCTGACTGAGGGTGATGAAAGTTCAAATTTTTTTTATACAAAAATGTCTCTCAGGCAGAACTATAACAATATAAATAATGTTGTTGATGATAAAGGTGAATTGGTTTCTAATACGAGGAATCTGGAGAAGGAAGCTATTGATTATTTCACTAACCTTTTTAATGGATCCTACCCTGTAAAGTTACCTGACATTAAAACCAGATGCTTGGTTTCCGAAAGTGGACGGCATATGCTGACTAGAGACATTGAAAGTAGGGAAATTGAGGAAGCTAGTAAATCCATTCATCATGATTCCAGCCCAGGGCCAGATGGGTTGGGTTCTCATTTCTATATAACCCACTGGAAGGATCTGAAAGAGAAACTGAGGTTAGCTTATCAGGAAGCTTTAGAAACTGGAAAATTTGTAAAAGAAATGAATCACACTTTCATCTGTCTAATTCCAAAAAACGAAAAACCAATTCAGATTCAGAATTATAGGCCTATCTCGTGTTGTAATGTTTCCTACAAAATCTTGAGTAAAATCATTTGTAATAGAATTAAGCCAATTCTACATGACTGCATAAGTGAATGCCAAAGTGCATTTATTAAAGGTAGAAGCATATCTGAAAACTCTCTACTAGCTCATGAGTTGGTAAGGGATTTTAAAAAGAAGGGATCGGATAAAATATGTTTAAAGGTGGATCTTCAGAAAGCTTATGATAAAATAAATAGAAGGTTCATCATCCATATGCTTAGAAGTATGGGATTCCCTGAAAAACTTTTAAATCTCATTAAAGAGTGCATAAACTCTCCCACATACTCAATTCTAATCAATGGAGTTCCAAAAGGTTTTATAAAAAGTAATAGGGGGCTGAGACAAGGAGACCCCCTCTCCCCTTATCTCTTTGCTGTGGCTATGGAATTTTTCTCACTACAAATGGAAATTTATACTCATAAAAATATCATACAGCCAGTTTACAAAGTCCAGCCTTAAATAACTCATTTGCTATATGCTGATGATCTTATTATCTGTTATAAGGCCACTAATAATGCTATTATGGGTATGAAAGAATTATTCCAAAAACAGGAGAGTCTAGCTGGTCTGAAAGTAAATGAACAAAAGACAAAATGCTATTTCAATGAGTACTGCAAGAACAAAGAGGCTTTTTGCTCACTTCTTAATTATGAGGAGAGTTATCTGCCTGTTAAATACCTGGGAGTGCCATTATCTACTAATGTTATAACTGATAGAGAATGTGGAGTTCTAGTAACAAAAATAAGAAATAAACTACAAAGTTGGAGTTCGAAATTGTTATCATTTGCTGGTAGAATAGAACTGGTTCACACTGTTATAACATCTATGGTCAGATTTTGGATACAGACATTTCAAATCCCTAGTGCTTCCATTGACAAAATTGAAAGAGTATGTGAAAATTTTATTTGGAGAGGGGGGATTCATAAAGTATCATATCAAACATTATTTAAACTAAAAAATGAAGGAGGAGTGGGTCTCAAAAACCTTAGGGACCTCAAAAAAGAATATGCTACAAAACAGGCATGGAAAATTCTAAACGGTAAAGGTATTTGGTCAGTTTGGATGAGAAGCAGATATCTCAAAGAAAATTTTTGGATTCAAAAAGAAGATACAAATGCATCAGGCACATGGAAAACAATCCTCAGAGCTAAAAGTGACTTGAAAAATTTAGTAAACAGAAGAATAGCAAATGGAGAGTGCACAAGTTTCTGGTTTGACCCCTGGCTAAATAATGAATGTGTTATAAACAAACTAGGGTGGGACAGTTTTAATGCATATGGAGGAAGAGACTTTATGTTAGGAAAAATTATACAAGAAAATTCATGGGTCTTTCCCCCTGATTCTCCAACAAATCAAATCAAACAGGAAATAATGAGTATTCCATTAAGTGCAAATCTATCAGAATCCTGTATTTGGAAACCAAATAATAAAGACTTCAGTTTAAAGACAGCTTGGGAACAACTTAGGGAAAGGAGTATTGAAATTGAATGGGCTCAAATTGTATGGAATAGAGCAAGTACCCCCAAAATGTCCCAAACAACTTACAAGGCTCTACTATACAGACTTCCTACCAAGGACAGACTTAAAAAATGGGGGATTATACAAGATTCGTACTGTGTTTTTTGTAAACAGGAGGAAGAAAACCATATACACCTTTTCTTTCACTGTACATTTACAAGACAAATTTGGGACAAACAAAAGACAGTCCCGAATTGCAACTTACAGGACCATTACTTAAGTGACATTGCGATTTACCTAACAAGAAGCTGGAAAACCAAAAGCCTGATGGGGAAAATTGCTTCCATTCTGATGACTACTTCTATATGGCATGTGTGGAGAGAAAGAAATAGAAGAATATTCCAAAACAAACACAAAAATGAACATGCTATCAGCGAAATGATAAGACGAGATGTACGAATTATTATGAAAAGAGCAGGAAAACTCACAGATATATCAGTTGCTGAACTAGAGGCATTGAAGAAGATGGGACTAAAAGCACATAATAACGAGATTCAACTGGAGCAGCCATGGAATCCTCCGTGAAAATTTCAAAGGAAAACGAAGTAGTTCTGTGAAGACCCAAATTATTGAGATGAAAATAATTTTATAAAAATTAGTTAATGGAAAATATTCAAAGAATAAAATAGTTTGAAAATAAATATCAAGAACGAGTGAAATAAATAAGGAAGAGGATAGTTGTTTTCAGTAAATAATAATGAGAAGAAAATAACTAAGTATGAATGAGTTTTATATTCACATATCTCATATATATATTGTATATAAGTAGCCAGAAGAGTATAGAGTGATAAAATAAACTCTTATGATGATTAAACTAAAATGAAACCAGTTTAGTATTATATATGTATAAATACATTTTAAAATCAAGAGAAAACAAATGGTTTGAAACATTAGCAAGGAATTAATTGATAAAAAGATATATATGTGAACATTACAGATTTGTCTTAAGAAAATAAATAATGTAGATAAGTCACATGCAAATAGTTTGTATGTGAAACATGCAAATGGCATGTACACAGAAAAAGAAGAAAAGAAACTGCAATACCCGAAATGGAATCAAAAAGAAAATGGCATATTTAGCCATAAACACATATACAGAATTCTCTCATTTGTGTGGGGATAAAATGGGTTTTTCACTCCACTAAAACCCTAGCTAAATGTTTTAAAAATCAAAGGATAAGCAGCAGTTTATTTTTGGAAACAGAAAGATATTTTAGAAAATAAAAAGAAGAGCAAACTCACACGGTTTTCAAGTTAGAGCATTCTCGGGGAAAGAGGAAGGAAGGTGAGTGATTAATCATCTTATGAGATTTTAGGCATTAAGACCCAAGTTAAGGGCAGCCATATTACTTTTATAAAACCATATCATGTTTTTGTTTAATTTTATTCTCTAAATAAATAAATGTTGATTACGGTTGGTGTTTTGGCTGAGTCTTTGGTTGATGTTTTGATCTGTTTTGATTGTTTTGATTAATGCTTTGAAAAGACAAACACCCTGATCACAGAAATGGATTCTGTAACTTATAATCCAGTTTTTATATAGAGATGAGTTAAATATTTTTACTGAGAAATAGGGTATTAATGAAGAATGAAGTAGGCAGTGTGAATAAGGGGATTCATGCTTATGTCTAGTTCATTTTAAAAATGATATGAACAATGCAATATTATATATATATATATATATATGTGCTGATTTGTTCAAATCACAAGTTAATATATTTTTATGGCTTTTTCTCAAAAAAAACCATACCTTATGTTCACAGTAAAATAAATGTAATGTTTTATATGACTTCGCCAAATTTAAGTAAGAAATGGGAATATTTCTGGAAATAAATATATGCAAGTTTTAGAAAATATGATTGAATAAAAATGACCTTAAAATGGGATGTGGTGTTTTGCATGAATGCTTTGTAAGTCTGGCTGAAATCCCTGAGTGAGTTTAATACTCTTTGATTTATGAAAGGAAGATAAGAATATAAAGCATTTCAAGAATTAATAAAATTCTCCTGAAAGAAAATGAGAATGGTCTCTAGATTATAAAGCTAATCTAGGAGTAGTGCCTTGATCTATTCATCATTAGGTGGATGATGGGTATGTTCATGACTTGTTTAAGTCCTGTAGGCCTCTGTGTAAAGGGATAACAGAATTGATCCCCTTTGCAATGCACACATGGTGTTCAATGGCAAGAGTTAAGACCAAATAAATGATAAATGGGGATTGAGAAATTGAACTATGGAATTAAGGGAGTTAATCCATAGGAGTATATGTACATATAACTGAATTGTGTTGATGAATGAATGCTTGTGTGCATGTATGTTAGTAAGAGCTTATATATGTATGTATATATATATATATATACTCAGATTTTAGTATGAATTTAAATAAGCATCTAACATATGAAACTCTGCACAGTATTTAGTAATTACAAGTTATTTATAATCTATGATTTCACTCACACCAGAATATATTTTCTGACCCTATTTGTTGCCTTTGCAATCTTTGGGGTGTCTCATTTTCATTGAGGCAGTTCAAAGTGTTGCTGCAGGGAAAGATGCTTGAGTAGCTTGCTTGTATGGATGTTTGAAGAACTTGCTGGTTTTAAAATGCTTTAGAGAAGTAGAAGTTTAATTGTAATAAATAATCTAGGCAAACTCTCATATGTCTTGTGTATTTCCAGGATTGATACTTGCTTTGTATTCTTGAAAAGAACATGTAAAAGAAAAACTTAAGTATTATATGTGCTTGTGAGTTGTTGATTTAAGTAGCAGACTCTGGAAATAATCCAGTGTATTATAATGAAGGAGAACATGCCATATAATCTGATATGTGGATATATTCTCCTTGGCATGTTTGTTATATTTCAGTTATAAAGTTAAAGTTGTTTTTGAATAAATATGTGCCAAAGTATTAAGTAGATGGGTTGAACTAGTCTTGGCTAACCAGTAAGGCTTGTACATGTCTTGTAATTGATACAAGTACATGCAAAAGCTTGAAGTCATAGTCTTCAGATTCCTGAAGCAAACAAGACCATAGTGTCAGTTAATTTGAAATGCAACTAAATCCTATGATATGTCTAGAACAAGAGTAGGATTATGATAACATAAAACCTGAAAATCATAAGTACATAAGGATTTAGGAACTGGAATTGGTAAAATCTGGAACTGACTTCAATATGAAACTGAAGTAGCAAGCCAGAAATAGGGATAGACAATATAGACTCAAACAAAAATGTAGAGTAATTTTGTTAAGTATTTAAAAATCCAGAACATCACACTTTATATGCTTTTAGCCAGAAATATGCAAAGATCTTTCTAAAATCATATTCAACACTATTTCCAATCTAAATTTCAGAATCTGTATGACCTTTAAATTAGTTTACAACTCTATTACTCACATGATCATTACATACTTTATGAACCTGGATATGTGCATTTTGCTTGACCTGAATTGTTTGTGCATGTTTGTGAATTTTTTTTGCATGTTTATGTTTGAATCCTAAATCTGGGCTAGACTAACTAGTGATCCATAGATCAAACCAAGTTTTAATATGTTTTATCATTCTAAAACAACATGTATGAATTCCTGAATCCCAAAGATCAAATACATGGGTTATAAATCCACAAATTAATCAAACTGGTTTATAGAATAATCTGGAAAATGAAGAAAAGAATAATAGATGCTAATACCTAAAAATATATTAGTCAATCTTGAGTCATTCCAAGGTGATAAAACCTGAAAATGTATTAGTCAATCTTGAGTCATTTTAAGGTGGTAACACTTGAATCATGTATCAGTCAATCTTGAGTCAATAAAAAGATTAAAGTGTGGAAATAGTTATGTGACACAAAACCTCTCAATTATGGAAAATATTGTGTGATTAAATTTCTTTGCTACTTTAACACTCTGATAGGGAAAGAAACATTTATATATCTTCACATATATAAATGATATGACTTGGTTTAAATACTGATATTTTTATATTAGGAAATTCTGGATCTTGGGAAATTAGTTAAAAGAAATAAAAGAGGCAAGAAAAGAAGTGGCCCCTTGTTTAAAAAAAAACTCAACTAAAAATCATTAAAATATAGGTGAAGAAAAGTGGGTCACTTCAAGTTCTTTTTCTTTTCTGGTAGAAATGTAGACTTTTCGTATTAAAGAAGTTGTATTGGGTCGGGCCGACCTTGTCTGGGCTTAATAATAAAGCTTTTATCCATTTTCAAAAAAAAAAATGTATATATGAGACATCATTTTCTAAGAGATAACATAAATAAAGGAGTCATTTCACTCGAATTTATAAATATTGAAAACTAAATAGCCGATACATTGACAAAACCGTTAACTCAAACATCTTTTATTAAACTTAGAAGAGAGTTAGGAATATGTTCTTTCTTTGAAATATAAATATAAAAACATATAATTATACATTTAAATAGAAAATAAAACGTCAAAATTAACAAATGTATGTCAACATACAATCTGCGTATATGTCAACATATAATGTAGATTTATGAAAATATATTTTCCCTCTTAAATTCAAAATTAGAAATATATCTATATAACCACCATTCAAATTCTTCTCATTTCTCTACCTTATTCTTTTTGTAAATTCCAATTAAAATAAAATTAATAGATTCCTCAAGTTCCAAATGTCCAAGAGAGGAACCGCCCCTTTAACTTCGAAACCTCCACTCTAGGCCCCTTCCAAACCACCACCATGGCCAGAGTCTGCAAGGTTGAAGATGATCTAAAGCATGTCCTCAACATGGTTTTAGAAATAGAGGTCGTCCAAATCCGCCTCTTAAAAGAACAAGAAAAGCAAGGGCGCATTCTGGAGAATCTTCAAAAGCATCTATTGGATAATGCAGCCAATCCAATAGTTATCGATGAGGAAACTCCTAATCTTGTCATTCACAACGCCATGAATGATGATGAAGAAGATGAGGAAGAAGAGGAGAAGGAGGAAGATGTCACCGAGGATGACGACGAAGTCAAATGTGTAAGAGAAGTGTGCTTCGGCCGCGATGGAAATATCGTGGAACAAAAAGGAAACTTTTGTCTCCACTATCCCTTTAGTCCCATCCATAAGTCTCCCATAATAAAATAGACACGTTATTTTGTACATTTAAGTTTGGCTTGTCTGGGTTTGGTTTGTTAGCATTATTAGGATTTGATTTGGTTGGTTTGTTTAAGTATGAATACTTGGACTGATAATTTGATTTGTATAGTTTGATTTCAATAAAGATTGCCTTACCTTATTTATTTAAAGTCTCCATATATTAATCATCATATCATATTACATCATGTTTAGTATGCTTTAGTTATTTTTAGTCCTTAATTATTGATTTTAACTCTACGGTTTCTAAGTATTTTATATAGGAAGAATTTTATTTTATTTCTTCCTTTTTTGTTGATGACAAAGGGGGAGAAAAATATAAAATATACACAAGCATATATTCAGGAGGAGTTATGTGACCCAGGGAGAGTTATATCATATTTTATATACAAGAATATATAATGGTTGACATCATCAAAAAGGGAGAGATTGTTAATACCTCGGCTATTGATTTTGATGACAACATTCATATACAACCATATACAATCATATAAAATATAAATATTGATGTTTTGCCAAGCTATATAGTATATAGTGCAGAAAATTACACAAGTATTGAATCGAAGATGGTATAGTATAAAGACTCAAAACATAGACACAAAGACTTGTACAAAGGCCATGATATGAAGATCTTAATAATATAATTTAGTGTATAGAGTCATAGCTTATAATGTTAAAGTTCTTGATAGCAATCTTTGATCTATATCTCCTATTTTTCTATCTTTTATATTTTTAAACAAAATAAAATTTCAAAATAAATTTTAGAATACTTTATAAAAGTTTTTCAAAGTTTAAAATGTTTATAAACTATTTTCAAACTATTTTACAAATATCAAATTATTTTGCAGTGTATAGGATTTTCAAAACATTTTAAAATCAAGTTTTCAAAAAATATACATGTTATGTCGACATATATGCATACATATATGCATAGAGTATATTAACATACATGTCGCAAGGAGGTTTTTCAAATTTTGAAGGAAGTGTCTTTTCATCACAACTCTTCACGAATGGACACATATGTTGATTTACTATATAAAGGAGAGTGCAAAATAATTTTTTAATAACTAATTACTTATTTTCTTCTCTCCTCTTACTCTCTTGAAAATTCCTTTGAAAAATATATTCAAATCTCTTCAAAATCATATAGAATCAATTCATACTTCTTTGTATTGATTAAATACTACTTTTTCTTAATGTTTTGGAAACATCTCTCTCTCTCAATTCAAGTGGGTGTGCTTACAACCCGTTTAAATCAAGTGGGTGTGCTTAGTAGCTTAGAAATCTAGTGGGTGTGCTGTAGCCCCTTCAAATCAAGTGAGTCTAACCTAAGCTCGGAAATTCAGTAGGGTGTGTCTTGTAGCCTCAAAATCTTGATTGTATTTGGGTTTGCCTTCTGTCTGGTTAAAAATTGGTATTTGAAAAGAAAATATGTACAAGCAATTGTACGGGACTGGATGTAAGAAAAATCCGAACCAGCAAAAATTCCTTGATGTAATCTCTCTTACTCTTTACTTTGCTTTACAACTTTTATTTTTATCTATGATTGCATTTGTAATTGTTTGATAGTATAATTATGTGTTATTAATCCATGATTTAATATTTAACTTGAAAGAAATTTAAAAAGATTTACATAAGTTAGAAAACACTATTCACCCCCTGTCTAATGTTTAACTAGCCTTAAGGTCCATAACTCCGCAACCAACACTTGTATTCATGGCACTTTTTCGGGGCATTCACCCGGACATGGATTTCGGTATGTGGATAAAAAAGAAGCAACCAACCACCATGGAGGAATTCCATCGGAAGGCAAATCAGTTTTTGAGATTAGAAGAAGAAAATATGGATGAAGGCAAGCCCATTGATGAGCAGTCGAAAGAGGTAATTTAGAGTGACGTCATAGTCAAACAGGATGGAAATATCGACGTAATTTCATAGAGTCATTCGGTCAGGTTCTAGAACTACCACAAGAAATGCTGGGAAAGCTGCAAATCAGAAAAGGAGAAATCAGAATGCTGGTAGGTGTGATGAGGACAAGAATTGTCCAAGGGATCTGAGACCCGAGGACTATACGCCATTGAATGATAGTTTGGAAAACATCTATATTGCCACCTAGGGAATTGAACGGTACAACAAACCACACAACAGTGAAGCGACCGAGCAACATAAAAGGTCATGGAAGTACTGCCGCTTCCACAAAATCATGGGTATAACACAAATGAATGTCAGCATCTAAAGGACTTAATTGAGGAATTGATAAGAAACAACAGGCTTCAGCGGTATGTGAAGAAATCGAAAAACATCGAACCACCTACTAGGCCCTAGGGACAGAATGCTAAAGGAAATCAGCCTGGACCTAGCGGAGAAGGGCCCAAGCAAACAGATGGAAGACTGGTTATAAACACTATTACTAGAGGACCTCACCCAACATAGAAGAGTTGGGGCAAGATGGAACAATATGCTAGTTCTTTAAAGCATGCACCCTAGAGGACTTTCTACGCTGTCGAAGATGAAGCTCCAACCAAGCAACAAAGGATGATTATGGATGACATAATGATCAGGAATCGAGACACTGAAGGCGTAGAAGCACCAACTCTTGACTCTATGGTGATAATGGTTGGGATTGGGCCAACAGTTATGCATCTAGTATTGGTCGATAATGGAAGTTCGGTCAACATACTATTTCAAAAGACATTCAACCAAATGAAAATTAGCATGAAGGATATGACCGCTTACAAAACGAAGATCCAGGGATTAACAAGTGAACCTAAACAGCTTATTAGGATGATCGACCTACCTCTATAACTCGAAGTAGGAGAATGGATGGTGGTTCTTATCCAAAGCTTTGTGATTGTTGGTTAGTATTCTACTTATAATGCTTTCCTAGGCCGACCGACCCTTGCCAACTTTAGAATTGCTTTGGCTATGTGGTGTCTCATGATGAAGTTCCCAACGAAGTATGGGGTAGGAGTAACAAGAGGAGACCAAAGTGCTGCAAGTGAGTGCTATGTTGTTGAATTACGTGTAGCTGAACACCATGAAAAGGGAAAGAATGTGGGGAAGACTCTCCACATTCCGGAACAACAAGAATAGTAATTACAGAAGTGCTCCTGGCTCGAGGACCATTGTCACTTCGACGAGTCTATGGACCCTAGGAAGAAGAGTTCAGGGGAAGTGTGGGCAGCACCGGTAGAGATTACGATAATTGTCCCTATTGACATGATCAACCCATCTCGGGTCTTGAAAGTAGATCACAACTTGGAATTAAGCTGCGGAAGGAATTGATAAACCTTCTTCGTGCCAATCTAGACGTGTTCGTTCGGATACATTCTGATATGTATGGGATATCGCCAGAGATAACATTTCACGCACTTAACATCGATCCCAAGTTCATGCCAATGTGGCCGAAGAGACGCTACTTGGGTCCGAAGTGATCTGCTGCATTAAAGGAAGAAGTGGATAAGCAATTGGCCGATGGCTTCATCTAAGATGCAACATATCCTGAGTGGGTGTCAAACCCTGTGTGGTCTGAAAATCAAACGAGAAGTGGTGAACTCATATTGACTACTCAGAGTTGAACAAAGCCTGCCCGAAAGATAGCTTTCCATTGCCTAGAATTGACCAGCTTGTTGATGGAACTGTAGGGCATGAACTGCTCTCGTTTATGGATGCCTACTCAGGTTATAACCAAATTATGATGCATGAACTATCTCAATAAACACTAGCTTCATCACCGACTAGGGACTATATAGTTATCGTGTAATGTCGTTCGGTCTGAAGAACGATGGAGCTATTTACCAGAGACTGGTAAATACAATGTTCAAGAACCAGATCGGACGAAAGATGGAAGCGTATGTGGATGACATGATAGTGAGGTCGCGAGTGTCTCGGAAACATCTGGATGATCCCTCGGAGTTGTTTAAGATACTTCAGAAGTATAGAATGAAATTGAACCCGTTTAAATGTTCATTTGGAATCACTTCAGGAAAGTTTCTTGGTTTTATTGTAAAAGCAAGGGGCATTGAGGCCAATCCGGAGCAGATTACCACCTTATGAATGGTATAGCCCCAACAACAAAGAAGGAATTATAGAGCTTAAATGGAAAAATCCCAGCATCGAGTCGATTCAACTCTAGAGTGATGGATAAGTGTATACCATTCTTTGATGCATTAAAGAAGGGTAAAAAGAACTTTGAATGGAATTAGGGCTTCCAGACAGCTTTCAAAGAATTACCACGACTCATGGAGACACCACCGGTTCTGTCTTAACCGGTGGACGACGAGGAATTATTCATTTATCTGGCGGTATCTGCCCACGCATTAAGCACGACGCTTATGCATGAGGAATCTAGGATTCAACAACCCATTTACATTAGCAAGCGATTCACGGGAGTTGAACGGAACCACTTGAAGTTGGAAAAACTAGCATACTTCTTGCTAATGGCATCTAAAAAACTATGACCGTACTTTCAGGCTTACCCAATCAAGGTGTTGACGGATCTACTCTTGAAGCAGGTACTCTATCAACTTGAAACTTTAGGATGACTTCTAAAGAGGAACATCGAATTGAGCCAATATGACATGTCCTATCATCCCTGGAGAGTGAATAATAGATAGGCACTGGCAGAGTTTATCACCGAGTTCACTATTCGGAATGATGAGGAGGACATAACAATCACAGTATCGCATTGGAAATTGTTCTAATGGCGCATCAAACGAATTCTTCTTAGGAGCGAGAGTTGTACTAGAAACTCCTAAAGGACAATCAATTTGTTATGCTCTCAAGCTAGAATTTCCTACTACTAACAATGAGGCAGAATATGGGGCATTGATAGTAGGATTGAAGATTGTGAAGGAATTGGGAATAAAAACCTTGCATATTACAATGAATCTCAACTGGTTGTCTGCCAGGTAAGAAGGGAGTATAAAGCTAAGGGCACGAAACTACCCCTTATCTGTTGAAAGTTCAGAAGTTTATTAACGAAACTTAATATTATATGATATCTCACATTCCTAGAGAGGAGAATATGAAAGCTGATTCCATAGCCAAGCTAGCCAGTTCCGGAGAGCGCGACTAATGGGATTGGTTCCAGTAGAAGTATTGACTACTCCTAGCATAGATCAGATGGATGTTGATTGGGTTTTGGAAACTAGAGAAGAGGAAGAGTCATGGATGACACCGATAAAGGACTACTTTCTGTGGGGAGTACTCCCCAGAGACCAGAATGAATGAAAAAAGTACCTATGAAAGGCATCATGATTCATAATGCAGGACGGAATGCTATACAGGAGAGGATTCTCCATCCTCTTGCTCACGTGTGTAACCAAATATGAAGAAAAGAAGATCCTCATGTAAATTTATGAAGGCAGCGATGGTGACAATACCGTAGGGCAGACACTGGAAAAGAAAACACTCTGCTATGGATATTTCTGGCCAATAATAAACCGAGAGATAATGTACTACACCAAACGGTGTAATCGATGCCAGAGATTATCAAAGACTCCAACAGCCCACCTTTAGAACTTAGGTAAATGGTTAGTCCCTGGCCGTTTGAGATTTAGGGAATCGATATAATCGACGTGCTGCAATTAGCAAAAGGAGGAGCCAAATACGTCATCATTGTAGTCGATTACTTTGCGAAATGGGTTGAAGTGGAAGCGCTTGCTACAATTACTACTAAGAAAGTAATTAATTTTGTAACAAAAAATATTATTTGCAAGTTTGGAGTACCGCAGAAAATTATCACGAACAACGAGACTCAGTTGAGAGTGCTGAGTTCAAGGACTTTTGCAAGCATTACCAGATCGAGAAGAACTCTTCCATGGTAGCGCACCCACAAGCAAGTGGGAAAATGTAAGCAGTGAAAAAAATCATCAAATACACCATAAAGAAGCATCTGACAAAAGCTAAAGGCAATTGGGTTGATGAGCTTCCATTCGCATTATGGGATTATAGGACAACCACAAATCTATGATGGGCACTCACCGCTCGCCTTGGCATATGGTTCAGAAGCAATGATCCCAGTGGAAATAGAAGTCCTCTCTCATCCCAGAAGACACTTCAATCAGAGAGAGAATGAATAGTTACTGCTCGAGTCCCTCGACCAAATCGATGAGAAGCGGGAAGAATCTGAACTGAGGGTCACTGCTCACCAAAAAAGAGTGGCACGCCACTTCAATGCCAAAGTTCACAACTATACCTTTGAAGTGGGAGATCTCATCCTAAAACGAATCTTCTTAAGTACAGGAGTACTTGGCCCAGATTAGGGAGGACTGTATGTGATCGATTAGAAGCTTGGAGATAGAACATTGAAGCTAGCTACAGTAGATGGAGTTCCCATCCCGCATGCCTAGAACAACGAATCGCTGTGGCATTACTACACTTGATAGTAATATATTTCCTATTTTTGCAAATAATCCATCCAGGGATACCGGTGGCATTATAAATGGACAAGACTTGCCATTTCTTCTATTTATTAATAAAATGCACTTCTTGAACTAATGGAACTTTGTTCTCATAAGAAAACCACCAGATCGACAAGGAAAATTGATCCCTACTTTTTGAGAACTGGTGTTGCTACAATAATGTCGAGAAGGTTCATTTCGAACATATTACCCATAGCCAAACTCAACACAAAGATAAAAGAGATGGTTCACTTATTATTGACCTTAGATTTGGATGTTAGGGTTGAGATTTGATGAAGAATGGTTTCCTTAGCTTTTTCCTTTTGATTTGCCCTTAGTTTTCCACTTCTAAGCTTGATTATGGTCGGCCTCCTTATATTTTCCCTTAATTGTTTTTGTGTGAGAAAAATGAGAATGATATGGGAGGGGGAGGGTTGAAGGGTTGAAAGGTAGATCTATTCCTACTTTCCCCTCTCATACATTCTTTTATGTTTTAAATTCTAAAACACTCTTAACAAATAATTAGTTAAGGCTCGACCTTGTTTTTATCAAATCTCATCCTCTTTATCTTACTACACATCACATTATTCTATTTCATTTATCTGATTAAATCTCTTGACTAATGTTAATCAAAATTAGAGGTGTTACAGGATCCTATTCTTAAAGAATTTCATTCTGAAATTCAGTAAGGACTACATAACAAGCATCTAAAACATGCAAACAATGCCAGTATATCCTACCAGCTACAAAATCAATATACAACAATTATAGAACATACCATGATAACAGCTCAAGATAAGTATTCCTAATCTTATCCTCTATCTCCCAAATACAGTCTTTATCGTTGTCACTCCATTGGACTTTCACTAACTTGATTGTCTTGTTCCTTAACCTCTTCTCATCTTTCGCCATAACACGAATGGGTTGTCTTACAAAAGTCAAATCCGGTTCCACTACTAAATCTTCCAATGCAGTCAGAGCAATAATAATATTTGGATCATGCACATAGTTTCTAAGATAAGAGACATGAAAAATACTATAGACTCCTGACAAACCACTCGGTAACTCTACCCGGTACGTGAGTTTTCCGATCCTCTCTATAATAGGGAATGGTCCAACATATCTTGGTGCCAGTTTCCCTGACTTTCCAAACCATACCATACCCTTCATCTGCGATAATTTAATGAAAACATTATCTCCAATTGAGAACTCTAAATCTTTACGCCGCTTATTTATATAAATTTTCTGCCTGGACTGAGATTCCCTCATGCTGACTCGAATTAACTCAATCTTTTATGTAGCTTCTCTCACCATATCTGGACCAAGGACCAATCTGCCTCCAGTCTCCAACCAACACGATGGTGATTTGCACGACCTTCCATAAAAAGCTTCAAAATGTGCCATTCATATACTAGTCTGATAACTATTATTATAGGAAAATTCAACTAAGTGCAAATGTTCTTCCCATGACCTACCAAAATCTATTACACAAGCTCTCAACGATCTTCCAATACCTTATTGACGTTCTCTATTTACCCATCCGTTCGTGGGTGATAAGCGGTACTCATCTTAAGCTTAATACCTAACACTTCCTATAGACTCTTCTAGAATTCACTAGTGAACAAGGCATCTCTGTCACTGACTATACTACTAGGAATCCTATGCAGTCTAACAATATTCTTTACGAACAACTTAACCAATACAAGCACCATCCTGGTTGAATTAATAGAAATGAAATGTGCACTCTTCGTTAGTCTATCCACTATGACCCAAATACTTTAATTTCACCCGTTTGACCTTGGAAACCCTTCAATAAAATCCAAGCATATCAAATCCCACTTCCAAATAGTATATCTAAAGGTTGAAGCAATCCGCTCAACTTTAACTTGCTGGCAATTCAAACATTGCTTCGCCCATAAGCCTACACCCTTTTCATACTTTCCCAGAAGAAACTTCTCTTCATATCCTGATACATCTTACTTCATACATGATGTATAGTAAATTTTAATTGATGATACTCCTTAAAAACTTCCTTCCTTAGGTCACCAACATCGGGAACGCATAACCGTTCCTTCTTCCTTAACCATCCTCTCTAGTCAGGACTAAAATCTTTTAGATGATCTTAGTTGCACTTTCTAATCTTCTAATCCTTTCGGCTAGTAACGGATCATCTCTTTGCTTAGAAGCAATCCTTTTGATCAATATTGGTCGAACTTCCAAGCAAGATAATATTGTATATTCTGACTGGAACTAGAAATCGATCTTAACTGTACACTACAAGTAGTCAACGCCTCTAAATCCTTCCATTCTGCCAACATAGCTAACACCACATTCTAATGTTTACTGTTATGTGCATCTACCACTTTGTTTCCTATCACTAGAGCATACTCAATACCAAAATCATAAGCTGCTAAAAACCCCAGCCACATCTACTGTCTCATATTCAACTCTTTCTGAAAGAATAAATACCTCAAAGACTTATGATCTATATACAACTCAAATCTTTCTTCTAAAAGGTAGTGTCTTTACACTTTCAATGTGAAAATCACCGCTGCCAACTCCAAATCATGAATTGGATATCTAACTTTATGTGGTTAAAGCTATCGAGAAGCGCAGGCAATTACTTTACCCCTTTGCATCAACACAACTCCTAACCCTGCTCCACATGCATCTGTATACAACATTATGTCCTAATTACCATCTGGCACAATTAACATGGGCGCATTGGTCAACAAATGTTTTAACTTAAGGAATGCTTCCTCACATTTATTAGGCTAAATAAACTCTACATCCTTTCAGCTAAGTTTAGTCAAGGGTGCTGATGTCCGAGAGAAATCCTTGATTAATCACTGGTAATAGCCAGTTAATACAAGAAAACTTCTTATCATGGTCACCATCTCGGGTCTCTTCCAACCATTTATAACTTCGATCTTAGCTGGATCCATTGATAACCCTTTCTCTAAAACTACATGACCAAGAAACTTCACTTCTTTATTCCAAAAATGACATTTCGAAAAACTTGGCTTTTAGTTGATGTTGTCTCAATGTCTCAAGCACCGTTTTAAGATGAATCTCATAATCCCTTACATCCTTAGAATATACCAAAAAGTCATCAATGAACACCAAAACGAGCTTATCCAAGTGCCCTCGGAATATCTGGTTCATCAAGTCCACCAAGAAAGTAGACGCATTAGTCAAACCGAATGGCATCACTAACTACTCGTATGAACCATATCTCATTCAAAACGCCGTTAAAGGAATGATGCACTCCGCTACCCTCAATTGATGAAACCCTGTCACCAAATCCAACCGAGAAAAGACTTTTGCTCCACTCAACTGATCGAACAAATCATCGATTCTCGGCAAAGGATATCTATTCTTAATCATCTTCTTATTCAGGTATGGTAATCAATACACAATCTTAATGACCCGTCTAGTTTCTTCACGAACACCGCGACTGCTCCCTAAGGCGAACTGCTTGGTCTAATAAATCCTTTTCCTTCTAAGTCCACTAGCTGCACCTTTAACTCCTTCATCTCGGTAGATGTCATTCTACTAGGTGGTCTACTTACGGGTTCAGCTCCGAGTACAAGATCTATTCGAAACTCAATAGCTTATTTAGGTGGTAGTCCTATCACTAGCTCAGAAACATCTGCAAATTCTTTTACAACATAAACCCAAATTAACTCATTGTCCAATTCTGTGGTACCTAATAAAGCACAAATTTCTAAACTCGAATTCTCAACTGAGTATATGATTCGGTCACTTCTATCAGTGTGTCTTAATGATATCTTCCTCTCATGGTAAAATATCCTAGCATCATATCTGCTTAACTAATCCATACCCAAAATAATCCCAAAGCTCACAAATCAAACACAAACAAACTACATGCAAATGTATAATCTAACAACTCTAACTCTAGATAGTTGCATCTCATCCCAAGAGTTGCATACCCTCCTATTGAATTTGCTACCCTTAAGGAAGTAACAAGAAATAATGGTTCTAAATTTAACTTATCTATTAAACACTAAGAGATAAATGAATACGATGCTCCAGTATCCAATAATACACTACCTAGTATGCTATGAATCAAAAGCGTACCTTCTGTTACAAACTTTCCTTTCTCAGCAGCAGTCAATCTCGATGCAGATGGCTCTAAAGCAAACACCTTTCCTTTATTAGCCTTGGCTACTTCTAGACATTTTTTCTTGTAATGCCGCACTTAGTCACAGTTAAAGCACTTCACATTCTGCCTTCCATAGCTGTCTTGCCATCACCAGATCGACACTCGTTAGCATAATTCCCCTTCTTATCACACTTATAACAGATAACTTCAGCTTTCCCTTTCTTGGCAGCTCCACCCTTCTGAGCTCACTTCTTCATGAAGAACTTCCTCTTCTTATTTTGAGAACTCTGGGTTTCCGCCGACTTTCCTTTCCCAAAAGTCACAAGCATCTCCTCATTCCTTATGGCCATCTCCACCACTATATTACTCGGATCTTGGAGATGTGGCATGGTTGCTTTAACAATCACTGGCTTCAAACCCCGAATAAACTTCTCATTCTGCTTAATCACGATGTCGATGGTAGCGTATCCATACCAAGACATCTCATCAAACTTTGTAGCATATTCTAACACCTACATTTCCCCTTGCTTCAATTCCATAAATTTTATAAGCAAGGTTGATTTGGCTACTTCAAATAAGAACCTTTACTCAAACCTTCATCTAAACTCAACCCAAGTCAATTCCTCTTCTGGCACTCCAATGGTCATTCTGTTCCACTAGTGCAAAGCGGCTCCTTGCAACCGCCTCGATGCCAACCTCCTCTTCTGATCATCATTTGATCCCAGATCAGCAAAAATCCTCTCACAATGCAATGGTCAGTTTTTCACTTCAGTAGCATCCAAAGTTCCAAGAAAAGCTTTTCCTCCAAGACTAGTATAATCTTGGTTCAACTTAGCATAGTTATTACTAACCGGTGCCACGGGATTCACTCTTTCCGCATTAGCAGCATTTCCTCCAACTAAACCAATAGCTGCTCCAGCTTGCATCATGTTGACAAAGAACTGATACATAGTCTTCATATATATTGTGGGGTCGTGGCACCTACATTAGCATTTGCATTTTGATTAGCATTTCCTTATCAACCTTGGTTCCTTCTGGTATTGGGTCGAACATTTCCATTGGTTGTAGTGCTTCCTCCACCTAGATTCACTCTTTTGTTTCCTGCTTCCATATCTTGCTTTCTCATAATCTGCAAATGAACCTTAATAAGATACAGAAGAATGATCTAAGAGAGAGGGGAGAATACATACTTATATATAGAAAAAACAAGTATATTACTATAGCATTATCCTAAATCTCATCTTATTCTCTGATTCAATAGGATTATGTTTTCAAAAATTTCTTAATCTTTTAAATGTTACATAAATCTATGCTCTGATATCAACTTGTAACATCCCCCATCTGGAGGCCGGAAATTAAGCGCTACAGATGCTGTAGTCATCCATAGTAATTAATTTCCAGTGATAAAATGCGGCTACGTTAATCATATCAATAAGTAGAAGCACACGAATATGGAAAAAATTTAAACTTTCACATTTCATTTCACAAATAATATTCCATATTCATTGCATATTCCCATTAGCAATTCGACGTTCAGAGAAAATAAAATTATTACAAAATACTCTAAGAGTGATATATGGAAATGCCTCATTGGTTGTTTAGAGTCTAATACTTGGCAATTATATAACTAGCCATTACATCCGTACAGAAATAATCAAACAACACTGCGTATTAGATAAGAAATCCTAAATAGCTAGATTGCTTCTTACATGTCTTCGAAAGCTTATTCGTCTTACTGGAAACCTGAAAACCATTACTCCCAACCTAGTTAAATGAGTACCCGATAGTTTAAGGGGAAAAAATTTGGATCAGACAAATAGTCTGGTGAATAATAACCTACTATCTCGAACCAAATAGATATCTAGTGAGACCACGCCGCTGAGCGAAATGGTTTTTCCCCTTATTAGTATCTTAACCAAAACATATCAACCATATACTATGCTCCTACATCCATAATAATTAAAACATAATGGATAAATATTTGCAGTCATGCAACATGTACTGAATTATCCATCCCAATTTATTTTACTTTCCATCTTATTTTCATCTGACTGTTATCTTAATTTCAAATGACTATCTGTCTTATATATATGTGGACTACCCATCTCACATGCAATTATTATTTGGATTACCAATTCCCTAACATATGGACTACCCATCGCATATGGTTTCATTATCAAATTCATGTGGACTATCCATCTCACATATTTCATTTAATTAAAATGATATGGACTATCCATCTCACATCCTATAGTTTTCCTAGGATGACTATGAATCATTCATCAACCATATAGAGACTATCCATCTCCGGCATGATATGGATCATCCATCAGACATCCTATAATTTTCCTAGGATAACTATGATCCCATCACTTATCAATTTAATTCTTGTTTAGCCCAAATGTTAAACTTATGTCTATTGGTATCCCCAATTAGGTTGTATACCCCATTAAAGTATAACATTTTAAAATGATACGCATTGGTATCCCCAATGATCTATGTTGTAATTTTAAAATGAAATACATTGATATCCCCAATGATCAATGTCGATTCATAAAGCAAGGGTGTCAATATGATATACATTGGTATCCCCAATGAACAATGTCAAATTTCTAAAACATATAGCATGTCGAAGTTAATCTACATTGGTATCCCCAATGAACAATGTTAAGTAAAACTTATGGCTCACTGCCATTAATACAGAAAATATGCAGCATTCATGCCACACTATACAATGTTGAACCTCTGTCCAAGGTTAGAAAACAAAAACTTTGATTTTTATAAATCATGGCTAACTGTCGGAATTATAAGGTTATCGACCTTCTTAAAAACATAGGCTATCTCGCCTCTTTAAAATACAGTTTTTGTTAGCACAAAACCAAGCCTTGCCGACATTGAAATAAAGAGTAGCGACATCAGTGCCGCTTGGTGTTATCGTTGAAATCAGTCACTTGCAGCATTAATACAATAATGTCGAAAGCATAGATCTTCAGCTCTATGACATAAAATATAGCACTTCGTTCCTATACCATAAAACATAATACTTCAGCTCTATGCAGAAAAACATAGTAATTTGGCCCTATGCTGTAAAACATAGTACTTATGCTCTATGCCGTAAAACATTGGGTGTCGGCATTGACAAACCAAGATATAATTTTTTTTAATACCGAAACTAAGTAATAGCAGCATCAACACCACAAAACAGTTAACATCGAAAATAATGCTTGCGGCATCACTACCTTAAGCTATGTCATCGATACGGAAAACATGTGGCATCGTCGTCTTAATGTAGTTGGTATCGATATATGGTATACGACATCATTTAAAGCTATGGTCAAAACTTATGGCATTGATAGGCGGCATTGAGACATGTGGCATCATTGATATCGAAGGCATGAATGCCAGCCTTGTTCATACTTCTCATTTCAACCAAGTGGATTCATTCCATACCAACTGAGATTGATATTGTATGAATCCACTATAGCTAACGTCGAAAAGCATAGCTGCGGCATAAATGATTGCGGCATCAATGATGACGACGATGATGGTAATCCCATAGTTAATATAAAAACTGTTTTATTTTTATTAAAAGCATTTCTCTTTCACAAAATCTTATTCTTTTTCAAATTTCTATTGGATAACAATATACTTTTGTCCAAATCATTTTAGAAAATTACCACAACAGTTTTTCTTTCCCAAAACATATATCAACTTTAATTAACTAATATCCTTAATTAATTATTAATTTAAATGCTCTAGCATAATTGTTCATTATAATTCATAAACACTTGGAACAAATTCCCAAAAATCATAAAAATTCAAAAATACCTTATTCTTTACCATATAAAAATTTCAATGCCGAAAACCTTATCTAATTATTTTTAATAATTAAAACCCAAAATATACCATACACCTTAGGAAATTCATAAAATATTCAATTTAACTTAGAAAATTATAAAATGGAAAACCCATCTCCAAAATAACGTTTTACTCAAAATATCAGAAAATCTAATAGATTAAAGATTAAAAACTTAGGTTTTACTCTTAAAAATCATTCAAATAATTTCATCAAAATTCCATAATTTATTATTCTATCTAAACAATTGATCATACAACCAAAACATGGCATAAACAATCAAAATAAATTCGAGTATTACCTATAGCCGAATTCAACACAAAGATAAAAGAGATGGTTCACTTATTATTAACCTAAGATTTGGATGTTGAGGTTGAGACTCAATGAAGAATGGTTTCCTTGCATTTTTCCTTTTGATTTACCCTTAGTTTTCCATTTCTAATCTTGATTATAGCTGGCCTCCTCATATTTTACCTTGATTGTTTTTGTGTCAGAAAAATGAGAATGATATGGGAGGGGGAGGGTTTAAGGGATGAAAGGTGGATCTATTCCTACTTTTCTCCTCTCATACATTCTTTATGTTTTAAATTCTAAAACACTCTTAACAATTAATTAGTTAAGGCTCGACCTTGTTGTTTATCGAATCTCATCCTCCTTATCTTACTATATTATTTTAATTTATCTAATTAAATCTTTTGAACAATGTTAATAAAAATTAGGGATGTTACAGGACCCGCAACTTCCCCTTGAACATTCTCGTCGAAGCTACGAGTGGGGATCGAAGAACGAGTATGAGCCATGGACCTGCAACATCCTCGTTAGCAAAGATAAATCTATCCTAGCGAAGTAGACCAAACTGCCGTAGATTTTCATTTGTAAGAAGGAATGCAACGGGGCATTGGTTGGGTTTGACTACCTTTAAAGCATTGAGTGTTCTCTATTGTTCATCACTCTCGTCTTGTGTTGGGATGCCTACGAGGAAACATATATTAAGTTAGAAACTTAGAAATTCCAACATGGGTGAGATTGGAGAAAAGGAACATACATCCATATAGCCAGATCCGGCTGAATTTGATCAGGCATCACACGAAGAAATACTCACTCTTGAAATGAGAAACCTTGTTGTGGATCTTCTGAATCACTTTACATCCCCTCCAGGCTTTGATTATCAGATAGGATAAGGAATTTTCCTTTTACTGAGTTGAAGGAGATACGTAAACTCATTGAATCTCGGGGGTCGACTGAATCTACTCATGAAGAGGACATACAATGAGCTCAAAAGAGAATAGACATTTGGATGAACTGAGAATGGAGCCAGTCCATGTTCTTATCGTACCATCAAAAGGAAAGGATTGAATAACGGGACAACACATGTATCGATTGCATGCTGCAAATCCCAATAGAGGAGTGTGATTGAATTCAATACTTGTCGGCAGATGAACATCATACTCAGGGATGCCATATTGGAGACATATGTTTCGGAGCGACCTGGTAGATAGGATTGAAGGCACCTGCTCCGGTGGGTTGTTCAAAATTCTCAATCCCATTGGCAGTTTACCAATTATCGACTCCATTGGAACTATTTGACTCTGAGATTCAGAAGATCCGACTTTGGGAGGAGTATACGTTCCTTTGCTAGACTTAAGACAAGGTGACCGATGAGTCATTCTAAATAATAAAACTTGGTGTTCATCATGGTCAGGCATGTTTTACTTTGAATAATAAACCCATGCGACCAATGCCTAGAATCCAAAGGATGTCGACGTGTGTTGACCAATCGGATTCTGAGCACTGACTGGGGAAAATTTAGTGCGTTAATCTATGCAGTGTGAGTCTAGTGACCTGTACATCATGAATGGACCATCCTGCGTGGATAGCTCGCTCGTACTAGAAAAACTAGCCACATCGTACTTTGAAAATATATTTCGAAACATACCTGTTATCAATGAGTAGTCGATAATGAAGCCACTGCCTGGAGTGATGTTGAAAGTTTTTTCTTTTCAGGATCACTGGAAGTGTAGAAATGAGAAAATATATACGATGGGATCATCCGTTACGTTAGATTTTGGAATAAATCATCGCACTGGAATTCATCAGCGATTGAAACTTCGCTAAGTTTTAAAGAGAGACAATTGATCCCAAAGAATAGGAGTTGTCTCCGGAACCACGCATTCGACCGGGGAAAAAGCTTAACTTTACCACCGATCAAGTACAACTCAGATTTCAACCATCTCCCTTCAATTTCAATTGACCAAAATCCCTATCGCCAGCTTCACGAAGCCAACCATCACCAACCTTGGATTTCAAATTAAGTCAGAGGTAGGATTTTGAATTGGATCAAACCCGAGCCAAGTAGGCGGTAGATCTGGAGGTTGTGGTTTTGATGGGTGGCGGCGGTAAGCAGGCGATGATGCCTCTGGGACAGATCAGAGGCGGAAGTTGATCAACGATGAAGTTGGATCAATGGTAAGTTAGATCAGTGCTGGAAAACTCAGGTGGAGGAAAATAGGTCGGGTGTAAGGCTATTAAGAAATGAAATTAACTTAGAAATTTTTTCTAAGTGTTGATTTATATAAGTCGGGGGAAACCCATATAGCTCGGTACCGAGCTATGTAACTCGGTTCCTTATTGTTTTTCTCCTACACACATCCCTCAACAGGCATGACAAAGAGAAGATATGCTAATCTAAAGCATGAAGCGATCTTCGTAGTGCATACCACATTCTCAATGTAGAAGAATGAAGTTCTAGATATATCTAAACCAAACAGTTAAAGGAAAATCAACCAAGTGTTAACCAAATCTCGAGACAACACTTCAGCGGTCAAACAAAGTTTACAGGATAACATTCTAAAACTTGTTTCGATCCAAAGCACGCTTTGTTTCCAACGAAAGCATAGTCTGAGGGAAAGTGTTAACCGAGTTTTTAACCAACCAGGAGTCAATAGAAGTTAGAATATCAGGATGAAGAGGAAATGACTCAGAAACTTGGAAGCACACTTAGATGGAATATAGAAACACCTTGGAGAAATTTCAAATGGATTTGAGCTAGCTAAGGACATAGCTTGGTGCCGAGCTACATAGGTCGGTACCGACCAATAAATCCTCTTTGGATCATCTCTCAAACTCCATACTTCTCGTACACTTCTCCAGTAGCTCATGACAAGTGGTTTTCCTAGAGTATGGATGACCAATTCCACGGTTGATGAGAAGAAGACCAAGAAAGCAAGGTAACTCAAGTGATAGTGTAAATACTACTAGAATCAACCAAAAGTCAATGAAAAAAGCTTGGAACCTATCACCTAGAAGATAGAAGAGCAGAGCAAGAGTTGAAGTTGGATTTGTACCAACAATTATAGTTCGGTACTGAGCTACATAGATCGGTACTGACCTATCTTATTAGGCCATGGTGTTTTGCTTTCTCTTGTACAACATCGGGCCTTCATCTAGACTCAAATGCAAGCATGCTTCTTACCCATTACCTCGGTTTCCCTATAAATAGTAACCTGACTGGAACTAAAGAAGGATCTAGTTTTTGCTAACTCCATACATGGAGGTTGTGCCACTTCTCCATCTCCTACCTCCACACAATAGTCATCTAGGCAGCTAGTCTTGGCAATTCTAGGATTTAGAACTTGTCAAACCCCTATGCTAGTCACTTATACTCTCTTTAATCCTCTGTAATCTCATACAAACTCTCTCAAATCAACAATCAATAAAACTATAAAGTGGACGTAGGTCAGAGATTTCTAAACCACTATAAAAATCTTGTGTCTCTCTGTTATATTTTCTTTTATTTTCAATACTATTTGCTAGATCTAGGTCATACAGGATCTGTACAACTCAATCTTGGGTTTTGATCCATTTTTGGCAGTAACATTTTTTTCACTAGGAAACTCTCTACGCACCAAGTATTTCAAGAGTAGAGTCACCCAACTACTTTGTGGTTGTCCATGTTTTCTATCTTCTTGGCCTATTGGTCAACCTGACATTCTTCACCCTTGGTATTTGTTTATGCTTGAAGTATATGTTTGAGATTGAAGTCGGAGAAGGTGCTAATGAGTTTCTTTGCCTAGTGACTTATAAGGCCTAGTGTTTTACACTTTACTAGAAATCGTTCGCTGATTAGGTGACTATTAATGAGGAGTCATTGTATACTTTTATTAACTCAATTTAGAGCTCTTTCTTTATTCATAGGTCAATCTGGGTGGATTTGTATGTAGATTCATTATCGATTAATTTGAAATTCAATCCAATAACGAAGAAAATTTCATGTCCGTTCGAGGTGATGAGGACTATGTCGGTCTATGCCCCCTTCTTGATGGATGTTTTGTTAACACAGATTTGCTAAGAGCATCGTTAGGATAGTGTCTCTTCATCGCCACTTCCAGGGCTAGAGCATTCTTTAATAAAGTCGGTCAAAGCATATAATTGGGTAGAGTTATGGGGTCGGAAGGTGATGTGGTCCTGAATGAGCTCCACCACCCACTTTAGAAGGTGACCTATTATGTCTGGTCGACTTAGAACTTACTTCAGGTGTTGATTTGTAAGGGCTTTAATGGAGTGGGTATGGAAATATTGGTAGATTTTACGAGAAGCAATGAGTAAACAGTATGCCAATTTCTCCAATTTGGCGTATCTCATTGTAGGCTCATCAATCTCTTGCTGATGTATTATATTGGTTGTCGTACACGTTCCTCATCTCATATTAAAGTAGCATTAATTATGCAGTAAGTGACTACAAGGTAGAGGCATTCCCTATCAATGGTCTTTGAGAGGATCGGTGGTATATCAAGATGATATTTCAATTCCTCAAATGCTTTGGTGTATTCATCCATCCATATGAAGGACTTTCCTTTCATTGTTATGTCAAATAAAGGAATGCATCTTTTCCATTGCCTAGAATATGAAGCAATTGAGAAAGGCGCCATCCCATTTAGACTTCATACTTGTTTGATGGTGCGAGGAATCTACATATCTTGTATGGCTTGGATTTATCAGGGTTGACCTCGATCCCTTTTGCACTTACTGCGTACCCTAAGAATTTGCCATAGCGGACAACAAAGGAGCATTTCTTTGGGTTTAGCTTCATATTATATTTACGAAGGATGCTAAATTTTTCAGCTTAGTTCTGTACATACCCCCACCTTTTCATACTTTACCAGCATGTCGTCGACATAAACTTCCATCAAACTTGTCGAACTGCCATTAGCCTTCTAATCTCTCTGACAAACATCTTGTTTCAGAACTTTTGATAAGTTGCTCCTAAGTTTTGAAAACCAAAGGGAATAACCTAATAATAGTATAGTCCCACATTGATTATGAATGAAGTACGTTGATGATCAGGATCATGCATAACAATATGATTATAGCCTGAGTAGGCATCCATGAAGGCCCATGGCTCGTATCCACGGGTTGTATCCATGAGATAGTCAATGTGTGGCAAGAGGAAGCTATCTTTCTGACATGCTTTGTTGAGGAACCAATGCATGTCTCCAGGTTTTGTTGGGCTCACAAACTAGTACTGGGTTGTCCACCTACACCAGATAGTTAAATTCTCTTATGATGCCGTTGCTAAGGAGCTTCACCATTTCTTCCAATGCCTTGTACCTCTCGAGATTGAGTTTTATCCTTTTTCGATGGACTTGGTGAGTTTTGTAGTTGATGCTTAAAGCATGGCTCATGACTGGGGGATCTATGCCAGTCATACCTACATGCCCAAGTGAACACATTTGTACTTTGTCTAAGGAAGCCTATCAACTCTATTCTCACTGTCGAATCCAACTCTAAGCCGATCAGGACGGTTCTGGTTGAGTCGTTGCTATCTAATATGATTGTCTCAAGCTTTGTGGTTAGGTCACCTTCTGGGTCAGTGTCATCCATGCATACATTTAGGGGGTCATCATTAGCACTTCTCACAATGAGCTTTTGTCCGCACTGGTCCAATGCATAAACCATATGTTCTATAAAGTCACCAATTGGGATAGACGTGTGGGTAGGATTGCGAGGGGACTATTCTCCCTTGACTATTACATATTAGTTCTTCGGCGTTGAGAGGGAGGCTACTGTATCGGTTGTTCCCACTTTCCAACAGGGGTGGAAATGTTCATCCCATATGGCAAGGGTGGAATTATTCATTCCAAGTGGCAATGAACTCGTAGATCCTAGCTTGACTAGCCAGGGAGATGTGATTTTGATATTGTCAATCTCGATATAAACATAAGCATTGAGTAGCTCTCGCATTCTCTTAAGGGTTGACCTACTACATGTAGGAACTTGGCTAGCACGCAACGAGGGAAATGGGTAAATTTCAAAAAATTCATTCCATTCGAATCTTATTGGGCCTATGAAGTCTAAATTTGTTTAAATCTTATCTAATTTTATTTTAAATAAAATTGCTATTTATTTAATTTATAATCAAGTTTTATTTATTGTTAAGTTTATATTATATAGCCTATAATATGTGTATCATATACAAATAGGTATGTACCTGCATGTGCGAAATGAACGGTATATATGGTTTAACATGCCCACGTATAAATGCTAGCCTTTACACCGCAATGGATATGTTAGCCACTCTATATACACGACTGCATTTAATATACACGCACATATTAATATAAATATATAAATTGTATGTCTTAAATAATTATTTGTAAAACATAGGAGTTAATATAAAACACTTATATAAATACATATATACATGCGTACATACGTACATACACACACACAGAGATATATATATTTAATTACCTGAATAATTTATAATTTCAAATTTATTTTAATAAATAAATTTTATATTAATATATTTATTACATAATTCAAAATCTAATGTATTAAAATAATTCTTTTTATATGCGTACATATAAAACACATGTGCACACACAGATATATATATATATATATATTTAATAATGTTTAATTTTTTTTATATATAATATAATTAAGTTAATATAAATAAGATATAATGTAATAAAATAAATAGAATAATATATACACACTCTCGGCAATGAAGTTTTTTTTTTGTTTTAAAATTATTTAATTTGAATTTTTTTTTTAAAATTCCATGCTAAAATAATATATATGTATATATATAATAAAGTTATTATTTCAAAAATAATTTAAATTTGCATTTTTTCCTTAAATATTTTATACTAACATTTTGAGATATATATACTAATATTCAATTTTAAGGTAACTAATACATACATATAATGTATATATACATATACGAATTAAGTATACATACATATATATATGAACTTTTTTTTAATTTTCAAAAACATTAAGTATAGAAATAAATATTAATAAAATATAATTCATGTTTATATAACATTTTGCATTGAAATTAATTTTTAAATTAAAAAAATTTCTTATTATTATTATATTCAAAAATAATTTTATTCTTTGGTCATTGGCGTCTACTAAAAAAATTGATTTTTCTTTTTTATAAACTTATGCATATATTCCACCACACGAAGACATCACAATGTTATACAGATTCGTGGTATATTCAATGGCTATCTAATCATATATATGATACTATAAGCACTATATACAATAATATATGATATTAAATGAATTATTACCTTTTGCTAAAGCTTAATTGATACACCTAGAAACATTTAATCTAATGACCACTTGATCGAATCCTGAATCTAGGAAATGCTACTACACCGAATACAGCTACCGCTGGTGTTTGAATTGTATCTGATTTAGTGTTTGGAGCTTGAATATTTAGAGGGGTAGGGAAGTTTGAGGCCAGCCTTACTGGTTTATTGGAGTGCCAAAATTAAAAAATTGAAAAGAGGGGTTGGAGGTTAATATATAGTAGAGATCTAAGAAGTAAAAAGAGGATCTGGATTCACCTTCATCTCAACTCTTTGATTTCAAAATTTAGATCTTCCTAGTCATCATATGGCCAGCCTCCCTAAGTTATTCATAGCCACCTATAATAGGTCCCTATATGGGCCTGAAAATCACTTTAAGCCTGATCGATATATAACACACTTAGATCCAATTTAAAGGCATATCAATACCGTATATCAATAAGTGTATTTACAGCCATTATATACACACTTTTAATATTGATTGACAAAAATTAAATAAAATTTTATAATTATTATTTCATAAATATTAATTAATTAATTTACACCAACTTATAATTAATTAAATCAGGTGGTAATAGGAGTATTCAACGTTTCGGTTGTGTGACTCTAAGGTGTAAATTCGGCCAGCGACTAATATCGAACAATTCGAATATTAATGTTCATACATCACTTAGCAGATGGTGTGACATTATGATAAGATTTATTGCTTCCATGGCTTCAATAAAAATACAATTTTACTTTGTTTAAGAGCTACCCAATAGTAATAATTAGCTATACCGATTCTCTTCATCAAAACTATATCACATTTGGACTTATGGAATTTTGTAACGGTCAAATTCTCAATGTCGTCCATATTCAATTTTATAGCCCAAACACAAAGTAATTAATTCAATAATAACAATTATTATTAACCGAACTATTCTGGTCAGAGATTTTGACATTGAATTAACTTTAGTTGACTGTGATACTAACCTTATATAACTAAGGAGACGAATCCTCTCTTTAATAGTGTTTTTCTTCTATCCACTCGACCTAACTATAATTGTTCGATGGTTGTTGTGCCATGATTTTACTATAATCAAAGCGATGCTTTCATATTGAAGTTCAACAGTATTCTCAAGTTAAGAGAACTTTGTAATATTGTCACATCGATATTTTCTGATTAACCTTAGTTATGTTAACCAACAAAAAACTATTAAGTGAGTCATTCCATCGTTATCTAATAACCACCAATACGTAACACCTTGGTGGCCCCAATAGTTATTACTTATGAGTAATACACTGCCTAACATTTGGAAAGTATTACATAGTATAGTCTCAACGGATATGCATTGATATCTAGCCTCAATATATCTGGACTAGGAATATTTAAAATGTGGTGTTTATTATTATGATAAAATAAACATAATTATAACTATTTGTAATTACTATCACAAACACACCATTTATGTATTTTCTTTATTAAATATACCTAAATTAAATAATTAATTAATCATAACATATTATAAAAAGCAAAGAATAGAAAGAAAAACCCTTTTATTACAAACAGCAATTGATTATAGAGTCAATAATTTATAATAAATTATAGAACTGCCCCTAGAGAATATCCCTAACTCTATCATATCCTACTTAACTTAGGGCCAATTATGGAATCCCTGTTAATACGTCAGTTATTGATTCTGATTATAACAACCTTAGTAATGATAATACATTCATATGAAAATATGGTTAATAGTGCTTTTGTATAGATATATAGTAGTATATAGTGTATAGTCCAGGATATTATACAGATATTAAATTGAAGACTGTACAATATAAAGACTCAAGAAATGGACATGAAGCCTCATAAGCATAAAGATCAAGATATGAAGATTTCAAGGCTATAGTATATTATATAGAATCATAGATTATTGTTAAAGTCCCTTGTAGCAATCTTTGATCACTATCTCTCTTTCTTTTATTCTTTTATTCTTTAAATCAAAATATATTTTTAATATATTTTAAAACAAATTATAATTTTTTTTAAGTTTAAAATGCTTATAAACTATGTTTAAACTATTTTACAAAGTATCAAAATATTTTACAAAGCATAAGATTTTCAAAACATTTTAAAACAAAAGAATTTTTCAAAATTCAAAGGGATATGTCGACATATCCATATGAAGTATGTTGACATACATGCCGATATTTTGAAATTCAAATTTTGAAATGAAGTGTCTATTCCTTTTACTCTTCGTGAATGGACATCTCTGTTTATTCTCTATATATAGGGGATTTTCAAATGAATTTTTAACAACTTTTTTATTATCTTCTCTCCACTTACTCTGCTACAATTTTTATTGAAACTATCTTCAAATTTTCTCAAATTCAAACTAGAAACAATTCAATCTGCATTGTATGTAATGACCCACCTTTTTGGACAGTTCAAGTCAACAATAAACCACCCATGTAACAACCTGCATATTTATGGACTTTATATTTAAATATTTTATTTAAATATTTCATCGTTAATCGGATTTTGGTCCGAAAAGCTACTTTTTGCATACAGTCAAATTAGGACTCGAGACCACCTCCCTTGAGTTCAAAATGATGTTTACGATCTTTTTAAGTGTAAACTTCGATATGTTTGGAGATAGTGAAATTTTCGTCACTTTTTGCTTTGGACCTTTAGTTTGGGCTGAACCACTTGTTAACTCAGCCCAACCCCTTCCTTCTCTTCACCACTTCATTCTAAAACATCAAAGCTTCTTCAAAAATGGTGGTGGGAATGGGAAATTAAAATTCCAAGCTCAAGTCTTCATTACTAATCCAACATCAACTCCAAATTCAAAGTGAAGAACATAGATTCAAGCTTGTGGTTGATTCTTGCTTTGCTCTTAAGCTCTCCATCATCAATTTCGTGGAAAAAGGTGAGATTTTTAATCTCACATCTTGCCTATAACTGTCATTGGACTGTTGGGAGTGATTCCCTATCACTTTAGCATGTATATTTGCTTTTGGTTTGGATTGGATTGGCGAAAAACTCCAATTTTCAGCGTTTTTGGAAAATTCCTGCACTTTGGTCGTTCTGGGCGTGCTAGGTCGCTCTGCCGTTGATAAGTCGCACACCATTTAGGTCGTTTCCGGCCTTAAATCCTCTCCACAGCTTAGGTCGTTCGCCACCTAGGTCGCTTGCGAGTTAAGCCTTAGGTCGTTTGGCCTTTATAACGTTAGGTCGCTCGCGTGTTAAAACTTTTGGTCGTGTGGCCATCCCACTTAGGTCGCAAGGCCACTAGGTCGTTAGACCTTTAACACTTTAGGTCGCGTGATCCCATCTCCTTTAGGCCGTTAGGTCCTTATACCTTTAGGTCGCAGGACCTTGCCTAGGTCGTTAGGTCGCGTGGCCATCCCACTTAGGTCGCACGACCTTGTTAGGTCGCTCACCCTTAGCTCGCGTACCTTCTTAGGTCACGCATCCCACTTAGGTCGCACAACCTTGATAGGTCGCGCACCCCTTTAGGTCGCATGACCTCGTTTTAGACCTTAGGTCGTGGCATCGTTAGGTCGCTCGATATTGAATCATTCGCTCTGCCATGCTTAGGTCACTCGGCTTTAAGCCGCAGCACTTTAGGTCGCTCGGTCTTGTCCCTTGTTCGGTCGCATGACCTTTAACCCCTTAGGTCGCATGACCGTTTACCTCGCTAGGTCGCGACACTTTAGGTCGTGTGACTTAATACCCTTAAGTCGATTCGACCTATTTTACCTACTTTAGCTCGGCCATGTTTGGTCGCATGGGTGTTTCTACTTTGATGGATTTGGAACTGATTTCCTTGGATTACATTCACGTCTTCTTACGTGAATTTTTGTGACTTATTGATTCTACCACCAATTTCTGTGATTTGTCACTTTAAAAATATAAAGGTTTCAATACTAGTAGTAAATATCAAAGCTCTTTCATCAAAACGATTTCAACTCTATTTTATTACAAAGCTCTTTCTCCTAAACCGTTTTCCAATCTATTAGTATATACAAGCCTTAACTTCACTCGGATGAGAAATCGAATTAAACGACTTAGTAAAACGAGTGGTATGAAACGCTTGCGTTCACTTCGTCGGTTAGCTCTTGGACTTGTTCGATTGAACCCTTTTGTGACAATTTTCTAGTGAAGACCTACAGCTTGTTCGTAAATATTTAAGTTAAGCAAGTGGTTATGGGACATGAAGCTAAACTCATATATTTACTAGCTTGATGTGATCGACACTTCTTGATGATCATGACGATCATTTTTGTGATTTCATTTAGACTAGCAATTGTGCGATGTCTCTTTGTCTACGAGGGAGACTAAACCCCGTTTGTGTGATGTTTCACCATCACATATGTGGGGTAGCGCCCCATGGTCTTCGGGCCGTTCATGTGTTAAAATTTAATGGATAGCTTCCATGAGATAGCTTCTCGTTCATGTGTTACACGCGTTGGTGAGTTTTCATGCTCCCGTTATTGTGATAGGCCTCCCCCTTTTTATGTGATTTCTGGATTTCTTATGTTGATTTCTGGAATTTGTGCTTCACCAATTTTCATGATTTTCATTGATATGATATCAATTTTTGTGCATTGGTGAATTTGTGTGTCATTGACTTGTTATGAATACAAGTTTAGGGTATGATACCCTACTTTATCTTTGAGAAGATTCTTGTGATATTGATTAATCTCTTGTTGATTTTCAATTATATACTTCTAGTAGTATGCCACGATGGTTATTACATGTTCATGCCATGTCTTTTACTTTATACATATCATCTGATATTTATAGCTAGACTGATCCGTTTATTATTTTCTTATAAATAATACTCGGGTCAGACCGAGATGTTACAGGTGCTTCTGCTTGACTTCTCTTTAGGATTATTCTGACTTTTGGCACTGCTTAGATTAGTAGTTTTTGGATGTACGCATTTGAGATATAGACTCTATGTTGTGTACTTATTCTATTGTATAGCACGTGTTGCTATTCTTTTGTATTATCGTGGATCTTTCTGACCACTACTCTGATGTACACTTTCACGTGTTATATACATATTCATATCTTCTTCCGCCTTTGTGATATGGATGTCTGTGACTGATTTATGTTATGATTACTTCTATGTTTGTTTCCGAAGATTATATATAGCCACCGTGTGGTATCTTTGAGTTTGTATCGGTATGTCGGATTTCCTCCTTAAAAGATATGCGTTCTATTCTATCTGACATATCGGTGCTCGCACAAAGAAGTTACATGGATGGTCGCTCCTCCACGGCCTTATTCTCCGTGCTAATTGACAGCACTACCTTGTAGTGTTCTTGGTTAGCGTGGGTATAGAGGTGGGGCGTTACAGCTTGGTATCAGAGCCAAACTTCGAAACAATGTAGAATAACTTAACAAGGATCATCGTCCTAAGTCCAACTTAGGAGTCGTGCCTTAGGATTTAAGTCGAGTCTTCAAACCGACTCATCCTATTTCCTCTTATGAATCCTTGTTTTATCTATCAAGACTTGCTTGATATTTATTTGGAGAATAACTTTTCTTCTTTTCTCTTCCTTAAAGAAGAGAATGTCTAGACCAGGTCGTCCCAGAGCTGGACCATCTACTGTTACTCCCCAAGATGGAGTTTTTATGACTGCTCAACAGCTTCTTGATTTTGTAAAGAATGATCAAGCAGCTGGTCCTAATCAGGAACCTACTCATCCTAAGTCTGGATTTGCACGCTTGTGCAACGATTATACCAACTTGGGTAGGAAACCATTCAAAGGTTCCGAAACTATTATCGAGGTCCAGGCTTGGCTAAGAACATGCGATAGAATCTTTTCTCGCATGAATCTTATCGATCTTCACCATGTTCAGGTGGCCTCCAGTATGCTCCAAGAAAGAGCACTAGATTGGTACGAACTTCTTATTTCTGAAATTAATGAAGCTAATCTCACCTGGGAGCAATTCCGGGAACGCTTCGAATTAAAATTCGTACCAGAAAGCGGAGAAAGTGACGTTGGCTCGACGTTTCATAGACCTTTTTCAAGGTGAATCCTCTGTGACAGATTATGTCGCATCCTTCGAGTCACTGTCTAAATATGGGGTTGAATACATCAACACCCCATTGAAGAAGAACCAAAGATTCGTTTATGGCTTAAACAAGAATCTGAAGAAGCCATTACTTCTAAAATTAGAAGTTTCTTTCGATCAACTCATTGATATCGCTCTTCGTCTTGAAGAGGCTGATAAGGACAGCGATGTTGAAGTGGTGGCTGCTAAACCAAACTTCAACAACAAGAAAAGGCCTAATAAGTTCAAAGGTCCTTATCCCAACAAAAAGGGTAAACAAGCAACTCCTGTTGCAAAGACATTTTCCCCCAGTGATAGGAAATGCTTCAACTGTGGTGCTAAGGGCCATTTTGCGAACAAATGTTCAAAGCCCCGCTCTTGTCGCTATTGTAAAAGTCCAGATCATTTTATGCATCTATGCCCTAGGCTTCAAAGCAAGGAGGGAACATTAAATGTTGCTCAAGCCCCTGGCAACACATCTCGCGGTCAAGGTATGTCTCATTCTGTCCTTGATGGCATTATTATATTTCATGATCAACCTATTAGAGTTCTCTTTGATACGGGTGCATCCCATTCTTTTATATCAAAGGAACTTGTCGATACTTTTTCTTTAAGTGTTGTTGCTTTAATGACTTCTTTAAGAATTGCGAATCCAGTTGGTGGATCCGCAACTCTTAGTCTGCTTTGTAAAGATGTCGAGATTATTTTGTGTGATTTTTCTTTCCTAGCCAATTTGCATGTCATGCGTTATTTAGGCGTTGGTATGATTTTGGGTATGGATTGGCTTAATCGTTATGAAGCTCATATCCTATGTCCTGAGTGGACTATTTATCTTAGACATCCACTATCTGTTAAGCAGATTTCTATTGTTCTTAAAGATTCGGATTCCGCTTTGGTTGCATCTTTATATTCTTTAAATCCTCGTGATGATGATAATGATGATGAGGAAGATGTCATTTCTCTTATTCACGTCGTTCGTGAATTTTCCGACATATTTGAGCCCGTTTTAGGATTACCACCTAAGCGAGCAATTGAGTTCAAAATTAATCTCATACCTGGAGCTCAACCTATTACTCGTCCTCCTTATCGCATGTCCAATAAGGAGAATGAAGAGATGTGCAAACAATTGTTCAAATTAGAGACGAAGCAATTTATCCACTCTAGTTCCTCGCCTTGGGGAGCTTCAGCAATTTTCGTAAAGAAATCTGATGGTACACTTAGGCTTTGCGTCGACTACCGCAAGCTTAATGATCTTACTATTAAGAATAAATATCCATTGCCTCGGATTGATGATCTATTTGATCAACTGAGTGGTGCTAGAGTCTTTTCACAATTGGACTTGGCTACCGGTTTTCATCAGCTTCGTATTGCAGAGGATAGTATTCCTTTGACTTCGTTCCGTACTCGTTATGGATCTTATGAATGGCTTGTTATGCCATTTGGTTTAACGAATGCACCGGCTTATTTCGTTGACCTCATGAATCGAGTTTTTAAAGGTTTCCTCGATCGATTTGTACTCATCTTTATTGATGATATTCTTGTGTATTCTAAAACCGAGGAGGAACATGAAAAGCATCTTCGGATTGTATTGGAAACTCTTAGGAGCCAATTAAAGGCAAAATTTTCTAAATTCCATTTTTGGCAATCTAGTGTGAAGTTTCTCGGTCATATTATTTTCGAATCCGGAATATCAGTGGATCCTTCAAAGATTGAAGCGATTCAAAATTGGAAGAGACAGGAGAGCGTGACTGAATTCCGTAGCTTTCTCGGATTGGCGGGTTATTACCGCCGTTTTATAAAAGACTTTTCTAAGATTGCTGTGCCTCTTACTGGCTTAACGAAGAAAGGTGTTAAATACATTTGGTCGGACAAATGTGAAACTTCTTTTCAGAAATTAAAAGAACTCCTTTCTAATACTCCCATTCTTGTTATTCCCGAAGGGAACCAAGATTTTGTTGTTTATACCGATGTTAGTCGCGTTGGTTTGGGTGCCGTTCTTATGCAGAAAGAACGTGTTATTGCTTATGCTTCTAGGCAATTGAAGCCGGCTGAGACTAGATATGCCACACATGATTTAGAACTCGCGGCTATCGTTTTCGCCCTTTGAATTTGGCGACACTATCTTTTGGGAGAGAAATTTATTCTCTATACCGATCATAAATCTTTGAAATATTTACTCTCTCAAAAGGAACTTAATTTGCATCAACAGCGTTGGCTCGAATTCCTTGCTTCTTATGATCTTGATATTCTTTATACTCCCGGAAAAGGAAATCGAGTTGCTGACGCTCTTAGTCGAAAGCAACAAGCGGTTGTTTCCATGATGATATCTGAATGGAACGATCTTGAAGTTTTATCCACTTGTGAAATTCGAGATCGTGTTTCCGATTTATGTTCATCTCTTGTTTTATGTAGCCTTGAGGCTCATCCTTCTCTTTTAGACCGCATTCTTGAAGCTCAAAGGCTAGATCCCGAATTGGCTCTTCTTGGCCAAAATATTAAGGATAAAGTTGATATTGAAGGTTTGAAAGACTTTGATATTGATTCTCGTAGCGACATTCAAAAATTTAGTAGACTTATCGTACCAAATATTCGTGATCTTTGTAAAGATATTCTGGAAGATTCTCATCGTTCCAAATATTCCATTCATCCCGGTAGCAGTAAAATGTACACAGATATGAAGCGACTTTATTACTGGGAGGGAATGAAATCTGGTATTGCTAACTTTGTTAAGTGTTGCATGACTTGCCAACTTGTTAAGGCCGAACATCAAAGGCCTGGTGGGTTATTGCAACCATTGGAAATTCCAGTTTGGAAGTGGGATCAAATTTCCATGGATTTTATTGATGGCCTTCCCCGTTCTCGTTCGGGTCATGATAGCTTATGGGTGATCGTTGATAGACTTACTAAATCTGCCAATTTTATTCCCGTTCGGTCGAACCGAACCGTTCCTCTTCTGGCCAAACTTTTTATCAAAGAAATTGTTAAATTACATGGAGTCCCTACTTCCATTGTTAGTGATCGTGATCCATTGTTTACTAGTGGATTTTGGAAGAGTCTTCAAAAAGCTTTGGGAACGAAGCTTAATTTTAGCACCGCTTATCACCCCCAGTTCGATGGACAAACTGAGCGTGTGAATCAAACTCTTGAAGATCTTCTTTGTTCTTATGTGCTTGATTTTGGTGGAAGTTGGGAAGATCATATTTCACTTGTTGAATTTTCCTATAATAACAGCTTCCAATCTAGTATTGGTATGGCACCTTTCGAGGCACTCTATGGAAGGCCATGCCGATCTCCTTCTTGTTGGCTTGAGGCCGGTGAGAAGCTGGTTTTAGGTCCAGATTTTATTCGTGATTCCACAGAAAAGATTGAACTTATTCCATGGCTTATCGCCTTTCGTTACCGGCTCAGTTTTCTGCCATGCATGACGTGTTTCACGTTTCTCAACTACGGAAGTGCCTTCGAGATTCCGATACTATTCTTGAGCCCGGTGTTGTGGAAGAGATTGAAGTTTCGCCTAACTTAACTTATGAGCAGCATCCTATTCGAATTATTACTTCGGAGATCAAACGACTTCGAAATAAAGAAGTTCCGCTTGTTAAAGTTCAATGGTCCTCAAATCCTAAAGATTGTTCTTGGAAAACTAGAGAATTCATCGAGCGAACACATCCGGACTTACTTTCTCATGCTCTTTGAGGTAAACTTCTTATTTCAAATTTCTTTTGTGTTAATATGCTTTAATGGTTGTTACTTTTTATTTCCATCTTATATATTGCGAGGACGCAATTTCTTTAAGGAGGGGAGTCTGTAACAACCCGCATATTTATCGACTTTATATTTAAATATTTTATTTAAATATTTTATCGTTAACCGGATTTTGGTCCGAAAAGCTACTTTTTTGCATACGGTCAAATTAGGACTCGAGACCACCTCCCTTGAGTTCAAAATGACGTTTGCGATCTTTTTAAGTGTAAACTTCGATATATTTGGAGATAGTGAAATTTTTGTCACTTTTTGCTTTGGACCTTTAGTTTGGGCTGAACAACTTGTTAACTCAGCCCAACCCCTTCCTTCTCTTCACCACTTCATTCTAAAACATCAAAGCTTCTTCAAAAATGGTGGAGGGAATGGGAAATTAAAATTCCAAGCTCAAGTCTTCATTACTAATCCAACATCAACTCCAAATTCAAAGTGAAGAACATAGATTCAAGCTTGTGGTTGATTCTTGCTTTGCTCTTAAGCTCTCCATCATCAATTTCGTGGAAAAAGGTGAGATTTTTAATCTCACATCTTGCGTATAACTGTCATTGGACTGTTGGGAGTGATTCCCTATCACTTTAGCATGTATATTTGCTTTTGGTTTGGATTGGATTGGCGAAAAACTCCAATTTTCAGCGTTTTTGGAAAATTCCTGCACTTAGGTCGTTCTGGCGTGCTAGGTCGCTCTGCCGTTGATAAGTCGCACACCATTTAGGTCGTTTCCGGCCTTAAATCCTCTCTACAGCTTAGGTCGTTCGCCACCTAGGTCGCTCGCGAGTTAAGCCTTAGGTCGTTTGGCCTTTATAACGTTAGGTCGCTCGCGTGTTAAAACTTTTGGTCGTATGGCCATCCCACTTAGGTCGCAAGGCCACTAGGTCGTTAGACCTTTAACACTTTAGGTCGCGTGATCCCATCTCCTTTAGGCCGTTAGGTCCTTATACCTTTAGGTCGCACGACCTTGCCTAGGTCGCACGACCTTGCCTAGGTCGTTAGGTCGCGTGGTCATCCCACTTAGGTCGCACGACCTTGTTAGGTCGCTCACCCTTAGCTCGCGTACCTTCTTAGGTCGCGCATCCCACTTAGGTCGCATGACCACTTAGGTCGCACAACCTTGATAGGCGGCGCACCCCTTTAGGTCGCATGACCTCGTTTTAGACCTTAGGTCATGGCATCGTTAGGTCGCTCGATATTGAATCATTCGCTCTGCCATGCTTAGGTCACTCGGCTTTAAGCCGCAGCACTTTAGGTCGCTCGGTCTTGTCCCTTGTTCGGTCGCATGACCTTTAACCCCTTAGGTCGCATGACCGTTTACCTCGCTAGGTCACGACACTTTAGGTCGCGTGACTTAATACCCTTAAGTCGATTCGACCTATTTTACCTACTTTAGCTCGGCCATGTTTGGTCGCATGGGTGTTTCTACTTTGATGGATTTGGAACTGATTTCCTTGGATTACATTCACGTCTTCGTACGTGAATTTTTGTGACTTATTGATTCTACCACCAATTTCTGTGATTTGTCACTTTAAAAATATAAAGGTTTCAATACTAGTAGTAAATATCAAAGCTCTTTCATCAAAACGATTTCAACTCTATTTTATTACAAAGCTCTTTTTCCTAAACCGTTTTCCAATCTATTTGTATATACAAGCCTTTACTTTACTCGGATGAGAAATCGAATTAAACGACTTAGTAAAACGAGTGGTATGAAACGCTTGCGTTCACTTCGTCGGTTAGCTCTTGGACTTGTTCGATTGAACCCTTTTGTGACAATTTTCTAGTGAAGACCTACAGCTTGTTCGTAAATATTTAAGTTAAGCAAGTGGTTATGGGACATGAAGCTAAACTCATATATTTACTAGCTTGATGTGATCGACACTTCTTGATGATCATGACGATCATTTTTGTGATTTCATTTAGACTAGCAATTGTGCGATGTCTCTTTGTCTACAAGGGAGACTAAACCCCGTTTGTGTGATGTTTCACCATCACATATGTGGGGTAGCGCCCCATGGTCTTCGGGCCTTTCATGTGTTAAAATTTAATGGATAGCTTCCATGAGATAGCTTCTCGTTCATGTGTTACACGCGTTGGTGAGTTTTCATGCTCCCGTTCTTGTGATAGGCCTCCCCCTTTTTATGTGATTTTTGGATTTCTTGTGTTGATTTCTGGAATTTGTGCTTCACCAATTTTCATGATTTTCATTGATATGATATCAATTTTTGTGCATTGATGAATTTGTGTGTCATTGGCTTGTTATGAATACAAGTTTAGGGTATGATACCCTATTTTATCTTTGAGAAGATTCTTGTGATATTGATTAATCTCTTGTTGATTTTCAATTATATACTTCTAGTAGTATGCCACGATGGTTATTACATGTTCATGCCATGTCTTTTACTTTATACATATCATCTGATATTTATAGCTAGACTGATCTGTTTATTAGTTTCTTATAAATAATACTCGGGTCAGACCGAGATGTTACAGGTGCTTCTGCTTGACTTCTCTTTAGGATTATTCTGACTTTTGGCACTGCTTAGATTAGTAGTTTTTGGATGTACGCATTTGAGATATAGACTCTATGTTGTGTACTTATTCTATTGTATAACACGTGTTGCTATTCTTTTGTATTATCGTGGATCTTTCTGACCACTACTCTGATGTACACTTTCACGTGTTATATACATATTCATATCTTCTTCCGCCTTTGTGATATGGATGTCTATGACTGATTTATGTTATGATTACTTCTATGTTTGTTTTTGAAGATTATATATAGCTACCGTGTGATAGCTTTGAGTTAGTATCGGTATGTCGGATTTCCTCCTTAAAAGATATGCGTTCTATTCTATCTGACATATCGGTGCTCGCACAAAGAAGTTACATGGATGGTCGCTCCTCCACAACCTTATTCTCCGTGCTAATTGACAGCACTACCTTGTAGTGTTCTTGGTTAGCATGGGTATAGAGGTGGGGCGTTACAACCCATGTCCGACTCAAACCATCTAAAATATAGATTATCAATGGGTTTTATTTTAAGGAAATAAGAAAAGGAAGAAGGAAAATACACAGAATCTCGCAGCGAAATAACAAAATATAATAATAGCACAAATAGTTCATGAAGTTGTTTAACAATATACAATAATTTCTTACAATATCATCAGAGTTATACATTTAACAGATATAACAAAGTAATGCAGCGGATTGATATTAATAAACACGGTCTTCAAACTCCATCTTCATCTTCAATTAAATAATACCTTAGAAACATTAAAATACTCGGGTTGACCCGAGTGGAAAGGAAAATAATACGCTCGAGTTAGAACTAAAGTTCTTATGCAAATTAAATCAAAATCAAATTAAATATGGAATGCAGAAAACTATATTCTTAAAGTTTCGAATTTTCCAGAAAAGCTATTATTTTCATATTCAAAATACAACAGATTTCACAATAGATTCATTCTAGTAACTTACAAATTTACAAAAAAATTCAGATTTAATTTTAGAGTTCAAAAGATTTGATTTATGAAAATTTCCAAAGTTTCAAAATTCTATTTATGAAAACATCCCAGGGTTTCAAAATTTAAATTTGAAAACTTCCAAATAAGGTAAAAGCGGTTTATTTCTCAAAAATCATTTTTAAGGTTCAAACAATAAATCTAAACACTCTATTTTTATCACATGTTAATATAAGAAATCCAAGGGTTTTGTATCCTTATTCAGTGTTCAAATAATCAATATGAAAATTTATATGATTACAACAAACTATAGGGTGATAACAGGGGTATATCAAAACACATGAACAAACACACATTTAATCACAATAACATCCATCACAACATATAATCTACATTCAAATCCACCAATTCAACAAATTGACCAATTCAATAACATGTCACAATAATTATTAGTTATCACATATTGGAGTTTAGGTATTTAAATTAAATGTCAATTAAAGTTTCCAACCAACAATCAATAATTTTATCACTATATGACTTGGTTTTTTTAGTATTTCATGAGTAAGTTTAACACTCACCTTTTGGCTTTCTCTTTTCTAGTCAGATTTGGATCCGCTACTACATTCTCCTTTCGATTTGTTTCCTTGTTATCTTATTCATTTTTTTAGAAAGTTTTGGAAGAGACAGAGAAGTTTGTATAGATCTGGATTTAAAGAAAAAGATTTGGAAAGATGAAGAAAGTTTGGAAAAGAAGAAGAAAATTTAATGAAGAAGAAGAATTGAAAAAGAAAAGGAAGCTTTGAAAAAGAAGAAGATTTGGAGAATAAGAATAAAAAAGAAGAAAAAAAGAAAGATTTAAAAAAAAGAGAAGAAGGAGATTTGAAGAAGAAAAATGAAAAAGAAGGAAGGAGGAAGGTGAAGAGAGAGAAAAAATGAGATGGAAGTTTTGTTTGGAAAAATGAAGCCATAGAAGATGAGATTTGAAAAATGAAATGAGGCTACAAGAATGAAGATGGAAACAAATGAAAATCTAATAAAGTAAATATAAACAAACTAGGAATTGAAATAAAGTAAAAATATGAACAACCTTAAAAATGGTAGGTATTAAAAGAGAATAAATTGCCAATGAAAGGATGCAACAAGAACTAATAATGCATAAACAAAATGAAATTTGAAAATGGAGAATAGTAAATGCTAATGAGGTGGCATGAATATAAATTTGTATGTTCACATTAAAAATGAAAAAAAAACTTCAGTTAAAGTACTTGGAAAGGAGCAAATGAAACAAATGAGGAACAAATGAAAAGAATGCAACAATTTTTAATTAGAAATAAATCAAATGAGACTACTATTAATTAATAAGAAACGAACGAGTAGTCTAACAATGAAATGAATGCTTAAGTGGAACCTACATGGAGAACTTGAAAATGAAAAGAAAGAGAATGTGGATGTGATAATATATATAAAGCAAATGAAGGGACCACATACGTCCGAATTCCAAAACTTACTCCAATTAATTAATTTCAATAAACCCAGATATACACATATTTATATCATTTAATTCTTTACTATACACATTCCATTAAATTAATCAATCAATTAACAATCAATAAACCAATCAATCTATATATTTATTTATCTTACTCAAACCAATTTTATTAATTCATATCTATCTATGCATTATAAAAATTATTCACTTTACTTTTTTAATTACTGTTACGGTTATAGTAATGCAACCGATTTACAAGTTTTAAACATATATAAAATGGAAAAATAAATATATGTGAACATGTGTAATTAATGTACAATTGTTAATACAAGGTAATTTCTAATTGATTCCACAACATTTACACAACCATGAACCCTCTAATATATTTTAAAATTTGAATACTAATAAGTATGTTTATATATATTACTCCATACCTCAATTTTTCTTTCTACAAAATCATGCTTATTCAAAATGAAATTTTTATTTTATACATCTCAAAACATGCAATTATTTTAATTAAAATGTTCATTCCATTTTGACACAAAAATGCAAGTTCCTATTTAACTCATTCATTACCATTTCATTCTTATTTCCTTTTAATTGAAACATTTCAATTAATATAATTCCAATTAATTTCATTACTAATTTCAAATGAATTCTAATTATAAAACACTATTTTCTTTTCATTTATACTAATTCAAACATGTTTTATAAAATTTCGTATACAACAAAATTTATACATTATTTACAAAGTAAATGTTTTATCTTATTGAAAATTAACTTCTCCAAGATATATTTCAAATAACAGCTTATGTTATTCTTTCATTAAAACATTCACTCAATTCTTTATTTAAATTCAACATTTGTTATTCCAATTTCAGTTATTAATTTAATATACACTAATATTATAAATTTATACTCTAATGTAAGTTACTATAACGACCCGTAATTTTTGATAATTAAAAATAAATAATTTAATAAGATTTTGTGAGTTAATAATGGGAGAAATAAAAAAATTGTGAATTATTAATGAAATAATAACTAGAATGGAAGGTAATAATGTCAATTTAAGTCAATTATTAACAATTTTAATGAAAGTTCAATATTGAAATGATTTAAATGTTATACTTGGTTATAAATTGAATATAAGAAAACAAATGTAAATATTGAATCAATTAATGAAATAATATATAATTTATGGTCATTGAATAAAATCAGTGTTATGTAAGTAATTATGACATTTGTTGTAAATGATAAACTTACAAATGTTACTAAATGTAGAAATGGTGATAATTGTTATTTGTTACCAATTTATCTAATCGATTATAAATAAATGTAAATAAATGTTGCATTAATGTGAGTTAAGACAATAACTGTAAATTGTGAATGTAATAAAGGTATAGAAATGTTAATTATATTTACAAGGCAATAATTGATGTAATAAAAAGAGTGAAACAAAAACAAATTAATTTATTGAGATTTTTAAATTATAATAAAATTGACAAAAATTTAATATAATGGAAATATAGTAGTTAATACAAATAAGAGATGAGAAACTATTATTTAGTAAGAAATGTGTAATTACCGTTTGTATCCAATAGTGTATAAATATGTTTAAATTACTATTAGATAGGAAATAATTGTTCTACTTCTCATTACATTCATTTAGCCAATTTTGAAACTTAATCAACTGAAATTAATGTAATTGAAAATTTTCAATTAATAGGAGAGAGAATGCTAAATTGTAAATTAATAGGTGTAATTAAAAGTAGCTTATGTTTTGTGAAAATATAAGGAAAGTTTGATTTAATGAAAAGAACATTTACATCAAATAAAATGAATGTTTCATTTGTGAATGTAGGTTTAATTTCATCAAAATAAAGAATAGTATGCTTGATTTTAAAGGAAGAAATATATGTTTATTGAACTGTGTTTTAGCTTACAGATTGATTACAAGAATAGGAAAATAATATTTTTCGAAGTTATTTATTACTCTTGTGTATAAACAACAAATTTATAAACGTGTTTAAATAAACAATTGTTCTATTTTTCATCCATTTTAGTTGTCTGTTTTGAAATTTAACTTTGTAAGTAATTGCAATTAATGTAACTCAAATATTTCAATTAAAAGGAAAGAAAACGTTGATTGCAATTAATAGATTTAATAAAAGAATCGCACGTTTTGTGTTAAACAAAAAGGGTGTTTTAATGGAAATAAAAGATCATTTTGGGAAAACCAAATTGAACGTTTTCATTTTTAAGGTAAGTTTTATTTTTTTACTATGCGTAGATAAAAACCTAAATGCGTACAAATTGAATATTATTTGAGTTAATGAAGTTAATTTGGTTACGTTTCAGAAAAATTGAATTTAAAAAGGTTGTGCGATGTACATGGTCCCTTCATTTCTTTTGTTATTAATTGTTGCATTAACGTTTTAAAATAGTTACCTTATTATTAATACTTAATATATTCATTTCTCCTTCTGTTTAATACCTGAGCGTAGACTTTTAGGTTGTATTTAATTCTTGCCACCTCATTTTCACGTATACAAAATTTTACTTTCCTTTGGTTTGCAAACTTTTCCATTCCTACATACATTTCTTTATGCATTATTAATGCCTGAAGCTTTCAAAATAAATTATGACATTTATTTTTGTCCCTCCACCTTCATTTCCTTATTATAAATAACCTGCAGCTTATTTCTTCATTTGCGTTTTGTTTCTCCTAACACCTCATATTCAAAAGCTCTTATTCTTGCAAATCCAAAACCTTTCTTTTATGAAACATGATTTTTTTTCTTTTATTTTTTCGTACATGTCCTGTCCTCATCTTAGTTGTTCTTCAATCTTTTCCTGAAGCCTCATCTTGAGAAAAACGTAAGTATTAAAATTTGTTTATTTTTTTTGCGTACTAATTATTATTTTAATAATATTTATTATAACATGAATATCTTTTGCATATAAACTTTGATTCACGCGTGATTTCTTCTATTGGATTCATATTTAAATTCCGCACAACATGAAATTGATTTAGTTGAATTTGGAGACTGTTGAGTTTTGCGCTTCTTTTGGATTTTTATGGGCTAAAATCAAAGGTGAGTGTTTTAACCCACTCACAATTACTTAACTATCTTATGTTAGTTAAATTAAATCTATGATGTGATTTGAAATTAATTGATTAATGCGTGGTATGTTTAAATTGTCATTCTAGTTAAATTTGACTTTTATTGCATTTAATAGTCGTTTAATTTAATATTAAATTTTAAATTGTCAATTTAATACCTGTTATTGATTATCAGTTATCTATTGATGTTTATTGATTGATTTGGATGATGATTGTGATGGATGTTTGATTTGTTGATATTGGATGACTGGATGTTGTATTTTATATAGTTAAAACACTGCAAGTTCCCTATGGGTTAAAATGATACATACCCAAACGATTTATAGATTAGGGAAAAATCGTTATGGGTTGAAATGATAGTGTAGCAACCCGCAGTTCCGTACCCCTTGAGTTGATAATAATTCTTTCCTGTTCAACCCAAAGTGTACGAAAGAGCGAATAACCAGGGTAAAAGGAAAGGAGGAGGTAGAAGAAGAAAATAAAACAACATCAGAATCTCACAATCGTAGCGGAACAAAATATAATATATAATAATAGATTTTAAATACAAGATCTGTACTGTTAATATACATACCATTTATTAGAGTACAACAATCCAATGCATCAAATCTGGACAGTTTAGTAACTTGTCCTTACACAGCGGACATATAAATCTACGGAAATACGCCTCGTCATCCAGCTCGTCTCCTGAGCTCCATAGCTTCCTATCCTGAATCTGTTAAACTCGGTCTGACCCGAGCATCATAATAAAACAACACCCGAGTCAGTCTGGAAAACCAGCGTGAGAAAACCACACTCAATTGGATTATTATATTTTCGAAAATCCTTTAAAACAAAGGTATCTCGTAAGACCACGCCACAAATAAACATGTCGGGTTTTTACCTTACAATAACGAAAACATTTTTATCAAATCCGTCTGATATTATAATAGTGTCTATAGAAAATAAATAGAATCTAGCTGAAATGCATACATCTCATGTTCCAGCATAGTTGGGCACAATCAAAATCGTACGGGCGCTTATTGGAGAATGGATTCCATACAATGGAAGGGCTACGGGGGTACCGCCCATCACAGTACCTGGCCTAGATCAGCGTACCGAGGACCACTCTCGATCCCTTGTTACACAAGACCGGACTACCCTTTATTGGATAATCCGAATAAAATCACCCCGCCGTTGGGATCAGCAACCGCCACACAGCCAAAATAAAAGGGACTCTAGACAGGGATGACCTTACCCTAATTGGTGCTACCCATTAGCCTTGCTGCACCTCCCCTGTTTTAGCCATTCCCGGTTGATGAGGCCTGAGGTTAAGCGTTACCTTTTAAAGTGCACATCTACTTAGAATGCTCATCGTCCTCCAATGGCGATGGTCTGATAGCATTCGTCCATACAAGTTGTCCTGGGTCTGGACAAACCGAATCACCGTCTTCATCATCTTCACGGTATTCATTCGCTACGTTCAAACTGGATCGAAGTGGTTTTCGGATAATTAAATATGATCCCGGTCACTTCGAAACGATTAGCGCATTGGCCAATATTGATAGTTGGTTATTTAACCATCATATAACATCCACAGCAACCATCAGGCCTTAAATAATTTTCCAAATTATTTATTTCAAAATATCTCCCCAAGATATTATTTCCATACTTCAACACTTTGAAAACAGTTTTCAAATCCCTTTTTATTTTACGAAACAAATTCCAAACCTTGCCCAATACTTAGCATATTTCCCTATTCCATTTGATATTCAACACTTGGAAAATTATTCATTTATTTCCCATTTCTTTCAAAAATCATTTACAACTTTATTTGTAAATCCCCAACTCGTTTCGCATGAAAAATCTATTTTTTAAGAAAGTCCAATAATTCACCAATTAAATTCATAATTTTCTCCTGATTCGTTTCACATCGCCTATCTCCAAATTTATCACCATTTCTCATATTTGAAATATATTCCACTATTTATTTCAAAACAATTTCCAATACCCGATATAAGTCCACACCATTAACTTATATTTTCCCCATATCTACTGATATCACTCCAACTTATTTATAAACCCCGTTTATAAATTATAAACTCCTTTGAGCTTTCCATTTATTTATAAAAACAAATTCTATTTATAATTGTAACAACCCGCATATTTGTCGATTTTATATTTAAATATTTTATTTAAATATTTCATCGTTCGTCGGATTGAAATCCGAAAAGCTACTTTTTGCAAACAGTCGAATTAGGACTCGAGACCTCCTCCATTGAGTTCAAAACGTCGTTTGCGATCTTTTTGAGTGTAAGCTTCGATATGTTTGGAGCTAGTCAAAAATTTGACCATTTGCACTTTGGGTTTGGTTTTGGGTTCAGCCCCTTTGCCAACTTAAACCCCAAACTGAACCATCCCTCCCCATTCACTCTCACTTCCTCCTCTTGCTCAGTTCTAAAGCAAAAATGGTGGGAGAGATGGGAAATTAAAACTCCCAAACCCTAGTTTCATCTTCAAATCAAGTTCTAGCTCCAAATTCAAAGAGAACCCATTGGTAAGCATCTCCTTCATCTTCTCCAACCCGTTCTCCTTTCAATTTCAGAAATTCCTAAACCTAACTTTAGGAATGTTCTTCTTTTTGAGCATAGATTCAAGCTCATTTGGGTTGTGTTGAAGAGTGGTTGATTCTCCCTTTGCTTTCAAGCTCCTTCTTCATTGTTGTTGTGAAAAGGTGAGATTTTTATCTCACATCTTAAACTATAATTATCTTCGATTGTTAGGTATGAATTCCTAACACTTATTCTTGTGCAATTGCTTTTGATTTGGATTGATTTGGTGAATATTCCAATTTTTAGTGTTTTGAGTTCAATTCTTTGAAAATCCTAACTTTGATGTTTTGATCATGTTTTTGGTGATGAATCGAAGAGCGTACATGGCCGGGTAGTCGATTGGCGTAAACCCTTAGCGTCGTTGCTCGACCGATTTCATTTCGGAAGGAATTGGTATTCATTTGATTGGCATGGGAGTGCTGGAAACAGGCTCCGGTCGACCGACCTCAGAGTCTGGTCGACCGACCTCAGAGTCCGGTCGACCGACCTGCTACTCTAGCATCTCCCTGCCTCTGTTTGGAAGTGCAGGTTACAGGCTCCGGCCGACCGACCTCAGAGTCCGGTCGACCGACCTGCTACCCGAGCATTTCTGTCTCTGGTCCGGTCAACCGACTCAGGGAGTCCGGTTGACCGACCTGCTCCTATTTGCCAGTTTTTCCTATATTGCTTATTTGTTTGAATTTCCAACTTTAATCGATTCGTGTGGTCTCCTATTTGTTGTTTAACCGAACTTCTTACTTTGATGGTTTTGAGAATTGATTTCTTTGACCTTTACTCACGTCTTCGAACGTGAATTGTTATGATTGATTGTTTTTATAAGCACTTCTATGATTTGTCACTTCAAAATATAAAGGTTTTCTATACTAGTATTAAATATCAAAACTCTTTCATTAAAACGATTTCAACTCTATTTTCAATATCAAAGCTCGTTTCTTAAAACCGTTTTCCAATCTATTAGTATATACAAACCTTTACCTCATTCGTATGAGAAAATTTAATTAAACGGCTTAGCAAAACAAGTGGTATGAAACGCTTGCGTTTACTTCGTCGGTTAATTTATGGACTTGTTCGATTGAAACTCTTGTGACAATTTTCTAGTGCAGATCTACAATTTGTTCGTAAATATTTGAGTTAAGCAAGTGGTTATGGGACATGAAGCTAAACTCTTATATTTACTAGCTTAGTGTAATCGACACTTCCTTATGATCATGATGATCATTCTTGTGATTTAGACTAGCGATTGAGTGATGTCTCTTTGTTTGCGAGGTTAGACTAGACACCACTTGTGTGATTTCGATTCACACATATCTCTTTATCTTCAAGGTTAGTCTATACCTCATTGGTGTGATTTCGATTCACACATATTGAAACTCTTGTGACAATTTCCTAGTGCAGATCTACAATCTGTTCGTAAATATTTGAGTTAAGCAAGTGGTTATGGGACATGAAGCTAAACTCTTATATTTACTAGCTTAGTGTAATCGACACTTCTTTATGATCGATGATGATCATTTTTATGATTTAGACTAGCAATGTGCGATGTCTCTCGTCCGTGTGTTCGGACTTGCCTTTCTCGTCCGTGTGTTCGGACTTGCCTTTCTCGTCCGTGTGTTCGGACTTGCCTTTCTCGTCCGTGTGTTCGGACTTGCCTTTCTCGTCCGTGTGTTCGGACTTGCCTTTCTCGTCCGTGTGTTCGGACTTGCCTTTCTCGTCCGTGTGTTCGGACTTGCCTTTCTCGTCCGTGTGTTCGGACTTGCCTTTCTCGTCCGTGTGTTCGGACTTGCCTTTCTCGTCCGTGTGTTCGGACTTGCCTTTCTCGTCCGTGTGTTCGGACTTGCCTTTCTCGGCCGTGTGTTCGGACTTGCCTTCGGGCCATCCGTGTGTTCGGAAAATTAAATGGATAGCTTCCATGAGATAGCTTCTCGTCCGTGTGCTCGGACTTCCCCCTTTTTGTGACTTCTAGATTTCGTGTGTTGATTTCTGAATTAAATGTTTCACCAGCTTTTACAATTGGCATTAATATGTATGTCATTTATTGTGGATTGGTGAATTAAATAAAGAATATGATATTCTTTTTGATGCTATGAGATTCATGAGATTTTGTATGACTTTCGTGATTTTCTAATGTATACTTATCATAGTATGACTTCATCGTTATCATACGTTTTATTTTCATATCTCATATTCTATCTCATTTTATCTGATAATTATAGCTAGACTGATCCGTTTATTATTTTCTTCTTAAATAATACTCGGGTCAGACTGAGATTTTACAGGTGCTTCTTCATGACTTCCTATCTGGAACCATCATCTGACTTTTGGCTAACTACTCTAGTTTAGTAGTTTTTTGTTGTATACATTTGAGATTAGACTCCTTGATGTATACATATTCTATTGTCTTGCACTTGTATCTATTCTTTTGTGTTATTGTGGATCTTACTTGACCACTACTCTGATGGACACTTTCATGTGTGTTATATATTCATATCTATTTCCTCCTTTGTGATATGAATTGTCTGTGACTGATTTATGTTACGTTTATTTCTATGTTTGTTTCCGAAGATTATATATAGCCACCGTGTGATAGCTTTGTGTTTGTATCGGTATGTCGGATTTCCTCCTTAAAAGATATGCATTCTATTCTATCTGACATATCGGTGCTCGCACAAAGAAGTTACATGGATGGTCGCTCCTCAACAGCCTTATTCTTCGTGCTAATTGACAGCACTACACCGTAGTGTTCTTGGTTAGCGTGGGTATAGAGGTGGGGCGTCACAATAATTCTACTTTAAAATCTTCCCTTAATAAAATTCCATTTTATTTCAAATTTATTTATCAATTCCAATATCTCTTCAAGCCCTAAATATATAATTTAATTTCAAACCTCTACTTAAACAAATTTTCAAAAATAGTTAAGTATAACCCCATTTAGTAAATATATTTTACTTAATTCCCATTTTAATAAATCCAATTTTTCAATATTAATAATTTCTTTCAAATTTCCTTTTAAATTCCTTCAATTTAATTATTTATGATATTTGAAAATACCAATTAAATTTCCATGTTATTTAACATTTAATACTTTAATTCACACCCAATCCATATCAATTTATCCATTATATCATATATCAACATATATATGAACAATAAATATCTTTGAGGAATCCTATTGGATCCCTCCAACCTGTTTTCCCTACATCCACAGGTGTTAGTCAACTAATAAAATACCGATCCCACTTCGAGGGGGATATCGCGGTATATAGGGTTATCCTCTATTATGTGGGGCGCATAGGGTCTCATCCGCTATATAATGCGGGAATATCAATCACTCCAATACTAATATATATACTACTATATATATATATATATATTACATCCAGTAGATAAATTATAAATTTATCAATCAAGTCAGGCATCCAATAATTTAAATTTAACATTTAATTTTAAACCAGGCAATCCAAATGAGTGAGAAAATCTCACCTTTGATTTTATTTGCAATCCTTCCCAATCTCGACTGGGTTTCACGATTTTTGACCTTGTATAAACAATTTACGACTTATTAACATTTGAAATAGTCTAACAATAAATTACCATTTAATAAATTTAATTAACTAATAATTTAATTTAAACTAAGTTTTCCTTTAATAATTCCTTAGTAACTAAAATAATTAAATAAGTTAATTAAACAAATAAATTTCCATTATTTAAAATTAAACAAGTAAGTGAAAATATGTATATATGTATATCTATTTTATTTTTCCCTTTGAAACTACATATACTAAAAAAATAACCTTTATACATTTTAAAAATATAATTTTTATATAAACTTTATAACAATTTTAAAATTCCTATTATTATTTTTTCTCCAAACTTTACCCAAATAATTTTTTTTCTGTTTTTCCTATATATATTAAAATATATGTGTGTGTGTGTACATGTATATTTTTATTTAAAAATTAGTTTTCAGTTTCTGTAAATAACAACAGTAATTTACTTTACTGTATATATATACATATACATATATAAATCTATAAGTTGAAGAAAATAAATTGTTTTATAAAACTTACTGTTATTTCTCTTTTTCTGTTTTTTTTCTTTTAATTTTAAACTTTATATTTATTTTTTTCTCAATCTGTATATATATTTTTATTAAATCAAGTATAAACGAAAAATAAAAAACGAATACCTCACTGCTCCAGGCACGTCTCCTTCCTCGTACGCGCTCGAGATCCCCCATCGCTTGCGTCTCTCGAGCTTGAGTTCGAAAACCCATCCATGCCTTTGCCTTGAGAAAATACCACCATATCGACTCGCGCCTCGAGATGCGAGTGCCACCACCCATCGACGATTTGCTCGCGACGTCCTTCCTATGCTCGATCAAACCCAAAAGAAACTGCACCTCTGCCTCCCCTGCCGTGCGCCTCGACGTTGCCGCACCTACGTGAAATCGCGATCGATTTCGGTCGCGATACTATTAATTTTTTTTATTTTTTTAAGTCGAACGAGATTAATCTCGTTCCCCCTCCCCTTTGTTTTTCTCTTTTTTTCTATGCGATGTCTTTGATTTCGATACCGAGATTTTAATTTAAAGATGAGGAAATACCGCGTTTCAAATTGAAGGGGGAATGTTACGCGACTTCCATTTTTTTTGAACAGATTTGAACCGAGGATAAAGAAGAAGGCTACGTGATTTAAAGAAAAGGAAAGATGCCTTACTTAAAAAAATGCTTTGCTACAGTGATCGAAATGAGTGGGAAAAAAGCTCTGATGGGAAAGAATTTCAGCTGAAGGAAATTTGACTAGTCAAACAATATATTATATTTAAATTTAAATTTAAATTTAAATCGTCTTGAATTCGTAGCTTAAAATCTTGACATCGTATCGAGGCATGCCGCTAGGCATTTATAATGTTATACCCCTATTCCGGACGTCATGGAAAAGGTTTCGAGTCCTAATTCGATCGTATGAAGAAGATAGCTTTTTGGACCCAGTTATTATATTGAATTCGATATAAATTTTAGCGCGTTTATATCCCGTACAATTAAACGATAACTCCAAATGCTACGAAAATTGAAATCCGATAATATTTCAATATTACGAATCCATTGGAACTAGTTTCGTCGAAATCCGAGACTATGCCTCGGAAGGCTATTTTTAAACGTCGATTTAAACGATATATTTTTAAAAATGAACATATCACTTCCAAATCAAATGCATTGTCTTCAGTATTATTAATATAAATTTTACAAGCCTTTAAATTATTTTTATCGAGCTTAAAACTCAAGATGCAATATTTTATCCAATATTCGATTTTTAAAATTCAATAATTAAATTATCCAATAAATCACTATATTTAAATTCTGAATCCATCTTATTAAATAAAAACCAAACTTCCATATTTAAAAATCAATCTATAGTTCAAATTTTAATATTTAAAACCATTTAAATATTCACAATTAACAACTGCAAAACCAGGGTCGTTACATTTCTCCCCCCTTAAAAGAATTTCATCCCCGAAATTGCTAAGGCATAAAGAATGCCCAAACCCATTAACTTATTAATACCTACTTAGTGAAAACTCGATATTAACTTTTTCTAAACCTTTTGTTTCTCCCCAAAACAATTTGTTTTCATCTTCTAGTTCAATCCTACATTTTAATTACAATTTGAAAATCAACTTTTCGTTAACAGAAATTTTCCAAAACTTTTCAAAAAATTTCTAACTTCCAAAATTTCCGAAATTTTTTGGCAGTCTCCCTTGTACGGAGGAGCTTTTGCAATTTGACAACAGAGTTAAATATATATACATCGACCCACATGGTCGGAAAACAAAAATATATATCAATATTTTATTTTTCGCAGTATTTAATCCAAAAACGTACCTTATTTAGCATTTTTAAGCAAGCGGCTTATTTAATTTAGCAATTAGCGCGAGCAAAGTCTAGCCAACGGCCTCCAGGTACCTGTACTTACTCAATTTAAACACGTAAGTACTAAATGTATTGACTTCACTAACATTTCACTTATTTTAAATAGCTAACACGTGGATTCTATAAGCAATGCATACTAAACAATATTCATAAACAATTATAAGATTCCGACTCAATTTATATTCAATTCAATCCCATTTTAACTTTATTCCCAATCCATTTGCACTTCATTTTATATCTGTATTCGTTTTATCCAAACCATTTTATTTTAGTCCCGGAATCATTCCATAACCATTGCTTAATTTATTTAAGCCACACTTCTATTTGAGTTAAGCTTCATTTAAAAATTTACTTAAGCTAACAACTTAAGTTTAATTTTTTGATAACCAAATTCTAATTTAAACTCTGATTTGATTTCTATTCAATCAAATTTCATCCATTTACTGATTAATTCAATTAATCCATTTACTCGATCCATTTTAAATTTTAATTCACATTCTCAATTCATTTCCGAATTTATTTAAATGATAACAAGGTTATATTTAATTTATTTATACTTGAATTGGATTTGTTTGCAACTCAAACCATTTCTATTTTAATTCAATTTCATTTCGTTCGACAATATTTCCCATCATATTTAATTCATTTACAATATATGTCGAATTCTATTTATAACTCAAGCTTTTATTTCAAAAATCCATTTTTAATTATCAATCCAATTTTATTTAATCGAATAAACTTCAGTAACTTATTCGATTAACTATTTTATTATTCAAATAGTTCACTTCCAATTTGCAATTTAATATTTGATTTTTATTTTAAAAATCACTTCATTTAATTTTCTTGAGTTCAAATTTATTTATATTTCAAGTTTGGATTTTCTTTCATTTTACAAAATTATTAAACTATTTTATTTTGGGCTTCTTATCTTACTCTTCCAATTTTTATAAGTCACACACTTATATTTTCCATTTTCCCATCTATTTATAATCGATCCCACTTCACATTTAATTTTTAACTCAAGATTGTACCTTTACTTAGCCAAGTATACTTTTATTTCATGCATTTCAATTCTTTGATAAGCTATCGAAGTTTATTTATTCCAATTCAATTTCAATTTATCTTAACTTACGCTAAATACCCTTCATACCATTCTCTTTAAATTTATTTAAGTAAAATTTTTATTTATTCAATATCCTCTACAACTCAATTCAACTTCCTTTCAATCCAATTCTATTTTCAACTCAACTTCATTTAGTTTTAAGTTAAATTCAATTTGAATTCTCAATCCAATTTAATTTTTATTTTCCAATTCAATTCATTCACATCCCAATTTAATCCATTTAACTAGTCTACTTCACTAATTTATTTCATACAAATCACCATCAATTAAATTTCAAAATTTTAATTTCTCCCACTTAATCTAAGTTAAATTTCCATTTTAACCTTTTTAATTTTAATTCCAAAATTCAATCCCCATATTTTTCTTCAAAATCATTCTGTCAAGACCCAAAAGTCGACCTTCGAAAATCGGCACCCGTACTTCACTTGTACTCAAAATGCCGTAGATTCAAATGCCGAATCTGGTTCTCGGGAGCTTATAACAACATTAAGTAAATAACACAGCGGAATAATTAAATAATACGTTGATATACAATATCGGATACAATATCTGATACAACAGAGTGATACAATGGATATCAATATACATCAGAGATATGATACAACAAATAGCAGCGGAAAGAAAAAATAGATAACATCAGCAGTGGATAATCTTCATCTCCAAAGCAGCAATCCAGAAATAGCTCGAACTCCAAATAACGAGGCACAAAGATAAGCGAGTGCAGTCTGATCCAAAGACTGAACTAGCTCCAGATAATCTACTAAATCTGAATATCTGAAAAACCCAACTCTAGACTGCTCGTGTAGAAAATTTTTGAGCATCCAGAGTTTAGGAAAGAAACAATAAACTCCGGATCAGTCATGGGACTGGTGTGAGCAACAAAAACAGTTTATCTTTAAAATAAGTAGCAGACAGTTTTAAAGTCAATTCGCAATGCTTTTGGAAAATGAAACTACCATAAGACCTCCCACCACACACACAATGCAAACGCAGACTTGGAGGAGATTTCTTCTTATGTTAGTCAAAGATGCTTACTACGCAAAATCAAATCATTTTTGATATTATTACTAGTGCATAGTGTAGAAAACATTTCGAAAGTAGAATATCAATCTTAGCCAGCATAGACATTTCGAACTATGCCTACTATAGCTACCATCCAAACAGTGGGGTGCCACCATAAGTAGATGGCAGGTTCTACAACTAAAACCGTACAAGGTTCGTATTTGGAAGATGGATTTCCAACAAATGGTCAGGCTAAGGAACTTCCTATTCCACGAAAGAAACGCCTCTGGCGGGACGCTTCGAGAACCAAACCGTTCTCTGCCAAACAAGGCTGGCTACCCCTTTTCCCAAGGGAATATAAAAAACCTCAGATATGCCACCCCCGGTCCTTTGGGACCTTTAACCGAGGCGCCTCGAATCCCACATCACACGTCATAAATAAAGTGTGTCCACATGAGTAAGTATCTGGGCTCCATACCATGATACTACCCTTTTCCAGAAGGAATGGTCATACCCTAGGGGAGCTACCCCTGAAAACCTTGCCGCACGATTCCTGTTTCGACCATTACCGGGTTGTGAGGCTCGACGAAGTCTCGTCCACAAAGCTACGCTTTGTCACAAAGCCATGCTTTGGGTCAACAGATGATCAACCTATGATCATAAAGATAAATGATCAAACAAATGATCATATCACAAATGATCAAACACTGATCATCACACAGCAACACTCAATCACATTACCAAATTGGGATATATCGCTGATAAATTTCAACTACACAACCTCTGAGCTCGTACGTCTCAGAGAAGGGTGTTAAGCTAAGAGAATAAATTCTCCACCACCAACAGAAATGTATTTGAAAGAAATCTGCTTTATATCTCAAAGTGTAATGTCAGACATGTAACCATACAAGTCTGTTCCGGAATCGAACAGAACCGAAGGCACTTCTTACGAAGCCCTTGCAATCCCGAGTAATTTCCAATCATGTCCGGACTTCCCATAACAAAAAGAGTGATAAATCTCTATACCGACGCGACTCAGTGCAGAGACATTCGACAGGTTGTCCTTTCATTTTCGAAAATATCCGCTCTTCAACACCGGTCTTCAAATGCTATCCATATACGACGTATCACTATTCGGAATGAGTTATACGACCCAAAGGTCCTTTCCCGGCTAACCCGAATAGTGAGCGAAATATTTAAAAACATATGGATATTGGGATTTCAATTAAGTCACAACTTAAACCCAAACTTTCTTTTCAAATGGTTTATCAAATTACCATTTAAATCTTTTTAAACAAAAAGATTCAATTCACAAAGTTCCCTTAATTTCACAAAGATTCATTCACATATTTTCCAAAACAATTTTCCATTTCAATTTAGCTCGTTAAATCTTTAAATCAAAGATTTAACTTATAGCTTTCAAAACAATTTTCATTTCGAATGGGTTAAACAAATCATCATTTTAAATCTGTTAAAAATAAACAGATTTAATTCATAGCTTTCAAAACAATTTCATTCATAACTTGGAAAACCATTTTTTTCAATCCAATCTTGAAATTCCTTTAATTAAACTGGAATTTCACTTCTTAGCTAAAAGCTTTTATTCTTTTAAAACAACAGTTTTCAATTTGGAAATCTGATTCATTCATACAAGTTGAAATCCTTAGGTTAAATTCAAATTCCCAACTTATACTTTTAAATGGTTTAACTTTATATAAACACATTTATATCATCTTTAATCCCTAGTTCCAAATCATAGGATTCAATTTCAAACTTGAATTCAAATTTAAATCAAATTATTTAAATTTTCAAAACTCGATTAAGTTATTCAAAATAACTTTTATATTTGAAATTCTATTTCAAAAGCTTTTCACTTTAAACTCAAATTTCCAATTTCAAAATCAATTGAAATAAAAATTTCAATTTTAAAAACATCAAATTTAAATTATCTGTGACTTAACCGATTTCCACGTGAAATCCATATTTGTGTGTGTAAGAGTGTAGTCCAGGGGTTTAACACAAAAGTGCAACACAATGAATCATCACAGATCAAATACGACAATAAATTCGATAAGCGATATAAAGTATAACGCTTATCCTTCATCAAAGATCACAGATATACATATCACAAATAAATAAATTACAGATCACAACACAGATCAGGATATATCACAAAGCAACACATATTGGAGATGTCAAATAATTCAACATTCAATAGAATCTATACATTCACAAGTGAATTTATTAATCAACTGATTTATTTATTTATTAATCCAGGTTAATTATCATAAGTTAATTTCAATTTGTTTGAAATAAATCTTCCCTTCAAATTTTATTAGTTAACCTTTAATTATTGACTAATCATTCCAAATTAATGAACCAATTAATTTCTAATTATTAAATTATCTTAATTTATTCACATCATTAATAAATCTTTAAATTTAACAAATAATTAACCAAAATTTCAAATCATCTTTTAATTAATTACATTCAGTAATTATCTATTTATCTCTTCACTAAGTAATTATATTTTCAAAATTATCAAGTGATTATTCTTTAAAGTAATTGACCCCTAATTACTTGGTTAATCAATCTTTGATCGTTAATTTGGTTTCACAAGTAATTAGCTTTTAAATCACATTACATTGCATTCTAACTTGCAAATTCAAGTTTAAAACAATTTATTTAACTTTTCATTCTAAATTTAGAAAACCCTTATAAAAGAATTTTATCAAAATCAAGTTAAACATTTGATTTAAAACTTTGTTTTAAAACTTTATTTCATTTAAGATTTTGAATTCAAAATGAATTTGAACTCACACTGCAAACTAAATTTAAACTTTGTTTTAATAATTTTGAAATTAAACTAAAATTTTCAAATCAAACAAAACAGGTTTTGTTTAAACCTGGGAACAGCCTATACCCGAGCCAGAACACGTTTGCCTCGAGTCCAATATGCATCTACTTCTAGAAAACTACCAAACTACTTCGAGACAAAACACCCCCTACTTCGAGCCACATACTCAAACTACTCCTTCTTCCCCAAGTTAATCAACACATACCAGACAACTAACGTGCACGTGCACGTGCACGGCAAGTCTGGCCACCGGAGATCAGCACTTCGACCACCCACAAGTCATCGGCAACCCCACTACTCCATACGATAACCCAGATCAATTTGAACGTCCACAAAACAAAATCGAGCACTGATGGTCAAATTAGAACCAGAACCAGCTGATGGAAAACCCCTTCGCCCCTCCGCCTCCATTCACCAACGAACTTGACGCTCCACCCAAAGCAACGCCACAACCCTACGCATCCATTCCCCTACGACCGATCGCCTGAAGCACTTCGATGGCGACGCGACGGTATGATTTCCCATCTCGACCCAAATTAACAGTTAAAACCCTAAATTTGATTCGTTCTACTCATTCACACATTAGAAAAATTCTTCAACAATTTTCCTGGATTCGTAGGTGTTCAACCCAGCTTTACGCAAGATTTTAGCGTTTAAGATTTGTTCAATGATCGGAAATTGATCAAAATACAATTTCCATTCAAATGTGAACTGCACAACGTATAGGCAATTAAAAATTTCCATTCTTGTCTTAAAAATCATCATTTGCATTGTAGATTCATATTATATGATCGAATTAATGTTTAAATTTTTTTGAATTTATCATATGATCTGTCTTTTTATAGTGAAACTGAGTTTACAGAGCAACTCTCCATAATCAAGCTTAAGATAATTCCTAGGTCATGATTTAAGTTTAAACAACTTATTTTGTTTAAAAATCCAAGGATTAATATTGAACAGATAAAAGAAATTTGGGATCAAATCTTCAAATTAAAACATTCGAATTTTCGCTTTTGATTTCTTTCTTACTTAAAACCTATATAAACAGTTTCTAAATTCCACTGTCATGCTTGAATCCATTTTCAGGTTATAATTTAAGTTTAAACAACCTATTTGGTTATAAATTCTAAGCTTAAGATGTTATATATGTAGATGTATAAGTTTCTTTACATTTCTTTGCTCAGGGATCTTAAAACTGAAGAACATCACAGGATTAACCTTCCAGATAACATCTTAGAACAACATACTTGCAATATATAGCAACACAAGATATATATGAACTAATTATCATAATTAAGATTTCAAGAAGAATATGTTTACTCACAGGTAAAGAAACAAGGAGACCTGGTTTAAAAAAAAAGAAAAGTTACTCACCTGTAAATACTTAGAACAGAGAAGATGGACAGAGAACTGAAATTGTTGAAAACTGGAAGTAGATTTAGTTGCCTAAACTTGCATGCTTGAATTTGCAGGTTCTTTTAACTGCTTCAGGTTTGAATCCTTGCATTATATTTGAGTTGAACTTGCTTTCAGACTTGAATTTTTGTTTTGTTTATTTTTCTTTTTCCTCAGTTGAGTTTGTTTAAGTTGGTAAATAAAATGAGGTTTATATTCTAGAATGCTTGCTTCAATTTTGATGGACGAAATGAGATGGGTGGCTGATATATATTAAAATGAGTGTACAGGGTGAGGTTGTATTTCTTTTGTTATTATTTTTATAGTTTGATTCTATGTTGCCTTATGACCATCAACTCCAAATTTTATCACTAAAGTTTACCTTTAAACCACTTAGTTAAAATTTATTCAAACTCAATATATACACATATACCCATATATTCAAATTATTATTAAACAATTTATTTACCATTCAAATTCAAATCAATCGTACATACCTATATATTCATATATATACAAATCGTTTAAATTCAAATGATTTATACAAAATATATTTGGAGATCGGGGAAACTCGCAATAAATTAATCCATTTTATTTTACTATTTTTATTCAAAATTCATTTAATTATCAATTTTAATTCAAAAATTCAACAAATTATTAATTTAAATTAAACTCAAATCTGGGGTCGTTACAAACTTCCCCCCTTAAAAGAATTTCGTCCTCGAAATTCGCAGGTACGAAAACAACGAAGAGATAGACAGATTCGATCTCCTATACTTCCTCAAACACAAGATACGAATTCCGAATTCAAGTCGGAATATCTCAGAATACATACCAATTTGTCCTTCTTCGGATCTTGGTATTCACAAGAAATTATAATAAAATTTCAAATTTTGTTTTAAACGAAATCGTTTTATTGATTTAATTCAAGTTTATTCTCATATTTTATTAATTAATTTAATTCAATTTAAAATTTCCAATTTATTCAAAATTTTCAATTTCAAATTCATTAAGGTTTTAAATCGAAAAGCTGATAAGAAACCGATGAAGATACGAAGTAAGAATTTTCTACAACGATTCATAGAACCATCATCACACCGAAACTTCTCCTAGCTGTCCCGAAGAAATCAAAAGAATTTGGAAATGAATCAAAGAAAATTGAGAAGAGAAAGATGTTTCCACTGTCACAGGGTATTGACCATTTATAGTCGTATTACCCTATCCCCTATCTCGTCCTCTTCTTGCACTCATACTCACTATCAGTGGATAGCAAGAGAATTTACTGAGACGTTCAGACGGATATCTTAAAGATTACTCATTCTAGAGTGTACTTCACTCTATCTCTAATGAGCTACTTAACATGTTATACTCCTGAGCTAAAGTTCAACCTTAGCTCTGATACCACTTGTCAAGACCCAAAAGTCGACCTTCGAAAATCGGCACCCGTACTTCACTTGTACTTAAAATGCCGTAGATTCAAATGCCGAATCTGGTTCTCGGGAGCTTATAACAACATTAACTAAATAACACAGCGGAATAATTAAATAATACATTGATATACAATATCGGATACAATATCTGATACAACAGAGTGATACAATGGATATCAATATACATCAGAGATATGATACAACAAATAGCAGCGGAAAGAAAAAATAGATAACATCAGCAGCGGATAATCTTCATCTCCAAAGCAGCAATCCAGAAATAGCTCGAACTCCAAATAACGAGGCACAAAGATAAGCAAGTGCAGTCTGATCCAAAGACTGAACTAGCTCCAGATAATCTACTAAATCTGAATATCTGAAAAACCCAACTCTAGACTGCTCGTGTAGAAAAATTTTGAGCATCCAGAGTTTAGGAAAGAAACAATAAACTCCGGATCAGTCATGGGACTGGTGTGAGCAACAAAAACAGTTTATCTTTAAAACAAGTAGCAGACAGTTTTAAAGTCAATTCGCAATGCTTTTGGAAAATGAAACTACCATAAGACCTCCCACCACACACACAATGCAAACGCAGACTTGGAGGAGATTTCTTCTTATGTTAGTCAAAGATACTTACTACGCAAAATCAAATCATTTTTGATATTATTACTAGTGCATAGTGTAGAAAACATTTCGAAAGTAGAATATCAATCTTAGCCAGCATAGACATTTCGAACTATGCCTACTATAGCTACCATCCAAACAGTGGGGTGCCACCATAAGTAGATGGCAGGTTCTACAACTAAAACCGTACAAGGTTCGTATTTGGAAGATGGATTTCCAACAAATGGTCAGGCTAAGGAACTTCCTATTCCACGAAAGAAACGCCTCTGGCGGGACGCTCCGAGAACCAAACCGTTCTCTGCCAAACAAGGCCGGCTACCCCTTTTCCCAAGGGAATATAAAAAACCTCAGATATGCCACCCTCGGTCCTTTGGGACCTTTAACCGAGGCGCCTCGAATCCCACATCACACGTCATAAATAAAGTGTGTCCACATGAGTAAGTATCTGGGCTCCATACCATGATACTACCCTTTTCCAGAAGGAATGGTCATACCCTAGGGGAGCTACCCCTGAAAACCTTACCGCACGATTCCTGTTTCGACCATTACCGGGTTGTGAGGCTCGACGAAGTCTCGTCCACAAAGCTACGCTTTGTCACAAAGCCATGCTTTGGGTCAACAGATGATCAACCTATGATCACAAAGATAAATGATCAAACAAATGATCATATCACAAATGATCAAACACTGATCATCACACAGCAACACTCAGCATGTCACATTACCAAATTGGGATATATCGCTGATAAATTTCAACTACACAACCTCTGAGCTCGTACGTCTCAGAGAAGGGTGTTAAGCTAAAAGAATAAATTCTCCGCCACCAACAGAAATGTATTTGAAAGAAATCTGCTTTATATCTCAAAGTGTAATGTCAGACATGTAACCATACAAGTCTGTTCCGGGATCGAACAGAACCGAAGGCACTTCTTACGAAGCCCTTGCAATCCCGGGTAATTTCCAATCATGTCCGGACTTCCCATCACAAAAAGAGTGATAAATCTCTATACCGACGCGACTCAGTGCAGAGACATTCGACAGGTTGTCCTTTCATTTTCGAAAATATCCGGTCTTCAACACCGGTCTTCAAATGCTATCCATGTACGACGTATCACTATTCAGAATGAGTTATACGACCCAAAGGTCCTTTCCCGGCTAACCCGAATAGTGAGCGAAATATTTAAAAACATATGGATATTAGGATTTCAATTAAGTCACAACTTAAACCCAAACTTTCTTTTCAAATGGTTTATCAAATTACCATTTAAATCTTTTTAAACAAAAAGATTCAATTCACAAAGTTCCCTTAATTTCACAAAGATTCATTCACAGATTTTCCAAAACAATTTTCCATTTCAATTTAGCTCGTTAAATCTTTAAATCAAAGATTTAACTTATAGCTTTCAAAACAATTTTCATTTCGAATGGGTTAAACAAATCATCATTTTAAATCTGTTAAAAATAAACAGATTTAATTCATAGCTTTCAAAACAATTTCATTCATAACTTGGAAAACCATTTTTTTCAATCCAATCTTGAAATTCCTTTAATTAAACTGGAATTTCACTTCTTAGCTGAAAGCTTTTATTCTTATAAAACAACAGTTTTCAATTTGGAAATCTGATTCATTCATACGAGTTGAAATCCTTGGGTTAAATTCAAATTCCCAACTTATACTTTTAAATGGTTTAACTTTATATAAACACATTTATATCATCTTTAATCCCTAGTTCCAAATCATAGGATTCAATTTCAAACTTGAATTCAAATTTAAATCAAATTATTTAAATTTTCAAAACTCGATTAAGTTATTCAAAATAACTTTTATATTTGAAATTCTATTTCAAAAGCTTTTCACTTTAAACTCAAATTTCCAATTTCAAAATCAATTGAAATAAAAATTTCAATTTTAAAAACATCAAATTTAAATTATCTGTGACTTAACCGATTTCCACGTGAAATCCATATTTGTGTGTGTAAGAGTGTAGTCCAGGGGTTTAACACAATAGTGCAACACAATGAATCATCACAGATCAAATACGACAATATATTCGATAAGCGATATAAAGTATAACGCTTATCCTTCATCAAAGATCAGAGATATACATATCACAGATAAATAAATTACAGATCACAACACAGATCGGGATATATCACAAAGCAACACATATTGGAGATGTCAAATAATTCAACATTCAATAGAATCCATACATTCACAAGTGAATTTATTAATCAACTGATTTATTTATTTATTAATCCAGGTTAATTATCATAAGTTAATTTCAATTTGTTTGAAATAAATCTTCCCTTCAAATTTTATTAGTTAACCTTTAATTATTGACTAATCATTCCAAATTAATGAACCAATTAATTTCTAATTATTAAATTATCTTAATTTATTCACATCATTAATAAATCTTTAAATTTAACAAATAATTAACCAAAATTTCAAATCATCTTTTAATTAATTACATTCAGTAATTATCTATTTATCTCTTCACTAAGTAATTATATTTTCAAAATTATCAAGTGATTATTCTTTAAAGTAATTGACCCCTAATTACTTGGTTAATCAATCTTTGATCGTTAATTTAGTTTCACAAGTAATTAGCTTTTAAATCACATTACATTGCATTCTAACTTGCAAATTCAAGTTTAAAACAATTTATTTAACTTTTCATTCTAAATTTAGAAAACCCTTATAAAAGAATTTTATCAAAATCAAGTTAAACATTTGATTTAAAACTTTGTTTTAAAACTTTATTTCATTTCAGATTTTGAATTCAAAATGAATTCGAACTCACACTGCAAACTGAATTTAAACTTTGTTTTAATAATTTTGAAATTAAACTAAAATTTTCAAAACAAACAAAACAGGTTTTGTTTAAACCTGGGAACAGCCTATACCCGAGCCAGAACACGTTTGCCTCGAGTCCAATATGCATCTACTTCCAGAAAACTACCAAACTACTTCGAGACAAAACACCCCCTACTTCGAGCCACATACTCAAACTACTCCTTCTTCCCCAAGTTAATCAACACATACCAGACAACTAACGTGCACGTGCACGTGCACGTGCACGTGCACGGCAAGTCTGGCCACCGGAGATCAGCACTTCGACCACCCACAAGTCATCGGCAACCCCATTACTCCATACGATAACCCAGATCAATTCGAACGTCCCCAAAACAAAATTGAGCACTGATGGTCAAATTAGAACCAGAACCAGCTGATGGAAAACCCCTTCGCCCCTCCGCCTCCGTTCACCAACGAACTTGACGCTCCACCCAAAGCAACGCCACAACCCTACGCATCCATTCCCCTACGACCGATCGCCTGAAGCACTTCGATGGCGACGTGACGGTATGATTTCCCATCTCGACCCAAATTAACAGTTAAAACCCTAAATTTGATTCGTTCTACTCATTCACACATTAGAAAAATTCTTCAACAATTTTCCTGGATTCGTAGGTGTTCAACCCAGCTTTACGCAAGATTTTAGCGTTTAAGATTTGTTCAATGATCGGAAATTGATCAAAATACAATTTCCGTTCAAATGTGAACTGCACAACGTATAGGCAATTAAAAATTTCCATTCTTGTCTTAAAAATCATCATTTGCATTGTAGATTCATATTATATGATCGAATTAATTTTTAAATTTTTTTGAATTTATCATATGATCTGTCTTTTTATAGTGAAACTGAGTTTACAGAGCAACTCTCCATAATCAAGCTTAAGATAATTCCTAGGTCATGATTTAAGTTTAAACAACTTATTTTGTTTAAAAATCCAAGGATTAATATTGAACAGATAAAAGAAATTTGGGATCAAATCTTCAAATTAAAACATTCGAATTTTCGCTTTTGATTTCTTTCTTACTTAAAACTTGTATAAACAGTTTCTAAATTCCACTATCATGCTTGAATCCATTTTCAGGTTATAATTTAAGTTTAAACAACCTATTTGGTTATAAATTCTAAGCTTAAGATGTTATATATGTAGATGTATAAGTTTCTTTACATTTCTTTGCTCAGGGATCTTAAAACTGAAGAACATCACAGGATTAACCTTCCAGATAACATCTTAGAACAACATACTTGCAATATATAGCAACACAAGATATATATGAACTAATTATCATAATTAAGATTTCAAGAAGAATATGTTTACTCACAGGTAAAGAAACAAGGAGACCTGGTTTAAAAAAAAGAAAAGTTACTCACCTGTAAATACTTAGAACAGAGAAGATGGACAGAGAACTGAAATTGTTGAAAACTGGAAGTAGATTTAGTTGCCTAAACTTGCATGCTTGAATTTGCTAGGTTCTTTTAACTGCTTCAGGTTTGAATCCTTGCATTATATTTGAGTTGAACTTGCTTTCAGACTTGAATTTTTGTTTCGTTTATTTTTCTTTTTCCTCAGTTGAGTTTGTTTAAGTTGGTAAATAAAATGAGGTTTATATTCTAGAATGCTTGCTTCAATTTTGATGGACGAAATGAGATGGGTGGCTGATATATATTAAAATGAGTGTACAGGGTGAGGTTGTATTTCTTTTGTTATTATTTTTATAGTTTGATTCTATGTTGCCTTATGACCATCAACTCCAAATTTTATCACCAAAGTTTACCTTTAAACCACTTAGTTAAAATTTATTCAAACTCAATATATACACATATACCCATATATTCAAATTATTATTAAACAATTTATTTACCATTCAAATTCAAATCAATCGTACATACCTATATATTCATATATATACAAATCGTTTAAATTCAAATGATTTATACAAAATATATTTGGAGATCGGGGAAACTCGCAATAAATTAATCCATTTTATTTTACTATTTTTATTCAAAATTCATTTAATTATCAATTTTAATTCAAAAATTCAACAAATTATTAATTTAAATTAAACTCAAATCTGGGGTCGTTACACATTCACCATTTATAAGTTTATAACTTATCTCCTGATGATTTTTAAATTATTTAAATAAGGATTCTAGAATTCAACTCCCGGTATTTATTTCAAACCATTTTGAAATCACAAACATTCCAAATCACACTTTTTAAATTTAAACCCGCCTTGGTTATTATCCCAAAACATATTCCCTTGGAATTTCTAAAAATCGTTTGTTTTTCCAACAAAATCTCCAAATCAATTTCTTTGGTAGCAACCCGTCACTTTAGAAACTCGAAAATGAATACTGATGATGCGACCGTCATCATCAGAATTATTTTCCAGCGACCGAAGTGAGTTCAGTGCTATATCACTTCCAACAATTCCTTTAAAACCATTTTCTTTCAAAAATATCCCCAAAATAATATTACTATTATTTTTCCTTTTAAAATACTTTGGAAAACATTTCCAAAAATCCCTGAGATTTAAATTCCAGATTTGATTCGAATCCAATTTTAATTATAATCCATTTGTACAATTTTTTTTAGACAAATTCTCATATTATTTATGTAAACTATTTTAAATTTTATAATCTTGTTTGACTATAATATCATTAACCAAACACTCCTATATATTTAATAATTTCGGAAATTATTCCTTTTATGTCAAAATATATTTTTTGGTAAAATTATTTCATTTACCCGCTTCAAAACCATATTGTGTCGAATTGTTCTATTCAAGTGTTTAGAAACCCTCTCGATACAGTTGTACGGACTGTTCCGACTATTCATAAGCCAATTAATAAATCAACTGACACAATATAAAACCATTTTATATTCACTAACAAATACATGCTCATATCTATTAATACGCTCAAACTCATTATAGAGTACTGCCGACTCTATCTCTAATGAGTAATCCCCACCAGAGCCAAGGTTCTCGCTTAACCACCCGCTCTGATACCAAATGTAGTGGTCGGTAGGTTTTTCAACCATCCCAACAGCGGCAACTTTCCGCCGTGGCACCACATTGGTACCTCGAATTTTCTTTTACAGCCAGCCTCTCGACTACAACCAAACCATCAAGGCCTTATACTACCTCTCAGGGACATGTAGGGGTAAGAGTCTCCTGTTCGCCACCAAACACGAAGCGAGAACCCCCATCATGTTGTAATGAAGCAGGTCCGATCCCGGTCTCTTCGAAACGATCAGCGCATTGGCCAATATTGATAGTCGGTTATTTAACTATCATATAACACCCACAAGCAACCATCAGGCCTTAAATAAATTTCCAAATTATTTATTTCAAAATATCTCCCCAAGATATTATTTCCATACTTCAACACTTTGAAAACAGTTTTCAAATCCCTTTTTATTTTATGGAACAAATTCCAACACTTACCCAATACTTAGCATATTTTCCCCGTTCCATTTGATATTCAACACTTGGAAAATTATTCATTTATTTCCCATTTCTTTCAAAAATCATTTACAACTTTATTTGTAAATCACCAACTCGTTTCGCACGAAAAATCTATTTTTTTTTAAGAAAATCCAATAATTCACCAATTAAATTCATAATTTTCTCTTGATTCGTTTCACATCGCCTATCTCCAAATTTATCACCATTTCTCATATTTGAAATATATTCCACTATTTCTTTCAAAATAATTTCCATTACCCGATATAAGTCCACACCATTAACTTATATTTTCCCCATATCTACTGATATCACTCCATCTTATTTATAAACCCCGTTTATAAATTTATAAACTCCTTTGAGCTTTTCATTTATTTATAAAAACAAATTCTATTTATAATTCCACTTTAAAATCTTCCCTTAATAAAATTCCATTTTATTTCAAATTTATTTATCGATTCCAATATCTCTTCAAGCCCTAAATATATAATTTAATTTCAAATCTTTATTTAAACAAACTTTCAAAAATAGTTAAGTATAACCCCAGTTAGTTAATATATTTTACTTAATTCCCTTTTTAATAAATCCAATTTTTCAATATAAATAATTTCTTTCAAATTTCCTTTTAAATTCCTTCAATTTAATTATTTATGATATTTGAAAATACCAATTAAATTTCCATGCTATTTAACATTTAATACTTTAATTCACACCCAATCCATATCAATTTATCCATCATATCATATATCAACATATATATGAACAATAAATATCTTTGAGGAATCCTATTAGATCCCTCCAACCTGTTTTCCTTTCATCCACAGATGTTAGTCAACAAATAAAATACCAATCCCACTCCGAGGGGGATATCGCGGTATATAGGGTCATCCGCTATTATGCGGGGCTCATAGGGTCTCATCCGCTATATAATGCGGGAATATCAATCACTCCAATACTAATATATATACTACTATATATGTAAAATCCAGTAGATAAATTATAAATTTATCAATCAAGTCAGGCATCCAATAATTTAATTTTAACATTTAATTTTAAACCAGGCAATCCAAATGAGTGAGAAAATCTAACCTTTGATTTTATTTGCAGTCCTTCCCAATCTCGACTGGGTTTCACGATTTTTGACCTTGTATAAATAATTTACGATTTATTAACATTTGAAATAGTCTAACAATAAATTACCATTTAATAAATTAATTAACTAATAATTTAATTTAAACTAAGTTTTCCTTTAATAATTGCTTAGTAACTAAAATAATTAAATAAGTTAATTAAACAAATAAATTTCCATTATTTAAAATTAAACTAGTAAGTGAAAATATGTATAACTATTTTATTTTTTCATTTGAAACTACATATACTAAAAAAATAACCTTTATACCTTTTAAAAAATCTAATTTTTATATAAACTCTATACCAATTTTAAAATTCCTATTATTATTTTTTTCTCCAAACTTTATCCATATAATTTTTTTTCTGTTTTTCCTATATATATTAAAATATGCGTGTGTATTTATATATATATATATATATATATGTATATTTTTATTTAAAAATTAGTTTTCTGTTTCTGTAAATAACAATAGTAATTTACTATACTGTATATATATACATATACATACATAAATCTATAAATTGAAGAAAATAAATTGTTTTATAAAACTTACTGTTATTTCTCTTTTTCTGTTTTTTTTCTAATTTTATACTTTATATTTGTTTTTATCTCAATCTGTTTATATATTTTTATTAAATCAAGTATAAACGAAAAAGAAAAAAACTAATACCTCACTGCTCCAGGCACGTCTCCTTCCTCGTACGCGCTCGAGATCCCCCATCGCTTGCGTCTCTCGAGCTCGAATTCGAAAACCCATCCATGCCTCCGCCTTGCGAAAATACCACCATATTGACTTGCGCCTTGAGATGCGAGTGCCACCACCCATCGACGATTTGCTCGCGACGTCCTTCCTATGCTCGACTGAACCCAAAAGAAACTGCACCTCTGCCTCCCCTGCCATGCGCCTCGACGTTGCCGCGCCTACGTGAAATCGCGATCGTTCGGTCGCGATACTATTTATTTATTTATTTATTTTTTAAGTCAAACGAGATTAATCTCGTTCCCCCTCCCCTTTGTTTTTCTCTTTTTTTTCTGTGCGATGTCTTTGACTTCGATACCGAGATTTTAATTTGAAGATGAGGAAATGCCGCATTTCAAATTAAAGGGGGAATGTTACGCGACTTCCTTTTTTTTCGAACAGATTTGAACTGAGGATAAAGCAGGAGGCTACGTGATTTAAAGAAAAGGAAAGATGCCTTGCTTAAAAAAATACTTTGCTACAGTGATTGAAATGAGAGGGCAAAAAGCTCTGATGGGAAAGAATTTTAGCTGAAGGAAATTTGACTGGTCAAACAATATATTATATTTAAATTTAAATTTAAATTTAAATCATCTTGAATTCGCAGCTTAAAATCTTGACATCGTATCGAGGCATGCCGCTAGCGTTTATAATGTTATACCCCTATTCCGGACGCAATGGAAAAGGTTTTGAGTCCTAATTCGATCGTATGAAGAAGATAACTTTTTGGACCCAATTATTATATTGAATTCGATATAAATTTTAGCGCGTTTATATCCCGGACGATCAAACGATAACTCCAAATGCTACGAAATTTGAAATCCAATAATAATACAATATTATGGATCCATTGGAACTAGTTTCGTTGAAATCCGAGACTGTGCCTCGGAAGGCTATTTTTAAACGTCGGTTTAAACGATATATTTTTAAAACTGAACAGATCACTTCCAAATCAAATTTTAAAGGTTACATTGTCTTCGGTATTATTAATATAAATTTTACAAGCCATTAAATTATTTTTATCGAGCTTAAAACTCAAGATGCAATATTTTACCCAATATTCGATTTTTAAAATTCAATAATTAAATTATCCAATAAATCACTATATTTAAATTCTGAATCCATCTTATTAAATAAAAACCAAACTTCCATATTTAAAAATCAATCTATAGTTCAAATTTTAATATTTAAAACCATTTAAATATTCATAATTAACGACTGCAAAACCCGGGTCGTTACAGATAGACTCGAGCGATTTTATGGATTTTATTTAATTCGGGATTGCAGTTTGCAATGATATATAACCATACAATTTTAAATTGCAGATTGAAATGATAAATATCCGTATCACTTGACCTAGGGTAGAGAATTATATATGGACACTGGATTGGTTAAATTAAATGATTTTAAAATCCTTAATATATGAATTTAGTTAAAGGATATTCTGAAATAAAATTTGATTTCAAATAAATTGAATTATTATCAAAATTCGAGTTTTATGTTGGAACTGGAATTGATTTAAAGGAATTGGTTAAAGAAATTAAATTGAAATTTTAAGTTGGATTTGTGTAGTATAAATGAAATTTATCGGAATTGAGTCATCAAAATTGTGAAATATAACTTTGATATATATTGAAATCATAGTAGCTTAAATTGATATTTCAAACATGAATTGAAATCGATATAAAATTTAATGTTTTATTGAGAATGTGAATAGAGACTAGAAATTGGATTTTTGTTGATTAAGAAATTTAAATGGTTCTATTGTGTTGAAATGAAGTAAATAGGAAACTGATATTAATTTCAAAACTCATATTTTTAATATAAACTGTTTTAAAATATATTATTTTAACGACTTTAATTATTAAGATTTTCAAACTATTAAACTATTTTAACCTATATTAACTATATTAAATCATTTTAACCTATTTTTAAACCATTAAATCTATTTTAAACTAATTAACCCATTTTAACTTACTTTAAATCTAATTAATCTATTCTAAATCCATTTAATCTATTTTAATTTTATTTAATCTATTTTAAATCAATTTAACTATCTTAAATCAATTTAACAATACCTTAAACCTATAACTAAACTATTTTAGAGTATTTTAACTATTTATACTTAACTATTTATAACTATTCAAACTATTTTCTAAATTTTTAGACTAAGTAGAGGGAAAGTGTTTATATTCAAATTCATGGGTTTAAAGGCAAATACGGTTAAATGATGTTATAACCTAAGTTGGAATTTAAATGTTAAAATTAATTTAATATGATGATTTTGAAGTGAGGATTTAACCTAATTGGAAATATGACTTTTGAAAGAAATTATGATTTCGGAAACGATATGATTTAAAAGGTGAATATGATTTCAAAGTGAATATGATTTTGAAAGCGATATGGTTTTGAGAATATGATATTTTGATATAAATTGTGAATTTACTTTTTGAAATGTAAAAGAACCATCCGGTGTGAAATAAGCGTTTGGTTGTTAAAAAAACCGGGATCAGATATTGTTATACTCTCTGCCAATACCGAAAACCACTTTAACAACTGTGTACGTGGTGGAGATTCCAGAAATGAAGTAGGATGGTTTGGCGAATGAGTTCTGTATGAGGTATGACGTGACCTTGACTCCCGTGAGTCAGTTTAGATGTGACTAAAACAGGAGCCATGCCGAGCCAAGTGAGGTTGCACCTCCGATCGGGTACATTTCTTCGATACCATTCTATTACTTTGTGATTGATTTGGTGGCCACCCTTGATTTTGATTTGGGAGTGTGTCCGAGGTGGGCGGTAGTAGCTGCTATGCGTTACCACCAGTCCGGATCCGCAATTGGTATATATACCCTGGCATTGCCTCGAGTGCCATGTTCACATGCCCTAGAGCGCCTTCTACGAGTTTGTTTTTGTGACGACCGCCCATGACCCCTGCACCGAATCTAGAGGTAGTGCGCTGTGAAGTGTGCCAGGCGACCATGGACGATTGTCAAGGTAAGATTAAAACAAAAGAATCTATCGTATTACTCACAGCGCATGGACAAAATACAATAGAACATATGTATAGTGAAGCTTTACAGAACAAAATGACATCATATAAAAAACTCCATAATAGTTGAATACAAGCATCCACATAGTCAATACATCCAGCCTCACTACATAACTCTCAGAGAATACAAAACAGCGGAATATCCAGTACATATAATAAGAAGATAATATGCAATCCTCCAGCTCGTCTTCGATATCAGCATCGTGAGAAGAGAACAGCACCTGTCACCTGCTACCTAGTCTGCCCGTCCCAAAATGGACGAACAGCCCAAGGCAATAAGAATTAAAAACATAAAGCCTTGAGTCAGACAACAGTCTTAGTGAGCAGTAAATTAACTAACAACATACCAAAAGAGCATAAAGGAAAAGGAATAGGAATACAACCCTCCCACTCCAACCTCATTCTACAGTGATAGCCCCCAGACACACACTAAGCAGAAGCAAACATAGCAGAGCATACAATTTAAAGTAAAGCAATTTTCACTCGAGTCAAGAGCGATGTTTTCCAAGTACAAATCCCAAGGTCTAAAACCAAGGTCAGATAAGCACCCAGGAAATACCGCTCTTGAGACCGAATGACGATACAACCAAACATCCATGACTCGGCTATCACTGTTATCATTGTTGCGATATCACCGTTAATTGAATGACCGGCACATTCTTTCAGCCGTCCGTCAAGGGCTAATGGTAACCCCGGTTCTAGACATAACTCCCGCACGTCATCGTGACCCGTGCCTAGGATTATCGAATCTACCCAGAGTACTCGACCATCAACTTGGTCTTTTGGGCGTCCCCATGTACTCTTGCTTAGAGCATGCTAGAACCTTCAACAACGATGAGATCTCAACCTCCTAGTCATCCTCCTCGACGACTATTGCCATACTAGCTCAAGCGCCTCTCAAGCATCCATTATCCTCAACTCGAATCATATCACCGAGTTATCAACATGCTTGGAATGATCCCGCCTGGATTAGACCAAGTCTTCATCATATGATGCCTCGCTTCATTACATCCTCGCAAAGCTTCATTTCAACTTCACATCATCAAATCTATGCATAGGAGCTTCATCATCCCGCTACATATGCCACGAGCAGCTTTTCCAATTCAAGAGCCTTTCCCTTAGCTTTTGAATCACCTTCGATCTAAATCTAATCATCAATCATCTAGTTCATAACAATCAATCAAATCAAACATCAATCCAAGCAATCAAGCATTCAAAAATGATCTAAGTAGACAATTATAACAATAATGGCATTTTCGTAATTAAAGAGTTGAAAGTCCAATAAGCATGAAAACATGGATTATATCTCTACAAACTTGATGAATGAACTTGCATAGGTTAACATATGATAAAATGGATGTAACATCATCATGAACAATGGATCTATATGGATCTACACATAGGATGAAGAAAATGCATGGAAATCACTATTTTAACACCAAATCGGGCCAACAATCCGATATACTCCTTTGGATCCGTGTGAGAGATAATCACCACTCACCAAACCACCTAAACAACCTCAAATCAACACACTTCAGATCTGGACAGCGAAGGATGAAGCTAGATCTACCACAAATCCGCTTCAAATGAAGAAATCTCTCTTGAAAAGATGAAGATCTTCAATCTAAGCTCTTGAATCTTCAACCTTGATCTTCGATTTGGATGGATGGAAGCACTAGATTAGAGTGGAGAAAAGAAGTGAAGAAGTGTAGAAGTCGAGCTCTCAAAATGGCAGCACTTCGTCGCTTCAAAATCCGGATCCCAAAAAGTGAGAACAACCCCTCCTATTTATAGCTGAAAACTGCCCTGAGACGAAATCTGGCCATCTCCTAAGTCGTTTCCGACTTACGACTTACGACTCTTGCCGATCTAACACTCACCGACCTAAGCCTCTCCGACCTAACAGATGAACGACTTAACTCCTCAGCGACCTAACAGTAGACGACCTAAGACAATGCGCTTCCTTCGACCTACGACTTAGTTGGGTTGCGACCTAACCACTTAGGCTCCTACGCGACCTAACACTTGGCAAAACCCAGCGACCTAACCCTAAAGCCAACACGCGACCTAACTAAAAGCAGAACTCACGACCTAACCCTTAGGTCGCTAACCTATAGGTCGCTCCACTATACTAGGTCGCTAACTACTGTCTCCAAACCCCTTAGGTCGCTGCCGACCTAACTATGCTAACTAGGAACCACTAGGTCGCTTAACACGGCAACTCCTTAGGTCGTCCCAACCGACCTAACAACTTAATTACTATGTCGCTAACCCGGAACCACTAGGTCGCTAGCTTTCCCAGTCGACCTAACACTTAACAAAAACTTAGGTTGCTCACAACATTTCCTTAGGTCGTTGCCGACCTAACTCTACCCCACGACCTAACCCCAGAATGCTTAGGTCGCCTACTACTCTTGAGTCGGTCGCGACTTATCACCTAGGTCGGTCACTACCTTAAGTCGGTTAACCCCACTTCCTTAACTCGGCAACGACTTAACAAACACTGGTTAGACGACTCAACTAGGCTTACGACTTAAGACTTAGTAGGTATACGACTCATCCCTCAACTCGTCCAGAACTCTTAAGTCTTCCCTCCTAAGTCGTCTACGACCTAAACACTTGGTCATTCACTCGCCCAGACATGATTCCTATACGACTTAAGCTTCCACACGCTCTTAAGTCGTTCAACCTATAAGTCGGTTGCGACTTATCTCTTAGGTCGTTCGCGACCTAGGACTTAGAAAAATCTCAACCAAAATCTGAAACAACCTAAAAAGTTGAAAATTCCAGATTCGAACGAACTTTCCGATCCGTGAAAATACGGGTCGTTACATTCTCTCCCCCTTAGGAATTTCGCCCCCGAAATTCCAAACAAACAAAGCAATCAAAAGCTATTCTGCACGCCTACCATCCATAGCAATCAACAAACCAAGCATCCAATTCTAGCTTAGCATGCAGAATTCTAAAACTAGAACAAGTTACAATATCGCGAGATGTCACGACGCCTTTGGGTCATACCTCGAAGAGTTCAGGATGAGCTGCTTTCATCCTCTCTTCCACCTCCCACGTACAGTCGTTATCATCATCACTCCATTGTACCTTGAGCAACTTGACCACTTTCCTCCTAAGCTGTTTCGTGTCGGTTTCAACAACACGAAGCGGCTTACGAGGTCTTCTATCAACAGGATCAACTTCGAAATCCTCATAGCTATCAACAGAAACCACCGTATTCGAGTCGTGCACATACTTCCGTAGATATGATACATGAAAAACATTGTGCACACTCGACATCTTCACCGGTAACTCCAGTCTATAAGCGAGCTTTCCAATTCGCTCGATGATCGGGAATGGTCCAACGAATCTCGGAGTCAATTTTCCTTTCTTCCCGAATCGAATAACATTCTTCAGTGGAGAAATCTTCACAAAAACCATATTACCAACGTCGAATCCCAAATCTTTACGACGCTTATCGGCATAACTCTTCTGACGGTCTTGGGCTGCCTTCATTCGTTGCCGAATGATCTCTATACAATCTGAAGTCTGACGAATCATCTCTGGCCCAAGCATCAGCTTTTCTCCAGTTTCCAACCAACATGTCGGAGAGTTACACGGTCTTCCATACAATGCCTCATATGGTGCCATACCAATGCTTGACTGGTAACTGTTGTTGTACGCAAACTCCACCAAATGAAGGTGATCTTCCCATGATCCTCCGAAATCCAAAACACAAGCTCTGAGGAGATCTTCCAAAACTCGGTTGACTCTCTCAGTCTGACCATCTGTTTGAGGGTGATAAGCTGTACTCAAACACAACTCGGTTCCCAAAACTTCCTGGAAGCTCTTCCAAAATCCACTAGTGAACAATGGGTCTCGATCGCTCACTATACTCTTCGGAATACCATGGAATCGAACTATCCACTTAACATACAACTCAGCCAACTTTGATGCAGTCCTAGTCGATCGAACAGGAATGAATCTAGCACTCTTAGTCAGACGATCCACAATGACCCAAATTCCTTCATTTCCCGTTCTGGTTCTAGGCAATCCATCGATAAAATCCATCGACACTTGTTCCCACTTCCATGTAGGAACTTCTAATGGCTGAAGCAATCCGCTTGGCTTCTTCTGTTCGGCTTTCACCAACTGGCAATTCATACACTTGGAAATAAAATCTCCAACATCCTTCTTCATACCTTCCCAATAGTAGGTTCTCTTCATATCCCGATACATCTTGTTTCCACCTGGATGAATTGTCAACTTCGAGTGATGACTTTCCTTCAGAACTTCACTCCTCAATTCATCTATATCGGGAACAACTAGTCGTCCTTGCTTTCGAAGCCAACCTTCTTTATCGACCTCGAATCTTTTATCCTTTTCTGGATCCAATCCAGATTCTAAATCACGGATAATATTGACAAGCTTATCATCTCGCTTTTGGCTCTCGCCAATCCTTTCCACAAGGGAAGGTCTTATCGATAAGTTTGCCAACATCTCAGGTTCCAATTCACATCTAGGCCTGAAGTCAAATCCAGCTAAATACTCGAGACTCTTCCATTCTGAAAACATGGCTCCCAATCCTGCATGTCTTCGACTTAACGCATCTGCCACTGCGTTACCTTTTCCCGAAGTATAAGCTATACCAAAATCATATGATGCCAAAAACTCTAGCCAACGTTGCTGCCGAAGATTCAAATCCTTCTGGGAGAAAAGATACTTCAACGACTTATGATCTGTAAACAACTCGAATCGAACCCCCAACAGATAATGCCTCCACATCTTCAGAGCAAATACAATCGCCGCTAACTCCAAATCATGAGTTGGGTAATTCCTTTCATGCGGCTTCAGTTGTCGACTGGCATACGCAACAACTTTATCCTTCTGCATCAGCACTGCTCCAAGTCCAGTACCACATGCGTCGGTGTAAACCACCATCTCATCATTCCCACTAGGAATAGTCAAAACAGGAGCACTTGTCAGTCTCTCTTTCAGGATTCCGAAAGCTTGCTCACACTTAGCATCCCAACTGAACACTTTGTTCTTCTTCGTCAATCCTGTTAACGGTGCAGCTATCTTGGAGAAGTCTTTGATAAACCGTCGATAATATCCTGCTAATCCAAGAAAACTTCTCACATCAGATGCATTCTTAGGTCTAACCCAATCCTGGATTGCTGCCACCTTAGCGGGATCAACCGCTATTCCACTTCCAGAAATCACATGGCCTAAGAACCTCACTTCACTCTTCCAGAAGTGACACTTCGAAAACTTAGCCTTCAGCTGATGTTTCCGCAAGATTTCCAAAACAATACGCAAGTGCGTCTTGTGCTCTTCTTCCGTTCTGGAATAAATCAGAATATCATCCACGAACACAAGTACGAACTTGTTCAACTGATCTCTGAACACTCTATTCATAAGATCCACAAAATATGCTGGCGCGTTAGTCAATCCAAACGGCATTACCAGCCACTCAAAGAAACCGGATGGTGTCCTAAAAGCAGTCTTCGGCACACTATCCTTAGCCACTCTCAACTGGTGAAATCCCGTTGCCAAATCCATCTGAGAAAACACCTTAGCTTCGTGAAGCTGATCAAACAAGTCGTCTATCCTTGGCAATGGATACTTGTTCTTCTTAGTCACCTTGTTCAGCTCACGATAATCGACACACAATCTCAATGATCCATCTGCCTTGGTTGCAAACACAACTGGTGCACCCCACTCGGACACACTACGCCGAATGAATCCTTTCTGTAAAAGGTCATCAACTTGCACCCTCAACTCCTGCTGTTCCCTAGGCGCCATCCGCCTAAGAGGCATCACAACAGGTCTGGCTCCTACAACTAGATCTATACGAAACTCGATCTCTCTATGCGGCGGCAACCCTTTGACTTCGTCAAAGACATCCTCGAATCCATTAGCGATCGGCACTGATGACAGTCCATCCCGTGGAACAACTAGCGAATACATGAAGCTCATGAAGACGCCTTCTTCATGCTTACATCGTATCACAATCTTTCGCCCCTCCACATTCTCGACTGTCACTTCCAACCTCTCGCAGTCAACCTTAGCCGCATACTTCCTAAGCCAGTCCATACCCAAGATAATTCCGAACCCCGCAAAGTTCAGAACAAAGCAATCACAAACAAAAGAGCAACCATGACTCGATACAACTAGACCACGGCATAACATACACAAACAAGACGAACCCCCAACTGGATTAGTCACAACCAGTGGCCTATCAACAATATCCGGCTTCAAATTTAACCGGCCTACTAGTTCATTACAAACAAACGAATGCGAAGCTCCAGTATCAAACAAAACTCTAACTGGAACACCACATAGGAAAAGAGTACCTTGAACAACCACACTCTTTCCCTTCTCTTCAGCAGTAGGAGCTTTCGAAGACGACGGAACAGCTCCTAAAGCATAGGCTTGCACAATCTGCCTGTCCTTCCTTGGTTCTGGACAATTCTTCCTGAAATGCCCCGGCTTGTCACAGTTGTGACACTTCATCGGTGCCTTCGGATTCTTACAATCCTTAGAGAAATGGCCCTTCTGTTGACAATTGTAGCAAGTCACCTCGCCTTTCGGCTTCTTCTGGCCATCCTTACTTTTCTGCTGCTGCTGCTTCCTCTTCTGGTTTCCACCCTGCTGTGGTTTAGATTCTCCCTTGGTAACAGCAACAACAGGTCCTTCCTTAGGAAACAGGCTTTCATGCCTGAGAGCTTTCTCCACAAGCTTCTCAAATGAATCGTCCAAATGATCCACCAACTGTCTCCCAAGATAACTATCCAAGCCGGTCACAAACTTCTCATTCTTCTGATAAGCAGATTCAATATATGACCGGGCATACTTGGACAAAGCTTCAAACTCAGAAACATACTCAAGAACAGATCTTCCACCCTGCTTGAGCTCTACAAACTTCTTGAACAGAACAGACTTCTGAGCTGTAGAAATGAACTTAGCTTCAAATCTGACTTGGAATTGCTCCCAAGTAATCTCTTCTTCCGGAGTAGTGATGGTAATAGAGTTCCACCAATCAGAAGCTCTCCCTTGAAGCTGCCTCGATGCCAACTTCCTCTTAGTTGCATCATCAATTCCCAAATCACCAAAGATCCTTCTACAAGCATCTATCCATCTCTGGACTTCGATAGTTGATTCTGTTCCCAAGAAAACCTTTCCTCCAAGAGCAGTATAATCCTTGCACAACTTAGCAAAATCCACTGGTTTTGGAGTTTGGACTTGAACTCCAACATCAACTGCTGCCCCTGGAACTGGTATCCTTCTCATGATCGAAGTCATCATAGCTTCGAACATGGCTGCATAATCAGCAGTCTCTTCAGTAGCACGGCCTCCCCTAGCAGCTGGTCTCCCTCTTCGACTCATTCTCAATATCTATAAAAAGGGAATGATTAGAACATCTAGAGAAACAACTGCATAAAGGACTCAAACCCTACTAAGCTACTATATTATATATAGTATTCATCCATCAAAATACAATTACGTCTCTCATACGTAGTTACTTCAGCGAGCGTTGGGTAAAATCGATTAACCAATGCTCTGATACCAAATGTGACGACCGCCCATGACCCCTGCACCGAATCTAGAGGTAGTGCGCTGTGAAGTGTGCCAGGCGACCATGGACGATTGTCAAGGTAAGATTAAAACAAAAGAATCTATCGTATTACTCACAGCGCATGGACAAAATACAATAGAACATATGTATAGTGAAGCTTTACAGAACAAAATGACATCATATAAAAAACTCCATAATAGTTGAATACAAGCATCCACATAGTCAATACATCCAGCCTCACTACATAACTCTCAGAGAATACAAAACAGCGGAATATCCAGTACATATAATAAGAAGATAATATGCAATCCTCCAGCTCGTCTTCGATATCAGCATCGTGAGAAGAGAACAGCACCTGTCACCTGCTACCTAGTCTGCCCGTCCCAAAATGGACGAACAGCCCAAGGCAATAAGAATTAAAAACATAAAGCCTTGAGTCAGACAACAGTCTTAGTGAGCAGTAAATTAACTAACAACATACCAAAAGAGCATAAAGGAAAAGGAATAGGAATACAACCCTCCCACTCCAACCTCATTCTACAGTGATAGCCCCCAGACACACACTAAGCAGAAGCAAACATAGCAGAGCATACAATTTAAAGTAAAGCAATTTTCACTCGAGTCAAGAGCGATGTTTTCCAAGTACAAATCCCAAGGTCTAAAACCAAGGTCAGATAAGCACCCAGGAAATACCGCTCTTGAGACCGAATGACGATACAACCAAACATCCATGACTCGGCTATCACTGTTATCATTGTTGCGATATCACCGTTAATTGAATGACCGGCACATTCTTTCAGCCGTCCGTCAAGGGCTAATGGTAACCCCGGTTCTAGACATAACTCCCGCACGTCATCGTGACCCGTGCCTAGGATTATCGAATCTACCCAGAGTACTCGACCATCAACTTGGTCTTTTGGGCGTCCCCATGTACTCTTGCTTAGAGCATGCTAGAACCTTCAACAACGATGAGATCTCAACCTCCTAGTCATCCTCCTCGACGACTATTGCCATACTAGCTCAAGCGCCTCTCAAGCATCCATTATCCTCAACTCGAATCATATCACCGAGTTATCAACATGCTTGGAATGATCCCGCCTGGATTAGACCAAGTCTTCATCATATGATGCCTCGCTTCATTACATCCTCGCAAAGCTTCATTTCAACTTCACATCATCAAATCTATGCATAGGAGCTTCATCATCCCGCTACATATGCCACGAGCAGCTTTTCCAATTCAAGAGCCTTTCCCTTAGCTTTTGAATCACCTTCGATCTAAATCTAATCATCAATCATCTAGTTCATAACAATCAATCAAATCAAACATCAATCCAAGCAATCAAGCATTCAAAAATGATCTAAGTAGACAATTATAACAATAATGGCATTTTCGTAATTAAAGAGTTGAAAGTCCAATAAGCATGAAAACATGGATTATATCTCTACAAACTTGATGAATGAACTTGCATAGGTTAACATATGATAAAATGGATGTAACATCATCATGAACAATGGATCTATATGGATCTACACATAGGATGAAGAAAATGCATGGAAATCACTATTTTAACACCAAATCGGGCCAACAATCCGATATACTCCTTTGGATCCGTGTGAGAGATAATCACCACTCACCAAACCACCTAAACAACCTCAAATCAACACACTTCAGATCTGGACAGCGAAGGATGAAGCTAGATCTACCACAAATCCGCTTCAAATGAAGAAATCTCTCTTGAAAAGATGAAGATCTTCAATCTAAGCTCTTGAATCTTCAACCTTGATCTTCGATTTGGATGGATGGAAGCACTAGATTAGAGTGGAGAAAAGAAGTGAAGAAGTGTAGAAGTCGAGCTCTCAAAATGGCAGCACTTCGTCGCTTCAAAATCCGGATCCCAAAAAGTGAGAACAACCCCTCCTATTTATAGCTGAAAACTGCCCTGAGACGAAATCTGGCCATCTCCTAAGTCGTTTCCGACTTACGACTTACGACTCTTGCCGATCTAACACTCACCGACCTAAGCCTCTCCGACCTAACAGATGAACGACTTAACTCCTCAGCGACCTAACAGTAGACGACCTAAGACAATGCGCTTCCTTCGACCTACGACTTAGTTGGGTTGCGACCTAACCACTTAGGCTCCTACGCGACCTAACACTTGGCAAAACCCAGCGACCTAACCCTAAAGCCAACACGCGACCTAACTAAAAGCAGAACTCACGACCTAACCCTTAGGTCGCTAACCTATAGGTCGCTCCACTATACTAGGTCGCTAACTACTGTCTCCAAACCCCTTAGGTCGCTGCCGACCTAACTATGCTAACTAGGAACCACTAGGTCGCTTAACACGGCAACTCCTTAGGTCGTCCCAACCGACCTAACAACTTAATTACTATGTCGCTAACCCGGAACCACTAGGTCGCTAGCTTTCCCAGTCGACCTAACACTTAACAAAAACTTAGGTTGCTCACAACATTTCCTTAGGTCGTTGCCGACCTAACTCTACCCCACGACCTAACCCCAGAATGCCTAGGTCGCCTACTACTCTTGAGTCGGTCGCGACTTATCACCTAGGTCGGTCACTACCTTAAGTCGGTTAACCCCACTTCCTTAACTCGGCAACGACTTAACAAACACTGGTTAGACGACTCAACTAGGCTTACGACTTAAGACTTAGTAGGTATACGACTCATCCCTCAACTCGTCCAGAACTCTTAAGTCTTCCCTCCTAAGTCGTCTACGACCTAAACACTTGGTCATTCACTCGCCCAGACATGATTCCTATACGACTTAAGCTTCCACACGCTCTTAAGTCGTTCAACCTATAAGTCGGTTGCGACTTATCTCTTAGGTCGTTCGCGACCTAGGACTTAGAAAAATCTCAACCAAAATCTGAAACAACCTAAAAAGTTGAAAATTCCAGATTCGAACGAACTTTCCGATCCGTGAAAATACGGGTCGTTACAGTTTTGTACCGTACCTATGGGGTGTCCTCTGGGTAAACCACCGGTTTGGTGGAGCTTACGGCATTGTATAGACTATATGAATATATAAAATGTGTTAAGGGGGATATGGGTAACGCCTTAACGCTATTTTAATACTTTTACTTTACTGTAGACATATTATAATAGCGTATTGTACTATATAGTAGATAGTTTAACGGATCCTTAGGAGATGGGAATCCCGAACATCTCTTAAGTTACTGCACCCACGTTAGACACTGGATAAGAGATGTCAAACCCCGTAAACATCTCTGATGTCGTAACACTTGTATTTACCATTGATTTAACTTACATAAGATCTTTTAGTTCTGACTCGAGTGTTTTGTCTTTTCAATTCGCTCGGGTCAGCGTGAGCATTTCAGGGTTGAAGACCTTATTCCTGGAGAACGAAGACGAAGACGAAGATTGTACTATTATTACCTATTATATGTATTCTACTGGATTATGTTATTCCGCTGCATTTATTTACTTATTCTTGTTTATGAAACTCTAATGTTTGTGTTGTAAAGAATAATCAAGTGTATTTTTTAAAACTGCTTCATGAACTGTTATTTGATTATTATATTTTGTCATTCCGCTGCGAGATTCTGTAATTGTTTTATTTCTCTCCTTTTCTTATTTACCCCATAACAGTCTGCCCTTTTGAATGGTTTGAGTCCGGCATGTGTGTCTGCTTAAAACGTCCAAAAAGGCAGGTCATTACAGTTGATATCAGAGCTTTGGTTTAGCGATAACCTTAGCTTTGTGGGGTCTGACTCATATAAATAGGGTAGTAATACCCTAGAATGAGTCGCTGAGTGTGTGTATATATATACATATATATATATATATATATGAGAGAGCGTATTTGTTAGTGTTATAAAAGTTTTTTTTATATTGTGTTGATTTGTTCCATTTTGTATTTATAAATTTTGGTTGGTGCATAGGACGCTATGACATCGATAGGGATTTCTAAACACTTAATAGGGCAGACCGACATAATATTTGTTTTGAAATATAGGTGAATGAAATAATTTTGCCTATTATATATTTTTTATATAAAATAACAATTTTATAAATGATATATTTGGTTGTAATATATTTGTTTATTAGGTAGTGAAATTTTATAAATATTGATTGAAAAATAGGATTTGCAAATAAAGTAAATATAAATTGGAAGTTTGGAACTGAAGTTCCGGGATTTTTGAAAAATTTCATTCGAAAGGTTTTGGAATATAATACCAGTAGTATTTAGAAGTGTTTTCTGATATAAATATTTCAAGATAATTTGAAAGAAATGTTTTAAAGGAATTTTGGAATGAAATAAGTTTGTACTCCCCTCTCCGTCGCTGGAAAATAATTTCGGTGATGAGTGCACGCATCATCGACGTTCATTTTCGAGTTTCAAAGTGGGAAGACCGTGTAGTAATTATACTGCACAATTGTTTTGATAAGTTAATCTTGATTTTTTTTAATTCTAGATATGATTTGATATATATAGAGATATGATTATATATATTATTTTAAATTAATTGAAATGAAACCCGGTTGTTTAGTTCTTAAGCTTCTATAAATTAGAAATTGAAATTATTGCAATGAATGGAATCTTGACTACATTAATAATTGGAAACTTCTAAAATGAAAATAAGGAATTTGTTGTTAAAATGATTAATGAAATAGATAAGAAGTTGAAATTTTGTAAGCTGTAAATAAAAGGAAAATGAAAATAAGAAATGGTAACTATTGGAAATTTTGTTAACTAAATAAATAAACGAAACTTGTGTAACTTTCTATTGCATTCTAAAAGACACACACACACACATATATATATATATATATAACTTACCAAAATATTAAAAGTTGAAATGTTAAATAAGATTTGTGATAGAATATTATACTAGTAAAACATCAGAAAATGAAAGTGTTCAATAGACTTACTTTTATAAATAAGAATCTAATGTTATAACTTGTTATAACTAAAGTTAATAGTTGAAATGTTACTAATCAAATGAAATAGGAAAGTGAATAATGTAAGCAAAATAATTATAAATTAGTTTAACATTTTTAAGCTATTTATAATCAGATTTAATGGAAAAGGTGAATACTGTAAGCAAATAATTATAAACTTGAATTAATATTGAAACCATTTTAATTAAAGTGAGTGCTATATATAAATTGAATGACTATAACTTCAGAAAAATTGAAAGGATTCAGAATGGAGTTACTTTATAAATAAGAATTTGATATTATAGTTGTTATAAACTTAAGTTAATGTTTGAAGCTATTTATAATTAAAATAAATAATAAAATGAGTACTATATTGGGTAAATGATTATAACTTCAGAAAGGTTGAAATGATTTAGAAAATGAATTTTTGTTTTCAATGACATTATATAAGAAAGGATGAATGTAAAAAAAAATTTTTGGCAAAGCCAGCAAGGTTGACTGGACCCCTACCAGTTTTATTGCAAGACAATAAAAAGGTACATTCTTTCCTGAACCAAGCAAAAAGGAAAACTGGAAAAAAGACAAAGAAAATTACAAAGGATAAAACAACATACTAGCAGGCCCAACCGAGAGTCAATTCATCAGGATAAGGTTTATTACTGTTCTTCAATTGCCTGAAAGTACCAGACCTAACTTCGTACCAAAGCACTTCAACATTCTTTCTTTGATTTTCAAAAACTATTGCATTCCTTTCTCTCCAAATGACACTCAAATATATTTTCAAGCAAACTGCTAACACTCTAGCTCCATCATTTCTCCATCTAGTAGCTTTATAAATAATACTCCAGATAATATTAGAATTAGCAGAGGATAGGTTAAGCCTAGTAATGCAACTGATTCTAAACAGCATAAATATAAGAGCTGGGCAATTAAAAAAAAGGTGTTCAGTAGTTTCCTCATGCAACTCACAAAACAGACACTGAGGACAACAAGCCAATCCATACTTGTTCAATACACTTCTTGTCAGTAAAGCATGGTTTATAACTTTCCACAACATCAAGTTATCTTTAGGAACAGAGTCACTAGTCCATATAACAGAGAACCACCTGGACGCAGGCAATGGAGCATTAGTAGATACATGTTTGAAGACACCTTTAACAGAGTGTGGCTTCATGTCCCAAGCTACAGAGTCAAGTTGATTAGCAGAGCAGAAGTTATGATGAATATCACTCCACAGTTGCCTGATCGTCTGATTACTATTGTATGGCATCTGCATTTTTCCTTTATGTAAAAATTCATTGGCCTTAGCATCACAGTGTATTCCAGATTGTATAATCTAAGAATAGTCACACACTTTAGATAGGATCTAACCTTTACTAACCCAAGGATCATGCCAGAAACTAACAGCAGAATTAGCATTAACTTGATATTGTATCATAGGCAGGTAAACATCTCTTAGCTTCAACATATTTCTCCAATTCCAACTGCAATTTTGAGGTATATCCATACACCAAAAATATTTATTCTTTATATTGTAATGCCATGTCCAATTAACCCATAAACTTCCTCTCTTATTGATAAGGTCATCAAAATGTTTACTAATCGCTGCAATATTCCACTTCCATGCATTAATAACTCCAAGCCCACCCAGTTTCAAGGAAGTCTCAAATTTTGAAAATGAACAAGGCAACAACTTCTTATTGTGAATACTCCCAGTCCAAAAAAATCTATTCATGGCAGACCTAACAAGATGCAATGGTTTGGCAGGAAGGATTAGAGAACGGGTCCAATAGACTGGAGAGGAAAAAACAACTGATTTAATAAGAATAAGCCTACCACTTTAAGACAAATGCCTATTAGCCCACGCAGACATGACAGAAGTAATTTTATTGTAAAGGGGTAAACAATCAGCATTTGTAATTCTTTTAGAGATTAAGGGAAGACCAAGATACCTCATATCAGTATCCATACAGGAGAAACCAATATGTTGATATAAAGCAGCAGCATGAACGTCACTAACACTAGCAACTAACATGGAAGATTTGACTTGGTTTATTGAAAGGCCAGTCATACAATAGAAAGACTGCAGAGCCTCTAATAATCCACTCAAGGAGGGAAACTCAGGTTTGGTAAACAACATTACATCATCAGCAAACATAATATAAGTTATTTGATGATGTGAGCACTTAGGGTGGAACTTGATAATCTTCTGAGTATATCTAGTCTTTAGGATAACAGTAAATACTTCCATGACCAACAGAAATAAGTAAGAAGATATAGGATCACCTTATCGTATACCTTTACTACTTCTGAAATAACCCACAGGTCTACCATTAATTACAACAAGGAATAAAGGTGTGGAAATGCACACATATATCCAAGACACAAAATTTTTAGGAAATCCCATCACAGCCATTATCCTAACAATAGAAGCCCAGTGAATAGAGTCATAGGCCTTGGATATATCAATTTTAAGAGCAGCAGCAGGGGGAACATTTCCTCTACTATAACCTTTTAATAATTCTTGAGCAAGAAGGACATTATCAAGAATATTTCTGGAAGGAATAAAAGCAGCTTGGTTGCTAGAGACAACTGATGGCATCACACCGACTAGACGAGCTGCAAGAATTTTAGAGATACATTTGTATACAACATTACAACAAGAAATAGGCCTGAAGGAGGAGACACTGGTAGGAGGAGAGACTTTAGAAATTAGAGCAATATTAGTGCAGTTGACTTCCCCTAGTAACTTGCATTTGAAAAAGGAATTTTGAATTGCTTGACAGAACTCATGGCCTAGCACACTCCACGTAGAAATAAAGAAGGTCACATTAAGACCATTAGGCTCACCAGATGATTGCTGATTCATAGAGAATAGGGTAGCCTTTATTTCCTCATCAGAGACAAGCCTAATAAGAGAAGCAGCTTCCTAAAGAGAAATGCATGGCAGGGCAAGAGAAGAGATTTGTTCTAAATCAGGAATAAATCCATTAGAGTTGCCAAGCAGATTAGAGAAGAAATCTATAAACGCTTTGTCAACAGAATCTGCAGTAGTAAATAGAGAACCATGTTCATCATAAATGCAAAAAATAATATCTCTAGCATGCTTAACCTTTAATGAATCATGAAAGAACTTAGTGTTCTTGTCGCCTTCATCAGCAGCAGCATGCACATCATGTGGATGCTCCATCATTATGTCTTGTTGTCTCTTCAACTGTTCCTTCAGAGTGGTAGACAGAAGGCTGCCAGTACCAAAGGTGGTAGAAGCCCATAGTTTGATCGCTTGTTTGATGCTTTTTAACTTCCTGCAAAACTTATACATAGGATTACAATAGCAAGAAAATTCAGAGTTAACTTGAGAAACTAATACAAGAAAGTGGTCATGCTTAACCCAAGCATTAAAAAATTTAAAACTTCTTTTTTCTCTTCTTAAATGGTGACCAAGAGTTAAAATCAATGGAGAGCGGTCGGACAGAATGGGTTGAGGAAGGAAAACAGACAGGGAAGGCCATAAATTGAGTGCTTGGAAGTTACTAAAGGCATGATCAATTGTTGTGAAAGTACGAACACCGCTATGACTTTTGTTATTCCAAGAATACTTAGCTCCTGACTTGTTAACCAAAATTAAGTCAGACTCACAAACAGCAAGATTGAAAGGTGCAAGATCTCCAGGGATAAGAGGAGTACCACCAAATTTGTCATTATAGTCATAGCAGGAGTTGAAATCTCCCAAAACAACCCAAGGATGAGAAGATTGTCTAAGAGGAGGCAAGGAGTTAAAAAAAGAATTTCTGGATAAGACAGAGTTGTCAGCATATACAAAGGTGATGTAGAAGGAAGTTTGAGTTTGAGAAGCAAGGACATGATAGTGAATGTATTGTCTAGAAATAAGAATTGGAGATAGAGTCAACACAGCAGGATCATAGATAACTAGAATTCTACCATATGATGCAGATTCGAGGTTATGGTGGAAGGCCCAGTCTGGGTTAATATATGCAGCAGCCTTAATGGATAAAGAAAGATTGAGCTTTGTTTCAAGCAGACCAAAGAGACATATATCATACAAGGAGATAATACTTTTGACCTGATCAAGTTTCAAATTGTAGTGGGCACCTCTGAGATTCCAAGAAGCAATTTTTTTATTCATTAAATAATTATTGAGGTAAGGTGGAGTTATTTCTTCTCTTAGCAGAAAGAGATCTAGTTTCAATTTGCCTAAGAGGCAGAGCTGGGGGGAGGACAGATGAGGGATTGAAATGGAAGGATCAGGTGGAACAGATTGAGGAAGAGGGGATGGGATACATAAAGGCCAACCTGGAAACTCAATAGAAAAATTATAATGAGGAGGAACTGGTGGTAGAACATCAACATTAGAACTGTGCATGGAGGTAATTAAATGAGTAACTTGAGACTCAAAAGTTTTGCGCCAGCTACTGTCAAAATCTGATACAAGAGTATCACCATGTGCATGCACATCAGAAGTGTCAATACCAACTTCCTTGCTACTACTGCAATTAGTTGTAACATTTATAGGCATATGCTGCACCACAGTATTTGAAGGTAGAACTTTGTTTCCAGATTCATTACCATCAACAGAGGTTGGGATATTCAAGGAAGAATCCTTGTGTTGATATTCACTATTAACTTCATTAGTAATTTCACCTTCCTCCTCATCAAGTATTTCCAATATGCCTTGATCATTCTCATCAGTTGGCAGCAGGTTGTACATGTTATGTGTGGTAACAGTACAAGCTCGGTCGACTCTGAGAATATTATTCCCTACATCAAGTTCAATTTTATTTTCCTCATTTCCATCATGAGCAGATTTTTCCTTTGCACCTGGCTTTTTCAATGAAGTGTCTTCCAAATCTTTTCGTATAAAACTTTTTTTTCCATTATTGTTATTAAATTTTTTCCAGACTTGCTTCACTTTAGCTTGTTTGTCTATGTTTTTCCCCTTCTTCACCTTGTTCTGATCCACATCACTAGTTTTTTGCTGCACATTATTCTCACATAGATTAACATTTCCTTCACATTCAACTTTCTTGCAACTATTAACCAAATGCCCAAACTCCTTACAAATAGTGCAAATTTCTGGTTTCCACAAATAATCAACATTCACAATCTTATCAGAACCATCAAGCAATTTAACTGTAAAGTTTTCAGGTAAATCATTCTTTGGATATACTTCAACTAAGCATTTAGCAAATGAGATAAGTTCAAAATTTTCAATTGATGCATCCATACAAAGAAGTTTTCCAACCCTTGATGCTAACCAGTTAATACCCAATGGTGACCATGCATACAATGGAATATTAGATAGCTTAATCCAAACAGGAACAGCTTTGATGCTACTACAACTATTGCCTATATTTTCATCCCAAGGCTTCACTATAAAAAGTTTATTCCTCATCACAACTGGGTCAGATTCAGATAATCTCTTCCTATCTTCCTCATTAGAGAGCTTGAACAAGAATAGGAACCCATCTGATTTGATAGAAATAGAGCCCCTTAATTTCCATGCCTTTTTAAGGTAATACAATACTGTAGAGTAAGGTAGTGGGTTGTCAAGAAAAAAACCAACAAGTTATTCTTTCCACATTGAGTTTCCAGCCATAACAACTTCTGCAGTTGGCACAATAGCATCACCATTGAACTCAAGTTGGATGTCACGAGGAACATATTTTCCAGCATTATTGGGTTTGGCTTTGAACAGAGAGTTCCAAGCAAGTTGCGTATGGGTTTGAGGAAGCAAAGGAGGAGATGAGAGAATCGGAGCTGAAGACTTAGGAAGAAGAGAGGAAGCTTCAGCAAATGAGGCAGAGACTAAGGGAACACTGACAGGACAGGGGATGGAAGAAGGAACAGAGACTGGCAGAGAAGGAAGGGAAGTGGCAGAGGGAGGTACAAGGATATGGGATGAAGGACAAGATTGAAGAGAAGAAGTGGGATGGGATGGGTCAGCGGAAGAGAAATCAAAGATGGAGGGGTCCCCATTAAAGAAGAGAAATCAAATTTATTTGTTTTTTGGATATTTAAATTAAAAGGTAAGGAACTTAAGTATGAACTTATGCATTAATGAATATTAATGTCTAATGGAAATTAGGTATATAAATTAATAAATGTGAACTAAACTGTAATAAAATGTATGAGATACTTAAATAATGAATTCATTAACTTTTATAAACAATTGAATGGAAATAGCTTATAAACTGAATGTAAAGCAATGAAAGAAAATTTGCATTATATGAAAATGAGAAAAAAAATGAATAATAAATGATGTGAAGGATAAATAGAGGAAACTTAAAATACGTTGAAGTTATTGTTTGTTTTGGCTTATGGATGTTTGGGAAGTGATGCTTTAAATCGTTTAGGATGTATGAATAATCTATTGAGTTTTATCTAAGACAGTTGAGTGTATGGTATACTTAGTAGTTTATTGTCATTCTATGCGAATAAAAGTGTCTAAACCCAAATAAACCATTCGTTTTGCTTGATATGGATGTATGATTGATTACATTGGTTTCATGTGATGATTGTATGATTTTGTTTACAAATGATTATTGTTATGTTGTATTGGTTTGTTTTGTTATTAGTTGAAAACAACTTAAAATGTTTCTCTTTATATAATTATTAACTCTTTTAGATTATATAAGTGAATACAGGTTTATGGAAGCAATTGCTACTGCTTTTGGTTTCATAAAATAAGCGTTGTTTGCCCGACAAATAGGTACGTTCCTGGATTACGGTTTATAGCGATATTATATTGTTTTTCCCGCTATTTGGGATATATTATTTTGAAAATTATGATATATATTGTTATTATTGATATTATTATTTCTCCTAGACCTCTCCGTACAAAGGAGACTCTGCCGAAATTTTCCGTAAATTTTGGACTTAGAAAAATTTTATGAAATGTTTTCAAACATTTATAAACTTGAATATAAAATGATTTAATTGTTATAAATTGATATATTTATTTAAATTATTTAATTATGTAAATTAATTGTTTATAAATTTAATATTTTGAGTAAGATATATTGATTTCTTAATTCCTTCTTTTCCTTATCGAGAACGAAAAGTTTTTAGTGAGGGAGAGTGTAACGACCCGTAATTTTCGATAATTAAAAATAAATAATTTAATAAGATTTTGTGAGTTAATAATGGGAGAAATAAAAAAAATTGTGAATTATTAATGAAATAATAACTAGAATGGAAGGTAATAATGTCAATTTAAGTCAATTATTAACAATTTTAATGAAAGTTCAATTAATTGAAATGATTTAAATGTTATACTTGGTTATAAATTGAATATAAGAAAACAAATGTAAATATTGAATCAATTAATGAAATAATATATAATTTATGGTAATTGAATAAAATCAGTGTTATGTAAGTAATTATGACATTTGTTATAAATGATAAACTTACAAATGTTACTAAATGTAGAAATGGTGACAATCATTATTTGTTACCAATTTATCTAATCGATTATAAATAAATGTAAATAAATGTTGCATTAATGTGAGTTAAGACAATAACTGTAAATTGTGAATGTAATAAAGGTATAGAAATGTTAATTATATTTACAAGGCAATAATTGATGTAATAAAAAGAGTGAAACAAAAACAAATTAATTTATTGAGATTTTTAAATTATAATAAAATTGACAAAAATTTAATATAATGGAAATATAGTAGTTAATACAAATAAGAGATGAGAAACTATTATTTAAGAAATGTGTAATTACCGTTTGTATCCAATAGTGTATAAATATGTTTAAATTACTATTAGATAGGAAATAATTGTTCTACTTCTCATTACAATCATTTAGTCCATTTTGAAACTTAATCAACTGAAATTAATGTAATTGAAAATTTTCAATTAATAGGAGAGAGAATGCTAAATTGTAAATTAATAGGTGTAATTAAAAGTAGCTTATGTTTTGTGAAAATATAAGGAAAGTTTGATTTAATGAAAAGAACATTTACATCAAATAAAATGGATGTTTCATTTGTGAATGTAGGTTTAATTTCATCAAAATAAAGAATAGAATAATTGATTTTAAAGGAAGAAATATATGTTTATTGAACTGTGTTTTAGCTTACAGATTGATGACAAGAATAGGAAAATAATATTTTTCAAAGTTATTTATTACTCTTGTGTATAAACAACAAATTTATAAATGTGTTTAAATAAACAATTGTTCTATTTTTCATCCATTTTAGTTGTCTGTTTTGAAATTTAACTTTGTAAGTAATTGCAATTAATGTAACTCAAATATTTCAATTAAAAGGAAAGAAAACATTGATTGCAATTAATAGACTTAATAAAGAATCGCACGTTTTGTGTTAAACAAAAAGGGTGTTTTAATGGAAATAAAAGATCATTTTGGGAAAACCAAATTGAACGTTTTCATTTTTAAGGTAAGTTTAATTTTTTCACTATGCGTAGATAAAAACCTAAATGCGTACAAATTTGAATATTATTTGAGTTAATGAAGTTAATTTGGTTACGTTTCAGAAAAATTGAATTTAAAAAGGTTGTGCGATGTACATGGTCCCTTCATTTCTTTTGTTATTAATTGTTACATGAATGTTTTAAAATAGTTACCTTATTATTAATACTTAATATATTCATTTCTCCTTCTGTTTAATACCTGAGCGTAGACTTTTAGGTTGTATTTAATTCTTGCCACCTCATTTTCACGTATACAAAATTTTACTTTCCTTTGGTTTGCAAACTTTTCCATTCCTACGTACATTTCCTTATGCATTATTAATGCCTGAAGCTTTCAAAATAAATTGTGACATTTATTTTTGTCCCTCCATCTTCATTTCCTAATAATAAATAACCTGCAGCTTATTTCTTCATTTGCGTTTTGTTTCTCCTGACACCTCATATTCAAAAGCTCTTATTCTTGCAAATCCAAAACCTTTCTTTTATGAAACATGATTTTTTTTTCTTTCATTTTTCCGTACACGTCTTGTCCTCATCTTAGTTGTTCTTCAATCTTTTCCTGAAGCCTCATCTTGAGAAAAACGTAAGTGTTAAAAAAAAAATTTGCGTACTAATTATTATTTTAATAATATTTCTTATAACATGAATATCTTTTGCATATAAACTTTGATTCACGCGCGATTTCTTCTGTTGGATTCATATTTAAATTCCGCACAACATGAAATTGATTTAGTTGAATGAAACGACCCGAAATTTTCGATCTCAAAAATTCCAGATAGTTAGAAAAAAAGAAGAAAGAGATAGAAGAAGAAGAAACAGAAACACAACACAGATTCTCACATTCGCAGCGGATTAAAATATAATATCAAATAATACCAGTTTACAAAGAATATTGTATCTATCAATTATATTTTAATACATCAGAGTTACACACATACACCATCACAAGACATATACAAATCAACATATCTCAGATAAACAGAAATATATCATAGCGGAAACACTCCATACGTTCCTACCATCCAGCTCGTCTCCTAAGCTCTAGAACGTCCTTACCTGAAAATCTGTAATACTCATTCTGACCCGAGCATTACAACAAAGTAACACCCGGGTCAGGCTGGGAAACCAACATGAGTAAACCCATATAACATGAAATACCAAGCTATACATATGTGAATATCAAGGTAACTCGTACCCTTTTACGAGTTCTCATAGTCAATCATTTATCACACAACAGGTTTAGGTTAAATATCCATATTACACAATTCATTCCATTCCAGCCTGTTTAATACCACATATCCAGTTTATAAAAAGAATTTGTAGATTACAAATTGAAGTGGTTTCGGGTATTTACCGATACCCGACTCCGGTCTCTTCGAATCTAAAGTCATCTTAACCCAAGTTATTCAATTAAATACAATTCAACTTTAAATACAGGATATCAATTTTTACACAGCAATTCATCATTGATATATAACCACATGATCACTGTCCACTCAAACATATCATATCATAAAACATTTCATATCAGAGATATCAACCAATTCAAGGCATTTAACATCATTCAATCATTCATAAGCAAGATTGATCACTTCCAAAATTAATTTAATTTTTCTCTAATTAAATTAATTACTAACTTTAATCACTTAGATTGCCTTTACTTAACATTAATTAATTACAACCCAATTAATTAATCATCCTTTAATTATCCATCTTAATTAATCATCCTTGACTAATTATCCTTAATTACAATAAGTAATTTACTCTTACATAAATTAATTAGCCTTTACCCATCACATTAAATAATCCCTTAATTACTCTTATAAAGTAAATAACAATAATTTATTACATTAATCCTTAATTAATTACTCAAATTAATTATTCTTAACCATTTACAGTAATTAACCTTTAATTACTCTCATTACTTTCATTATTTAATGATCCTTAATTAATTACATTAATTAATTATACTTTAATTAATCACTTCCATTAATCAACCTTAATTTATCATAAACAGTAATTACCATCCTGTAATTACTTACTTTAATTAATTAACCCCTTAATTAATTATATTAATCCTTGATTAATTACACTGAGTAATTTACCCTTAATTACTTCCACTAATAATTATTCTTAAATTACTTCCCATTAAGTAATTCCTTTTTATTAATTACATCCAGTAATTATCCATTAATTACTTACACTAAGTAATTACTCTTATCAATCACATTAAGCATTTATACTTAATCAACCATCATGATATTATCTTTAATTAATTAACAAATTAGTTAACTTAAAATAATCACATTCATTTATAAACCAATTAATCAACTTCTAATTACTTAATTAAGTAATTTCTAATTACAAATTAATGAATCTCTAATCATTAATTAATCAATCATAATCATTAGTGTAACAACCCGTGATTGCGGTTACCAAATAATAAATTAAAGTTGGGATTTTAATTTAATTAGAGCTATTAATGAATTTTTAATGTGGCTAATTTGTTCAAAATTTAGTCATTTTGAATAAATTAATATTTTTGGTCTTAAGTGTAAAATGGAGCATTTCAAGGAAATTAATTAGGGAAATTTGTAATTTATATTATTGCAAAATTTTATATGTGTAAAATAGTGCAATATTTGATTTGGGAAATTTATTTGCAATTTATTTGCAAAATGGTGATTTTGGCTAATATTAACTATAAACGGTGTTTTGGAAAAAATTAGGGGTTAAAATGTAAAATATTATTGATATAGGATTTTATGAAATGGCTAAAAGTAATTGTTAACATATTTTCATAATTTTCTATTGTTTGAAATGTATTTAGTAATTTGTATGTAGAGTGTACTTAGAGAAAATTGCCTATATATGTATGCACATGAATAATACAAAGTCCTAATGGGTATTAGATCCAATAACCCTAACCATTAGCCTATAAAGTATCTTTTACTCTCTCATTTCAGCCAACACTTCATTTCATAACCACTAAAACCTAATTAGAAAGCTCCAAAACCTAGTCATGGCCTCCTAAGCAAGACTCCAATCTACACCAAATCAAAGAGAGTTAATCCAAACTACTAAAAGAGGTAATAGCAATCACAAAACCCACCTCTAATTCATTCTTTAATTTCTGAAATTATTTTGTAATTCTCTTTTTTTGTGCATTTAGATTGTGAAACTCTTTGATCTTCTTTTCATTGCTTGGAAAGAGGTAATATATGCTAGCTGAAATTATAATTAGTTTATTGCTGTTAGTAAATTAGGCATATCTCATTCATCTTAAATCGGAATTAAGATTTTCTTGAAGTTCTGGAAAGCTTATTCTGTAAGCCTATAACTTTCATGTTTTGAGCTTTGCCTAATTTTGTGGTTTCAATGGTCGAAATCACGTTTGTTTGTCGCTGACCTGACAACAAACTACAGGGTTGATAAAATAAAACCCTGAAATTGATTTGGCCATAAGTTACTCGTTTTTGATCCGAATTAGATAATTTTGGATGTTCCGGAAAGCTTAAAACATATGCTACAATTTTTGTTCAGTGAGTTTTCTGTAATATTGCCATTTAGATGACCTGAAATGCGTTCAAAGACAGAAGACCAATTCTGTCTTTAACAAGTTATCTTGAGTTTCAATCTGATATTGTTTTGCATGTATCTCTCTCGTTTCTTATCCAAATCTAATAATTTTGGATGTTCTGGAAAGCTTAGATTTAGAGCTAAAACTTTCATGTTTTGAGTTTCATGAAATTTCGAAGTTAATTTGGTCAAAATTGTACATTCTTACCACTGTCCCGAAAGCACAACGACAGTGATATAAAATTTAGATCTGAGAATTGTTTTAGTCATAGAATTTTCATCTCTAGTCGGAATTTGACGATCTTGGTCATTCCGGAAAGCTTAGAAACTAAGCTACAACTTTCATTTTATTCATTTTGCCAGAATTTGAAGTTTACTATGCCAAAATTATGGTTTTTCATCTCTGGCCAGTTAGTGCATAGCTATAGGCCTTAGTCTCTTTTCTCCCGTTGTTTTCAACGTAGAACCCCGACTTTGCGACGCCATCCCGGGCTCGTCCTTTGTCGGATTTCATCGTTTTTGGTCCCTTTAAAAAGATGATATCGAGATCTTTAACCATGCAAAGTTTGGTTTAGATCTGGATGCATTAGGTACTTCGTTTCTATTGCCGAAGTAGCACCCAGAAACTGTTTTACAATAGTGATCATTTTCAGTTATCGTCGGACCAAGTTCGAAACATTGTCGTTTCTTCGTTTCAAGTCGAAACCAAAGGATTATTGTTGCATATCAAAGTAGGAGTACTTTTCTACGCTTCTGCAAATTTTCATCAAGATCTGAGTTCATATGACCCTTCGACCATGTCGTCGAAGTGGGACCTTTACACTGTTTTGACACAGTAAAGTTTTATGATTTTTGTCCGACTTTGAGACGACGCCGTTTCTTCGTTTCAAGTCAGAATTCCCCAATTCTTTTTGCATCTTAAAGTAGGGATGTTGGACTACATGCCTGCAAATTTTCATGACATTTGGACACCTCTGGCTGGTCCAAATAAATTGCCGAACTTTGGTTCGCGTCAGTTTTTTTGAATGTTTACAAACACTTAGAATATTTTTCAGTGATTTTCTGGTTTTATTGATTTCTTTGAGATTTGTCTCTAGATTTCGTACACGGGTTTTATGAATCATTTTCAAAAGATTTTTCACTCCTAAATGGCTTTCGAAATTATTATATAATATTATTTTTAATTATTAAATTAATTACTCCATAATAGGAGATTTTTCAAAAGCCGTTTTAAAGTGATTTCAAAATCAAATATAAATCCGTTTTGCACCATTATTTTCTATAATAAAAACCTCACACTCACTTTTTAGCACGTCGAGCGAAGTGGGAAGGTGCTTAAACGGTTAGGAAATCTCCGGCCTATGGAACCGTGTGTATTTTCTTTCCGGTTAATCCCCGACCTATTCGATTGATCGTTTTGACCTTTGGGTCTAGTTTACCGATGATACGAGGTGGACTTTTTATTGTTTGGAGTGTGAGCTTGCTATTGGTTAGGAAACCGTTTAATGCGAACGTGGGGTATGGTACTCATTGTTAATACTTTACGGGTTCCTCTCCAAGAAGTTAGTGACACATTAGCCTCTGGGCGGCCAGTACTGGACCTCTGGGTCACCACGCCTCTGGGCAACCGTCTCTGGACACCTGCTCTATGGAGCAGTTTATTTTTCGGCATGCGCCTCTGGGCCTTTATCCTTCTGGGAAGGATCTTGCCGTCTCGCGCGTTCCGCATCTGTGCGAGTGATCGATCACAACTCTACAGTACTTGGCAACAACGACTCTGGTCGGTGCACGTGAAATATTGGTATTATTTGATGATTTTTATATCCATTCGAGTACCGCCATTCGGTGTTGGTTCTATGGAACCATACGATGTAAGTGCGATTACCTTGTCGATTCACAGTGTCTCTGGACACTGCTTTTCAGTGTTGGATTTCATTGACTTTTCAGTATATCCCCATTGCTCTTTGGAGCATCGATCTTTGCTTGGGCATTGATTACAGACTCTGGTCACTCTTGGGATTATTGCCTATGGGCATCTTTTTATAGCTTTGGCTACGCCGATGATATGAGGCGATTTTATTTATTCTACACTTTGGTGTTGATTTCTCTTTGGAGATTTTTATTGTATATTGATGATTAGGGATCGTCATTATATTCATGTGGTTCATAATATACTTCTCTTTGGATAAGTACTGTTTTATTTATGTACCGCATTATGATATATCTCAGTTATTACTGATTGTTTAGCTAGCCTGACCCGAGTGTTTTCGCTCGGGTCAGACCGAGTTGTTTCAGGTTAGGTCTCTGGACTTAGCTTCTGTGCTTCCGCTTTGGACTTATCTGCTATGCTTTTGAGATAGCTTATCTTAGTGTCTGTCTTATGTTATTATTCAGACTTTGATATGTACATATTTTTGACTCACATGTGTGAGCAGTGGCTTTGTACCCACTTATGATATTTGGATCTGTATTGACGATGTATTGTTCTGGGATTTTATATCTGTTATGTGATTCTGTTCTGTGATGTTTTATCATTTATTATTATGCTTTGTCCTGATAGATCTTTAGCCATTTGTAATTTCGTTATAAGTATTTACCGAATATGTCGAACCACTTGAAAAAAATATATAGATACCATCCTTTCGACGTATTCAGTAGATAGTTATAGCTTGGTTACAAATGGTCGCTTCCACTATACTCTATTCTTCGCTCTAACAGACAGTATTACTCCCGTAATACTCTTTGTTACAGTGGGTCTCAGAGTGGGGCGTTACAATTAGTTAATTAAATTAATTAATTATTCTTAATTAATTACTTAATTAATCCTTTATCCTTAATTAATTAAATAAAGTAATTATACTTAAATTTCTTAATTAACTTAATTACAAATTAATTAATTCTTTATTACAAGTTAATCAATCCTTAATTACCAATTGATTAACCTCTAATTACTTAATTAAATAATGCTTAATCACAATTTAATTATTTAATTAATTATTCTCTAATCAATTAATTAACTTAAGGATTTAACTTAATACATTTAAGTTAAACAAATCATACAACTTTAATTTATTCAAAACATTCATTATACAAAGAAATAGATTTTCAAGAAATAGATTTAACTTGATTATTTAACATTTAAAAACTTACTTTTATTTAAATTTAAAAACTGGTTTAAACATTTACTTTAGGTTTAACACATATGTACTCGAATCAAAACCGGATACTTCTTCATCTTTTCTTTTTATAAAAGAGTTTGGTTTAAATTATAAACTGTTAAAACTTTAACAGTCACACTCAAATATCGCGTACGACCCAAGGATAAACTCGAGCCAAAACCCCTTTACCGCGAGACCCTCTTCGAGTAAACAATCGAACCCAAGCTCACAGACATCCTTGACATCTGTGCACCCTGCACCATCCACGGTGAACTTTCGACCACCGCCAGTACTTCTCACACATCGACGATCGTTCCAGCAACCTATCACGATCATCAAATCACAACCACAAGCCACGATTCCAAATCGAGCTATCCAGTTGAAACTGAAATCCAAGCCATTGCCAGAAAATGCCTCGCCCAATCGATTCTGACCACCGGAGCTTGAGCAACCTCGTCCCCACCTTGCCGAACTTCTACTCCACAAATTCCCACAGCCTCGAACCACTCGATCACCCATAGTAAAAGCAGTGATCACCAATCCGACCTTAAACCAAACTAGGTTAAAATCTTAGTTCGACCTACCGCCGCCACCACGGCTAACTATCGCCACTTCCACCATTTTTGTTCACACCCCTGGTCCTCCAGCTAGCTCCAGCAAAAACCCCGACCACTAGAGATGCTCCAGTCACCAGAAAACATTCAAAAACCAAATTCTGGTCATCAATGAACTGCACCCTCATTACAGTACTAAAAATTTTAATTTTTGTTTTAAAAATCTTATCTTCCAGAGATGATTCAAGACATATACTTGAATCAATAAAATTCAACATTTGATTTTACATGTTTAAAAGATTTCTACTGTATCTTTCCCAAATGCAAGCATATTTCAAACTTACATACTTGTTCATATTTTTAGTACTTAGATTATGCTAAAACTAAACTATTTTGTTTTTAATCCAAGTCCTAACAGTGATTTAATAAAAAGACATGTAATTTTGATTGTATTGTAGACTCTGTAACCTGGAACAGATATGCAACAACATGCACAGTTCAACACTAACATACATACAGTGTTCATACATATATATACTCATGCAAAGATAATTCATCTCAGAAATCACATGAAATCAAATTTAAATTCACTTCAGGTTTTGAAATAAAATGTTTACTCACCTTAAAAACAATTTGAACAGAGAGCAGCTTTCTGGTTTTGAAAAGTTATCAGCCTGATCTTCTTTTTAAACTTTTTTTGGCTTGTTTAATTGAGTTGTTGTTTAGGCTTCAGTTGTAAGATTATATTTTTTTTTCTTCTGGTATGCTAAGTTTTTAATGAACGAAAAGAAATAAGGAGATTGATATATAGAACAAGTATTCAAGGCTTGTATTTAACTGGTACAAATTTAGTCAGAGATTTTTCTTGCTTGAGGAGGCTGAAATGAGAGCATTTAATGCTATTGTCTGGTTTTATTTTTCATACTTATCCCTTTTGATTTGTACGTACAGAGATATAATTCTTTCTTTCCTTACAAACATGTATTTCCATAGACTATATATCTCTAGAATGATCTTAAGTGTTCACTTATGTTTTTATATAACCATATAATTTACCACCTATTTATTTCTATTTCTAATATAAATCCTTATTTTTTTTATTTTAGACTTAACTATTAAACATTTAATTTATAATCATATATCTTGTTATACTTATATTTAGTATTGATAAGATTGACTTTATTTCAATCATTATTATCTAGATTACATTCAAATATATATTTAGATCAAATGTTAATAAGGTAGAACTTAAATTTAATTATATTGAGAGTTTTTATTTTCAATTTCCAAATCATAACTTCTTTTCAAAAATGAATATATATATAAATAAATGGTAAAAGCTAAACCTTATTTGTTTTTAAAATGATAAGTTGTATTTTAATAAATCGGATTGAATGCTTATTAAAATAATATTGCTAAAATCCCGGGTTGTCATATATTCCGATAACTTCAAATCAGTTATTTACCCAATTAACCGAGGTTAAAAATCCGGGTCGTCACATTCCTCCCCCTTTGAATCTTTTTGTCCTCGAAAAGGAACGAAACCAGAATTTGTGAAACTGCTTAAAATCAGATAAATATGTATATATTTTTTTAATCATTTTTAAAACACTTTTTAATATCTATATAATATTACTAAAATAGTTTTTATAAAAATATTTTTATAACTCGATGTTTCAACAAGTCCATCCTTGTTCTCATAAAAATTCGGTCATACGTTGATCAGACGTAGGACTGAAAATCTATAAGTACTTGGTAAACCCATTTCCAACACCCAGTGAAAATACTTGGAAAATAATTTTATTGAAAATACAGAAAACGGTTTTGAAAATAGAGAAAATATCTTTGGTGAGAATGCTCTGGAAATCATCACCCCCATCCATGGTCGCAGTTAACCCGATGGTTACGTTGCCGTCCCGGCAAAATCCATAGAGAACTGTAGGCCTCCACGCCCCTCGATTACACCATGGAACCCGCTACAGATCGCAGTTATACCCGGGCTTTACGTTGCTATCACAGCAAAAACCCATATAACCGTAGACATCAGCGCCCTCGAATTTCGCTGCCAAAAGAATGAAACTTCTCCACTTGACCATAGATCGCAGCCTACCGATGTTACGTTGCCATCCCAGCAAAATCAAGTGTAGACTGTTGGCACTCATCCTCCACACGATTTTCGCTATGGTGCACACAGTAGATCGCAGCGACATCGAGTTATACTGTCGTCACAGCATAACCCAAATGCCCTTGTAGGCATCAACGCCCTCGACTTTCGCTACCCAACAATCCTCAGGAACTAGTTTTGTCCGGACTCCTCACAGGATCAACTTTAGAGCCTCCCCCTCTTTGAGGCTCAAGGCAGTACCACTCTGTGGCACTCCTGAGAAGTTCATTCAAGGGAGTGCCTTTTTCCCCAAAGCCTCTTTCAAAACACTTTATACTATACACATATAGTATTTCCAAATCATACACCTAGTATGAATTTCATATAAATCTCCTTTCTCAAAATCGATTATCCCAAAATCGATAATTCACAAACTAGGCTTTCCAAGTTCCAAATTTGATTTTCCTCAAAAATCAAAAGCTTTTTTTAAAAATCCATAGGTTCCCAAAACCTTTTTCCAAAATCATTTTCACAAAATCCTTTATATATACGTATATATATATATATATAATAACCTTGGGAATTTTTTTGAATCACTTCATACTTGTATAAATTCACTTTTATACTTCAAATACATTCAAAACCCTTTTCTTTTGGCAATAGATTCAATAAGGGGAGTTTTCCATATATAACTAAGATATATATAACTCTGTTCATTCCAAATCAAATATTCAAATTTGATTACTTTTTTTTAAAGTCATTTACCATATTGCTTACTTCCATAAAGTAAATTTTAATCACAAAAATATTCAATTTCCACTTCATTACAACATATACTTTTTATTTCAAAAACCATATTACAGTTCTTATCCACAACTTACAATATCAATTTCATTCAAACTCGTACGATGTCCACATATCATCTGTACGCAATATCAATCCGATCGCTCACTCGATCACACAATTTCACTTCCGAACTAGTATTGTCCACCCGACTTCCTAGTGCGAACTCAGATATGGTTTCTTGATCAGAAACCGTCATTCTCCTTGCATAGTCACAACTATGATAGAGAATATCTAGAACCAATCAAAAATCCATATCCAGGTTCACCTTCGAAAATCGAGTGAAAAATCCCAACTCGGATTGATAATACTATCTCGAAATTCTATGCTCGAATCTGGATCAAATCACTATGCGAATAGAATAATATACGTACATCCTACATATTTATCTTCATTGATTATTAGCTAAATCAATTCCCTTTCTATTCATCCTCACTTTGATTTTATTCACTTATTCACATTTGCCTTAATCCCCATTTGGATTATCACTTCAATTCTTATCTCAGTTGGGTATTTAATCAATAACAATTTAAACTCCCACCAGTTTATATTTAGAAAATAGCTTGAAATTTTTTAAAATAAATAAGTAGTTGAAAATAATTATTAGTTTGTAAAATAGCTGTAAAATAGTTAAGTAATTGTAAAATAGTTGTAAAACAGTAATCAGTTATAAAGTAGTAGAAAAACAGTAATTAGTTTATAAAAAAGTTGTAAAATAGTTAAATAGTTCCAAAAGTAATTGTAAAACAAGTTTAAGATAGTTTTAGGTTTAAAAAGAAAAGTTCTGTAGTAAATAGTTTGGAAAAATAGATTTATATTAAAACAATTTATTTTGAAAATAGTCCAGAGTCAAACTGTTCAATTCCCCATCAATTCAATTTAAATTTCCACACCCATTTAAATTGACTCACTTCTAATTTGAATAACTTCAATTTCCCTTGAACTTGATTTATCCCCAATTCAAGTTGAAATAACCTCAATTTCTTTCCAAATTCAAATCAAATTCCATTTGATTTTAAACATATTCACTTTAATTACAATTCTAAATTATTCAAATTAATTTAGACTAATTTCAAATTGAATCCACTTCAATTTCAAATCATTTCAATTTCTATATGAATTAATCCCAATTCCCATTTGAATTTGAACTCATTCAATCTTCAATTTTATATCAATTTAATCCAATTCAAATTTTTCATTTGAATTTTAAACTTATCCATCTTAAATCACAATTCCCATTAATTCAAATCAAATTCAGTTTGAACTAATTCAATTTAAATCTCAATTTTAAACCATCTTGAATTATATATATTCGAGTAAAATTTTTAAATGCTGATTTAATCCCTTAAATCAAATTAACCCTTATTTTTAAATCAATAATCCAAATCTTTAAACAATTTAATTCCGAGTCGAATTCTCAAAATTCCATTTTAAATCATCTTTACTTAACTTATTTCAAATTACAAATAAGAGTTCAAAACAATTTTAGTTTACAAATTCAATTATTCAAATTTTCAGTTCAAAGTAATTCCATATTCTTAATTTCAAATTAAAGTTTACTTTCCCTTTTATCTCAATAATGGATATATTACCACAATCCATTTCTTCATTCATATAAACAAATCCAATTCATAATTTAAATATTATTAATAACAATAGGATAATATTATCCAAATTATTTTAAAACATCCATTTTCAATTTCCAGATCTCAAACCCATTTTGAGATCACACAAACTCCCAATTCAAATTAACCATTTAACTCCCCAAGTTAAATATCAATTTCATCTTGAAATTTCCAATTCAGGTTGCTTGGTAACTTATTTAACTTTCCCAAAGTTAAATTCAATTTGCTTAATCCAGCCAACCTTACCCAATTTGAATTCTCATTTCAAATTTTAAACTTCACATTAATAATCTTATAAGTTCAAAAACTTATCACAATGGATATCACATCTCATTTCAAATTTAAAACTCAACATTTAGAGTTTATTTCAAACCATTTTTGATATTATGTATATCCCTCATATTATTTCCTTTACACTCTAAGTTATCCTTAAATTTTAAACCACTTTTGGTTTTTAATTCAAAACAAATTTCTTTAAATTTTCAAACAACGGTTGCTTGCAACAAGTCCCTTTTATTCAAATAATACTTATTTATTATTTCTTTTAGCACTTTGAAACAAATTCTAAATTTTCTGGCTTAGATTTAAAACTTCACAATCTAGATCATCTTCAGTTCCAATTTATAAGTCATACTTATCTAAAACATTTCATTTTGCTTACTCATTAATACACATCTTATTATTAAGCACAACAATCATTTATGATAATAACCAAGATTATCATATCTGGAAACCAATTCATTATTATCTTATTCTGAAACTTTTCCCCAAATTCAATATTTAATTTCAGTTTGAATCCATTTCAAACTTACCTTTATTTAATTTCAATTTGGTTGTATTTCAATTACCTCTTAATTTAATTCCAATATTTTAACAACCAATTACCTTAACATTGATTGGTTAAGGAATATTGTTTTATATATATCAAAATATATTCTTATATAAAATCATTTAAAATCTTTATATAAGAAAATAACAAGTACACTCTCATATATATTTTTATATACACACTCAACTCATTCTAGGGTACTATTGACCCTATCCTTATGAGTACACCCACCAGAGCCAAGGTTCTCGCTTAACCTTTGCTCTGATACCAAATGAAACGACCCGAAATTTTCGATCTCGAAAATTCCAGATAGATAGAAAAAAAGAAGAAAGAGATAGAAGAAGAAGAAACAGAAACACAACACAGATTCTCACACTCGCAGCGGATTAAAATATAATATCAAATAATACCAGTTTACAAAGAATATTGTATCTATCAATTATATTTTAATACATCAGAGTTACAGACATACACCATCATTGGACATATACAAATCAACATATCTCAGATAAACAGAAATATATCACAGCGGAAACACTCCATACATTCCTGCCATCCAGCTCATCTCCTGAGCTCCAGAACGTCCTTACTTGAAAATCTATAATACTCGGTCTGACCCGAGCATTACAACAAAGTAACACCCGGGTCAGGCTGGAAATCAGCGTGAGTAAACCCATATAACATGAAATACCAAGCTATACATATGTGAATATGAAGGTAACTCGTACCCTTTTACGAGTTATCATAGTCAATCATTTATCACACAACAGGTTTAGGTCAAATATCCATATTACACAATTCATTCCATTCCAGCCTGTTTAATACCACATATCCAGTTTATAAAAAGAATTTGTAGATTACAAATCGAAGTGGTTCCAGGTATTTACTGATACCCAACTCCGGTCTCTTCGAATCTCAAGTCATCTTAACCCAAGTTATTCAATTAAATACAATTCAACTTTAAATACAGGATGTCACTTTTTACACAGCAATTCATCATTGATATATAACCACATGATCTGTAAAGACCCAAAAGTCGGCCTTCGAAAATCGGCACCCGTACTCCACTTGTACTCAAAATGCCGTAGATTCAAATGCCGAATCTGGTTCTCCGGAGCTTATAACAACATTAAGTAAATAACACAGCGGAATAAAAAGAATATAGATATACAACATCTGATACAATATCCAGATACAATGATGATACAATGAATATCTATATACATCAGAGATATGATACAACAAATAGCAGCGGAAAAGAAAATGATAACATTAGCAGCGGATAATCTCCATCTCCAAAGCACTAATCCAGAAATAGCTTGAACTCCCAATAACGATGCACAAAGATAAGCAAGTGCAGTCCATATCCAAAGACTGAACTAGCTCCAGATAAATCTACTAATCTGACTATCTGAAAAACCAGACTCTAGACTGCTCGTGTAGAAAAATTTTGAGCATCCAGAGTTTAGGAAAGAAACAATAAACTCCGGATCAGTCATGGGACTGGTGTGAGCAACAAAAACAGTTTATCTTTAAAAACAAGTAGCAAAAGAATTTTAAAGTCAATTCGCAATGCTTTTGGAAAATGAAACTACCATAAGACCTCCCACCACACACATAATGCAAACGCAGACTTGGAGGAGATTTCTTCTTATGTTAGTCAAAGATGCTTACTACGCAAAATCAAATCATTTTGATATTATTACTAGTGCATAGTGGAAGACATTTCGAAAGTAGAATATAAATCTTAGCCAGCATAGGTACCATTATATTATGCCTGCTATAGCTGCCTCCTGAGGAGACAGGTTATACAATTGAAATTGTAAAGGCTCGTATTGTTTCTTTGGATTTCCAACAAATGGTCAGGCCAAGGAACTTCCCATTGCCACATGGAAACGCCTCTGGAATGACGTCCCGAGAACCTAACCGGATCTCTGCCAACACAAGGCCGGGTTACCTCTGCAAAAATAGGTAACTACTGACACGCATATGCCATCCCCCGATCGTAACCGATCTTCCCGAGGATCCTCGATTCGCAACAACCACATAATAATAATAATGCAGCAACCACATAGGTTAAGTATCTAGGCTCCATACCATGATACCACCTCTATCCAGAAGAAATGACATACACTAAGGGGCGCTACTCCCTAGAACCTTGCTGCATCTTTCCTGTTTTGACCATTCCGGGGTGTGAGGCTCGACGAAGTCTCGTCCACAAAGCTACGCTTTGTCACAAAGCCATGCTTCGGGTCAAACAAATGATCAACCTATGATCACAAAGATATAAGATCAAACAAATGATCATACCACAAATGATCAAACACTGATCATCACACAGCAACACTCAGCATGTCACATTACCAAATTGGGATATATCGCTGATAAATTTCAACTACATAACCTCTAAGCTCGTATGTCTCAGAGAAGGGTGTTAAGCTAAGAGAATAAATTCTCCGCCACCAAACAGAAATGTATTTGAAAGAAATCGGCTTTATATCTCAAAGTGTAATGTCAGACATGTATCCATACAAGTCTGTTCCGGGTTCGAACAGAACCGAAGGCACTTCTTACGAAGCCCTTGCAATTCCGGGTATTCCCAATCCCATCCGGACTTCCCATCACAAAGGGTGATAGAATCTCTATATCGGGGCCAGTCGATGCAGAGACATTCGACGAGTTGTCCTTTCGTTTTCGAAAATATTCGGTCTTCACCACCGGTCTTCAAATGCCATCCATATACGACGTATCATTATTCGGAATGGGTTATATGACACAAATGTCTTTTCCCGGCTAACCCGAATAATGAGCGCAATTATTAGAAATCATATGGATATTGGGGTCTCAGTTAAATCACAGCTTAAAGCCCAAAACTTTTCATTCGAATGGTTAAAATAAATTACCATTTTCAAATCTTTAAACAAAAAGATTTATTTCACAAAGTTAACCACATTCACAAAGATACATTCATAGATTTCAAAACAATTTCCAATTTAATTGGATTAACTCGTTAAATCTTCAAATCAAGATTTAACTTATAGCTTTCAAAACAATTCCATTTCGAATGGTTTAAACAAATTACGATTTTAAATCTGTTAAAAATAAACAGATTCAATTCATAGTTTTCAAAACAATTCATTCATAGGCTTTCAAAACATTTCAATTCATTTTAAATTTGAAACCTTTCAACCCAAATTGGAAGTTCACTTCTTATATGAAAGCTGTTATTATTTGAAAACAAATAGTCTTTGTTTCAGAAAAATCCAATTTTATTTGAACGAGTTAAAGCCCTTGAATTATATTCACATTCCAAATCAATTCTTTTTAAAATAGTTTAACCTTTCTATAATGGGTATAACATCTTTAAATCCCTAGTTTCAAATCAAAGAATTCAATTTCAAACTTGAATTCAAATTTAAATCCAATTATTTACATTTTCAAAACTCGATTAAGTTATTCAAAATAACTTTTATCTTTGAAATTCCATTTCAAAAGCTTTTCATATTAAACCCAAATTTCTAATTTCAAAATCAATTGAAATTATAATTTCAATTTCAAAAACATCAAGTTTAAATTATCTGTGATTTAAACGATTTCCACGTGAAATCCATATTTGTGTGTATATGGTGTAGTCCAGGGGTTTTACTCACAATAGTGCAACATCAATCATCACAGATATATCGATAAACAGTAAAATCGATAAAGCTTATCTTCATTCACAGATTCATAGATAAAATAAATTTATCAGTCACAAAGGTTCACTATTACAATTCGATGTGGGTTTCGGATAACCAACTGGAATCCGACTCCCTGTCGCATCGAAATTCAAGTGCCGTTTTACGGGCCAAGGGTTTGCATATTCAGATAACAATATATACATCACAGATAAGTAAATTACAGATCACAACATAAATATCAATCCATTACACAATATTTGATGATAGTCAGTCATCTTTAATTTAAGGATTCTCAATGATAAATTAATTAAATTTCAATTAATTATTCCTTAATCAATTATCTTAATTGACTATTAATTATAAATTAATTAACCTTAATTATCTAATTAACAATACTGATTTCAAAATTTATTAAACACTTAATTATTAATCACCCAATCTTTAATTTCAAATTGATTAATCTCTAGTCACTCAGTTAGCTACAATTTTAAATTAATTTACCCCTCTTAATTACCGGTCTCAATTAATAATAATAATCCTTCGTCTTAATTAACATTTTAAAAATCTTCTTTAAACTTTGAAATAAAATTGTCACTAAATTGAAACTTTAATGTTAATTAACTTTAGCACTTAACTTGAGTTAACTACTTAATTAAAATATTAATTGAGATTTAAAACATCCTTACGTATTTATTAAACTTGAAATAAATTCTTAACTCAAAAGAGTCGAACATTAATTACTTTGTTAACACTGAAATTTGTTTAACATTATTAACTTTAAAATTTGTTGGGCTTAAGCCTGTTTAAAACAAAACCTGAGATTACCCAGGTTTCACTCGAGTTAACACTCGAGTTTCCCCCCTCTATTCCCCGAGTCATCTCTCGTCTCCTCGCGTACACTTCTTCTTCTATTTTTTTTTCTTCCAATAAGTTAACCTTTAGTTAAATTAAAATAACAGGCAAACGACCTCACGTACTCGAGAAAACTTCGATGAAACCCACTATCATCCTCAAGTCCAACCGATGCATCCCTCATCTTCCCTAACATCTCAATTCCCAGGCACGAAAGTGTTCATGTGCACATGCACAAGCACTTCGATCATCTACGATCACTGCTCCAATCACTGACTTGTCATCGACATCATCGTCGACCACCCCAAACACCTAGTTTGACGAATCAAGCTGGAAATAAAAAACGAGCCTATCTATCACCAGAAACTCAAAAAATTTCAAACCGCGAACACCACACTCCATCACAAAATCACCCACTGCTTCCACCACTGACCGCAACCTCGAACGCCATCTATCACGATCGAATGCTCACTCATGTAACTACCCTCGTGTCGAAACCCTAGAACTCCGGTCACACTATCATGCCGTAAATCGAACGCCATTTTACCCCAAAAACTGCTCACCCTAAAACCCTAAACTCCCTTTGCGCGCACAACCAAGGACGAAAACAAGGATTCCGCTACGGTCATTGTCTTCCGCGAGTCCACTCGCATCCTTCCGACCTAGCCACGCCACCTCACAGCAATTAGATCGCCGGAATTTAATTTTCGAATGAAAATCGTTCACTCTTTGTTTTCTCGTGATATAGATTACTAAAAATTTCAATTTTCCTTCTAAAATTCAATTTCCAATACAAGAAACCCGATCATGTGCTTGAATCCTCGAATTTAAGACATTAAACTTTTACAAAAATGTGATTGCCCACTGTAAAATGGATCCCTACCGAATCAACAAAGCACATTAACTCACCAGACTATTTTTACCATAAGCTATATTCAAAATTTAACACTTTACTAGTTTATAACATCATCAAATACAAACTAGATAAAAGAGAGATAGATTTTTGAATCAAAAATTTTGGTTTATGAACTCAGAACAGGGGCATTTATGATGTAGCATACTTATTCATAGATGTAGCTTATACAGATTCATACTTTTTAAGTTTTAAAAGTAGTTGTTACTCATAGCATCAAGGTCAACCACAGATTCAAAATAAAATGGTAGTTTGCTCACCTCCTTTTTGCCTGAAGACAGAACTAAGAACAGGAAACAGAGAGGAAGACTGGAAGCTTGTTTACTTTGTTTTGATTAAATTTTGCTTCAGTTTTGAACTGAAGTTTTGTTTGAGTGAAATATTATTTCTTTCAGATTTTCTTAGCTTTGAAGAATGAACGAATTGAAATGAGGAGCTGATGTATAAGAGAGCAAGTCTACAGGCTATATTATATTTTGTACAAAGTATATTATTTTATACAATAGAAAGCATGACTGATGATGTTCCCTTGTCTTCGGCTGACCATTATACATGATGATATAGCTTTGTACAAGGGGATTGTATTTGTTTATACAATATAGGCATGGGCTAGAGGCATGTTGCATTAAATGCTTTCATATATATTTGCTTCCCTCTTACTTGTCTCGGCTGTACAAATGTTTACTTTGTTTCTTCTTATTACTTTCTTCTTTTATTTTGTTTGAATGTGTATTTGTTTTGTTGACAAATATTTTACTTACTTTGCTTAGTCTATTTTGTTAGCTGAGAATTTTTTGTATTTGTTTGTATTTCTTTTGTTTTGTTTTCACACTTGCATGTGTTTTCTTTCTTTTTAACTTTATCTTTAATATAAATTTCTATTTTGATTTGTTGTTAAATTTTTGCTTTACTTTGTTTGTTTTAGAGGAGATGATATACTTTATACATAGATTTGTTTACTTTGTTTTATTCTTGCTTTCTTTCTTTATTTTCATTTTGTATGTACATAGATTTCTTTTAATATGTTGTTGTATTTTTAGCTAATGTATTGTTATCATTTATTTACAGTTTAAATTCAAATCAATATATACTTATATATAAAATTTCAAATTTACTCATATATCATATATATACATTTATTTCTATTTCTAGCCTAAATATTTATTAAACCATCCAAAATAAATTTAATCATCAATTTTAATATTTAATATTATTATCCATTATTCATTTACAATTTAAACTCAAGTCAAATATATCTATATATTTATTATTTTCAAATTCACTCATTGATGGATCGGGGAAACTCGCTCCAATTTTCTAATTAAATTTACAAATTTTTATCCAAAAATTTATTTAATTACTCGATTTAATTCAAAAATCCAATAAATTATTAATTGAAATAAATTTAAATTTCGGGGTCGTTACATGATCACTGTCCACCCAAACATATCATATCATAAAACATTTCATATCAGAGATATCAACCAATTCAAGGCATTTAACATCATTCAATCATTCATAAGCAAGAGTGATCACTTGCAAAATTAATTTAATTTTTCTCTAATTAAATTAATTACTAACTTTAATCACTTAGATTACCTTTACTTAACATTAATTAATTACAACCCAATTAATTAATCATCCTTTAATTATCCATCTTGAGTAATCATCCTTGAATAATTATCCTTAATTACAATAAGTAATTTACTCTTACATAAATTAATTAGCCTTTACCCATTACATTAAATAATCCCTTAATTACTCTTATAAAGTAAATAACAATAATTTATTACATTAATCCTTAATTAATTACTCAAATTAATTATTCTTAACCATTTACAGTAATTAACCTTTAATTACTCTCATTACTTTCATTATTTAATGATCCTTAATTAATTACATTAATTAATTATACTTTAATTAATCACTTCCATTAATCAACCTTAATTTATCATAAACAGTAATTACCATCCTGCAATTACTTACTTTAATTAATTAACCCCTTAATTAATTATATTAATCCTTGATTAATTGCACTGAGTATTTTACCCTTAATTACTTCCACTAATAATTATCCTTAAATTACTTCCCATTAAGTAATTCCTTTTTATTAATTACATCCAGTAATTATCCATTAATTACTTACACTAAGTAATTACTCTTATCAATCTCATTAAGCATTTATACTTAATCAACCATCAAGATATTATCTTTAATTAAGTAACAAATTAGTTAACTTAAAATAATCACATTCATTTTATTAATTACAATTGGGTAATTCATCCCTTAAATGTGATATCCCGGAAATTTGGGGCAATATCAATTTAATAATCTATTTAAATAATTAAATTGATTTTTATAATCTTTGATAATAAAATTTGAATTGATTTAATAATCTAATTAAATAAATATTTAATTAGTGAATTTTATCTTTTAAAAACTAATAAAATGATTTCTATTTATAATGTATATATATGTGTGTGTGTATTGTAAATAGATAAGCTTTGGTTTGAAATTTAATAAATAAATAAAATCTTGTTTTTTTAAATTTCTAATATATATATTTTGATAGTTTGGAAATTTTGATTTATTTAATATTAAGCTTTTCAAAGCTATTTAAACAAATAACTATATGGTTTTAAATAAGGTTTATTTTATATTGATTAATAAATATGATTTAAGAGTATATATAAGTTTAAAAATACAATTTACATATGATATGTTAATTCATTTAGTAATAGTAGTAATTTATAATCTCTTTTATAAATTATTTTAAAATTGATAAATTTGTTATTTTCAACAATATTATTACTATATTGTTTTATATATAGATATAAATATACTTTAATAAAATAGAATTGTTATTTCAAATTGAATGTGTTGTTATAAATTGACTTTAAATTGGATTTTTATATTTAATTTGAATTTGAATTTGGAATTAAAAAGGGTAGATATTTTAAAATGTTTGGATTTTAAATTCATGTATAAGATTTTATTTGTGTACAATTTGTTTTATAATATTTTCTTTAAAATAACTTATATATATATATATATATTTAAATAAGCATTTATAAATAAAGAAAAAGGCTTTTTAACATTTAAAATAAATACTAATTAATTAAAGGGACATGTGTTATTTCCTAAGGCTTCACTATAACATGTGTTAAGTAATTAAATAGGGTGAAAGACAAGTGTCATTTTTGTTTTAATTTTTCTTTTTATTTTAAAAATAAATCATTATACTTATAAAACATGTTTTCCCCTTTTCCTTTCTATCTAATCTTCATTTCAAAAATCTGCAATTCATTTTCCACTTCTAAAAGCAAACCAAAAAATCAAATTCAACACTCCTATAAACCAAAATTTCTCGAAACAAATCTGTAATCCACTTCCACAAACCAGAAAACTTATTCAAACTAAAGCCTATAATATTTCTTCAAAACCTGTAATGCATTTCTTCAAAATCTGAAAGCATGTAAAACCATTTTATTCAATCTGGAATCACTTCCTCTCAAACCAAATTCTTAAAACCTGTAAAGCATTTCCAAAATCAAAAGGCTGCATACATTTTATTTAATCTGGAATCAATTCAAAAGCTGCCTGCATTCATCTTTTCAAATCTGGAATCAAAACTCCAGCATGCATGCAAATGCATTTTTAAATCAAAGAAGCAAATCAAGTATTTTTCAAGCACTAAAGTTTTCAAAGGGCATTCAAGTTTTAAAGTTCTGGAAATCAATAGCAATGCAAGTTTCCAGTTTTAAAGACAATTCAAGTTTCAAAAATCAAAACTGAAGTAGCTCTGTTCATTCTCAAATCTGGTGAGTAAAAATATTTTTAAAATTTAATGATGAAATCTGGTTGCATGTTTATCTCTGAAATAAGTTTATCTGTGAATATATTTTTAAGTAAATATCTGTGCATGTATGTACTTGAATGAATTGGTGTGCATGTCTGTTACTTATGTGTATCTCTGTTCCCAGTTTAAGTTTTGAGTAAAAATTCTGTATCTCATGACCTAGTTAATATTATGATTTAAGTTATAAACAATAATTGTTTGTTTAATCATGGGTTAGTGTTTAAAAATTTAATTAAGTTAAAATTTAACTTGAATGTCTCTGGAAACTTAAAATAACAGGGCAAGCTCAAAATAACTAAAGATTCAAACATCTTAATTTATCAACCCAGATTTATGATCTGAAACCCTATCCAAAATTATGATTTTAGAGGTGAAATCAAAATTTTTAGAATAAAATTGTAGGAGCAGTTCTAGTTCGATCAGTTTGGGTGTTTTGGGTTGTTTCTGGTGATCTCGATGATCGGAGAGGTCAGGATTCTTTCTGGAGATGGAGTGATGAACGGAGACCTTGGGAAAAATGTCAGATTGGTGTTTAGGCTTCTATGGCGGCGATGGATGGTCAGAGAAATCTGTAGCCCTAGTTTTAGGCTTGAACGGAAATTTGATTTCCCCGGCACCTCTGCTGGATCGAGTTCCACCAGATTGTGGGGAATAGAAGCGGGAATGTTGACGAAGACGTGGTCAGAAGTTCTGGTGCTTCGGTGGTCGGAGGAGGGGATGCGAAGCGATGACAGGTTTGGGTCGAGGAGAGGTTCAGTGTTCTAGGTTAGGATGTGAAGCTCGAATTTGATTTTGAGTCTGGTAGGTTGATCTGATGATCATATTTGGGTATGAAGGTGATCGATGACTTGGAGAGATCATCGGCGGTGATCGAAGTGGAGCGGCGTCATCCTGCACGTGCACGGTAATGATTTGTATCCTGGTGATGTTGGTTTTGACAAAGAGTGGTACTCGAGTTAAACGCGTGAGTGACTCGAAGCATATAGGATTTTATCTCGGGGTTTCAAAGGATAGGTTCGGGTAAACTTTTGGTTTCAAGTTTTAACCTGGCAGTGTTTTAAATTAAAAATGAAATTTAAAAATGAAGAGTAGGATTTAAAACAAAGTTTTAAATCAAAATTTAAGTATGGATTCAAATCTAAAATTGTATTCTATATTTGAGATAAATAAACCTTATAAAATTTAGAATGTTTTAACAAATTTAAGATATTTAAAGTATAATTAAAAAAGGGTTTGAATAAATAAATTGGTTTAAAAATCTTAAATTTCTTTTATAAATGTTAAGTGTTTCTTTAACATTTGGATTTAAAAAGGTTTTGTAATTTGATTTAAAATTGGTTAAAGTTAAATTTGAAATCTATTTTAAATCTTTAATTTGAAATGAATTAAAAGAAAGATTTAAAGTAAAATGTTTCAAAGCCCTTTGTTAATAATAGTTAAAGTAGTTATAAAGGCTAATCTTTATTTTAAAGATTAATTAAGGTTTAATGATTTAGGATTCATTAAATTAATAAGATAATTAAAGAGTAATTTAATTAATTAATAATTTAATGTTAATTAATTAAATAATTAGGATTATAAGTTAATTAATTAAGGGTTAATTAATTTGGAATTAAGGAACATTTATTTAGATAAGTATAGATTTGTAATAAATGATTAGGAATTAATTAATCAAGTGATTAAAGATTTATTAAGCAATTAATTGAGTAATTAGGGATTTATTAATTGGTAATTAAGAATTAATTAATTTGTAATTAATAATGGTTGATTTAAGTTTAATTACTTAAGGAATGTAAGTAAAGAATTGTTAATACTTAATGAGAGATCATTAATTAGAAATTATTTAAATAATTAATTAATGTGATTAATTTTGATAATCAATTAGATTAATTAATTAATGATAATCATTTATGAAATTGGTTAAGTATAATTACTTAATGGAAGTAATTAAAGGAATTAATTACTTAATGTCATTAATTAAATAAATTTGATAAGTTTAAATAAATTAAGTAAATTAATCTAAGATAATTACTAGATGTAATTAATGATGAAAGTAATTTGAGTTTAATTACTTTGTATAATTAATCAAGGGATTAATTAAAAGATAATTAATTAAGGAGTAATTAATTTATGAAATCGAGTAATTAAGGGTAGTTAATTACTAAATGAGATTAATCAAAGGTGATTAATAAATGTGACTAATTATAGATTAATTATTTAATATAATTAATTTAAATGGAGTAATTAATTAAAATAATAATAATTAAGGATCATTAATTAAATTAATGATGTAATTAAGAATTGATTAACTTAATCTAATTAATCAAAATAAGTGATTAAAGTAATTAATTAATTGTAATTAATTAAGGATTAGTGTAATTAAGTATAGTTAATTAATTAATGAAGTAATTAAAAGATTAATTACTGTAATGGTTTAAGATAATTAATTTGTGAAATTAATTAAGGATTAATTACTAAAAGTAATTAAAGGATAATTAATCAGGAATGATTAATTAAGATGGATACTTAGAGTATGATTAATTAATTGGTTTAATTAATGATTAAGTAAGCAGGATTTATAGAATGAAGTAATTAATTTAATTCACTTTAAATTAATTAGAGATGATATAAATCATTACTTAGGGATGGATGAATGATATTGAATGCTTTGCATTGTTTGATATCTCTGATGAGATATGTGCTGATATGTGATATGGATGTTTTGGTTGAATTGTAATGATAATGTGAATTATCTGTTTGTGATGATAATATTGATTATCTATTGAGTTATCTATCTTGGTGTATATAGATAAAGAATTGAATTGTTTTAACTTTAAAACAACTTGTCCTTAAAAGATACGTTTTGGATTTCGATGAGACCGGGATCGGGTTTCCAGATTTGGATATCCGAATACCACATCGATCCAAATTAACGTTAGGTCGTGAATCTCAAGTGAAGTGAAGATTCCGAGTGCAAGGGTTATTGTCGTTAACTCTGAGGGTGATTCCAAAATGAGTGTAACAAGATAATGCCTTCGGTTTCGTTCGAACCCGGAACGAACTTGTATGGATTGAATGCTTTCAACAAATCGTCAGGAGGACGATGAGCATTCTAAGTGATGTGTTCTGATTTAAGGTAATCGTGACCTCAAGCCTCATCAACCGGGAATGGCTAAAACAGGGGAGGTGCAGCAAGGCTTCGTGGGTAGCTCCCACTGAGAGTAAGGTCATTCCTGTCTAGAGTGTTCCTTTATTTCGGCTTAGTGGTGCAGTTGGCGACGGCCATCTGTGGGGTGATTTTATTCGGAATTATCCAGTAAGGGATGGTTCCGGCTTTGTGTTGCAGGGGATTGGGCGTGATACTCGGTACGGTGATCTAGGCCCCGTACTGTGACGGGCGGTACCCCGGTAGCCCTGACATTGTATGGAATCCAATTTCCAATAAGTGCCATACGTATTAGTTGTGCCCAACTATGTTGGAACGTGAGATGTAAGCATTCCAGCTATTTCTGTATTTTACTTGAAAACCCTAGACCCTATTGTAATATAACTGGATTTCCTATCAAATGTTTTGGTTAGCGTAAGGTAAAAACTTACCCATGTTTATTTGTGGGGAGTCTTACGTGATACCTTTGTTTTCAAAGGATTTTCAAAGTTAAGCAACTTTAACCTGTTACTCACACCAGACCCATGTCTGACCCAAGTGTTTATTTTCTGTTTTATAAACTCTTGGGTACTCAAATTTTTACGAGTAGCCAAGGGATTCAGGTTTAGCTTTGACGAGTTTTCTGGAGGAGCAATGGAGCAGGAGGCTTCAGCGTTCGTAGATATATAGTGTTCCGCTGTGTTGATTTGTGATAGTGTCTTGTATGTATTTGAGTTGTAATGTCTAGACAGATGTTTATAACTGTCTAGTATGTGATGTATATGCTGTGTAACTCTGATAAGTGTTGTATACTATGTAATAGTTTATGTTATTAATATAATTTATTCGTTCCGCTGTTGAGATTCTGATGTTGTTTCTTTCTCTCTTCTCTTCTTTTCTCTTTTCTATCCCTTTCTTTCTTATTAATGATGCGTCATTCTGTGGAATGAATGGCGGGACGTTACAGTTGGTATCAGAGCTGTTGGTTGAGTGAATACCTAGGCTCTGGAGTGGTGTTTATCTTGAGAGAGCGTATTTGTAATTTTTATATAACTATATATATATATATATATTTATTTCTACCTATTTGTTGGGTTACCTGTTCAGGTTTTCCAATATGATATAAAGGTAGATGAGGGTGGTGGTGTGTGTAACATTACAGTTAGATCTCTGCCAACACAAGGCCGGGTTACCTCTGCAAAAGTAGGTAACTACTGACACGCGTATGCCATCCCCCGATCGTAACCGATCTTCCCGAGGATCCCCGATTCGCAACAAACCACATAATAAGCAGTATCAACATAGGTTAAGTATCTGGGCTCCATACCATGATACCACCTCTATCCAGAAGGAATGACATACACTAAGGGGCGCTACTCCCTAGAACCTTGCTGCATCCTTCCTGTTTTGACCATTTCCGGGGTGTGAGGCTCGACGAAGTCTCGTCCACAAAACTACGCTTTCTACAAAGCCATGCTTCGGGTCAAACAAATAATCAACCTATGATCACAAAGATATAAGATCAAACAAATGATCATATCGCAAATGATCAAACACTGATCATCACACAGCAACACTCAGCATGCCACATTACCAAATTGGGATTTTATCGCTGATAAATTTCAACTACATAACCTCTGAGCTCGTACGTCTCAGAGAAGGATGTTAAGCTAAGAGAATAAATTCTCCGCCACCAACAGAAATGTATTTGAAAGAAATCAGCTTTATATCTCAATTTGTAACGTCAGACATACAATCCATACAAGTCTGTTCCGGGATCGAACAGAACCGAAGGCACTTCTCACGAAGCCCTTGCAATTCCAGATAATTTTCAATCACGTCCGGACTTCCCGTCACTAAGGGTGATAAAACCTCTAAACCGGAGATCAGCCGATGTAGAGTAACTCGACGGTAATCCTTCCGTTTTCAAAAATATCCGGTCTTCAACACCGGTCATCAAATGCAATTCATAACGACGTATCACATATTCGGAATGGGTTATACGACCCCATGGTCCTTTCCCGGCTAACCCGAATAGTGAGCGATTATTCAAAAATAAGTGTGGCATTCAAATTCATCCAATTCACAACAAATACCGTTCAAGGTAATTATTGATAGTCGGTTATTTAACTATCAATAAAGATGCGCAACATCATCAGATTCCAAATAATTTTCCAAATTATTTATTTTCCAAAATATCTTTACTAGATATATAATTTCCACACTTCAAAAATAAATCGATATTTATTTTTAAAACGAATTTTCATTTCTTTTATAAATTCCATATTGAATTTATATTTTCAAATATTTACTGATATACGATTTTCAAATCGTTTTCAATATTCAATTTCAATTTATCTTTAAGAAGATAAATTCTCAAAAACGTTTCATTTCATATTGGAAAAACATTTCCTTACTTATTTAATAATAAGTATTTCACAAATCTTTTATTTTCAACATTTGAAAATATTCGATATACTTAAATCAAAGTTTAAGTATATAGTTCATTCTTTAAGGAAAACATTTTCTATAACAACATCTATTTGAGTCAAAACGAATGTTACGTAAAATATTGTTACAACGACTCAAAATCCCTAGTATAGGAATTCGAATTTTAAGATAGATATGTAAATCCCAATACTATATAAAAACATTTTCTTTCGGAAATAATTTACTATAACAACAGTGTTATAGTCCATCATTCCCTTCTTCCTCGAAAACGTCTATTTCAACAATAAATGTTGAAATCTATGTTTTCGATATTTAACACATTTTTCAAACATCGTTAAAAACAATTTAACTTCATTTTAAAATATCACTTCTTCAAAAATGAATCCATTTTATTCAATAATATATTCACTGTCCAAAATCGTGAATATAATTCACTTAACCCAATTTCAATCATTTCTACACATTTTTATTTCAATAAAAATTCGCTATCCAAAATCGCGAATATATCTTCTTTAATAATCTTCTATATTTAATTTATCAAATTCAATCGATTTCGAATTTATAAAACAACGTTTATAAATTCTATTTATAAAAACTACAATTTATAAATCTTCTTTATTAACTAATTCAATTCATAACTCAATTTTTTTATATACCAACGATCCATATTATAAGTTAATACTTATAATTCATTTATTTTCAAAAATCGTTCTTTTAAAACTTTACAACTGTAAAGTTTATCCCTTTATAAATCATTTTAACATCATTTCCATTTTAAATTCACATTCCCTTATTTCAATTGGATTCATTTTCCAAATATTCACTTTTAAATCAAAAATCGGATTTCAAATTAATTTCTAATCCTACTTTAATTCCAAATCAATTACAAATTGATTTCTAAATTTATTTTCACTACTAAAATAAATTCCTTATTCTTTTCAAATTATTCAATATCCTGTTTTTAAATGGATTCTTCAAATTGAAATCATTTTACATTGATTTCCCAAATTATTTCAATTTACCGATTAAATTTCTAATTGGATTTCCAACTTATCTCCTTTTAAATAAATTCCTTTTAAAGAAAATAAATTTCCATTGTTTCTTTCAATCTATTTAAAAATCTAATTTTTAACTAAATTCTGCAATTAAAAATCACTATTTTACGAAATCCATTTATTTAACATTTTCACTTGATTCTGGAATTAATTCGATAAGATTATAAAAATTAACTTTTTATACTTTAAAATTCCTTTCTTCAAAATTTATTCAATTTCTAAAATTGATTCACTTAGAAATTTCTACTTGAATTTCAAAAATTCAACTTCTTTTATCTTTCGAATCCAATGATATCAAACATCCATTCAGCTAAATTTTAGCTTTCAAACAATTTCCAGACATCAATTCAATAACATCAATAATCATTCACAGATTATCACATCACAGTAGAAATAAATTCAATCAATGTGAGGGGTCCAGTTGGATCCCTCCAACCTGTTTCCCTGCATCCAAAGACGTTAGCACAATACCAATTCCACTTCGAGGTGGAATATCGCGGTATATGGGTTTTATATAAATCATCCGCTTACTAACGGCGCAATAGGGTCTCATCCGCTATATGAGGCGGGAAATCATCAATCCAATATATACATATGCCAATATGTATATATTGCTATATATATAGATATATCCTACTATATCTAATATCACATATCCAAATAGTCAATCATTAATCAATAACTGTAAAACAAAATTTTATTTGAGTGAGAAAAAATCTCACCTTCGCTTTTGATTTTGCAATCCCATTTCCATTTTTGATCATTTCTTCACGGTTTAACCTTGTATAACAATTTACACAATATATCAATATTCGAATTAAATCGAACACTTAAATTATTGTTCTATTTATTTACTTAACCAATTTCCCTTTTAATGAATAGATTTTAAAACTAAATTTTTTTTCTTTAATCTAACTGATGATTTAAATCTAACGAAAAAATTTAATTTCAAACTAACTTCCTTTTGAATAATCCTTTAGTAATTAAAAATAAATTTTAAATAAGTTACTAAACAAAGATATTGCTTTATTTTTATATCTTCAAACTGTTTATCATCAATCCCTTTTTAAAATGAAAATATATTTACATACTTTGTACATCATTAAACTGAAACTTGTAAATTTGGAATACATATGTATTTATTCACTGAATTGAAGTTCTCTGCTAAACGTAATATACCTTACAGTAACACATTAATTTTTTTTTCCATCTTTATAAGTATATATATTTTAAATTAAAATAAATCCCAAAAATAAAAACAAATATACCTTACAGAAAAATGCAAACTCGGAGTTTCGATCGCAACTGACCATCCGCCTACGTGCTCACGCGAACCCCCACCACGCCCTTGCTGCCGCCAAGCTCCAGCCATCCCCCGATCATCACGAACCCCTTCGCGACTCCAGACTCCATCTCACGACCACCATCCACGCGTGAAATCGAGATCCCCTTTGAGTTCGATTCGCCGATCCCACGCGAGATTGCCAGAGTCGCCATCGCGACCTTGCCTGCGTTCGTGAGCTCGAATACATTCGCCTCCGGCCTCCACGCGAACAACTCGCGAATCCCATGACATCGCGCCGCCTTCGCCTTCGAGTTGAGCTCCAGATTGCTCTCAACTGAGACTTCCACTTCGTCACCTTGCGACCTCGATGTTATAGTCGATCTAACGCTCGCTCGCGACAGCGAATTTCCCCCCTTTTTTTTCATGCGATTCTGATTTGAAGAGTAAAGAAAAGGGCGGCCATTGAATTTTTATCTCGTATGATTTTCGTTTGAAAATGAGGGAAGAATTTTTATTTTAGCGGCCATTGTCTTTGTTTGATTTTGAATTGAAAACTGAAGAGGAGGAGCCATTTTATTTTGATTTGGTTTCGTTCGATTTGGAACTAAGAACGGCTTCGGCCATGATTTTATCTCGAACATTTTAACAGAGGAGGCAGGGGAGACAAGGGAATGTGTTTTAACAGGGAGAACGTGTTTTGTTCCGTGATCTTTGGCAACAATTTAGGCGTAATTTTAGTGGGAGAGAAAATGGTTGGTGTTAACAAATTTTAAATTTAAATTTAAAATTGAATTCAATTTAATTTCAACGCGTTTAACTATCGTGTGCTCTCATAACAACTCCGATTAACACGAAATTTGAAACCCGGTAATAACACAATATTACGGATCCAACGGAACTAGTTTCGTCGAATTCTGAGACTGTGCCCCGGAACGCTATTTTTTAAATATCGGTTGAACGATATAAATTTCAAAATTGAACAAATCATTTTCAAACTTGATTTTGAAGCTTCTATTATCTTCAGTATTATCATTACGAATTTTAAAAGCTTTTGAAATATTTTTCTTCAGCTAAAAATCGAAGATTCAAATTTTTATTCAACTTCCAATAGATTAAATTTTATAATTTAATCGTCAGTTTTCAAAGTTATATTAGGGATACAAATTAAATCATCGTTCAAATATTTAAAATTAATTAAATATTCTCAATTTAATTTGTTAAAAATTCAGGGTCGTTACAAACTTCCCTCCTTAAAAGAATTTCGTCCCGAAATTACAAGTTAGGAAAAAAGGTCCTTAACTCGTCTACTATTTTTCACAATCAAATAGTTTTATCAAATTTTCAAAACGAATCTTTCTACTAAAGATTCGTTATTAATTCAACTAACTCTTCAACTTCAATTATAATTTCAAACAACACTGTTTTACTTCCAAATTCAAATTTAAATTCAAATTCAAATTTAAACTTTAAAAATTTTCTAACGCCCTAAATTTTCGAAAAATTTCGCCAGCGTCTCCTTTGCGCGGCTAATACGGCACGACTACAAAACGTCCCTACGGACTCTCAGATTTCAAAAAGAAAAAGAAAAAGCCAAGCGGCTAGACAAGAAATCAGCAAATCTCATATTAAAACTCAAATACATACCTTTTCGAGCAAATTCAAATTTATCTTTGAAATCAAAATTTCCAATTCCTTTATACACCTGTATATCCTACTAGCCATAATATCTAGTTACATATTCAAACCATTTTGCAAATTCTATTACAAAATTTCAATATATACTTCTTATATCATCTTTAAATTCACTATTTAAGTTACATATTCAATTTCGTTCAATTTTTCATTTCAATTTCATTTGAATTCAATTTTATCTTCTATTCTGAATATTGAATTTATCAATTATCTTTAGTTCACTTCATTTGCAATTGATTCCATTGAATTTATTTTGCATTTCATATTTCCATTCGGTTTATTTTATTAACCAAACAACTTTCATTCATAACTGCTCTTTTTAGATTAGTTTCAGTTACTAATTCATCACAAATCCAATTCTCTTTATTCAAATTCGGTTTCAGCATTTAGTTTGAATTTCATTAACTACCAAATTCAAAACAAGTTTAACATTCAGTTTTAATCTTATTCACGTACAATTGTGAATTCCATTCATTGAAAATTTATTTATACTTACTTGAATTTATCTTTAAATTCGAACCATCCCTTTTATTTAGTCACAATTCCAGTTTCAATTTAATTAATTTAACTTCCAATTCCGTATTTAATAAATTATCAAAGTAGTTTATTTGGATTCAATCCATTTCTATTTTATTTTCTCCAAGTTAGGTATTTTCTATTCAACGTGATTCAAATCAAATTACATTCAATTATTGAATTTTTAATTCATCTTTCATTTATAATTATTCAATTCAATTTATTTGCTTACAAATTTGAAATGAATTTCAACATTCAATCTCACTTTCATTAAATCACAATTGTAAATTTATTTATTCATTCACAATTTACTTCCATAATTCAATACTCAATTCCAATTTATTTGTTACTACTCCAAATTTATTTTCAACTTAATAAATTTTCTTTAAGTAATCTTTTCACTTTATTTAATTAATTCACTTATACTTACTTTGATTTAACTTCATTCTTTAAGTTAAATTTATTCTATCAAAATTCAAATTGTATAAGTTATCAACTTAGTAATATTTCATAAATATTTTAATATAGTATTCCAGAGTCTTACTAACATTTTCAAAATCATTTTTGAAAACAATTCAAATTATCCCTTGAATTTCCAAAACAACACCCAAATTTTCAAACAACTTTCATTTAAATCAATTTGGCAGCAATTCCTCTTTTGGAAACCCGAGAATGAATTCTAATGATGTGGCCATCATCATCAGGATTATTTTCCAGCGACCTAAAAGAGTTTAGAGCTTTCATCTCTCTAAAACAATTTTCCACAATATCAAATCCTTTGAAAAATTATTTTCAAACCAAAAAGGAATTAAACTTTCCAAATCTCCAAAATTTTCAAATTTTTTTTAAAACATTTCCAAATACTTCTCTAGAATTCCGTTTCAAATTACAATTCACATTTATAATTTACATTCTTAAATTTCATTTGTATATGAATTTATTTTAACTTTGGAGCTATGATTTCAATTTTCTTATTTAATTTCAATGATAATAATTTAATATTATCACTTCTAACAACCATGCAACCATATACTGTAATAAAAAATCGTTTCTTTTCTATACAAAAATAGTTTTGGGCAAAATTATCTCATTCACCCTATTCAAAAAACAATACTGTGCCGAATTGTTCTATTCGAGTGTTTAGAAACCCCTTCGATACAGTTTTGCAGACTGTGTCGACGAAGGTTCATATGCCACTCAATAAACCAATCATCACAATATAAAACAAATTTATATTAACTAACAAATACGCGCTCGTATCTATTATTACACTCAAACTCATTCTAGAGTACTACTGACTCTATCTCTAATGAGTAACACCCAACAGAGCAGGGTTGTCGCTTAACCATATGCTCTGATACCAACTGTAAAGACCCGCAAATCCATCTTCCGAAAACCCGACACTTCTACGTCCACTGTAGCAACTATCGAACAATCGGATGGCGGAAACGCGAACTTTAATGTTTAAAAGAAGAGGTAGAAGAAAAGATAGAAGAAAAAGAGAAGAACAACAGAACAACATCAGAAACAGAAACAATTACAGAATCTCACATTATCGCAGCGGAACAATATATAATAGATAAATGAATAATCTTTAAACAAAGAACTATATCATTTTATACATACATCAATCATCAGAGTCAATATACAACTCAATACAACAATGGACAGTTATATAACTTGTCCTCATACAGAATACACAGCGGAATAAAATAAAAAATTATGGATATACGTCTCGCCATCCAGCTTGCTTCCAAAGCTCCAGAATGTCCAGAATATCCTGATAACATAACTCTAGGCTGCCCGTGTGGAAATTGGTGGGCACCCAGAGTTTAGAAGGGAAACAATAAACTCCGAGTCAGTCGTGGTGACTGGTGTGAGATCGTAAAACAGTTATTTATATTTAAAACAAAAACAAGATAATTTTAAAGTCAATTCGGAATTCTTTTGGAAAATGAAACTACCATAAGACCTCCCGCCACACACACAATGCAAACGCAGAATTGGAGGAGATTTCTTCTTATGATAGTCAAAGATGCTTACTACGCAAAATCAAATCTTTTTGATATTATTATTAGTGCATAGTGAGAAAACATTTCGAAAATACAATATAAATCTTAGCCAGCATAGGTACCATTATAGTATGCTTACTATAGCTACCATATTAAATGGCAGGTTCTACAACTAAAACCGTACAAGGCTCGTATTGTTTCTTTGGATTTCCAACAAATGGTCAGGCCAAGGAACTTCCTATTCCACGAACAGAACGCCTCTGGAATGACGTTTCGAGAAATAACCTAACATTACGGTTAGATCTCTGCCAACACAAGGCCGGGTTACCTCTGCAAAAGAAGGTAACTACTGACACGCGTATGTCATCCCCCGATCGTAACCGATCTTCCCGAGGATCCCCGATTCGCAACAAACCACATAATAAGCAGTATCAACATAGGTTAAGTATCTGGGCTCCATACCATGATACCACCTCTATCCAGAAGGAATGACATACACTAAGGGGCGCTACTTCCTAGAACCTTACTGCATCCTTCCTGTTTTGACCATTTCCGGGGTGTGAGGCTCGACGAAGTCTCGTCCACAAAGCTACGCTTTCTACAAAGCCATGCTTCGGGTCAAACAAATGATCAACCTATGATCACAAAGATATAAGATCAAACAAATGATCATATCGCAAATGATCAAACACTGATCATCACACAGCAACACTCAGCATGCCACATTACCAAATTGGGATTTTATCGCTGATAAATTTCAACTACATAACCTCTGAGCTCGTACGTCTCAGAGAAGGGTGTTAAGCTAAGAGAATAAATTCTCCGCCACCAACAGAAATATATTTGAAAGAAATCAGCTTTATATCTCAATTTGTAACGTCAGACATACAATCCATACAAGTCTGTTCCGGGATCGAACAGAACCGAAGGCACTTCTCACGAAGCCCTTGCAATTCCGGATAATTTTCAATCACGTCCGGACTTCCCGTCACTAAGGGTCATAAAACCTCTAAACCGGAGATCAGCCGATGTAGAGTAACTCGACGGTAATCCTTCTGTTTTCAAAAATATCCGGTCTTCAACACCGGTCATCAAATGCAATTCATAACGACGTATCACATATTCGGAATGGGTTATACGACCCCATGGTCCTTTCCCGGCTAACCCGAATAGTGAGCGATTATTCAAAAATAAGTGTGGCATTCAAATTCATCCAATTCACAACAAATACCATTCAAGGTAATTATTGATAGTCGGTTATTTAACTATCAATAAAGATGCGCAACATCATCAGATTCCAAATAATTTTCCAAATTATTTATTTTCCAAAATATCTTTACTAGATATATAATTTCCACACTTCAAAAATAAATCGATATTTATTTTTAAAACGAATTTTCATTTCTTTTATAAATTCCATATTGAATTTATATTTTCAAATATTTACTGATATACGATTTTCAAATCGTTTTCAATATTCAATTTCAATTTATCTTTAAGAAGATAAATTCTCAAAAACGTTTCATTTCATATTGGAAAAACATTTCCTTACTTATTTAATAATAAGTATTTCACAAATCTTTTATTTTCAACATTTGAAAATATTCGATATACTTAAATCAAAGTTTAAGTATATAGTTCATTCTTTAAGGAAAACATTTTCTATAACAACATCTATTTGAGTCAAAACGAATGTTACGTAAAACATTGTTACAACGACTCAAAATCCCTAGTATAGGAATTCAAATTTTAAGATAGATATGTAAATCCCAATACTATATAAAAACATTTTCTTTCGAAAATCATTTACTATAACAACAGTGTTATAGTCCATCATTCCCTTCTTCCTCGAAAACTTCTATTTCAACAATAAATGTTGAAATCTATGTTTTCGATATTTAACACATTTTTAAAACATCGTTCAAAACAATTTAACTTCATTTTAAAATATCACTTCTTCAAAAATGAATCCATTTTATTCAATAATATATTCACTGTCCAAAATCGTGAATATAATTCACTTAACCCAATTTCAATCATTTCTACACATTTTTATTTCAATAAAAATTCGCTATCCAAAATCGCGAATATATCTTCTTTAAAACTCTTCTATATTTAATTTATCAAATTCAATCGATTTTGAATTTATAAAACAACGTTTATAAATTCTATTTCTATTCATAAAAACTACAATTTATAAATCTTCTTTATTAACTAATTCAATTCATAACTCAATTTTGTTATATACCAACGATCCATATTATAAGTTAATACTTATAATTCATTTATTTTCAAAAATCGTTCTTTTAAAACTTTACAGCTGTAAAGTTTATCCTTTATAAATCATTTTAACATCATTTCCATTTTAAAATCACATTCCCTTATTTCAATTGGATTCATTTTCCAAATATTCACTTTTAAATCTAAAATCGGATTTCAAATTAATTTCTAATCCTACTTTAATTCCAAATCAATTACAAATTGATTTCTAAATTTATTTTCACTACTAAAATAAATTCCTTATTCTTTTCAAATTATTCAATATCCTGTTTTTAAATGGATTCTTCAAATTGAAATCATTTTACATTGACTTCCCAAATTATTTCAATTTACCGATTAAATTTCTAATTGGATTTCCAACTTATCTCCTTTTAAATAAATTCCTTTTAAAGAAAATAAATTTCCATTGTTTCTTTCAATCTATTTAAAAATGCAATTTTTAACTAAATTCTTCAATTAAAAATCACTATTTTACGAAATCCATTTATTTAACATTTCACTTGATTCTGGAATTAATTCGATAAGATTATAAAAATTAACTTTTTATACTTTAAAATTCCTTTCTTCAAAATTTATTCAATTTCTAAAATTGATTCACTTAGAAATTTCTACTTGAATTTCAAAAATTCAACTTCGTTTATCTTTGGAATCCAATGATATCAAACATCCAATCAGCTAAATTTTAGCTTTCAAACAATTTCCAGACATCAATTCAATAACATCAATAATCATTCACAGATTATCACATCACAGTAGAAATAAATTCAATCAATGTGAGGGGTCCAGTTGGATCCCTCCAACCTGTTTCCCTGCATCCAAAGACGTTAGCACAATACCAATTCCACTTCGAGGTGGAATATCATGGTATATGGGTTTTATAAAAATCATCCGCTTACTAACGGCGCAATAGGGTCTCATCCGCTATACGAGACGGTAAATCATCAATCCAATATATACATATGCCAATATGTATATATTGCTATATATATATATATAGATATATCCTACTATATCTAATATCACATATCCAAACAGTCAATCATCAATCAATAACTGTAAAACAAAATTTTATTTGAGTGAGAAAAAATCTCACCTTCGCTTTTAATTTTGCAATCCCATTTCCATTTTTGATCATTTCTTCACGGTTTAACCTTGTATAACAATTTACACAATATATCAATATTCGAATTAAATCGAACACTTAAATTATTGTTCTATTTATTTACTTAACCAATTTCCCTTTTAATGAATAGATTTTAAAACTAATTTTTTTTTCTTTAATCTAACTGATGATTTAAATCTAACGAAAAAATTTAATTTCAAACTAACTTCCTTTTGAATAATCCTTTAGTAATTAAAAATAAATTTTAAATAAGTTACTAAACAAAGATATTGCTTTATTTTTATATCTTCAAACTGTTTATCATCAATCCCTTTTTAAAATGAAAATATATTTATAAACTTTGTACATCATTAAACTGAAACTTGTAAATTTGGAATACATATGTATTTATTCACTGAATTGAAGTTCTCTGCTAAACGTAATATACCTTACAGTAACACATTAATTTTTTTTTCCATCTTTATAAGTATATATATTTTAAATTAAAATAAATCCCAAAAATAAAAACAAATATACCTTACAGAAAAATGCAAACTCAGAGTTTCGATCGCAACTGACCATCCGCCTACGTGCTCACGCGAACCCCCACCACGCCCTTGCTGCCGCCAAGCTCCAGCCATCCCCCGATCATCACGAACCCCTTCGCGACTCCAGACTCCATCTCGCGACCACCATCCACGCGTGAAATCGCGATCCCCTTTGAGTTCGATTTGCCGATCCCACGCGAGATTGCCAGAGTCGCCATCGCGACCTTGCCTGCGTTCGTGAGCTCGAATACATTCGCCTCCGGCCTCCACGCGAACAACTCGCGAATCCCACGACATCGCGCCGCCTTCGCCTTCGAGTTGAGCTCCAGATTGCTCTCAACTGAGACTTCCACTTCGTCGCCTTGTGACCTCGATGTTATAGTCGATCTAACGCTCGCTCGCGACAGTGAATTTCCCCCCTTTTTTTTCATGCGATTTTGATTTGAAGAGTAAAGAAAAGGGCGGCCATTGAATTTTTATCTCGTATGATTTTCGTTTGAAAATGAGGGAAGAATTTTTATTTTAGCGGCCATTGTCTTTGTTTGATTTTGAATTGAAAACTGAAGAGGAGGAGCCATTTTATTTTGATTTGGTTTCGTTCGATTTGGAACTGAGAACGGCTTCGGCCATGATTTTATCTCGAACATTTTAACAAAGGAGGCTGGGGAGACAAGGGAACGTGTTTTAACAGGGAGAACGTGTTTTTTTCCGTGATCTTTGGCAACAATTTAGGCGTAATTTTAGGGGGAGAGAAAATGGTTGGTGTTAACAAATTTTAAATTTAAATTTAAAATTGAATTCAATTTAATTTCAACGCGTTTAACTATCGTGTGCTCTCATAACAACTCCGATTAACACGAAATTTGAAACCCGGTAATAACAAAATATTACGGATCCAACGGAACTGGTTTCGTCGAATTCTGAGACTGTGCCCCGGAACGCTATTTTTAAATATCGGTTGAACGATATAAATTTCAAAATTGAACAAATCATTTTCAAACTCGATTTTGAAGCTTCTATTATCTTCAGTATTATCATTACGAATTTTAAAAGCTTTTGAAATATTTTTCTTCAGCTTAAAATCGAAGATTCAAATTTTTATTCAACTTCCAATAGATTAAATTTTATAATTTAATCGTCAGTTTTCAAAGTTATATTCGGGATACAAATTAAATCATCGTTCAAATATTTAAAATTAATTAAATATTCTCAATTTAATTTGTTAAAAATTCAGGGTCGTTACAACTACCAATAGTTGGAATTCGAATGTTGAGGTTGGAAGTGTATCTGATGAGACTGTAGACCTAATACCGTCTCGAGTAAGCTTTGCAGTGGTGTAAGGATTTCATCGATCCCTGAAGAAACCTGTTAAGGTTCGGAGTTTATTTTTGAAGTTGGATGAGTAGAGTTGGATCTGTCGATTAGACAGAAGCGAGTAATGGTATCTTGATACCTCAGGGAGAAGTAGCTGTGTGAGGAGATGCAGTGACTATGGATGTTCCCGAAGATGTTTCTTTGGAACAAGTTAATGAAGTGTGTCTGCTTCGGTGTTGTGGCTGAGTTCAGCATAGTGTTTCTGTTTTGTTTGGGTCCGAGTTTCTCGAAGAGCTTTGGATTGAGAAGTCTTTGGCATCTGTGGTAGCAGTGCAACTCGGAGTATTCTGTGTATTGGCAGGAAGTTTTCTGGCTGAGCAGTTTTCCTGAAGTGGAGTTCAGAAGCAGTAGAGTATATCCATTTCTCCGATGAATTGGATAGTTAAGTATGAGTTGTTCTGATTTGTTAAGAGAAAACAGTTTCTTTGCATTTTGGCTGGGTGGATCGCAAAAGTGACTTGCGATAGTCTGAGTGTTCTTTTGAGTTATCTGAGATTTTCTGGGATGTGTTGTCCAGTCTTTGCTCGTGTTCTTCATCAGCATTTTCATTCTACTTCAGATCAGAGGGGTGCAGCGAAAGCAGTTTGGGAGTGAATCTCTGGATAGGAGAAGTAAGTTTGGAATCTACTGGTAACGATGGTAGTAGAGTTGTGTTTTGGTTTGGGTAGATCTTGAGAGGATCATTCTATTGAGTTATTTTAGGTCCTGTTTGTTTCAAGAAGTATCAGCGAAGGTTGAGTTGATCAAGAAGGATTTGTAGGAAGCCAGGATCGTCAGAAGAGTCTTATGGGTAAGAGACGGAGGTATTTGGAATTCGAAGTTGGAGACTTCGTTGTTGTTGAAGTTTTCTCTGGTAAAAGGAGCTATAAGATTGGGTAAGTCTGGGAAGTCAGCTCCAAGATATTTTGGATCTTTTCTGTGTTCTGAATTGGATAAGTGCTTTGATCTACTGGATTGAATTGTCAGTTTGGATAACTGGAATTCGATTTGTTTCACGTATCTCTGAGGGAGTACGTGTATGATGTATCTCTGGTTTAGGAACCAGCAGTTCTGGAGGATTTGGTTGTTGAGTCAGACTCGTTTGTAGTCTGATATTCTGTTTAGTTCCGTAGATCTAGATGAGTAGGAGCTCTATAGCTTAGTAGTGTTGATTGTTTGGATTCTGTAGTGCGAGTATCCCGGTATATATATATATATATACTTGGGAAAACTCAAGGAAATTCTATCCAGAATTATGTCTGGATAGTTAGAATTGTTTGATTGGGTGAATTGGTTGCGATGGTTGTTAGCATATGGATGATAATATATGCTTATGATTTAAATAGATTATTAAATTACCTTTGTTTTAAATTTCGGGGACGAAATTATTTTAAGGGGGGAGGAATGTGATATCCCGGAAATTTGGGGCAATATCAATTTAATAATCTGTTTAAATAATAAATTGATTTTTATAATCTTTGATAATAAAATTTGAATTGATTTAATAATCTAATTAAATAAATATTTAATTAGTGAATTTTATCTTTTAAAAACTAATAAAATGATTTCTATTTATAATGTATATATATGTGTGTGTGTGTATTGTAAATAGATAAGCTTTGGTTTGAAATTTAATAAATAAATAAAATCTTGTTTTTTTAAATTTCTAATATATATATTTTGATAGTTTGGAAATTTTGATTTATTTAATATTAAGCTTTTCAAAGCTATTTAAACAAATAACTATATGGCTTTAAATAAGGTTAATAATAAGGTTTATTTTATATTGCTTAATAAATATGATTTAAGAGTATATATAAGTTTAAAATACAATTTACATATGATATGTTAATTCATTTAGTAATAGTAGTAATTTATAATCTCTTTTATAAATTATTTTAAAATTGATAAATTTGTTATTTTCAACAATGTTATTACTATATTGTTTTATATATAGATATAAATAGACTTTAATAAAATAGAATTGTTATTTCAAATTGAATGTGTTGTTATAAATTGACTTTAAATTGGATTTTTAAATTTAATTTGAATTTGAATTTGGAATTAAAAAGGGTAGATATTTTAAAATGTTTGGATTTTTAATTCATGTATAAGATTTTATTTGTATACAATTTGTTTTATAATATTTTCTTTAAAATAACTTATATATATATATATATAAATTTAAATAAGCATTTATAAATAAAGAAAAAGGCTTTTTAACATTTAAAATAAATACTAATTAATTAAAGGGACATGTGTTATTTCCTAAGGCTTCACTATAACATGTGTTAAGTAATTAAATAGGGTGAAAGACAAGTGTCATTTTTTTTAATTTTTCTTTTTATTTTAAAAATAAATCATTATACTTATAAAACATGTTTTCCCCTTTTCCTTTCTTTCTAATCTTCATTTCAAAAATCTGCAATTCATTTTCCACTTCTAAAAGCAAACCAGAAAATAAAATTCAACACTCCTATAAACCAAAATTTCTCGAAACAAATCTGTAATCCACTTCCACAAACCAGAAAACTTATTCAAACTAAAGCCTACAATATTTCTTCAAAACCTGTAATGCATTTCTTCAAAATCTGAAAGCATGTAAAACCATTTTCTTCAATCTGGAATCAATTCCTCTCAAACCAAATTCTTAAAACCTGTAAAGCATTTCCAAAATCAAAAGGCTGCATACATTTTATTTAATCTGGAATCAATTCAAAAGCTGCCTGCATTCATCTTTTCAAACCTGGAATCAAAACTCCAGCATGCATGCAAATGCATTTTTAAATCAAAGAAGCAAATCAAGTATTTTTCAAGCACTAAAGTTTTCAAAGGGCATTCAAGTTTTAAAGTTCTGGAAATCAATAGCAATGCAAGTTTCCAGTTTTAAAGACAATTCAAGTTTCAAAAATCAAAACTGAAGTAGCTCTGTTCATTCTCAAATCTGGTGAGTAACAATATTTTTAAAATTTAATGATGAAATCTGGTTGCATATTTATCTCTGAAATAAGTTTATCTGTGAATATATTTTTAAGTAAATATCTGTGCATGTATGTACTTGAATGAATTGGTGTGCATGTCTGTTACTTATGTGTATCTCTGTTCCCAGTTTAAGTTTAAGTTTTGAGTAAAAATTCTGTATCTTATGACCTAGTTAATATTATGATTTAAGTTATAAACAATAATTGTTTGTTTAATCATGGGTTAGTGTTTAAAAATTTAATTAAGTTAAAATTTAACTTGAATGTCTCTGGAAACTTAAAATAACAGGGCAAGCTCAAAATAACTAAAGATTCAAACATCTTAATTTATCAACCCAGATTTATGATCTGAAACCCTATCCAAAATTATGATTTTTAGAGGTGAAATCAAAATTTTTAGAATAAAATTGTAGGAGCAGTTCTAGTTCGATCAGTTTGGGTGTTTTGGGTTGTTTCTGGTGATCTCGAAGATCGGAGAGGTCAGGATTCTTTCTAGAGGTGGAGTGATGAACGAAGACCTTGGGAAAAATGTCAGATTGGTGTTTAGGCTTCTGTGGCGGCGATGGATGGTCAGAGAAATCTGTAGCCCTAGTTTTAGGCTTGAACGGAAATTTGTTTTCCCCGGCACCTCTGGTGGATCGAGTTCCACCAGATTGTGGGGAATAGAAGCGGGAACGTTGACGAAGACGTGGTCAGAAGTTCTGGTGCTCCGGTGGTCGGAGGAGGGGATGCGAAGCGATGACAGGTTTGGGTCGAGGAGAGGTTCAGTGTTCCAGGTTAGGATGTGAAGCTCGAATTTGATTTCGAGTCTGGTAGGTTGATCTGATGATCATATTTAGGTATGAAGGTGATCGATGACTTGGAGAGATCATCGGCGGTGATCGAAGTGGAGCGGCGTCATCGTGCACGTGCACGGTAATGATTTGTATCCTGGTGATGTTGGTTTTGAAAGAGAGTGGTACTCGAGTTAAACGCGTGAGTGACTCGAAGCATATAGGATTTTATCTCGGGGTTTCAAAGGATAGGCTCGGGTAAACTTTTGGTTTCAAGTTTTAACCTGGCAGTGTTTTAAATTAAAAATGAAATTTAAAAATGAAGAGTAGGATTTAAAACAAAGTTTTAAATCAAAATTTAAGTATGGATTCAAATCTAAAATTGTATTCTTGATTTGAGATAAATAAAGCTTATAAAATTTATAAGGTTTTAACAAATATAAGATATTTAAAGTATAATTTAAAAAGGGTTTGAATAAATAAATTGGTTTAAAAATCTTAAATTTCTTTTATAAATGTTAAGTGTTTCTTTAACATTTGGATTTAAAAAGGTTTTGTAATTTGATTTAAAATTGGTTAAAGTTAAATTTGAAATCTATTTTAAATCTTTAATTTGAAATGAATTAAAAGAAAGATTTAAAGTAAAATGTTTCAAAGCCCTTTGTTAATAATAATTAAAGTAGTTATAAAGGCTAATCTTTATTTTAAAGATTGATTAAGGTTTAATGATTTAGGATTCATTAAATTAATAAGATAATTAAAGAGTAATTTAATTAATTAATAATTTAATGTTAATTAATTAAATAATTAGGATTATAAGTTAATTAATTAAGGGTTAATTAATTTGGAATTAAGGAACATTTATTTAGATAAGTATAGATTTGTAATAAATGATTAGGAATTAATTAATCAAGTGATTAAAGATTTATTAAGCAATTAATTGAGTAATTAGGGATTTATTAATTGGTAATTAAGAATTAATTAATTTGTAATTAATAATGGTTGATTTAAGTTTAATTACTTAAGGAATGTAAGTAAAGAATTGTTAATACTTAATGAGAGATCATTAATTAGAAATTATTTAAATAATTAATTAATGTGATTAATTTTGATAATCAATTAGATTAATTAATTAATGATAATCATTTATGAAATTGGTTAAGTATAATTACTTAATGGAAGTAATTAAAGGAATTAATTACTTAATGTAATTAATTAAATAAATTTGATAAGTTTAAATAAATTAAGTAAATTAATCTAAGATAATTACTAGATGTAATTAATGATGAAAGTAATTTGAGTTTAATTACTTTGTATAATTAATCAAGGGATTAATTAAAAGATAATTAATTAAGGAGTAATTAATTTATGAAATCGAGTAATTAAGGGTAGTTAATTAATAAATGAGATTAATCAAAGGTGATTAATAAATGTGACTAATTATAGATTAATTATTTAATATAATTAATTTAAATGGAGTAATTAATTAAAATAATAATAATTTAGGATCATTAATTAAATTAATGATGTAATTAAGAATTGATTAACTTAATCTAATTAATCAAAATAAGTGATTAAAGTAATTAATTAATTGTAATTAATTAAGGATTAATGTAATTAAGTATAGTTAATTAATTAATGAAGTAATTAAAAGATTAATTACTGTAATGGTTTAAGATAATTAATTTGTGAAATTAATTAAGGATTAATTACTAAAAGTAATTAAAGGATAATTAATCAGGAATGATTAATTAAGATGGATACTTAGAGTATGATTAATTAATTGGTTTAATTAATGATTAAGTAAGCAGGATTTATAGAATGAAGTAATTAATTCAATTCACTTTAAATTAATTAGAGATGATATAAATCATTACTTAGGGATGGATGAATGATATTGAATGCTTTGCATTGTTTGATATCTCTGATGAGATATGTGCTGATATGTGATATGGATGTTTTGGTTGAATTGTAATGATAATGTGAATTATCTGTTTGTGATGATAATATGGATTATCTATTGAGTTATCGATCTTGGTGTATATAGATAAAGAATTGAATTGTTTTAAATTTAAAACAACTTGGCCTTAAAAGATACGTTTTGGATTTCGATGAGACCGGGATCGGGTTTCCAGATTTGGATATCCGAATACCACATCGATCCAAATTAACGTTAGGTCGTGAATCTCAAGTGAAGTGAAGATTTAGAGTGCAAGGGTTATTGTCGTTAACTCTGAGGGTGATTCCAAAATGAGTGTAACGAGATAATGCCTTCGGTTTCATTCGAACCAGGAACGAACTTGTATGGATTGAATGCTTTCAATACATCGTCAGGAGGACGATGAGCATTCTGAGTGATGTGTTCTGATTTAAGGTAATCGTGACCTCAAGCCTCATCAACCGGGAATGGCTAAAACAGGGGAGGTGCAGCAAGGCTTCGTGGGTAGCACCCACTGAGAGTAAGGTCATCCCTGTCTAGAGTGTTCCTTTATTTCGGCTTAGTGGTGCAGTTGGCGACGGCCATCTGTGGGGTGATTTTATTCGGAATTATCCAGTAAGGGATGGTTTCGGCTTTCTGTTACAGGGGATTGGGCATGATCCTCGGTACGGTGATCTAGGCCCCGTACTATGACGGGCGGTACCCCGGTAGCCCTGCCATTGTATGGAATCCAATTTCCAATAAGTGCCATACGTATTAGTTGTGCCCAACTATGTTGGAATGTGAGATGTAAGCATTCCAGCTATTTCTGTATTTTACTTGAAAACCCTAGACCCTATTGTAATATAACTGGATTTCCTATCAAATGTTTTGGTTAGCGTAAGGTAAAAACTTACCCATGTTTATTTGTGGGGAGTCTTACGTGATACCTTTGTTTTT